>CM060920.1:313607917-314808675 GCA_030737875.1 Allium sativum
GTCTTACCTACCAGCCCGGGTCCACACACGCATATGAAACCCGTTGGACTTGCGTTGCCACCGTTACCCCGTTTGGCCTCTTATAGTCAAATCCAGTATGCGTGTCCCGTCCTCGACTTGGGTTGAGCTCACAAAGATACGTTTGGGTTACTGGTTGAAATGGGCCCCCACAAGCTATCCACCTAAGCTTGTCCCCACCAGTACATCCCACTTAACCCTCTTAGTCATGTTCATTTACATGTTTGTTTGGTTAAGTCTAACTAATCGTATTTCAAATGCCACTAAAGGCACCCACTAGATTCCTCATGCCACCCAAGGCACCTACTTAACCCCCATGTCCACCTTACATGTTTATCTGGTTAAGTATTTCTTAATTCATTCAGGCCATAACCTCATAAAGACCTCTCACATTAGACTGGCATTTATGGCAGTTGGATTTGCCGGGCGGGTCCGGGCAGTCTTACACCATAAAAGAGTTTAACCTCGTGTCTTTACAACTGTTATGCTTTAGTTTGGGCCTAGGACCTCTCACATTGGGCTGACATTTGTGACTACTGTATTTGTCGGGCGGGTCCGGGCAGTTTTACGTCACAAACGAGTCCAACCTCGTGTCCTAAGCATTGATTAACACTTATAATCTTTTACCCCAGTTTTAAATATATCCCTATTCAAATCATTAATTAATTCCAATTTTTAATGATGTCCATAATTGACTCAATTATGGCCATCCACTTACGGTATGCAAAATCATATCAATTGCACCCCAATTTCTTAATATTATATCCTTAATATTACCCCTACCCCACGTTGTACGTTAGCTTATTCAACGCAAATTATATGTTAGACTCGAATAGTCTAACTCATAGCACAAAGATAAATTATCACAACATATAGACAAATAAAATAGATCTAATCATAAACGGGGTGAAACTTGCATGTGTGATAGATGTACAACACCTAAACTTGCATAGGCAAAAACTACAACTTGCATAAAGCTACATATGTCATGGATCTAAAGGTGTCAACTTGTTTGGTAAAATGTCACAATTTACATAATATGATCATAATCCAAATTCATGTATAAACTTGCATATGTGGTTTATGCAACATAATGATGATGTGAACTAGCATCTAACACATAGAACTCACACATGTCATAGCACAATTCTAGATCTAAATAGTTGTCATGGCATATGTTCATAATCTTTACTAATTAATCTAAACTTGCATACATGATTTGTCATATAGATCAACATAGCCCAAATAATATCAACACTATGATTTGATTAACATGAACTAATCAGCATAGATAATAACATCATGACTTTATAACATGTATGATTTATCACAACTTAGCATAGAAAAATTACAACCTATACAATATCATCATAGCAAGATTTACAACATATAGGATATCATCATCACATAACATAGGATTTACAACATACATGATAGCATAAGGTTTACAACAACATTTATGACAATTCACATCATTTTCTTATGATCCATATCACATCTTAATCTAATTAGTTTGCTAATAATCTTGTTAAGTTCATCATACTCACAATTAGAGAAGAAAGAGAGTCTTGATTTGCTTTAGAGTTGAGTAGAATTAGGGTTTGGATTAGCTTTCTTCCTTCTTAGTTGGCGGCGGCTACACTGAGTTCCATGGCGATGGCATGACGGCGGCTATTCTATTTTTCATGTGAATTGGAGTGAGAGACTACCTATGTATATATAGAGTTTAGGATTTATTTAGACCGTCAGGTCAATTCAGAACTAACCTGAACCGTTTAATTTGCCAACTCAGCCTTAAAGACACATCAGCAGCTCAAGATTGGGCTCAGTCAAACCCTAGCCGACTGGACCAGGTTGACACCCAGGTCGACTTCCCAGTCGACTCCCCAGTCGACCTGGGGGAGTGTCGACTGCCCAGTCGACTCCCCAGTCGACCTGGGGTGCTGGGCGGGAAATTTCCCGCCTAGCCTGTTTGACTTCGAATTTTGAATTTTAAATTTTTTGAAATCTGTTTTGAATTTTCTGAAACTTCCGATGGCCATATTTCCTTCATACGAAGTCCAAATCACGCAAACTTGGACTCTATTTCAACCAGAATTCCGAGATGAACACAATGGCGCAACCCGTTTCCCACAATTCTCACGTCTGAGATTAGTTATTCTTTAATTTGTGAATATTAATATTAACAGAATTACGGGGTGTTACATTCTCCACTCCTTAAAGGATTTCGACCCCGAAATCTTCAAGTCAAGAAGAATGTATATCCTAACATCCAATCGTCCATCTACTCAACCATCAAACATTGACATCCATTGTCCTTATAGACTTCTAATGCTTTCATGTTTAAATGCACAGCGTGTGTATATGTCCATATCTAATGCAAAATCAGGCGGTCCACTGATTCAGTTGACCTCCTTAATGCAAATCATGATAGTGCCATGCGTCCATTATGTATGCAAAAGTTCATTAATGCTACATATTATCTCTATATCCGTGCACAATCATCATCAAAATGCAGCATCCATATGATAGCACAACCATTATACATCCATTAACTAAATACATCCATATATATGCAATATGCAATATGAAGTGACTGAGCCGATCTAGTGCCTAATAGTGTGTGTATATGCGTCCACGAGCAACCACTAGCAAACACCTGCATCCACTTTGCATCCATCATACATAACATGTCTCAAACACATGTTTCAACCATAGGATTATCCTAACTAAAGGTCAAAGATACTAGCGAGAGGACATACTAAAGATAAGATAAGTACAAGCTAAGCGATAAAGGAGAAATTAAAAGATATACCCTCAAAAAGAAAAGGGTACAACAAACGCATCTTCGCTTCTGTCTCCCAAGTAGCGTTGTTCTCATCATCTCCCCATTGCACTTTGACTAGTCTGACCTCTCGATTCCTCAACTTCTTGATCTCCGACCCAAGAATGCGCGTAGGAGCTCGTCGAATCGTCGCATCACGCTCTATCTCCACCTCTCTAAGCAAGCTCGGCTCTACCACCTCCGCGGTCTCGTGCAAGCATTTCCTCAAATGTGACACATGGAATACGTCGTGTACACCACTAAGTCTGTCAGGCAACTCCACTCTATACGTCATCTGTCCAATCTTCTCCTTAATAGGAAACATCCCTACGAACCTTGGTGCTAATTTCCCAACGGACCCAAAGCGAACAACGTTCCGTAATGGAGACACTTTGATAAAGACCTTGTCCCCAACGTCAAAATCAAGATATGTCCTCCTTTTGTCTGCATAAGATTTTTATCTATCTTGCGCCGTCTTCATCCTTCTTCGAATCAAGTCGATCTTTTCTGAAGTCTCTCGAATCATATCGGACCCAAGTAAGATCTTATCCGTAGATTTCCACCAACATGTAGGTGAACGACAAGGTCGTCCATAAAGAGCTTCGAAAGGTGCCATGCCAATGCTGGACTGAAAGCTATTATTATATGCGAACTCCACCAATGGAAGATGCTCTTCCTATGTACCCCCAAAGTCTAGGATACATAGCCTCAAAAGGTCCTCTAGAATACGATTCACCCTCTCAGTATGGCCGTCCGTCTGAGGATGATACGCGGTGCTCAAACATAACTGAGTCCCTACCACCTCTTGTAAGCTCTTCCAATGTTCGCTAGTGAATATAGGATCACGGTTGCTTACTATGCTAGAAGGAACACCATGCAAACGAGCTATCTCTCGAACGTA
The DNA here is from genome assembly GCA_030737875.1 of Allium sativum. Taxonomy (NCBI): domain Eukaryota; kingdom Viridiplantae; phylum Streptophyta; class Magnoliopsida; order Asparagales; family Amaryllidaceae; genus Allium; species Allium sativum. The sequence goes on from CM060920.1 coordinate 313,611,661, forward strand.
TACAGAAGCTAACCATGGAGCAGTCCTCTTACTCTTCAGGGGAATGAAATGGGCGCTTTTAGTAAGTCTATCTACTATAACCCAAATCCCCGTATTACCCTTCCTTGATCTTGGTAATCCATCCACAAAATCCATCGAGACACTATCTCACTTCCATTGCAGAACCTCCAATGGGTGAAGCAACCCACCGGGTTTCTTTTGCTCCGCTTTTACCTGTTGGCACACCAAGCATCTAGCGACATACTCGACCACATCCCTCTTCATACCGGCCCAAAAGAAAACTCGCTTCATGTCTTTGTACATCTTGTCTCCGCCGGATGAATGGTCATCTTCGAATGATGTGCTTCGTCAAAAATAGCCTTCCTCAAACCTTCGTCTCGAGGTACACAAAGTCTACTATCCCTACGTAACCAACCCTTATCATCTAGGGTATACCTACGGTGGGTCGTCTCGTTGTGCCTCACCAATCCATCCCAAAAGCGTAGGTCTGACCTCCAAGGATGCTAGCAAACCGGGTACAAAGTCAACGGAAGGTCTAAAGTCAAACATAGAGATGAATTCTAAGTTTCGCCGTTCAACAAACAACGGACTCAAGGACAGCCTTTTCCTACTTAAGGCATCTGCCACCACGTTACCCTTGCCAGGGGTATATGCTATTTCGAAATTGTAGGACGCTAAGAACTCCATCCACCTTTGCTGCCTTAAGTTCAAGTCCTTCTGAGAGAATAAGTATTTTAAAGATTTGTGGTCAGTGAGTAATTCGAATTTCTCGCCAAGAAGATAATGGCGCCAAGACTTAAGCGCGAAAACAATTGCGGCTAACTCTAGGTCATGTGTAGGGTAATTTCTTTCATGCACTCTCAACTGCCTTCCACAATAGGCTATTACCCTTTCCTCTTGCATTAAGATTGCGCCTAGTCCTGTCCCACAAGCATCGGTATAAACAGTAAATGGCTTACTCCCGTCTGGCAGCGCTAAGACTGGAGCTGAGGTCAAAGCTCTCTTTAAACGTTGGAATGCATCATCACAATCTACGTCCCACGCGAAGACTAGGTTCTTCTTCGTCAGGCGTGTCAATGGAGCTGATATTTTTGCGAAGTCTTTGATAAACTTCCTATAGTAGCTAGCCAACCCCAAGAAACTTCTCACTTCGGTAGTATTTTTAGGGACATTCCAATCTTGGATGGCCACCACCTTCGCGGGATCCACAGCTATCCCTTCTTTGGAGACCACGTGCACTAAGAATCGCACTTCCTCTCTCCAGAAGTGACACTTAGTAAATTTAGCTTTAAGATTATGCGCTCGTAGAGTCTCCAATACTTCCCTAAGATGTAGGGCATGCTCTTCTTCATTCTTAGAAAAGATCAAGATGTCGTCTACAAAGACCACCATGAATTTGTTAAGGTACTCCCTAAACACCCTACTCATCAAATCAACAAAGTATGCGGGGGCGTTTGTCAAACCGAAGGGCATCAATAGCCATTCATAGAAACCGTCCGGAGTCCTAAAGGCTGTTTTGTCTATGCTATCCTCAGCCACTACCAACTGATGGAATCCAGTGGCTAAGTCCAACTGTGAAAACACTGAGGCGCCAACTAACTGATCGAAGAGATCGTCAATCCTCGGCAGTGGGTGTCTATTCTTCTTAGTAAGCTTATTAAGTTCTCTATAGTCCACACAAAGTCTAAGGGACCCATCCGCCTTCGTGGCAAATACTATTGGAGCACCCCACTCCGATATACTACGTTTTATGAACCCCTTCTCAAGCAACTCCTTCACTTGCTTTTTGAGTTCCCTCCTTTCACGAGGAGCCATGTGGCGTACTGGCAAAGATACTGGTTTTGCATTATCCACAAGATTTATTCGAAAATCTATCTCCCGCTTCGGAGGCAAGCCCTTCACCTCCTCAAACACATCCGAGTATTCTCGGACCACTCTAACAGATCATAGATTCTCCACAGACGCGTCAAGCGATTCTAGATAACTTAGCATAACGGAATTTTTGGGATTACAAAAGATTTCGAGAGTGTTGCCAAGGTGAGTCATGAGCCTAACTACTCTCCTGTCACAATCAAGAACGGCCCCATTTCTGGATAACCAATCCATTCCTAAAATTAGCCCATAGCCCGTGAAGCCCAAAACATAAGCATCACATCTAAACTCAACGCTAAGTATAGAAATTTTCAAATCCAAACACATCATGGACAAATAAGCTGAGCCCCCAATTGGATTCGAAACAACTAAGGGATCCTCTACTAAACTGGTGTTTAAGTGCAGTGACTCAACTAATGATGTAGAGATAAACGAATGCAATGCGCCCGAATCGAATAAAGTACGGACATGATGATCAAACAGAAAAACTAAGCTTTCAACAGAAATCGTTCTACCTCGTTCTTGCAGCGGTGGGACCGCGAGAGCCTGAACTTGTCCCCTTGCCTGCCCTGGTGCAATAAGAGCCTGCACCTGTCCTCCCGAGGTAGACCCTGCCCTCTCCCCCTTCTTTGGGCAGTCTTTCACTAGATGTCCCGCTTCACCACAGTGAAAACAACCAGTCTTCTTTTTCTTTCTGCAATCCTTGCTGAGATGGCCTGGTGTCCAACAGTTAAAGCATCTTTTCTTTCCTTTGCCATTATTGTCTTTACCACCCTTCTTGTTTTGCTGTTGTGGTTTCTTCTGATCCCCTTTCTTCTCGGGTGCCTTATTAGCATTACCGCCTTTCTTCTCGTGCATGAGTGCCATGTCTACTAGCTTTTCAAAGGTGGCCCCCATAAGGATGTGGGTCATAGCCAACCCTTGCAACGACTCATTCAAGCCATTAACGAACCTTAGAGCCTTCTTCTCCGGCGTGTTCACTATGTCCAAGCCAAACCTTGCTAACTGATTAAATTTGTTAACATATTCTTTCACTGATGAGCTTCCTTGCTTCAATGTCAAGAACCTTTCCATATATAGATTCTCGTCTGCCCTTGAGAGAAACTTTGCCTCAAACCTACGCCTGAAATCCGCCCAAGAATCAACAGGACGCTCCCCATTAGTGACCTCCCACCAAAACGAGGCCTCTCCCTTCATTAACCAAGCTGCTAATTTGACTTTCCTCCCTTCTTCTACTTCAAAGATTTCTAGATATTCTTCCACCTCCTTAAGCCAATCTCTAGCTTCCACAAACGTTTCTGACCCTTGAAAAGGTTTTCCACCCATAGCCTTAAATTCCTTGCACGTCTTTGCAAAAGTATCAACGCGAGGAGGAGGAGAGGGTGCGACTGGTGGTGGAGGAACATTGGCTGGACCTGCAGCGGCCCTAGCCTCAAATAACCTCCTATACCATCCTGGTATCGTTACACCATCCGGAAGGTTAAGATCTTCAGCCATGCTGAAACGAAAAAGGAAAGATTCAAAATGGAGAATTCGAAAGATAAAGATATATGGCTATTGGGGATTATGTTTTTCATAAAAACTTTCCTCTTAAAATCATTCATTAAGACATGCTTTTGAAAACACTTCTTCCAAAAATACTTTAGAAAAATAGTTTTTCTAAAAAATTTATCTGTTCTGGTAACCTTAAGCTCTGATACCACGTGTAACACCCCACGTCCATTAATGTCACTCACAAAGGGAATGCATTAACTTCCATGGAGGTTTTAAGTGAATATAGAACAGAAAAATTACAACAAGACAGATAATAAGTAGTACTTGGAAATCTAAAACTTTATTTTATTGCAACGGAAATTAAACATGTTTGTTACATCATAAAACCATAAATCAGAGTCAAGTACAATATCCATCTTGATAAAACAAAATACATAATCCCATTACATAAATAGCCATTAAAGAAGATAACAAGCTAGACTTTACTTCAACGGTCCAAGCTTTCCAAAAGAGAGATAAAGCAATCCAATCAAGCTCCACTAGAGCTGGGCCCACCCTTAGGACCTGGAGGGGGAAAATATAGAAATGGAGGGGGTCAGACATAAAGTCTGGCGAGTATGGTAATTCTAACAATACTATTATCAAAATAATTAGACTAAGGCATAAGCTGGAAAACAAGGAAATGTCTATGAACTATTGGGTAAGGAAGAGCAAATAAAGATAACGTTAAAGGCACACCTAATTACTAACGAATAATTAGTACACTGCACCACACCAGTCACCCTAAAGGTCGATCCCACTTGCTTCACTTAGAAATTATATAAATAGCTTCGTGTACCCCTAGCTGACTACATAGGTGTTGCCTGCCCCTATCTCCACTAGGTGTACCCTACTACCCACTTTCGATCGGCTCCCTACTCATAGATACCTGTGCTGGCCCCACAGTGGGGTGTATCACTCCCCTAAAGTGGCAACCCGATACAACTTGAGAGTGCACGACTTATACCTACACGATGCAACAACGTCTTACCTACCAGCCCGGGTCCACACACGCATATGAAACCCGTTGGACTTGCGTTGCCACCGCTACCCCGTTTGGCCTCTTATAGTCAAACCCAGTATGCGTGTCCCGTCCTCGACTTGGGTCGAGCCCATAAAGATACGTTTGGGTTACTGGTTGAAATGGGCCCCCACAAGCTATCCACCTAAGTTTGTCCCACTAGTACATCCCACTTAACCCTCTTAGTCATGTTCATTTACATGTATGCTTGGTTAAGTCTAACTAATCGTATTTCAAATGCCACTAAAGGCACCCCCTAGATTCCTCATGCCACCCAAGGCACCTACTTAACCCCCATGTCCACCTTACATGTTTATCTGGTTAAGTATTTCTTAATTCATTCAGGCCATAACCTCATAAAGACCTCTCACATTAGACTGGCATTTATGGCAGCTGGATTTGCCGGGCGGGTCCGGGCAGTCTTACACCATAAAAGATTCTAACCTCGTGTCTTTACAACTGTTATGCTTTAGTTTGGGCCTAGGACCTCTCACATTGGGCTGACATTTGTGACTACTGGATTTGTCGGGCGGGTCCGGGCAGTTTTACGTCACAAACGAGTCCAACCTCGTGTCCTAAGCATTGATTAACACTTATAATCTTTTACCCCAATTTTAAATATATCCCTATTCAAATCATTAATTAATTCCAATTTTTAATGATGTCCATAACTGACTCAATTATGGCCATCCACTTACGGTATGCAAAATCATATCAATTGCACCCCAATTTCTTAATATTAAATCCTTAATATTACCCCTACCCCACGTTATACGTTCGCTTATTCAACGCAAAATATACGTTAGACTCGAATAGTCTAACTCATAGCACAAAGATAAATTATCACAACATATAGACAAATAAAATAGATCTAATCATAAACGGGGTGAAACTTGCATGTTTGATAGATGTACAACACGTAAACTTGCATAAGAAAAAACTACAACTTGCATAAAGCTACATATGTCATGGATCTAAAGGTGTCAACTTGTTTGGTAAAATGTCACAATTTACATAATATGATCATAATCCAAATTCATGTATAAACTTGCATATGTGGTTTATGCAACATAATGATGATGTGAACTAGCATCTAACACATAGAACTCACACATGTCATAGCACAATTCTAGATCTAAATAGATGTCATGGCATATGTTCATAATCTTTACTAATCAATCTAAACTTGCATACATGATTTGTCATATAGATCAACATAGCCCAAATAATATCAACACTATGATTTGATTAACATGAACTAATTAGCATAGATAATAACATCATGACTTTATAACATGTATGATTTATCACAACTTAGCATAGAAAATTACAACCTATACAATATCATCATAGCATGATTTACAACATATAGGATATCATCATCACATAACATAGGATTTACAACATACATGATAGCATAAAGTTTACAACAATATTTATGACAATTCACGTCATTTTCTTATGATCCACATCACATCTTAATCTAATTAGTTTGCTAATAATCTTGTTAAGATCATCATACTCACAATTAGAGAAGAAAGAGAGTCTTGGTTTGCTTTAGAGTTGAGTAGAATTAGGGTTTTGATTAGCTTTCTTCCTTCTTAGTTGGCGGCGGGTACACTGAGTTCCATGGCGTTGGCATGACGGCGGCTATTCTACTTTTCATGTGAATTGGAGTGAGAGACTACCTAGGTATATATAGAGTTTATGATTTATTTAGGCTGTCAGATCAACTCAGAACTAACCTGAACCATTTAATTTGCCAACTCAGCCCTAAAGACACATCAATAGCTTAAGATTGGGCTCAGTCAAACCCTAGCTGACTGGACCAGGTCGACACCCAGGTCGACTGCCCAGTCGACTCCCCATGGGGGGGGTGTCGACTGCCCAATCGACTCCCCAGTCGACCTGGGGTGCTGGGCGGGAAATTTCCCGTCTAGCCTGTTTGACTTCGAATTTTGAATTTTGAATTTTCTGAAATCTATTTTGAATTTTCTGAAACTTCTGATGGCCATATCTCCTTCATACGAAGTCCAAATCACGCAAACTCAGACTCTATTTCAACCAGAATTCCGAGACGAACACAATGGTGCAACCCGTTTCTCATAATTCTCACGTCTGAGATTAGTTATTCTTTAATTTGTGAATATTAATATTAACAGAATTACGGGGTGTTACATATACCCACTGGGTGGTATCGCGCGGACCCCCGCCTCTACGTGTACATCTTGAGCGTGTACCGCAACAGAGGACCACTATGGAGTACCCTACTATGTCGCTCGGAAGCCGCGTTCTTCCATCCTGTCACACCAAGAAATCAAATCGCATGTCGAGCAGAGTAATCAAGTGGACGTGCTCTTCCCGTGTCTCTAGACACTCGATGTTCTACCCGGTTGGTTATTCACCTTTGCTCGTGCGGACTGGTCCAAGCGCATCACACAAACATGTTATTAGACCCTATGTCTGATCTTTTTAATCAGGCTTACTTTAATGACAGTAATTTCCAATCTTTTACCCCGAATTGTAATTAACGTAAGTAATCTACAACCCCTTTTTATTACTATGTCCTGTCAATTACATGTCTACAAGTTCCATAAACATGTTCTACTTAATGTATAATTACATATATCTTATTTCAACCCACATGTTTTCTGTTAGCATGTTACTTACTGTATATAATTAAGTACAACTTATTTCATCCCATAAGTCTACCTGCTTATTCCTGATTTAATCGTGAATCTTACACTGTCTTCACAACCTATCATTGTTGTTTACTTATTAATTTAGTTCTCTTAACTAAGGTTATTAATAAGTTCCCTTTATATTTATTATAACCCATGTTATAATTCCACTTGTCCCTAGGACAAGCCTACCTATTATATTGCATTCTCATTAATATAGTTAATTATAATAGGTTATATTCCCAGTTCATTACATTTACTTTGGTTCTTTAACATTAACTAACTCTGATTGTTGTAACATCCATTTCTTTACCGACTTGTATATTTTCACATGTACCATTTATCTATTTATTCATGCATTGCCTGTTGTATACATATATTTTTATATATGTTTATGCACCTGACCTCTCACATTAAGCTGACCACTTGTGGATGCTGGATTTGCCGGACAGTTACGGGCAGGCTTCTACCACAAGTTGAACTTAACCTCGTGTCTTGGTGCGGTTATCTGCTATTTCCCAATCATTGTAAATTTTCCATTATTCCCAATTTTACTATTGTAATCTTTTTTCCTTTACTTATCGTTAGGTATATCCCTGTTTTCTTCAAGAAAACACTTCACACACCTTATTAGTTTGATTCACAGAAAAATACAGTGATTTATTTTCATAACGCGCACCTATCTAGTTCCGTAGTTGCAAGCTATTTCTTTTAATTTTATTTGTGGTCTTCTTGCAACTACGTTCTCAGGAATATGTTACTTGTCATAGTATATCACTTTTCCCAAAATTCAACTAACTCAGTCCACTATATACTTTCGTTTCTTATTTTCTGAGTTAAACATTGAATTTCTGTTTCATTTAGTATTCACAACCACTACAATCTTCTCTTTTAACCAAAACAGGCATATTAATCCTTACTTTCATATTTACTTCTTAATTCAAGTTTCACGATCACAATATTACAAAAGTTTCTCAATTCAAATGGAGGATATAATAAAATTTATGTTTATTACAACAGTTATAATTTCAACATATTACAAACATGTTTAATAGCCGATTTCCATAACTACCAATTGTTTAGCATATTAAATATAATGGGGAATGCAAACGATAAATACACCATTATCAAAAGGTGTAATTTAAATCCTCTCACTTGACAGCTTTTCCAATCCTTGAATCTGATCCGGATCTGTTACTCAGTGGTCTTCCTAACTGAATTTAAAATTAAACAACTACGGGTTTACTAATCTAATACTAAAAGAAAAGGGAAAGAAAGGGAGAATCCTAAATGAATCAGATTCAAGAACTTACCTCATGTTGATCAGCAATCTAGGCACGCATGTTGTAGATCTATATCTATTATCTTCAAACCTTAAGTCAGAATCCCTAAGAACTAACATTTTAATTTCTGAAGAATTTGGGAGAGAAAAGAGAATGGAAGAGCCTATGCAACGTCTCAGAAAATATGAGTTTAGAGCAAGGCCCTGTTAGTCAATTTATAGGTGTACAAGAAAGTCTGCTCCATCGGATTTAACCACATAAAATACGAACCATATATGTCAGAAAACTATGTCACACAGAAGACAAATTTGGGACCATTGAGTCGACCCTTGGGTCCGCACAAGGGTCGACCCAGGTAAGAGTGGTCGACCTATCCAGGGTCCATACAAAATTTCCTACACCATTTTTTTATGATTCTTATCGTTAATCAAATACGTTAATTACTTACTCAATATAATTCTCCTAATTCATATTATTCTAGTTATGACTTATCTTTACGTTTGAATTTCGAATTTACGCGTATATATACACATGCAATCTTATAATTCCTTATCCGTTAATCAATGCAGTTAATAATGCTATCAGTTAGTTGTTTTATACCTTTTAATGCATTCTAATTTCATGGCCGGCTAATTTCTTATCCCTTTTCCAAAAAAAAAAATATATGCGCAATTTTTATTCCTTTCTCAAAATTCAAACGACATTATGCCATCATTTATTTCGTACATATTTTCATTGATTGCATGTTTATACACACACACATGCATGTATAAATATATTTTATACTCGCCTTTATGTATAATTTTCCTTATATATGCATTTATACATTCTTTCCTCTTAGAATATGCATATCTTTAAGTGTCTCTCTAAAACAAAAATATGGCACCAGCAGGACTTGAACTTGCACCATTCATTTGGGAGAGACCTGTCTCTACCAACTAGGCAACATAGGATTTTTGTCATAAGATTAAAACAATGGTGGTCATTGTTCTTTTTAGTGTTCTTCTATATCTTCTTTTCATGTTTGTTGTAATATTTCATTTAAAAATATCTTTTTCATCTTAAACCCGTTTTATGCAAACCATAGGTCTAAATTGATCAGAAAATTGCCACGGACGCAATGACACTAATTCTGTGACCGGATTATGAAAGCTTTTCAAATTTTATTTTTATTATCTAATTAAAAATGCGGGGTGTTATAGTGTTGTATTTTGAAACGTAGTAATCGACGATCGATTGTAGTTTGAGTTAACAATTGCTTGGTGGTCTGCACTCCCGAGCCTTCCATTGCTCGATTACTGGGAAAAAAAATGAGACATACGTAGTTTTATTCACCACTATGATAAAAAATAAATCATTTTAGATGATAAGATGCAACATACATGACTATCTTAACCAAGGTTAACTAGAAATGCACCTTCAATAGGTTGAACGGTAATCCAAGTCTTCCCACCGTCTTTAGTTGCCTACAGACCACCGACATAATCTTGAAATAGGGCCGGTCCTGAAACACAAAAAATTATAAGAGACCATAGACAAATCAGGATATTAGAGGCCTTAGGGTATCGGAACTTATCCAAGTATAGGCAGAATGAGGTCGGAGGCCCCAGGCGGTCGTCTTGGTGGCATTACCCCGGGCCGCCCCTGTCTTGAAACAGAAAAGAAGAATCAGTATGATGTTAAGGGCATTTTGGGTAAAACCGACCACCGTCTTCTGGTCATATTAGCACATGCCTTGGTTAAGGCTTCTATATCCAAGGCCATGGCTTCTAAACGGATACTCGGTAATTTACAAACCAAATTCATGAGTATTTCGTTGTATTTTTTAGCAATGGGAATCGCAATATTTTACTCAAACATAACCCAGACAATAATTTATGACATACCAGTATTTGTCAGCTTTTTATATAAGAAATACAACGTAACCCTTGTCCAAATACAAAGAAGAGCTTCCTAGATAATGGACCATATGCAAATTTGAACATCCACAAATCTTCAAATTTTATAGTATGTGGGATTTTCATGTGTGGAATTAATTGTGTGTATATGAGAATAGGTGTTTACACACGGGAAACAAACATGCAGCCAAATTGCAAGTGATCAATTTGTGGTCATTATTTCTGTTCATTAACTTGTAGCTGGGAAGGATGATAAAATAAATCATCAAAATAATCACATATGCAGTTGAACAAAGAATTTAGTAGACCTTACAATATTCATTTACATGGAAAATTGTGCTTAAATGCTAAGAAGGATTCTAACATGAACATAATTTCAAAGAAGTAAGTCTATGAGGATTAAATTCTAATTGACAGGCACTGGTATACCATACACAATAAAATCACTGATCATTGTGCTTCCCATGATAATGCAAGGTTAAACCCCAAAATCATTTGCTAATGAGTAATGAATACATAAGTGGCATATAATATAAAAACACCAAATTAAATATGACTATAACTGCAAAATTAGATGATAACCATGACTCATGGTTATCTAACAAGGAACATGTTATGTTTATAATAGGTTGCTTGTTGCATATTTTCTCTCTCCTTTTTCCTAGACATTTATAGAAAATTATGGACAGCATTCAATATATCACAATGTTGTTATTTGATAACATGACGTATTGCTTAGAGCACTTCCAACGGTGGGGAGAATCACTTGAAATGGGGCAAATATTTCGTGCTTCAGCTGCAGCAGTGTCGGAAAGAGGGTGGGGAAGCATTTGAAATCGCGACGCTCGCCATTTGCAAAGGCAAGCGGCGATAGATAAACGGTTGTCAAAAAACCGTTTATATGTTATTCGATTTTCAGAAAACCGTTTATACGTTATTCGGTATTCAGAAAACCATTTAATCTATAAACGGTTTTCTGAACACCATTTATCATATACATTCCGATGCTTTCCCATTTATGTGCATATGCTTCTATTTGTTCATATAAATTGTTTTCTAAATTGTTGGCTAGTTATTTTTTATGGTTCGTAAATCATGTTTACCACTAAAAACTCTAATTTTTATGTTTGTAAATTTGTAAATTATTTTAAGTTTGAAAATTATTTGTATGTTTGTAAATTTGTTTTCTAGTTTTAAATTTGTTAATTAATTTAAATTTGTAAATGAATTTTTAAATTTGTTAATTATTTTTATGTTTGCAAATTTGTTTTCTAGTTTTAAATTTGTTAATTATTTTAAATGTGTAAATGAACTTTTAAATTTGTTAATTATTTTTATGATTTTTTTCCGTGTTTTTAAAATTATATACACATACTAAATTGTTTTAAATATTTGATTTCCTTAAGCATTTTATATCTTGTGGTTTGTATTTGGAGTAATTCGGGGTTTCTTGAGTAAGGCATGAGCGAGCTGTTGTTTGCTTATGTAAATAATGGCTCGTGAGGTTTTTTTTATATCTATGTTTGTTAAACGGTTTTTTGAAAACCGTTTATATCCTAAATGGTTTTCAGATAAGCGTTTAACGATTATTAGTTAAGGAAAAAAAATCATTCCATCGTCCACTGCTGGATTGTGGGGGGAATCAACGCTCAAATCAAGCAATCCCCACTCGACTTACCATTCACCGCTAGGAATGCTTTTATACAAATACTGAAGGAGATGTCACTGACCAATGATATTTGTTTATTATTTGTATGTATAAATTTAAGTTAGAATTACCAGATGTCTTAGCAGGGTCGAATCTACTTTAGGATGACAGTGGTTAACTCACCCCCCTCAAATGTGCAGGTGAAGCTGACGTCTGAAGGAAGTGGGAATAAGGAGGTGATCCACGCTGACTGGTGCCAGTCCGGTGGGCTATGGGCGCGGTTGGTCGGAGGTGCTATCAGTGTCGAATGGTGTCGCCGTTGGGCGTGAAGCTTTTGTTCAACTCGGAATTTCGGGTGTTGTTAGTATGGCGGAAGTACAGGGAGGGAAGAAAAACACGTTGAAGAAGCAGTGGCTACTGGGGTGGGTTCCGGTTAACTTGAGGAAAGGGCGGAAAATGATAAATATTAGGAGCTATATATGCGTGAAGGAGAAAAGATGGAGATTGGCCTTGTTGTTTCATGATGGTTAGAATGGGTACGTCGGAAGTAAGGAGTCTCGGATGGCCGGAGAAAGGAAGCTCAGGCTTCCGGTCTCGAGTAGTTGGCGGCACAGAAAAGGAAGGAGGTTAAGGGTCCGTTTGATTTTGAACGGGAAGGGGCATTTGAAGGGGAAAAATTGGGAACGAGGAATGTGTTCTTTTTACGAAAGGGGCATTTTGGAAGGGGCAAAGTTATTATTTTATTTTTTTTGTATATATTATTTTTAATTGTTTGTGTTTGTTTGTATTTAGTATTGAACAGATAGTAAAACGCAGAATACAAATATTGCTGAATTTAAAAAACAACAACTACGATTTAAAAAAAACAACACCATCACAACACCATTCAAAAAAAACCCACAACACCATTCAAAAAAAAAAACAACACAACTAAATTCCAACATTCTAATACAACACCCACAAGAATCACACATGTCCACTCCTCAGCTGCCTAACAAAATGAATAACACAAGCCCTAAGCTGTGCGGGCTTCTCAAGCAAAGAATAAAATGGGTTGTGACCCATTCTGTCCTGCTGTGACAGAATATCCGCCACCTCCCAATCCTGATAGTCATCCTCCTCACGGCGTACAAACATGCATAACTCTACAAGCTCATCTCGATCCATGCGCGAAGGAGCTGAACGAGAAGAACCAGCACCAGACCTGACCGACCTACGAGTCGGATGACTCGAGATGTCCACATTCTCACCACGGATGACATCGCCAAATATCTGAGCCTCTTGCAAATGAACTGGTGGAGCATCCGCAATCACGTACTGAAATCTGTCTGTACGGATGTATCCTGAAAACATGGAGTCCAACTCCCTGAATCGTGCCAGGGACCCACTCTTGAACTTGCACATCTGTGGTGGCACCGTCGCCCACCATTCATCCGATCCTTGGACGGTATCTAATTGCTCGTCACATCCCCCTCCAGCAATCTGTAGCATTCTGTTCCAAGGTTCCCAATCTCTTTTCATGTTATCGAATTTATTCTTCATTTGACCAACATTGTAGTCCAAGCCGGTCCGCTCGTTGAACGCCTGGGCGATCAACTGATACCATCCGCCAACATTATGTGAACGCGTACCCAGATGTTGCATGCACACGTCAATGAACGCGTTCGTGGTGTCGTTGGTCCATTCGGCGATGGAGCGAGTGGACGATGACTGACTTGCGGCCATTCTGGAAAAGTAACAAAAAAATTGTGAATAAACTATATAGGAAGAGTAAATAAGAAAAAAAACAAATTTAAGGGGAAAAAACCTGAAAATATCGACGAGATGAAGGTGAATAGAGCTGAAATTTTCGGATTTGATGTTGATTAGTGATGAAAATGGAGATGGAATGGAGTGAATATATAGGGAGAGAAGGAAGAATCGGCTGTTCTGGAAATTTCATCGCGTCGGACGTGCGTCCGACGCGTCCGACGCGTCAGACGCGAAACTTATCTTTCCACCCGTTCGTCTTGAAGGGGCAAAAGTGTGGGACCCACCTCTGACGCGTCGGACGCAGACGCGAACATTAACTGCCCAGTTCAGAAATCAAACGCTACCTAAATGCGAATGCAGGCAAGTTCACAGTGGGGATGATGAATGGATATTTTGCATGGGGATGATGGCTTTGTTTATTGGAAAAAGATGAAACCATGATGAAGTTTTTGGAAGAAAAGCTGCGCAGTGGGTACTTTATTGGCATAGGAGTTTAACGTTGGTGATGGAGGTATGATGGCGCTGGGAAGAGTACATGCGTTAGCAGGGTTTAAACGAAATTGTTTTGGATGCCACGATGGCGATGAACGCTACGCTACTAAATTGTTTTGGAAGGGATTGAAAGTAGTCCAATTTTCATTAAACGAAACAACGCGTGAACCGTCAATCGAAACAAGGCGAGTTAACTCTCACGACTTATGGAATTCCATGATGTGATCAGATTCATATAATTAAAATCTAGCTTTGATATCATCAAATTGATTGATTTGGATGTCATGGATGTTAATTGTTTGCTATTGTTTGACGTTAATTTTATTTACGTTATTTAAATGCAATGGATGAAATTTCCGTTTCATGTATTATTATGTAATGTTATAATAACTGTGATGCAGGACAGAATAGGTTGGAGGAATCCAATCGGATTCCTCAAATATTATATACACTGTTTGTTTTTATGTTATTTATATGCACTGTTTGAACCCAAATGACATTTGAAAACCTGTTTGGATATTAACGTTGAATCACTACAATAAAAACACCATATTACAACTTTAGTTTTACAACGGTGGTAAAAGCACCATTGTAATAGATGTTTTTTACAACTGTCCTAAAGTTGTAATAAATGTATTTTTAACGACTTTTCATTTTGTTAGTTGTAATAGATGCCTATTACCAACTTCATGTTTATAATATTTATATTTAATAACTAATTATATAAATATTTAATTATAATTAATAATAAACTTAGGGATCAATTTTTTTTATTAATTATTATTAAATAATTAGTAAACAATATTTTTAACAAGTCTTTTTCCTTGTCAGTTAATTGTGAATAAATTATAAATAATTGCAAAATAATTAATTCTAGATAATAGTTACTTTTAAATAATAGAACTAATAATTAATATATAATAAATTCTTTGTTTTTTAGACTATAATTATTTAAATAGTAATTAAAATTTAATAATCAATATTAAATAATATATAAAAGTTAAAAATAAATATTAAATAATTAAAATAAATATAAAAACAATTAATAATTAAATAAAATAGTATTAATTAATAATCAATGTAAAATTAATATTTAGCACATAATACCAAAGTAATTTGTAACTAATAATTTATAACTAATTAGTAGTTACTCAGTAATTAGTAATTAATAATCAATTAACAAAAATAAAACAAAATTCGTGTTTAAATAAACATTTTTTTAACTAATAGTTTATGCATAATTCGCTATCTTTTCCGTAGCTTCAAAAATGATTTTTGCTTTGGCTCCAAAATTGAATTTGGTCTCCAGACCAAAATTTTCAGCAACTCTTTCACGATATGCAGCTGTAAATATATGTTTCTTTTGCCACTGAATGTTGTAAACAAATCAGGGCCCTAACCTTAAATTTATGTTTGGCTCCAAAATCAAATTTAAATTCCATTCCTTCAAAATTTTGGATCCATTCCTCAAAATTTTGGCTCCTTCCCGTAATTTCCCCCTTCCGTTGACTTTTTTTTATCCACTCACTTTCTTCTTCAGCCGTTTCTCTATTATTTCCAAATCCTAAAAATCCCTAAATCGTCCACTGAAAAATCCAGTCTTCCCAAATTCGTAAATCATGGCCTCCACTCCTCGACCAAAAATTGGTTTTCCAAATCCTAAAAATTACTTCACCCAAATCGAACACCACTACCGCCGCCACTGTCCTCTCTTTTAAAGTGCCGAGCGCCATCATCTGTTGTTCGCGTCAAGATGTTTCACTCCATCGTTTGTAGCCGCCACCGTCACCAATCGGAGTTCGCAACGCTCGTTGTTCGCGCCGCCTTCCTCAATCTGTTCCCTCCTTCACTTGCGCCGCTCGAAACCCGTGCCAGCTATTGACGTTCATCTCCCACATAAGTCGTAGCCTACCGTTGTTTGCAATCACAACCTCTCTTCCTTGAGCCTTCGCTGCTATCGTTCAAGGTGAGTTCGTTACTCACGATTGATGCTTGTTCAAGAAATTAATTTCAGTTTAATGTTGCACTCTCGTCATTTTCTTTTATACCTTTGGCACTTGTTGTTTTACGTCCATACCCTGCGTATACTCCATCTGCTTTATCCTCTTGTTTATGCTCAACTTGGAGTTGGTTTTACAATTAGTTTAAAACACCTGATCTTTGCTTATATTACTTTAAGAATAGTTGGTGTACTCCTCTTGAACTTGGTAGCACTTTGGTAAAAATGTGGGGTATGTACAGCATTTTAAATAGTCATGAATGTGGCATTTGACACACATGGTTCATGAATACTTGCTGGACTTGTTTCCGATATGCTTTAGTTATATTCTTTTTGCCTGTATGGGACTTGAGACTATTTTTCATATAGTATACTTGTCTGCTTTGCCTTCAAGCTTATTATTTGATATTGTCATGTATTGTGATCCATTTTTTTGTTTGGGCTTTGGTCTTGGCTCTTGTTGCATGTATGAGCGTACTCATCCTCACCATGTTATTGTTCCATTTTGAAATCTAAGACTTGCATGAAACACTAATGCATTGCTAATGCTGATTTTGGGTGAATATCTCAGTGTATATCATTAATAATGCTAACTGCAATGAATATGTTGTACACTATTTGGATGGTACAGAAAACGAATCTACATTATTTATAAACAATACTTATTTGGTTATGTACTACTATTTATTATAATATTTAATATTAATTATGCAGCAGCTTCCCAAGCATATGGAGTTGGTTGGGCCTCCATACACAGCATATGGAGTTGAGATAGTAGAAGTGTAAGTTTGGATAGGACATGGGGACTTTGGGACATGACTACAGGTATCGAACCCTACTGCAAGAGGGTCGTAGTAGAAGTGTTTATTCGGTAGACTTTCATCCTGATTGTGGTATCAATGCACTTACTGGTGTATGGGGTCTGCGTACTAAGAGAAGCATTCTTGCGTTGAAAGGCCATGTTAAGCTGGTTCTTGGAGTGAGCATTCGTGCATTGGAATGGTTATGTTTTTTGTAAGGTTAGTTGGTGATGTGAATGACTGCTTTAGATTGTTTTGTTGGGTATGTATATGTTGTGTTTTGTCAGCGTATTATGTAAAAAAAGATGATGAGAGTTTGAAAAAACTAATATATTGTTTTTGGTTCATATTTTAAGTTTGTTTGATATCTTCAGTTTTGTAGATAGTATGTCATGGAATGAATTTTTTTTATTAGTAATATGTATATAATTTATGGATATATTACAAGTGAAAAAAAATTGTAATAAAATATATCACAACGGTTAATAACAGTTGTAAAAATCACAACAACAGCGGTGCATAACTGTTGTAATAAAGTTTATTACAACGGTGGAAAAAAGTTGTAAAATATACATATTACAACGGTGTAGAAAAGTTGTAAAAGAATTTAGTCTATTACAACTTCTTAATACACGACGGTTGGCCTACCGTTGTAAAATGTATATTACAACTTTTTTCCACCGTTGTAATATGGTCATTTTGTTGCAGTGAATGGAAATTCAACGTTATTGTGATTTAATCAATAAATGGTATTGATTAAGAAATTGGCAGGAGTCGACCATAAATCCATCTTTTTGTTAAGAAGTTGATTGGCCGTCTAGCGAATCAACGAATCTAGTTATAAAAATTTTATTTTTATAATTGAAACAAAATTTTAAATTATAATAGAAGTTCTATTATAAACTAATATTTTATAGTTCATTTTTATAAGGTAAATACAACGATCTTTTGATATTTAAATAAGTTTATAAAGCTGTAATTATCCTGCGAGTAAATATTTGGATAATTATTTTAAGACAAACAGTTAAGTAATATTATTATATTAATTATATTAATCTAATGGTAAGGAGTAATCAAGATCAGTTAACGAATTAACTAATGGTTTGAAATTGACTAAATCAACCGTTTTGTAGGAAATTGGTTATTAGATTAATTGATCTCCAATTAATCTAATGATAATAGCTTCGCAATTAATTATTCAAACTTAATAAGATTTTTTATTAATTATTATTTTTAGTTAATGAAGTTTGAATTATTATTAAACTAGTATAATTAGTTATTGTTATTAAAGTAAACGACTAATCTATTTTAAATGAATAATGAAGTAAATTGTTTTACTTCAGCAATGATGAAGTTAATTACTATGTAATTATTTTAATTAAAGTAATTGTTCCTCAAATGGAATTCATTTAAGATGGTATTGAGTTGTAATGAGATGTTTACTTGAACTACGTAAAATAATTTGAATGAAAAGAAAAATGTCAAAAGACGAAGAGCGTTAAAGGGTTTTTGATAAAGAAGTTGTAAATAAGATGAAGAAAAGAGTTAATGTTTAATGTTAATAATAATAAACAAACGAGCTTTCAAAGTAAGGATATGGTGTTATAAAACCATATTTCAAATAAAAGCAAGAAATACAGCTTGATGGATATTATAAGTAAAAAGGGGTTTAGAGTTACAGACATATATCTATTCTAAGATAAGAACGTTGTCGATCAAGGTCTGAGAGGTAAATAAAATACCGCAACTTGAACGACTTCACTATTACCAAGGGATGGTATTAGTTTGTAACAGAAAGAGATGTCGAGATTAGTTATAAAAAGGAATATTGCAGCGTATTGCAAGTTTTTGAACTGTAACGATAAATTAACGTTGTTGACCGAGCATAAGCGTGATGTTTATATATAACACTATTCCATAGGAAATGGAAATAGTTTGGTTTGGAATCTACTTATTCTAAGTGATAAGTAACTATGTTTTTCCATTGAAATGTAAATGAGTTATACCAAGTTGGTTGTAGAAATAAATAATGGCGATTTATTTGTAAATACTACCCGTACTGAAGGGAGATCTTCAAATTTAACATTTGAGTTTATATAATGATATAACATGTCGTTCAACATTGTTTTGGGTCGTATAAGAAATGATAATTGAATAATGTATGTATGTATATATATATATATATACACACGTATATGTATAGTTTTCCGAAGTAAAGAAGGGCTAAATGATTTTTTAAAAATGATGTAAAATTTTCCAAGAAAGGGAAATTAAAGGGGTTTTAAATAGGGTGATATTAGTGAAGCGGAGTTTGGTAAATATAGTTGTTAATTCCAAATAATGAAAGTAAAGAGTTTTGTCAAGATAAATAAATAGAATCAAATTCTAAATCAATGAAATGATTTTAAATGATTCGATAAAGGAGTTAAATAAATGATTTTAAATAGTAAGGGTATGAGCTGCCAATATTCTTAACGTACTGTTCGATATTGATAGTTAAAAACCCGACTATTAATAGGATATATTATTGGACCTTTTGACGTGTTGTTTCGAAGAGAACGGGATGGGAACCAGACCCAAAACCACTTTGAATCAACATCGCATACGAAATTAACGTGTAGCAAATGAAGGTGGAGCAAATTGAAGACCATAGATTTTCATAAAACGGAAGAACTGCTTACAATCTCGGGTTCGCGTCCCAAGATAAACTATGGTTTTGTCGTGGTTGGAATCTATGGATTGCAAGGACTACTCGCTACTGATCTATAGGGTAATTCCTAGGCTGCGGTAGAAGGGTGCCTTCGGTTCATCCTGTTCCTAGATGACTTGTATGGACGAATGTCTGACAGAGTATTTCCTTAAAAATCATGGACATTGATTTTTACAAATATATCAAGTTTGGTGGCGGAGAAATTCTCTTTCTTAACAACCAGAGTGTATTTGTGGACGTCAATTAGTGATTTGGCGGATCTGATGATGTGGTATTCAAAGTGAATGGAGATGTGCTAAAAGATAAATGTAAACTCAAGCCTCATCAACCGGGAAATGGCACAAAATCGGGTAGGCAACATGGCAATGTGGGTCGCACCCATTAAAAGGGTATATCATTACCTAATCTGGAGAAATCAAATGCCTTCGGTTGTACCTTTTTATCTTTATATGTATGCTATCGGTTCAGTTGGCTGGCCCCCAACCGTGGTAATGATATATTCGGTACTCTCAAGAGAAATGAAGGGCCGGTCATGTGTAGCCGGGTTGCAAGACGTTCTTGTTGAACCCCAATGCATTCATCTCCGGAGGTACATTGTCGGAAAGATGGTCCCATACCTTGCCAGGAAATCCATTCCCCAATAAGAGCCGCGATTTGATTGTATACTATATATGTAGAGCGTGAGATGCAAGCATTTTGCTAGATTATTATTTATTTGTGGTTTGATAGACATTATTATAATATCAGAAAAGATATTGATTTCAAAAACATTTTGGGTTATAATAAGGTAAAAACCGTCCGTGTTTATGTGTGGGCTGGTCTTACTATTATCCTTTCTTTCAAAAAGAATTTCTAAAGTTAAACAAATTGTTTGTGCTGTGAATTTATCACTGAAAGTATTCCAGACTGATCTGGGTGAATTTTTCTTTGCTTCAAATGTGCTCTGGTCAGACCGAGTATATATTCAGGCTAGGTTTCGCTTGGAGTCCCAGGAGCTGGAAGCAGGAAATTTCACTATTAGTTATTTAGAGTTAATTTCCGCTGTGACAGATATATATTGTACTCTGATGATTGGTATGTATATACAGTTTCATTTGGTAAGGAGATTTGATATATTATATTTATTCGTTCCGCTGTGAGATTCTGATGTGTTCTTCTTTTCCTTCTATTCTAACACTTCTTTCTTTCTACTTCTCATCCTTTCTTTCTATTAACGTTCTGGATTTTCAATACTTGAATTTTTGGCAAGTAATACGTGATTATGTATTATTGTGGAAAATTCGAGCGTCGAATTTTTACGGGCCGTTAAATGAATTTAAAATTAAACAACTACGGATTTACAAATCTAATACTAAAAGAGAAGGGGAAGAAAGGGAGAAGCCTAATGAATCTGATTCAAAAACTAACCTCATGTTGATCAGCAATCTAGGAACACATGTTGTAGATCTATATCTCTTATCTTAACCTTAAGTCAGAATCCCTAAGAACTAACATTTTAATTTCTGAAGAATTTTGGAGAGAAAAGAGAATGGAAGAGCCTATGCAGCGTCTCAGAAAATATGAGTTTAGAGCAAGGCCCTATTAGTCAATTTATAGGTGCACAAGAAAGTCTACTCCATCGGATTTAACCACATAAAATACGAACCGTATATACCAGAAAACTACGTCACGCAGAAGACAAATTTGGAACCATTGAGTCGACCCCTGTGTCCGCACATGGGTCGACCCAGGTAAGAGGGTCGACCTATCTAGGGTCCATACTAATTTCCTACACCGTTTTTTTCTAACTCTTATCGTTAGTCAAATACGTTAATTACTTACTCAATATAGTTCTTCTGATTTATATTTTTCATTTATGACTTATCTTTATGTTTGAATTTCGAATTTACGCGTGTATATACACATGCAATCTTACAATTCCTTATCCGTTAATCAATGCAGTTAATAATGCTATCAATTAGTTGTTTTATTCCTTTTAATGCATTCTAATTTTAAGGCCGGCTAATTTCTTATCCCTTTTCCACTTAATATGCATTAATTATTTTCTGCTCTTAACTTGCACCATTTTATTTCAACATTTGAATTTATGCGCATATATATATATATATATATATATATATATATATATATATGCGCAATTTTTATTCCTTTCTCAAAATTCAAACGACATTATGCCTTCATTTATTTCGTACATATTTTCATTGATTGCATGTTTATTTTGGATTTCTTATATATATATATATATATATATATATATATATATATATATATATTGTGCACACATACACTTATATTTACATATGCATGTATAAATATATTTTACACTCGCCATTATGTATAATTTTCCTAATATATGCATTTACACATATTTTCCTTTTAGAATATGCATATCTTTAAGAGTCCCTCTAAAACAAAAATATGGCACCAGCAGGACTTGAACTTGCACCACTCACTTGGGAGAGACCTGTCTCTACCAACTAGGAAATACAGGATTTTGGTCATAAGATTAAAACAATGGTGGTCATTGTTCTTTTTAGTGTTCTTCTATATCTTCTTTTCATGTTTGTTGTAATATTTCATTTAAAAATATCTTTTTCATCTTAAATCCGTTTTCTGCAAACCACAGGTCTAAAATGATCTGAAAATTGTCACGGACGCAATGACACTAATTCCGTGATCATATTACGAAAGCTTTTCAAATTTTATTTTTATTATCTAATTAAAAATGCGGGGTGTTACAGTTGCATCAATTGTTGGATTTTGAAACGTAGCAATCGACAATCGATTGTAGTTTGAATTAACGATTGCTTGGTGGTCTGCATTCCCGAGCCTTCCATTGCTCGATTACTGGAAAAAAATGAGACACATAGTTTTATTCACCACTATGATAAGAAATAATCATTTTAGATGATAAGATGCAACATACATGACTATGATAATCAAGGTAAACTAGAAATGCACCTTCAATAGGATGAACGGTAATCCAAGTCTTTAAGTCTTTCCATCGTCCCTAGTTGCCTACAGACCACCGACTTAATCTTGAAACAAAAAAGAAAGGATCGGTATGATGCTTCAAGCCTACGCCAGATCGAGTTAAGGGCATTTTGGGTAAAACCAACCACCGTCTTCTGGTCCATATTAACACATGCCTTGGTTAAGGCCTCTATATCCAAGTAGGGCTGTCAACGGATACTTTCGGGTACAGATAGTGTTATATCCGTATCTGCATCCAAAACCATTTTCGGATATCGGATATCCGCATCCGCGGATACGGACGGATATCGGATAATTATCCGCTCTGCCAACGATTGATAAATCAATTAACAGTAATGATTTTTTTTTACCTTAATATTAAGCTTTTTCAACCTAATTAAATACTAAAGTACTAAAAAGTAAATAAATATGATGATAACATATATTTTTGAGCAATTAACATGCATTTAGTAGACTTTTGATTTTGCAAAACAGTAAATTAGTATATTTAATTATGCTAAAATGCACATAATTTAAGCTGTAATCATGAAAAAACGGACGGATAATTTTCAGATGCAGATATGCCAATATCCGCATCTGTTTTCCCAAATATCGGATATTTATCCGCTTTTTGGATGCGGATGTAGATAGATTTCAGATTTTTTGGATATCCATTGACAACCCTATATCCAAGGCCATGGCTTCTGAATGGATATCCAGTAATTTACAAGCCAAATTCATGAGTTTTTCGTTGTATTTTTTAGCAATGGAATCTAACCTTCAGGCTTATCGGGCCAACAGAGAAGTCCGGTCCCTAGCACTTATCGGCAATGAGAAGTATGTTACTATCTCTCTCCGGTCTTGTGCAACTTCTCCCTACATGCATGTCACCACTTATGAGTGTGCAGTCTTGGATTTTACACACACTCATACATATACAGTTTTAGTTTTATTCTTAATTTTTTTTGCTCACTAGGTATGAACTAATTGGGTTTTTTTTTTTTTTTGCAAGGCTTACCTGTTTTTATAGTGTTCTGTAACACTCTTTTATTCATTGCATAATAAAATACAAAGAGTTCCAGGTGATATGCAGTACACATACCAGCTATACCCCAACTAAGCACTCCACTTTCCTAGATTTGACCTATAGTTACATTACATAATTAAGACTTCCTAAAACATGACATAAATATTTGCTTATAGAGAAAAAGGCTCTCTTCTCTTCATCCCATATCATCATTGAGACCTTTAAGAAGCTCAATTTTCTTGCTTCTCGTATTAGTATTGCTTCCGGTCGTTCTTCGAGAAGATGGGACAAATGTCGGCATGTTGATGATCGGGTCCGGAGGCGCTTTATAACCAGGAGGGGGTTGAATATGATCATAAGGGCCTGGATTCCTCTTAGTTTTTTCTCTTTCTTTGTTAACCGTGAGAGGGGAAGGGGACATGACTTTACAAGCAAGTTTGGTGGAAGTAATATCAACACAAAGATTTAGAAAACCTGGTTTGAGCCCCGATGCCGATGGCTTGCACGCTTTCATTTCATTTTGAATTAATCCCAACCTTTCACGCTCAGAAGCATACACTTCCATAGAGTTGTAATTATAGATCATAATGTCCATAAGCTTTAATTTCTCCGCACAAACTAAGTGATCTAACTTGCCACTCTTTATTTCAGTGCGCAACTATTCAATAGACTCGCGAACTCCTTTGTCTTCTACACTTCATTTAGCTTTGTCCTTCGTTTTCGTTTTCTTCTTGTTCACTTTGCTACTGTGATCGACACAGTCAAAATTCGATTGCAAGAATGGGTCAAGGTTCTTATCATCCCCGTTAGTGCGCATATCTTGGTTAACACCGTGTTCATCTATGTTTCCTTCACTGTTTCCATTTTGGCTTTGAACTTCAAGAGTACAACCCCTCTCATCAATAGATTTCAAACTTTTAGAAGTTTCTTTGTCACAATCGTTGGCATTGGTATCAACGAAACCTGAACAAGCATTTAGCACAGCAGCAGCACTTGCATCTGAGTTACTCTGGTAACACATCAACTCATAATGAATTTTCATGCCACCATCATTAACCATAAGGCCAGAAAAGATTTCAGTTGGTTTGGTAGAACACGCCTTAAGGACAGCAGCTACATTGGCATTTGAATTTTCGCTAGACGGAAAAGCACGCGCTAGCAAATCGCTAACCCGCCTTATTTCCCCCTCCTCACGATCATCCTCATCATCAACTCCTAGTTCATCCACCTACAATCCATCAAGCAAGGAGAAACTATTCTTGTTTGAGTTACCATCTTGTGGTTCCCCTATTTCTTTTAACATACCAAACTTCCCCTGAGTTCCAGAAAAGAGATTCTTTTTACCATTTACTATCTGCTAAGAACTGTATTATTTAGGCTTTGCATCTACACGTGCATTCTCATATCCTTTAAACTGACATCGGACATTAACTGTTACATTACTTGACCTTACATCATCTTTTCGAGATATTTCTTTAACATGAGCCTCCTTGAATTTTTCGCATTTAACTGTAAAGTGACCAAAGGATTTACAATTAACACATATCGCAGGTCTCCAAAGATAAGTAACATACACGATTTGCTCGCTACCGTCAGGTAGTGCCATACGGAATTCTGTTCGCAGCTCATCATGTGTGGGTAATCTCCACCATACACTTAGCGAATTCGAGACGCTCAAGCTTTTCTGTGGATAAATCCATGCACAAAAATTTACCAACGCGCATAGCCAGGTAACTAATTCCTTTCTTGGACCATCCCTACAAGGGTAAGTTTGTGAGCTTAATCCACACAGGAACAAAGGTTATAGCTTTATTCAAATCTCCTAGACTAGCAACCCATGGCCTTACAATGAACAATTTCTATTGACCGAACTGTCAGTAGTTAGTTTTCTATTAATTTATTAACATTTTAAAATAAGAAGATACCTGAAGATAACTGGAAACAATGAAGCCGCCCTTCTTGCCACCTGACATGTCAATATTTTACTCAACCATAACCCAGACAATATTTTACTCATCCATAACCCAGACAATATTTTACTAAGATGAAGAAAACTAATAACAAAACCGTGATATACATATTGATATACGTGATTTTCATGTGTGGAATTTTATGTATATGAGAATAAGTGTTTACACACGGGAAACAAACATGTAGCCAAATTGCAAGTGATCAATTTGTGGTCATTATTCATGTTCATTAACTTGTAGGGAAGGATGATAAAATTAATCATCAGAATAATCACATATGCAGTTGAACAAAGAATTTACTAGATCTTACAATATTCATTTACATGGAAAATTGTGCTTAAATGCTAAGAAGAGTTCTAGCATGAACATAATTTCAAAGAAGTAAGTCTATAAGGATTAAATTCTAATTGACAGGCACTGGTATACCATACACAATAAAATCACTGATCATTGTGCTTCCCATGATAATGCAAGGTTAAACCACAAAATCATTTGCTAATGAGTAATGAATACATAAGTGGCATATAATATAAGAACACCAAATGGAATATGACTATAACTGCAAAATTAGATGATAACCATGACTCATGGTTATCTAACAAGGAACATGTTATGTTTATAATAGGTTGCTTGTTGCATATTTTCTCTCTCCTTTTTCCTAGACATTTATAGAATATTATGGAAACATTCAATATATCACAATGTTGTTATTTGACAACATGAAGTATTGCTTAGAGCACTTGAAATGGAGCAAATATTTCGTGCTTTAGCTGCAGCAGTGTCGGGAAGAGGGTGGGGAAGCATTATTTGAGATCGCAACACTCTCCATTTTCAAAAGCAAGCGGCGATAAATGAACGGTTGTCAAAAAACCGTTTATACGTTATTCGATTTTCAGAAAACTATTTATACGTTATTCGGTATTCAGAAAACCGTTTAACCTATAAGCGATTTTCTGAAAACCATTTATCATATACATTACGATGCTTTCCAATTTATGTGCATATGCTTCTATTTGTTCATATAAATTGTTTTCTAAATTGTTGGTTAGTTATTTTTTATGGTTCGTAAATCATGTTTACCAATTAAAACTCTAATTTTTTGTTTGTAAATTTGTTTTCTAATTTTAAATTTGTTTATTATTTTAAGCTTGAAAATTATTTGTATGTTTGTAAATTTGTTTTCTAGTTTTAAATTTGTTAATTATTTTAATTTTGTATTGAATTTTTAAATTTGTTAATTATTTTTATATTTGCAAATTTGTTTTCTAGTTTTAAATTTGTTAATTATTTTAAATTTGTAAATGAATTTTTAAATTTGTAAATTATTTTTATGTTTGCAAATTTGTTTTCTATTTTGAAATTTGTTAACTATTTTAAGTTTGTAAATTATTTTTGAATTTGTTAATTATTTTTGTGATTTTTTACGTGTTTTTAAAATTATATACACATACTAAATTGTTTTAAATATTTGATTTCCTTAAGAATTTTATATCTTGTGGTTTGTATTTGGACCAATTTGGGGTTTCTGGAGGAAGGCATGAGCAAGCTGTTGTTTGCTTATGTAAACAATGGTTCGTGAGATTTTCTTTTTTTCTATCTATGTTCATTAAATGGATTTCTAAAAACCGTTTGTACCCCCAAACGGTTTCCAGAAAACCGTTTAACGATTATTAATTAAAAAAAAGTAGCATCCCTCCACCCACTGCTGGATCGGTGGGGGGAATCAACGCTCAAATCAAGCAATCCCCACTCGTCTTACCATTCACTGCTAGGAATGCTCTTATACAGATACTGATGGTGATGTCATTGACCAATGATATTTGTATATAAATTTAAGTTAGAATTACCAGATGTCTTAGCAGGGGCGAATCTACTTTAGGCTGACAGTAGTTAACTGACCCCCCTCAAATGCTGTGTGATTAATAGTTTTTTGTATCTTTTTAATGAAATCATGCATAATTATGTATATTTTATTAACACTATACGCAATATTCTGCCATCTCTCAAATATTTATCCTCCTAAAATGGAGAGCTGGATTCGTCCCTGTGCCATAGATTTGTCCGACAATGCCCCACCACCTAGATGAACTTCTCAAAATGCGGAATTTTCACTTTGTATGATCCCGATTCGGATACAAGGGTGCACAATCTTGATGCTGGACAAAGTATTAATAGATGGTAATAAAGTCCTAACATCTCATAATAACAACAACCTAAATTTCTACGTTCTAAACCCTATATCGTTTAGCCTAGTACAAAATCTTTGAAAGATACATAATTAGATCACCCGGTAACTTGGCCTAACTCATCCAGCTAGCCCACTCAAGACTTTATACTGGACCCTTTCTCAAGTAATTTAACCCAACCCCAAATTCCAAATCAAACTAGTACCAAATTTCTTAACTCTCCCGTTAAACTTTACACTTAGTTAATCAACCTACATCTCATCATAATCGAGCATCTTTATCCTATTTAACAACCATATACCAAACTGCCAACTTTACAATTACAAGTCATTCATATTCATGAATACTACTTTATTGTTGCAATTCATGTTTTAATATATGTATATTCGTATGTAGACTTGGTCTTGGGCATATCTCTCGCTTGGGAGAATAACTATGAAGCTATCGATTCATTTTCATGAAGTGATTGGATGTTTCTTTGCCTTATCCTGAGAGATACTATTACGAGAATTCTATATTGTACATATTTAATTTTTATAATGCGATAATAAATAGTCAATGTTCTTAATAGGTGGGTTGATCCGAAGAGCATGTTGTCGTCGCCTAGACGCAATGTTAAGTTCTATCGTAACGAGTTCGATGTACTCGATTACGATTCTGTTTCATGGACCCCCTACACAGACGCAGTTCCTTATCTACCGTAATTATGTGTTGCATCTTTCTAGCTTTGGAGAGAACGTGTGCCTTTAATTTGTTTTGGGGACGTTGCGTATCATCTTTTGGATAGAGTGAGTTCGGCTTGTCGCAGCATAATCCCGAGCAACCCTTGCACTACACGATTGATGCCATGAACACAAAGGCCTATAAATTGGCAATCAATTCATGGAATCAGCACTACGGGTATGGGCAAGAGGAAAGTGATGCAACGGTAAGTGATTTGGACTACTACACATTGTATTGGAACATCACTCGCTGGTACATTATTCCCGCCATAGACCCTGCTCTAGATGTTCCTCAGCACAGAGAATCATACATCCCTAAAGCGACGCTTGAGCGAAATGTGGTACGTACACTTTCTTGCGACTGCCATGGCTTTGTTAATCAACCTGATGCTGAACGAAAAATTAATAGACGGTAATAAAGTCTTAACATCTCATAATAATAATGACCTAAATTTCTATGTTATAAACCCTATATCGTTTAGCCTAGTACAAAATCTTCGAAAGATACATAATTAGATCAGCCGGTAACTTGGCCCAACTCATCCAGCTAGCCCACTCAAGACTTTACACTCGGCCCTTTTCCAAGTAATTTAAACCCAACCCCAATTGCCAAATAAAATTAGTATCAAATAGCTTATCTCTCCCCTTAAACTTAACACTTAGTTAATCAACCTATAGCTCATCATTATCGAGCATCTTTAGCCTATTTAACAACCATATGCCAAACTGCCCACTTTACAGGTTCTTATGAGTGTATACCATCAAATCCACATCAACGATTCAACACTTTGAATTGATCATATAATGCCAGTGAATATATAATGCTATAAGATTTTCATGCATTAGTCTCAAGAATACAAGATCCACCACATGCAAATTTACCCTTTGTAAAAGTTGTTTTTTCTTAACAAACATATGAGTAGGTAGGCACTGTTTATAATTATATTCATAACACAAAAGTTTTACGTGTACACATTGTCTTCATTGAAAATAAATCAATAATCTTATCATTATTATATTAGGAGTTAAAGAGATCTAGATTTCTACTTGAATAATACAAGGATGGAAGGCAACAAACCTATTATGTCATACTCAGTTTAATGACATGAATTTACAGTATTATCAGTGGATTTAAATCTTAACACCTGTGGTGTAGCCATTTAGTATTGGATGCTTTCATGTTTTCTAAATTGTATTTTTGATTCCTAACTCTCATACCCAAGCTTTATTTTGTGTTATTACTATAAATATTGAATATCGGAAAAAAAAAGGTAAGCCATTTTGATATGCGATAATGTCATGGCATATTGTTTGTCTCAAAAACTAGTCAAATATTTCAAAATATATTAATGGTGTTATTTAATATAAAAAAATTCTATGTGTTTGTTCCAAATTTGGGATCAAACACCAAAGGTGTAAAAGCTACACTTCACCTATTCGGTAAGAATATGGAACCGCGAAATCGCAAAATAAACGGATAAAAGCAAGTAAGAAGACAAAGGAATTTTTATAGTGGTTCGATTCTCTATGAATCTACGTCCACTTTCAGTCAATTCTCATTATAATACTCAAGCTTACAAAATATGGATTTTCCCTCGTTACAATCATTTCTCTCTTTTTCCTTTCCTTATGATCTAATTTCACTTGAATTCGGTGAAGAATATGAAGAGATCTTTTAGCTTTATGATAAATCTTCAACCACTTGTGTGCTTTAATCTTTTTCCATGATCTTAATAGATTTCATAGTGAATTAACATTTGATTTAGACTTTGGAGAGGATTAGAGAAGATATGAAATTGCTTGAGAGATTTATTATGTAGCTTGAATGAGATTGAAGGTGCTTAGATCCAATTGTAGAAAGCTCTAATGATCATTGATTTGGATTTGATGTTCATGAAGTTAGGAAAATGTTGATGAATCCATAGAATCCATTAAAGAAGTTGTAGATGAGCTTTAAATTTGACGGAGTCTCCTTGTAGGAATGAATTTTCGGTCCCCTTCTCAAATGAATCATGAGGGGTATTTATAGGTGATTTTAGCCCGGATGGCAATTCTGTAATTGTGCAGGAAAAACGCCATGACTCACTATGTCGGATCCGACATACTTTCATGTCGCTATCACGCCATGCCGCTTGCTATGTTGGATCCGACATACCTCCATGTCGCTATCACGCCATGCCGCTTGCTATGTTGGATCCGACATGCTTTACCATGTCGGTTGCGACTTAGCTCACCATCTCGGTTGCAACAAACTTCACTATATTGGATCCGACATACTTCACTATATTGGATCCGACATACTTCACTATATTGGATCCGACAATGGCATGACCGTCTTGCACTATGAGTGATCCTCGTGGTACGAATGGCTTGGTTGTAGGCGCGACATGACCAAGTTTTACGGTATACGGCATGAACCATGTTCTTTCAACGACTTAGATCGGATGGCTCAACTTGCTCGAAATTACTTCATGTCGTGTTAACGACTTAGAGTTATATCGTGGAAGCGACTTAATCCGGTTTTGACGATTTGAATGGGTATGGCACAAACCATGTCTCTTTGAAGGCTTACCGCTTAGGTCGTAACCAGTCCAAAGCTCTTTGGCACTTACTTTTTGTACTGTGTTACAATAACGGTGTTAACATTTCCCCCTCGAAGCTTGTATTTTTCGCTTGCGAGAAATGCTGGCTTCGAAATTAATATAGTTTGCGTTGAGATTCTGTCGTGTCTGAGATGATCAGATGTCTCGTGTACAGATTTTCATTCTTCTCATCTGATCATATCAGCGCTATGCAAATAGATTTTCATTCATCACGTCTGGATATACCAGACGCTACGCAAATGAATTTTCATTCTTCACGTTTGATTATATCAAAAGCTATGCAAATGGATTTTCATTCTTCACGTTTGATCATATCAAACGCTACGCAAATGGATTCTCATTCTTCACGTTTGATCATATCAAATGCTATGCAAATGGATTTTCATTCTTCACGTTTGATCATATCAAACGCTATGCAAATGGATTTTCATTCTTCACGTTTGATCATATCAAACGCTACACAAATGGATTTTCATTCTTCAAGTTTGATCATATCAAACGTTATGCAAATGGATTTTCATTCTTCATGTTTGATCATATCAAACGCTACGCAAATGGATTTTCATTCTTCACGTTTGATCATATCAAACGCTATGCAAATGGATTTTCGTTCTTCACATCTGGGGATTCCAGATGCTACGCAAATGGATTTTCATTCTTCACGTTTGAACATATCAAACACTATGCAAATATATTTTCATTCATCACGTTTGGTCACTCCAGACGCTACGCAAATGAATTTTCATTCTTCATGTTTGATCATATCAAATGCTATGCAAATGGATTTTCATTCTTCACGTTTGATATGATCAAACTCTACGCAAATGGATTTTCATTCTTCGCGTTTGATCATATCAAACGCTACGCAAATGGATTTTCATTCTTCACGTTTGATCATATCAAACGCTACGTAAATGGATTTTCATTCTTCACGTTTGATCATATCAAATGCTATGCAAATGGATTTTCATTCTTCACATCTGGGGATTCCAGATGCTACGCAAACGAATTTTCATTCTTCACGTTTGATCATATCAAACGCTACGCAAATGGATTTTCGTTCTTCACCTCTGGGGATTCCAGATGCTACGCAAACGGATTTTCATTCTTCACGTTTGATCATATCAAACGCTATGCAAATAGATTTTCATTCATCACGTCTGGTCATACCAGATGCTACACAAATGAATTTTCATTCTTCACGTTTGATCATATCAAATGCTATGCAAATGGATTTTCATTCTTCACATTTGATCATATCAAATGCTACGCAAATGGATTTTCATTCTTCACGTTTGATCATATCAAACGCTATGCAAATGGATTTTCATTCTTCACGTTTGATCATATCAAACGCTATGCAAATGGTCTTGGTGGCTGTTATATCGTTTCGCGAGGCGGCCATCAATCCCTTTGTCAGATGCTCGACTTAGCATGCTATTCTGGTTTAGGAACTGAAGCTTTGAACCTCCCACTTAGGGAAGTGCCCCTTCGATAAAAATTTCAGCTCTAGTGCTTGTTTGTCATGGCGCTTGCTCGCTGTTTGAATCTTTGCGACTTTCCCATTCACTTTTTAAGGCATTGCTTTTCCTATTTTGCATTTGTACACGTTGATATTTACAACATTCGGCTCTTGAGCTAGCATTGTTGGGGTCGCGATGTTTCAGGAACAAGCGCTCGACAAATGTCCTGCAATATGAAACCATCTTTTAAGAAAGTTTTGATTTGACATATAACTTTGCAAGCAGGAAATTCATTCAAACAGATATGATCTTAGTCATAGAGCTAATGTTTAGTGCATCACTTGCAGATTATTACAAACTGTTTACATAAAGTTTTGAATATAACAGAAAGTAAAACGCGAAGTAAAGCATGAACTAAAGCAAGAAATAGAGCATGAAGTAAAGATGTAGCGACGTTGATTGCTTATTCCGAGCCATTGAAATTGGAGCAGCATCAGCGGTTATCAGTTGATGATCAGTCTTGGCATGATTTGAGCAGAGGCTATATTGCTTGGACCAGACTGATCATTTGATGCCCCTGGGGAGCAGCAGAAGGATTCATGGCTTGTGGATTGTTTACATACTGCTGTAACCTGTTTTTCCTGATCAATTCCTCAATGAGGTTCTTCAGGTGTCGGCACTCGTTGGTGTTATGACCAGGTTGGTTATGAAATCTGCAGAATTTCCACGAGCTTGCTGCTTTGTTACTTATCCTTATCGGATTCGGCTCTGCATACTCTTCAGAATTCTTTGTTGCAAGACAAATATTTTCAGGAGTGTCATTCAAAGGCGTTAGCTCTGATGAATTGAAAAGGCGTGACTTCTTATTAGTCTTGTTATCGTTCCCATCATTGGTTCGATTCTGTCCCTGATTATTCTTTTGGTTAGATTGGACAACCGTATTTTTAGGAGCTTCAAGGAGTTGATTGCCATCAATGACCTGAAGGGGTATAGGGTTGTCGTCTACTCTCATGTACTCCTCCGCCTTCTTATAGAACTTGTCAAGTCTAGTCGGTTCCTTCATCTTTATCCATCTTCTGAATTCGCTTGTTTTGTTTATAGCATCGAGTAAAGCCATGAGAATTATGCGTGGCTCTGGATTCCTCACTTCAGATAAGGCAACATTGAATTGACTGAGGAAGGCTTTGACAGTTTCCCCCGGATTCTGTTTCATCGCTGAAAGCGTTATAGCATCCTTGGCTTTGGTAGCGTACAAGCGGAACTTCTCCTTAAACTTTTTGGCCAGGTCAGAGAACCGATCGATGGATTTGGGTGGCAGCTTTGTGAACCATAGTGATGCGGCACCTTCTAAGTAGAGAGGAAAGTATGAGCATCTCATCTCATCGATCGCCTTAGCTGCACTCATATGTCATTCATATTTGAATAGGAAGTAGTTCGGATCAACGAGACCCTTGTATGGAGGCAAAGTCGGAGGATTGAACTTCTTCAGACATTCTGCTTCAAGGATTCTTTCGGTGAATGGAGTCCTATCGGGAGAGAAGTCCCATTCTCTTTCGTCGTCCTTGCTAGCTTGATTCTTTTTCATGGCTCGTTCTATCATATCCGAAATGTATTCATCGTTCTGTGGCGCTCTGTGAAGCTGAGCTCTTTACCAAATGTTCGTCTAGACATATGATCTCGATTAGAGAGCTTAGGCACTTTGCCTTCTCGACGAGGAGGTGCCCCCGTGATAGGATTGGCGGCTTTTTGAGCATTCTCTTCAGAATGGTTCTTAGCTTTCGATTTCAATCTTTCGATATTAGCTTCATCCCCGTCACTTGCCCCATCATAATCATCTTCCATATTTTCATTGCGGTTATGATCGGAAGCAAGCGATTTGTCATTTTCGTCGAAATTAACATGGACTTTCGGAGGGGCTTGAATTGGTTGAGCATTTAGAAGAGCGTTCATTTTATCCATTAGAGCATCATTATCATCCATCAAAGTTTTATTTGAAGTTTCAATTCGGCGATTCACGTTGGCAATAGCGGCATTTAGTTTATTTCTAGTCACACCAGCTCCACTTATCGAGCTTTCACCAACATCGAAATGGTTAGTAAGCGGTGTCTCTTCATTAGCAACATCATCGGCATTTCCGACATCTTTACTTACGGTCTTCTTTGATTTAGCCATTATTTCGGAGGAAGAAAGCAGTTTAGGACTAAAATGCAAGGATCTCAACTTTGGGAGAGTGTGAGAAGAGGTAGGAGATGCGAACGCGGCCCCACGGTGGGCGCCAAATTTTTGCTCCAAATTTGGGATCAAACACCAAAGGTGTAAAAGCTACACTTCGCCTATTCGGTAAGAATATGGAACCGCGAAATCGCAAAATAAACGGACAAAAGAAAGTAAGAAGACAAAGGAATTTTTATAGTGGTTCGATTCTCTATGAATCTATGTCTACTTTCAATCAATTCTCATTATAATACTCAAGCTTACAAAATATGGATTTTCCCTCGTTACAATCATTTCTCTCTTTTTTCCTTTCCTTATAATCTAATTTCACTTGAATTCAGTGAAGAATATGAAGAGATCTTTTAGCTTTATGATAAATCTTCAACCACTTGTGTGCTTTGATCTTTTTCCATGATCTTAATAGATTTCATAGTGAATTAACATTTGATTTAGACTTTGGAGAGGATTAGAGAAGATATGAAATTGCTTGAGAGATTTATTATGTAGCTTGAATGAGATTGAAGGTGCTTAGATCCAATTGTAGAAAGCTCTAATGATCATTGATTTGGATTTGATGTTCATGAAGTTAGGAAAATGTTGATGAATCCATAGAATCCATTAAAGAAGTTGTAGATGAGCTTCGAATTTGACGGAGTCTCCTTGTAGGAATGAATTTTCGGTCCCCCTCTCAAATGAATCATGAGGGGTATTTATAGGTGATTTTAGCCCAGGTGGCAATTCTGAAATTATGCAGGAAAAACGCCATGACTCACTATGTCGGATCCGACATACTTCCATGTCGCTATCACGCCATGCCACTTGCTATGTTGGATCCGACATACCTCCATGTCGCTATCACGCCATGTCGCTTGCTATGTTGGATCTGATATGCTTTACCATGTCGGTTGCGACTTAGCTCACCATCTCGGTTGCGACATAGCCCACTATATTGGATCCGACATACTTCACTATATTGGATCCGACATACATCACTATATTGGATCCGACAATGGCATGACCGTCATGCACTATGAGTGATCCTCGCTGTACGAATGGCTTGGTTATGGGCGCGGCATTACCAAGTTTTACGGTATACGGCATGAACCATGTTCTTTCAACGACTTAGATCGGATGGCTCAACCTGCTCGACATTACTTCATGTCGTGTTAACGACTTAGAGTCATATCGTGGAAGTGACTTAATCCGGTTTTGACGATTTGAATGGGTATGGCACAAACCATGTCGCTTTGACGGCTTACCGCTTAGGCCGTAACCAGTCCAAAGCTCTTTGGCACTTACTCTTTGAACTGTGTTAACACTATGGTTCATGAAGTATCCCATATATTTGAGCAATATCTTACCAATTGGAGATTGAATTCAGCTATTTAGAATGAAATTAGTTTCAGATTTAAATGGAGAATCAGCGAATGTGGAACTACCACTCATTCAATGTTTCCATCCAAATAATACTAATTATAATTAGAAATAAAACGGATAAGCTAAAAGAACCGACAACTATATATGTTAATTTAAGTTTTATCCTTCACAATTTTTGTGACATCATCAGTTATACAAAAACAAGAGTTATTAAAGACTCCTACATTTTGTTGCTAAACACATTATTTTGTCTTTAATTTACATTTGTAACCCACTTAAGACAAATGAGTACCGTCTCTAAAAACAGATTGTTGGGATCCCTCCTTAATTGGAGAGTTTCTAGAAAATTCTAGACGTTTCTAGAGAAATCTAGAATTTTCTAGAATGTTCCGGAGAACTCTAGAGAAGTGTAGAACCCTCTAGAAGCTTGTGGAAAAGTGTGGAACCCTCTGGAATATTCTGGAGATGTGTGGAACCTTCTGGAACCTTTCGGAAGAGTATGGAAGATTAAAGAAGGGAATGGAAGAGTGTAGAGATTCCGAGAGAATGTGGAGCATTCTAGAGAATCAAACTCTACCATCGGATGCAAGTAATCACCACCATTCATTATGGAGGTTGAGTAGTATAAATAGGAGAAGGAGCCCTATTACTATCCATCCAAGAATCCAAGAAAGAAATCCACTTTTTAGAGTGAGAAAAATACTTGAGAGTTAGTAAGCCTCTTTGAGATAAAAGAGAGATAGCTTAAGAAGTATCCATCCTTAAGCTTGAGTCAAGTGTGAGTTACTTTTGTAATGAAATTCTTGTAATTCTACTATTCTTTTGTATAGTGGAAGAATCTCCATATTGGAGAATTATAAACTCTTGTGCACCCATTGCTACTTTTAATTTTAATTGCCTATCTTAACTTCACGAAGCGGGAAAGACCGAGATTTCCCCAACAGTGGTATCAGAGCCAGGTTCATCTGCAACCATAATCAAGCTCATGTAAGTTCAAGATGGAGGATAACGGCGCTCACCGTTGAGGGGGAGCCTCAAAGCTATAAAGAAGCAATAAGTGATTGTCATAAAGAAGAGTGGAGAATAGCCATGTAATAAAAAATGCAATCCTTGCATGAGAATAACACATATGAACTAGTGGAGCTACCAAAAGGGAGAAGAGCTTTGAAGAATAAGTGGGTGTATAGAATCAAGACCGAGGAGAACTGTTCAAAGCCTCGCTACAAAGCTCGGTTATTCGCCAAAGGATTGGACAAGAAAAAATTATTGATTTTAAAGATATTCTCTCCCGTGATAAAGATGTTATCAATCCGAGGAGTCCTCGAGGAAAAGCAAATACATCTTGACAAGGTTTACACAGATGAGAACTGGTCTAACATGATGACCAAGGTAGTACCAACAAAGAAGTTTGAAGATTGCTGTCAAGGTGCCGGCGTACTACTACCCCCCAATTAAGTCGGGAGGGGGAGATTTGTTGGGATCCCTCCTTAATTGGAGAGTTTCTAGAAAATTCTAGACGTTTCTAGAGAAATCTAGAATTTTCTAGAATGTTCCGGAGAACTCTAGAGAAGTGTAGAACCCTCTAGAAGCTTGTGGAAAAGTGTGGAACCCTCTGGAATATTCTGGAGATGTGTGGAACCTTCTGGAACCTTTCGGAAGAGTATGGAAGATTAAAGAAGGGAATGGAAGAGTGTAGAGATTCCGAGAGAGTGTGGAGCATTCTAGAGAATCAAACTCTACCATCAGATGCAAGTAATCACCACCATTCATTATGGAGGTTGAGTAGTATAAATAGGAGAAGGAGCCCTATTACTATCCATCCAAGAATCTAAGAAAGAAATCCACTTTTTAGAGTGAGAAAAATACTTGAGAGTTAGTAAGCCTCTTTGAGAGAAAAGAGAGATAGCTTAAGAAGTATCCATCCTTAAGCTTGAGTCAAGTGTGAGTTACTTTTGTAATGAAATTCTTGTAATCCTATTATTCTTTTGTATAGTGGAAGAATCTCCATATTGGAGAATTATAAACTCTTGTGCACCCGTTGCTACTTTTAATTTTAATTGCCTATCTTAACTTCACGAAGCGGGAAAGACCGAGATTTCCCCAACACAGATGTCTAAAGAAATAGTAAGCACAAAAATTTGTCACTAAAATATTAATCCTCACTGATGGTCACAAATGAGTGTCCACATTAACAACTAGCTAGAGACAATTTCATAGTCTTTTGCACACATATAAAAACCACTGTTCAAGCTTTCAAATCAGTTAATATAAACCAATCCAAAACAAAAAATAAAACATGAATTTTATTTCAGTTTCACATATCAAATCAATAAGCATAGCACAGTCTAAGCTGTCAAGCAAAATACATACAACAATAATTAAGACAAACATATGCCATATTACAGCAAAAGCTGGTACAACAATAAAAGCAACATACACGTTGCATAAGGAAATTAACATTTTGTATTGCAGCAAGGCACAACAGCAAATATAAGGCACACATATGTATATGAAACTTAACAATCTATATTGCAACAAAGCAAATTACTATAACAAAAGCAAGGTGCAAAAACAATACCCAGTTGTCATGAACAAAAGAAAATAAAAAGTATCCAACTTGTACCCTACAAACTAATAATTAAAACAAGACTCTAAGAGAAAGAAATCCTACAGTTGACGTTTAAAGGGAAAGACAAGTTTCTAAACTAGCATGCCTGATACATTTAGAAGCTAACAAGCAATTCATGCACCATATTCGTCTTGAGATCGAATGTTTCCATGAGAGTCCGATGCTTGACTGTTTCCACGTTGTGGTCTCAATAGTTGCCTGAAAGAGCCAACTTGTTCCGAAATGTTTTCAAAAGTTGACTAAAGAGGTGAGTGCATCGATTGATATTGTTCAAGTGTTTGTTGACAAGGAATTGATGGTTGTGCTTGTTGAACTAGCTGAGAAGACTGACCGGATGGCTGTGACATATGATATGATGAGGAAATTGTAGAAATGGCTGATCATATGATTGCGAGGCTTGGTTCGGTGGCTGCGAGAAAATACATGAAGGTTGTAGGAATGGTTGTGTAGGAGGTTGAAACACTTAACTTGGTGGTTGTGGAAATGACTGAGTTTGTGGTAGTGGGAATGGATGAATAGGCGGTGATGAGATTTGAGTTGGTGCTTGTGCGAAAAATCAACCCAGGGGTTGTGGTACTTGACCAGGTGGTTGAGCGAATGTCAAACGTTGTTGGTTGAATGTCAAACATTGTTGGTTTGTGCTTTGGAGACTAGTCGGATTAAATGAACCAAGCAGGGTACTTACTTTCAAGTACACTTCCCTTTTTATTAACGATTTGATCTCTGATGTTAGCAACATGTCGGTGGACATAATAGAATGTTCTTGATTTGCATGATCTGCTACCGAACTGGATTGAGAACTTTTATGTAATATAGCACTTGCATCAACATAAGGTGCTCCATAAACTCTTCCTCTTGCAAGACCCCCGAATGCCTCAATCCAAAGTTGCGGATTCCATACGTTTTCATCTTCATTTAGCTCAGATTTTTTCCTGATGTAGGTCTATTGATAGTGTTAAAGTGTCACATAATATAGACTTGCCGGATAGAAACAATTATGCAGTAAATTTAGATATAGATCCATAATGAGATAAATTAAATTGAGTGGAAAACAAAAATGATAAGTGTAAAATAAGTGAGGTTATAAATTCCCTTCCATGTTCTGAAATACACATGCTCAGAATAGTACATGAGCAACAGAAGTTAACAATTCGATCAGGTTTAACAATGTAAACTATTAGCTGAAAGACAGACTATAGGAACTCAAATCAAACCCAAATCATGCCTTTATTCTTACTTGCAGACCCGGTTTTGGCTCAATGCTAGCAGGGCTCAAGCACAGAGCATAAAACCACAAAGGGCATCATATTTAAAACCTTGTAACACTACAGACTTGTACTAAAAATAGTACAGGGAAGAAAGGTCTTATAAAGAAAAAATATGGTTGGGTTGTTTACTCCCAATTATTAATTTTGTTCTTTTAAAGATCTGTATTTTTTCAAAAGTTGAATGCTTATCAGTCATCGTCGACCCATGATAATTTCTATTTTAGGCTTTCTGACAAATATGGCAATTAATTTGTGGTCGTTGTTTCTTTTTATTTAATGGTTTGAGCTATGTGGTGTATAATCAGAAGGTTATGTTTTTGTGACAAGTTTATATTTGCAAAGGTGTTTGTAAAACTGAGAGATAAAATCCCTTTGTTAATGACCAGGTTTAAAGTATATGTATTTAAACTCATTTATTTATTTAGTATGAAAAGAATAAGTACATCATGTACCTGTTAACTTAGAATCTAACGTTATTCATGTTTTATAATATAAGCATTATAGTTTACAGAAAGATAAGTTGTATAATAGATTAAATAAAAAAATTGTTATAGATATATTTGAAAAAGATATCATAATCTTCATCATGCAAGCTTGGGCTTTTATAAATTCTATACCAAATTTAGTAACTAAGACAGTGTCTAAAAAGATCAATAATTATGGAGGGACTATCACTGACTTAACTTCTGAAAATAATATAGATATACCACCATTACCATTATCATTACCTAATGCTAAAGACAAATTACAAAAAATAGCATATGCAATTTATCTAAATATTTCCAAATGTCATGAAATATAGAAGGTAGTGTGAGAGTTTTGAAACTAAAGTTGTGGGTTGCTATTAATTTTATGCGACCAATTTTCCTGGGACAACTTTTTATGATATGCATGGCATCCAAACTTTATGACACTGATGTTGTTTGCTTTAGATGGTGTCTGAAATGGTCAGGTGTTATATTTTAAATACTTTTTTTTCAATTGTTTTTAAGGAATTCATGGACTTAAAGCAACTGCCATACGTTGCATGTTATTTGAAGACGTCAATATAACATGCAGAATGTGTATTCTGTTAGCCAAAGAAGAAAAAAAAAGTATGTCGTTTATTTGGAAATAATGTCTCAGGTTGGACAGCACAATGTATGACTAATACTATCGCCATATACGCTACAATATATAATGTCATGGTAAACCATGAAGCCAAGACTTTGTACTGCCAGGTTGAGCATATATGTGCTGTATTATCATGTTAAGTCCAAAGAAAAACAATTTAACTTGTTCAGATTTCAACCTAAAAAGAACTAACAAATTTTTAGTTTAAAATAGCTCACATAGACTTTCCGCGATTTGTTGTCAATGAATTCGCAGGTTGATGCCAAAGCATGCTTTGCTTTCCCCTTTTCCTCTGCTTTCTCTCTTTTAGTATGCCAAGCCACGAAACTTTTTTCGAAACTCATCGGCTTACATGTCTCAAGTTCCTGTAAATGAAAGAGGATATACTAGATCAGTAGAAATATTGAAGAATGCAGCAAACGCTTATCTTATGACAAAAAACAATGTACATATACGAATACGATCATTTGATTCATTGGTTGTCCTTAGTCTATAAGAAAGAACTAAATGATAATAAGATAGGTGGTAGTCTTTAATCTAACTTAACATTTAAGACAATGGATTACTATTATAAAAGATAGCAATTCCATTCTCTTACGTCTGAAGCCAATATTTCAATTTAAAGTTGGATGTTATGTCTCATTGCTTCAAATTTGAAAAATTAATAACATTATAATGGAGTGCTGATTTGGCAGAGTGATGTTACTATAGTAATCAATTGCCTATGTAAATGCTTGTTGTGCTTTTGTTGTAGCATTTAGAATTTTGTTGCCTTTGTAGTTTTGGTTACAATTATTGCGGAGAGTAACTTGTTTATGTTCTGCTTTGTAAACCAACAAAAAAAATATCTTATGTAGCACATTTTCTAGGCTATGCTTTAGAAAACATGACATAAAAATTAAATTTAATCTGGCTAAATTTGAATGATATACCTAAAATATGAAAGGATAAAATGCAGCACATTTCATATATTAATAGTTTCACTAGTTTCAAATTACTACTTGATTACTGCAACAATGCATAATAACATAGCTCATATTGCACAACAACTAGATGTTGCAATCAGCGTTTTAGTTCAGTTTTTAAAATATCACGTTTCTTGAATTATTACTGTTATTTTCTATTTTTGAAGTATTTTCAGAATGATTACTTTTAAGTTGGACTATGGAATAAGAATCAATATAGTCAGATTTCTTTAATTTATATGATCCTAAAGTCAGTCATCATGTCGGCTATTGCATTACTAGACTTGGATTCCATACATATCAACCAATGTAAGTGTGTTTCTTTGATTACTGTCCTATTTTTAACAATAGAAAATAAAGCTTTTGTAGCTGCATATGGTAAATTTTAAATTTCAAAATAGCAACTGTAAATTAAATTCAAATAAGAGAATGAGTAAATATATACCACTTGTGCCTCATGTGTAACAATAGACACAGAACCAGCAGTGTGACGTGTATATGTTCCTTCTTTTGGTGTCAAACGATTAGCTCTCATCTTTTTACATTTGTTATCATATGTGCTTTTATGCCATTCAATATCAATCATTTTGTTTCCATACATCTTCCTGGATCCATGCTGGAGGAGTGTCCCGGTAGTCGTCCATTTTTGTGGTTTGATTTAATCTTTTGGCTCTCTGTCGTGCACGATTTAGTTTCTTTTTTAAGACAGAGTCTGCGTTCTTTTTCCACATATCATAAATCTTATGCTCGTAACTACTACCGTAAGTGCACTCCCTCTGAAAAAAATGCAAGGTGATTAAAAGTACTATTTATAAACTATATGGTTGGCTCCAAAACCTTTGGAACTATGGAATATGCATCGCTGTAAAAACAAAGTTTTTCTTACAAATAGAAATAATGAGCAGTGGAGAAGGATCAGGGCAGCCACAATCAAAACCAATACTATTCATTACGACCCTGTTTGTAACATACAATTCTATACTGATATTTAGATTATGTGTTGTTATGTCTCTATGCCACACTAGCTTAATAATCTGTTATTTTTGGACAGCAGGCTTGTGACCATAGATTGTAGATGGACATAACGTCTAAATAATCAGGAGTACCAACTTCTGTCTTTGGATTTCTCTGTTGCACATTTGAAAAGATTAATTAAAAACTCATATGGATTCATGGTGAAATGAATATCTTCA
Source organism: Allium sativum (assembly GCA_030737875.1). Lineage (NCBI taxonomy): Eukaryota > Viridiplantae > Streptophyta > Magnoliopsida > Asparagales > Amaryllidaceae > Allium > Allium sativum. Next base: position 313,655,053 of record CM060920.1, read on the forward strand.
TTAGTTACCCTAAAACAAAAAATTGTCATTTTGATCAAAAGGCAACTGAGCAAAAAACTATAGTTGACAAACCATAGTTGCCAGACATTATTACTAATACAAAAAGTTCACTTCTTATCATGATAATTTTACATCCATATCATATTTAAAATCTAGCGAATAACTTAATTAATAGTTGCCGTTTGTTAGAGATATAGTATCCGAAAAAGAATCACTTTACTAAAGTATTTTAAAAACCAGAAACAACTATAGAGTAGAAACAAATTTGATAGACACTTCATGTCCAAGAGAAATATTATAATTTGTAGGGAAATGTTACACGTTATAGTTAATCAACTCAAATAGAAATAAGATATTGAGATATCTTAAATCCATTAAATAACAGTACTCTTTTCTCCGGGGGGTTTTGAAAATGCAAACCATGGTTCCATAAATATCATATCCCAAATAGATCCAATAAGACGTGCAGCTGATTTATTCTTAAATCTATGACAAACAAAATAAATATGAAATATTTAGTATATATTATTTCGTAATGTAAATGTGAAATTATGCAAAACTTACTGAGTTCCTTTCCATTCAAGAGGTCTTTTTTTGTGTAATCGGATCAATTGGAGCATCATACCCTTTGACCGGAATATACCCCATTTTATCAGCTATATTTTTTGCACCTACTCTATCTAGCTCTGATTCTTCAGTTCCTTTCCATTCAAGAGGTCTTGCTCATCATAGCAACTTCCTTTCACACATACACCGCTATTCATTATTATTTTTTGTTTATTCCATACCGCGCTTTACGAAACTTGTAACCATTTACAAAGTAGCCATTGTAACACTCCACTAAACTACTTGTGCAAGCAAATATAATTGATGCATAGCACCATCAGGTTGGAATGGAATCTGTGAACCGGCCTTTTGGTACGGTTCCCAAAAGTACGCAAGACAAGCTCTACTCAACATACTACGTGATATTACATCGCAGAGGCGTTGCCAGTACCATACGGAGGCCAGTACCAGAAGACCAGGGTCCCGCCACTAGCAGAATGTCGCATCCCTCATGCGCGACCTCCATCAGCATCCGTCTGCAGCCGAGCCGAAGGCGAGCCGTCCAGCGGGTCCGGGCGCACGCTGGTGGGGTTCCGGGGCCCTACGGTCCCGGCGGCCATCGACCTAGCCGGTTAGGTCGAAAATTTGGGCACCGCTCGATTCATCCGATTTCCACCGACAAGTGTGTTACCCAGAATTACCAGATTGACTCAAATTCAGGATTCAGCCAACAACTTTAGCAAACCTCACCGCTCCTCCTAACATTGACAAATAATGACCTAGGATCTCGAGCGTCCGAAAACTCGTCTAGGAAGACCACGCACCTCACGGAACAGAAACTTCGTACCCTTAAGGGTGCGAAATTTGCACCTAGCAAGGTACGAAATTCGTACCCCATAAGGTGCGAATTTCGCACCCGGCAAGGTGCGAAATTTGAGCCTCAGGGTGCGAATTTTGCACCTCATAAGGTACGAAATCCGTACCCTTTGGGGTACGAAATTCAAACCCCTCGGGGTACGAATTTCGTACCCCCAAAGGGTACCAGATTCGCACCCTGTAGGGGGCGAAATTTGTACCCTGTAAGGTATGAATTTCGCGCCCACAGGAGGTGCGAATTTCGCACCCACGGAGGTGCGAAATTCGAATCTCCTGGGCCGGGCTGCGAAATTTCCGAGCCTGCAGCCTCCCGGTGTGAATTTCTGGGTGTGGTCCCCTATTTCTACCTACACCAACCTAATCCCTACCTACTCCTCTCCTATAAATACCCCATAACATCACACTTGAAAGGAGTTGGAATTTGTGACCTTGAGACTTCATGAGAGCTCCATTAATGACATCTCCACTTTGAGGAAGAAGAAGGGCAAAAGTGTCTTTTTCCTAATATATTTCATATATGTCAATTATGACATCATATATCATAATGATGACATCACCTAGCCTACAAACAAATGAAATGAGATGTCATGTGATGGTCTAACACTTGTAATTTTGAGTGATCAATAATATTCCAACAACGCTTCACAGTGGACGTAGGTCCCTCCTGATGCCGAAGCACTATAAATCTCTCGTGTTATTTACTGCTTTCCACTCTTGTCTATGTGACCAAATTAACTATTCCTAGTAATTAAAATCTTTGGTGTTTACGACATTGTTTGTCATCCACAGAATCTATAAAAAAACATGTGATAAGCAAACAATTCATACATTCAAAATCATGAAATATATTAGCTTTACATTAAGTCAGAAAGTTACATTTGATTTTAGCCATTCATGAAATATTGATTCCAACTTCATATTAATGAAATTCTCATCCTCTTGTGAATATTTTCCTCGTAGTTCATCTTTGCATTTCCTACGCATAAATTGGATTTTTATTAGTGTTGTTATATTATGGTAAGTATAATTATAATGTAGGATAACTTACATCATCAAATATTTCAATTCAGGACAATTGAATAGTATGTATTTATGCATAGCAAGATGTTCTATAGGCGCCAACCTTCTTTTAAAGAATTCATTCGATAGTACCCCTACCCGAGTGACAAAAAATGGACAGTTGTTCATCGGGTATAATCTCTCCTCCATCATCATTTCTTGGAGCTTGATTCCATATTATTTCCACAGTTTGGACCGAAATAACATGACGTAAAGTTTGATACTTCATCAGTAAGATAAGCTTCAGCTATGGATCCTTCAACATATGCTTTATTACCCACTATTTTTTTCAAATAGTATAAATATGTAGAGCGTACATTAAAATTAGAAAAAAAAATCCATAAAATTACCTAAAAAGAATAATGAACGTATCTTTCAAAAGGATACATCAACCGATATTGAACATGACTGCCTACTTTTACTTCGTATGGAATAAGAATGGGCATATGCTCCATAAAGCCAAAAAAAGGAGGAAATACTTTCTCAAGCTTACAGATTATTTCAACAACATTTTTTCCCAACAACCTCATGCAGTCAACACTTAGTTTTTTCGCACAAATATAGCAAAATAAACTACTAAGTTTTACTAATGTTTCCCATATATTTTTTGGTAAATATGGGCGAAAAGCAATAGGAAGAAGTCTTTGCATAAATACATGACAAACATGACTTTTAAACCCACTAATTTTAGTTTCAGACTCATTGACACATCTTTGAATATTAGAGGCATATCCATCTGGAAATCGTACGCGTTTAACCCATTGACAAACATCTTTCTGTTCTTTTTTCTAAAGACAAAAAGGAGCCTTTGGCTTGAAGTAATTACCATTACAATGTTGAATTAATCTCATCCACCGTTGCTTGCTACAAATTTTTTCAAGATCAAGTCTACTCTTCAAGCTATCTTTTGTTTTGTCTGTGTCCATTCATGTATTGAATATATTGTCAAAAAAGTTTTTTCAATATGCATCACATCCAAATTATGACGGATTAAGTTAGATTTCCAATAAGGAAGATCCCAAAATATGCTTCTACATACCCAATTATGTGATTCACCAAAACCTCTATTTTTTTATTATTAGCTTGGAATCCAAATACAACATCAGGAAAACTCGATACAATCTCCCTTATCTCAACACCAGATCGTCGAAGAGGTGGTATATCTTGTTCAATGGTATTCCTTCTAAACTTATCCTTATGCCTTCTGAATGGATGATTTTTTGATAAGAATTATCGATGACAATCAAAAAAACAAGGTTTTCCTCCATGCTTAAGAGTAAATGACTTCGTTTTCTCCATATAATAGGGACATGACAATCTTCCATGTGTACTCCAACCGGACAACATACCATATGCTGGAAAATCACTAACTGTCCACCTCAAAGCCGCTCTTTAAAAAAAGTTTTCTTTTTTGTGCACATCATAAACTGTGAAAACCCGCCTTTTCTGAATAATCCAAGTTGACAATATAACCACACATGTCCAGCTCGAATGATTCAAAACTGACAGATAATCAATTTAGGGTGTATAATAGAATCAGATCATAGAATCACATATGCAGAATAACACAGAATCTCGCAGCGGAAATGAAATAATATACATAAACAGTTCATGAAGCTACTTAAACAGTTACAATTTAATTATACAATATAGCGACTCATAAAGTTCGCAAATAAAAGCCAAACGGAAATAGGAACTAATACTGGATAGGATGGAGTCTTCGACTAGGTCTTTGGCTCCAGATAAAGTGCTCCTCGAGAACTCTGCAATGCTCAGTCTGACCCGAGCGAAATGAGAAAAACACAAAACACTCGGGTCAGGTCTAAACATTCTAATGTGATTAGATCTAAACTCAAATGCAAATAACTCAAGAGATGTTACGACAGTTTTCCATCCTTAAGGATCCGTTAAACTATCTATATATAGTATGATACGCTATTATATGTAATGTCTATCAGTGATATAAAATATAAAAAATAGCGTTAAGGCTTTACACTGATCCCACTTCACACGTTTTTAAACAATGTGGTCTATACAGGTCTTGTAACACAACCAGTAGAACGTCGGTATCCAGTGAGTCCCCTATAGGCACATGGTAAATAGAAACTTGTAGTAGTCGCGCATAAGGATAAAACGTATGACAAGGCACGTGAGAAAATGCCCAAGGTAAGATACTACTAATTTGCCTAATCCGGACGGGTGGTAACCCCTAACGGCCCGTCGCAACACAACATTTCCAAAATCAAGGGATCACCAAATAACAAAGATAGAATATACGAAGAAGTGTGTCTGTTAGAGGTAGCTAGCCTCAATGGTCCGACACGGCTCCTGTTTTAGTCATTTCAAATTTGACACAAGTGTCAGTCATCCATTATCATTCACTTTCTTCAATCTAGCAACGTACACAAAAAACAACCACTTCATTCTGGATCATCACTTCACGAACATAGTTATCAAAGTGGTTCCAGTATCGACAGAGAATGTGTCCATGACTGGCTCCAGTCTCTTTGACAACTAACGCCATTCGATTTTATTTTTCATTGATTAATTTCCATTAGATCAAACCATAATTGTATTTCAACTTCCTTATTCAAACTTTGAACTATCAAATATTCCACTTTGTAATATTAATAATATTTTGTCGTTTACTTAACTTTATGTCTAATTCCAAAGTCCCAAATCAATAAAATATTGTATTTTTCTTTTATAAAATTTACAATTTCCAAATATTTAATATTTTACTTAAGTTCACTTTCAAATTTCATAATTTTACTTCATTTAACTAAATTGTTTTTGTCAACTAAATTTGTATCCAAAATTTACAATTTTGAAATTTATTTCCTTAAATATTTAGGCTAGCGTTTTTTTTCAATAAGAGGTTCAACAATGGTTATTTCAATAAGTTTAAATAAAATTTAAATCACTTATTTCATTCATCAATTTAAATCAAATTTTCATGTATATAATTTAAACCAAAGTTTAATCTTCGAAATTTGAAACAATTCTATTTTTTTTTAAAATGGGAATTTGAAATACGTATAGTGAAATATAGCAACTGTGAAAATTTCATCGAAAAATTTGAGTGTTGTCGGTCGCTCAATTTTCAGTGCAAAGCTGCGCATAACAGTTCAAATTTTAGCAATTTAAAATCTCTTCAAAACAAGTTCAAACAAACATGAAAATATTCTATTCATTGACAATAATCCAATGGCTTAATTCGTTTCGCGAAAATCGGACGTTTTGACCTCCGTTTCACATCCGCATTTTTACGTTAAAGGGGTCCGTAACGCGTTTTTGAACGGAGCATGAAGACACTGCAAATTATATACCGTTGTGTCCGTCTCGTCGCGTTGATTACGGAAATGTATTCATTTGTCAGTTTCAGTGTTCGGTTTGCGCTGAAACTGTGAAAAAGCTTGCACAGTTCATTTTTGAAACAGAGCCATTTTAGTTCGATGTGTCCCTTTTACGATCTTACATATCTTTCTAAATATTTTGGGTCTGCAAAAGATGTAATTTTGATTTATTAACCTACCTAATTATTATCTTTTCAAAGCTTATGTAAGGATGAACCATGCATGGTTTTGATTTATATACGTGCGCATTGTTCATTAATACATCACACGTTCATTCATGTATGCATATTCAAACACATGGAGACACATTTATATATTTACTCATGCTGTCAGGCATACATGCACATACACTCCACAGGCACACATGCAATAGGCACTCACTCACACATACAACATGCACTCACTCACACATGCAACATGCACTCACACACATATAATGCACATTCAACTCACAAACACATGCACCTCAAGCCTATTCATTTTCCTTTCACGTGTGAACCAATAGATATGGGGAAAAGGGGAAGAAAATGGAAAAATGAAAATTTGTATTTTCTCCCTTTTCATTTTTTTTCTGTTGCATGAAATATACATGTGATGAACCCCATCACTTCATGCGTGTGTTTGCAATGGGACTGGGGAGAAAATTTCCCTTCCAACAATTTCATGTCTTCCATTCTAGGAAGTGGGATGGCTAAAATGTTTTTTTTTTCTCTTTTGTTTTTGTCTCCTGTGTCTCCCTCTTGCCAAAGATGGAAGAAAAAAATGTAAAGAAGTGTAGAGCCAAAAGGGAAAACAATGGATGTCTTTTTTTTTTTCCCAGAGAAGCGTTTTCAAAATGTATTGATCTCTCTTCTTTTTTCTTTTTTCTCTTGCATGCCTCCTAGTTTCATGCGTGCGTGGGCATAAGTTGGAAGAACAAGATTGAATGCCTGAGAATGAAATGAATATAATATGTTGCCTTCTTGTAAGAAGGAACTTAAAAGTGAGTGCCTTCATGCTTTTTGGAGAGGCGGAAGTGGATCCTCAAAAAAAATGAAAATGTGCCAGAGAAGGAAAAAGGGTCAACAATGAACCAAAATAATAATAATGGAACATTGGTTTCATTGGTGAAGTAACAAAAGAATGGAAGTTTGTTTCCATGCATGAAGAAAATGATTCCCCATGCAGTTGTGTGTTTCCATTTGCAGTGAAAAGGGTGAAAAGGGAAAGAAGTGACAATGAAAAAAAAAGGTGTTTATGGCTCCATTGTTTTGCTGTGTTCATTTCACACTCACTTATGCACACAACAGGCACTGTCAACACATATACCCAACACAACACACATACAATGTTCACATACGCACATGCATATACACACAGTTAGCAGTGACTCTCATATAACATAGACATATATAGTTTAACACATGCATAACACATTAGAGAAGTTTAGACATGAGTAACGACTCACATTTGGATTCCAAAAGCTAAATGACGATGAAATGGCCATGGCGAGAGAACGGACGACTACGGAAAACGAACAAGCGTGAGCTGCTGCCGCGGTTGTTGTCGAGGCCGCCGGAGTTTGATACGAATGTTGTCGGAGTTGTCGGAGTCGGTGTAGTGAGTGGTTGTCGGAGCTTGAGAGAGGGCGGAGCAAGAGGGGACCTGGGCTAAGAGCAAGAAGAAAAATGGGCTGCTACCTCATACGGCCTTTTTTCCTCTTTTTTTCTTTGTTTTTTTTTGTTTTTGTTTTTTTTTTACATGGAAGAAATATTTTTTTCTGAAGCAAGAACGTGAATGGAGAAGAGACAATGAAAATGGGGAGAGAGCCGATGGAGTTTGGGAGCTGATATATATATAAATCATAAATATAACGGTGGTAGGTGAATTATTGTATTGTCAGATGAAATGATGCGTGCACGCCTCATTTAATGCTCCGAAGAAGAAAAATGTGTCATGTACATCGCTCCTCATAAATGCTCCATACCCTCCTTACTGAATTTGGGGAGATATTTACTTTTTCTTTTGGTTTGTCTGTAAGCATGATTTCAGTCCGATTATTTACGTTGCACTTCTTTACACGGTCACCTGTATGAAAATAACTTTCTATCCATTTGTCTTTACGGACATCATAATATCAGTATAAATATACCATTGGAATCAGGACGTCGAGACGAACACAATGGCACACAGTTATCAGTGATTTGAATTTTGTATTTAATCGCATTGAGTTTAATTAACGGTCATTTAAATTTATTTAGTTTAAATTACTAGAATTATATGAAGCGAACTTATAACATTTTGATTACAAACTTGTTTTCAAATTCTTTGCATACAAATATTTCTTTTTATTTTAAATTCAATAAACATTGAATATATTCATTCTAATAACTAAATTTTACAGTTTTAATCTATTTGCTTGTTTGTTTCTCAGAATTTTGTCGTTAAATAATTTTTTTTCGATCTGAAAACCCAGATCGTTACATAAACAAGAACACCTTCCCACAACTCTAGTAGCTCATCAATCAAAGGGCATAAGAAAACATCTAAATTCTTTCGTAGACTTTTAGTTCCTAGTATGACCATGTTTAGGAATAGAAATGGTTGCTTCATGCACTTCTAAGGTGAAAAATTATAAACTATCAAAATCACTGGCCAACATGAATACGCTTTAGCAGAAATTCCAAATGTACTAAAACCATCCATACATAAACCCAATCGGACATTTCGATATGATGATGCAAAATCAGGATGTCAACGATCAAATTCTTTCCATGCCTCACCATCAGCTGGATGAGTCGTTGAGTCGTTGGTTGATTTATTGTAATAGTGGCATGTCATGTCTTTAGCATGATTTGGTGACAAGAATAACCTTTCCAACCTTTGAATGATTGGAAATTATCGAATTTGTTTTACAACAATACTTTTGGAATTATTTCCAGTATCTTCAGTTTTGTAACGAGGACTTTTACAAATATCACAAACAGTCTTCATATCATTTTCTTTGTAATATATACAAATTTGCAAAAATTCCGACAAACATCAATTTTTTCATAACCAAGCCCAAGAGGTTTCAACATTTTTTTTAGCTTCATAAAAATTTTGAATTAGCTTATGCCCTTCAGGCAACATGTTGTCAATTAGTGCACTCATATCTTTAAAGAAGGCCTTTGTCATAAGCCACCGAGATTTAAGGGCCATCAATTTCGCACATGCAGATAACTTTGTCTCTTTTTTGCAACCTTCCCAGAGCAACTCATCAGCATCTTTTAAGATGTTTAAGAATTTCCGAGCTTCAAGATTTGGTGGTTGCTCTTCCACATCAGAATCAACAACCATTGCATCCAATATCATATCTCTATATGGGTTATCATCATTTGAATTGCTTCACTACAAGAAACAGCTCAAATGGTGACGGCAAAAAATCGTCGCTAGCCGTCACCATTTGCCGTCACAAAAAATGTGGACGCTAAGCGTATAGCGTCGGCCATGGTGATGGCTGTGGACACCACTTTTGCGACGGCTAGCGACGACAAAGTTGCCACGTGGACAAGCGGTTACAGTTCATAACAACGGCTATAAGCCGTCACAAACCGTCACCTTTTGGCCCTAACAAGCCGTCGTGAACCGTCACTATACCTTACAAATAGGTCGTCGCCAACCGTCACTATACCTTACAAAAAGGCCGTCGCCAACTGTCGCCATACGTGGCAAAACTGGGTAAAACACCCTCGCAAGTCGTCGCCAACCGTCGCCCTGCGTGACCAGAAACCCGTCACTCGCCGTCGCCAAACTGTAACTTTTTTTTATATTCCAGCAACTAACAAGCCATCAAACCACGCAACTCAAAATCCAGTTCATCTGCAACTCATATACCCTCGATTTCACATTCCATCAACTCAAATTCACATTCAATCACCTCATCAACACTATAAATCAACTCATACCATCAACATGTCCAAAAAATCAAAAATAAAAACGATAAATTATCAAAAAACCATCAACACGTCCACATCAAACAATCCATGTCCAAAATACCATCATTGATCGTCTCCACAAAATACCACAAACATTTCAAGTCCATCACCAAGGTTTATGTTTACAAAACAAGTCCAAGATAAAACAAAAAACAAGTACCAACCTACTCATCATCATCATCATCATCCTCGTCCTCATCATCCTCATCCACGGGATCACTCGGCGGCATCACATAATGCTCCTGAAGATATGCAGCAATCCGCGCATCCAGCACGGCCTCGAGCATGTTCTTCTGAAAATCTTCTAAGCCTACAACCCATTGTCGAAGCATGTGGATCTCCTCCTCATCCTGACGCCTCGTATAAGAGGCCTGAGTCCCCGCCATCTGTAATTATATTAAAATAGTTAGAAACCATTGTCAAAAGTTTTTTTATATACTATACATGCTTTATACAATTATTGTAATAGAGTTGTCGATATAAATGCACACCAATTAATGGAACCAATTTGTAGTAATTATTCACGCTTTACCTCTATGTTACCGAAGCCATAGCGTCTACCCCTGGTAGGCGGGTCGATGATTCTGTTCCAGATGCGATTGCACTCCTCCACGTCCGGCTCTTGGCCTAACTCCGTCGCTCGAGCATCTAAGGCCGCCATGTATTTGTCCTGCGAAATACAAATTATTAGAAATATATTTGTGTTATACAAATTATTAGAAATAAAAATTATTAGAAATGCTAACCATCGTTTCGCAGGACTTAAGGCCCGACCAGGTATATGAGGTGTTACCCTCCTGATCTGTCCGCTCGACAACATGAGTCTGGGTAAACACCTCAGCAAGTGTAGGCTCCCGCTGGAGAGTCGACATCTTTTATATGCTCTTCGGGATCATCACTACCTTTGACAAATACACCACTGTTATATGTTAATCTGTCAGTACCATGGTCTTTGGTGTTGAATTTAAATCCATTGACGAAGAATATTGGATAAGTCTTAACATTTCTTTTTGGTCCAAGCGCAAGATGTTGCAAACCATCGTCATTGACGCAGTTTATTGGATCAAAAACGTACTTCGAGAACCATTTAGCAAAATCTTTACTGAGATCGCCATTTGGATTTTCTGATTCATAAATACTGCAAATATAAATGATTTTATTACTAGCTAACAATTGATGTACGCATAACTGTAATAAAGTTAAAAATTTAGTACCTAACAAATGGTGCAACTTCAGCACAATTTAGAAGAACATATGTGTGTGATACATGGTGATCTGTATCATTTAACCATATTTCTACACATTATCTAGAAGATCGTCCATGTTGTCTAAAAACAGATAACATTGTCGGAAAAAAATTGGGTTCCACGGTTTCATCATTACGAGGACCACTTACAAATGATAGGTTCACATGATCACTGAAGTAATGAGAAAAAAAGAACGAAGCTTCTTCTTCAAGATAAGATTTGCAAATCGAACCTTCAACTCGTGCTTTTTGTCGTACTTTTTTCTTCAGATGATTCAAATACCTAAAATAAAATTAATTCAATTTATATGCACTAATGTCACTTTGAATTGTAAGCATAAATTTTACCTTTCAAAAGGATACTTCCATCCATATTGCATTGGACCTCAAAGAATAGCTTCGGATGGAAGATGAATAGGTAAATGCTCCATTACATTAAAAAATCCCGGAGGGAATATTTTCTCTAATTTGCGAATCAATACCGGAATTTCGACTTCAAGTATACAGAGACGATCAATTTTTAACATTGCCGAACAAATATGTTTATAGAATAAGCTTAACTCTGTTAAAACACCCCACATTTTTACAGGCAATAATTCTTTTAACACCACTGGTAATAAATAGTCCATCATGATATGACAATCATGACTTTCCATCCTACTCAGTTTATTGTTTTTATAGTCAACACATCTACGAAGATTAGAAGAAATCCCATCCGGACATTTCAGTCCCTCAACCCATTTAAGTACAAGTTTTATTTGTTTGTTGTCTAGTTCATAGCACGCTTACGGTTTTTTATTGTCATTGGGCTTCATATGAAGTTCTGGACGTTTACAATATTCTTCTATGTCACGTCTCGAATGTACATCGTCCTTTGTTTTTCCTTTGACATTCAAAACAGTATTAAACACGTTATCAAATACATTTTTTCCATTGTGCATAATGTCGATATTATGTCGAAGTTTGAGATCTTTCCAATAAGGTAGCTCCCAGAATATGCTTTGTTTACACCAATTATTAATGTCAGATTTACATGGAATTTCTGTCTGCTCTCCAGTCTCATGGATCTTCGGATAATCCTTTACAATATCGTATATTTCTTCACTTGTCCAAATTTTGGGTGCTTGCAAAGTTATTCCGCTGTTAGCTTTAAAGTTTTTTTATCTCTTCTAAAAGTATGATTGGTATGCAGAAAACAACGGTGACAATCAAACCACGAATGCTTCCTTCCACACCGTAAGAAAAATGCTTGTGATTCTTCCATGCATAAAGGACAAGATAGACGACCGGCGGTACTCCAACCTGAAAGCATCCATATGCAGGAAAATCACTAATCGTCCATAACAAACAAGCAAACATACGAAAATTCTTTTTTTTTTGAAATGTCGTAGGTTTCAACTCCGTCATCCCATAGTTTTTTCAACTCTTCGATTAATGGTTGTAGATAAACAACGATGCCTTGTTTTGGATCATTAGGACCAGGAACGAAAACAGTGAGAAACATATATGGAGTTTTCATACACATCCACGGAGGTAAATTATAAGGAGTAACGATAATAGGCCAAGATGAATATTTACTACCAAACTGAGAAAATGGTGAAAACCCATCTGTACATAAACCAAGTCTGACGTTACGGCTCTCTGCGGCAAATGTTGTATACGTCCTATCAAAATGTTTCCATTCTTCTCCATCCGATGGATGTGTCAAAGTTCCATCTTCTTGTGTTCGCACACTATGCCATCACATATGACATGCAGTGACTAAGGATGCATATAACCGTTGTAGTCTAGGGATGATTGGTAAATAATGCATTCTTGTATACGGAACTTCCTTAACTTTCTTTTTTCTAGGTTTATACCATTCCCCGCCACATTTCTTACAGTTTCTAAGATTAATATCATCTTTCCAATACAACATGCAACCTTTAACACAAGTATCTATTTTTTGATACGGCAAACCAAAAGCCGACATTAGTGTTTTCACTTTGTAATGACTATCGCACATCAGATTATCGGGTGGCATATGTCTTTTCGCAGCTTGTACAACTGCTGCAAATGCAGCTTCTGCAAGGTTAAATTTTGATTTCATGGTGATGTACTCAGCCGTTACCGATAATTCAGTTCCACTTTCACAACCATTCCACAATGGCCGCTTAGCTGAAGCCAATAAATCATATATTTTTTTGGCTTCCGTGTTCGGTTCCTCTTCGATATTGACGTCATCGTCGTCAACCTGGCCGATAAGGAACATTGACCGTGCTGCATCTTCCACCATATCTTCTATTGGATTCGTCGTAACTAATTCGACCTCCGACGCTATAGGATTTACTGTAGGCGCAACAAGTTCTCCATGATGATCCCATAAATAATAATTTGACACAAAACCTGATTTGTACAAATGTACTTTAACGATGTCTGGTTTATGAAAACTCGTCAGTTTACACTTACTACACGGACAACGAAGCTCCTCGTAATTTCGATTATTAGATACTGCAAATCTAACAAATTCATTTACACCATTATTGAAATCTTCTTTCACTGAGCCTTTCATTCCAATTCTAACGTCATACATCCAACTACGGTCAATGTAATAATTGGACATTTTTCCTGATTCAAAAATATATGTCTATGTTGTTCAAAGAATTTATTCAACGCACAAATATTTTTAATGGTTCATACGTACAATAAAAGTGATGGTTTTAGCATACAACAATTTATTTCAAGGTCTAGCTATTTTTAATAGCTCCTACACATGTTAAAAGTGATGGTTTTAACATACTAGAATTTATTTCAAGGTCTAGCTAATTTTAATAGCTCCTACACATGTTAAAAGGGATATTTTTAACATTCTAGAATTTTATCCAACACATGAACATTTTTACTAAGACAAATGTTATAAAGATAAGATTTTTATAACTAGAATATTTTTATAAAGCTATATAGATAATAATGAAAATATTTTTAGAAAGCTATATATATAATAAAGATGATGTTGTTATAATGAAAATATTTTTAGAAAGATATATATATATATAATAAAGATGAGATTTTTATTGTTCTAGCATTTTATCTAACATATGAACATTTTATATAAGCTATAAACAAAACAAAAAAACATATGTAAATATTTCAAGAAATTTCGGCAGCATAACGGCAGGGTAATTAAAACCGGCACCGTCCCGATGTACGGCTCCTCGCGCTACCATAAAGCCTCGCAGCTTTTGAAAATGGGGAAATTTCAATAATCTAGTTCGTACGCAGACGAATCCTATCCTTAAACTAATCAATTTCAATTCATATCCTCACCCAACAATCTATTTTCACTCAATCACTCTGGAATAGGGTTGCCAAAACCATATTCAATCAATATTTCCATATCATGATCCTTTCGTGCCACTACAACCAGTCATTCACAATCACATCCAATTTCATACCACTACAACCAATAATTCACAATCACATCCTTTCATATTTACTCCATTTAAAATAAATATCAATTGATTTTTATAAATTCAACATCAGTAATTGACTATTATATATAAAATAAGGGTTCATAAACACAAACATATGCACAAAATCAATTACTAACCAACAATATTCGCTAATAAACAACTAAATCCACATTTTTGGGTTTTAGTCATTACTAAATCAACTACATTAACTCAACAATCATCATATAATCACATAACATATGCATTTAAATCACTATTAACTAATTAATTGAAGAAATAGGTTAGAAATTATACAGGGAGAGGAAGAAGCAACAGATTGAGATGGGAGGAGAGGAGGCGGCGAAGAAGAGGCGGCGGTTGGCGTCGACGGTGGAGAACTGGCGGCGGTTGGCGTCGGCGGTGGTGAACGACAGAGGTAGGGTTTGTATTCTTTTTTTTCCTCGATCGATAGTAGAATGGGGGAAAAAATCCTGTAGCCTCGCGGTATATTTGTTTTTGGGCGACGGTTGGCGACGGGTGGTGAGGGCCGATTTTTTGGTCGTTACCAACCGTCGCAACACTCCGTCGCCAAACTCACCCTTTCTTTTAGTGCTTGTATCTTCCTTAAATATTGTTGGTTCACCTACCTCTTCCTCTCCATGGAAAATCCATGTAGAATAAAACGGAACAAACCAATTTAGTAGTAAATGCTTTGAAATTTCTTCCTTTATTTGAAACTTTCTATTTTTGCACATGGGGCATGGACACCTAGCAGTTCCTCTATGTTCAACTTGTTGAAACGAGTAAACAATAAATTTGTTGACACCAACAAATTCCATATTTGTGTATCCATCTTTAAGTCTACGATACATCCATGAACGGTCAGTCATTTTGAGACTAATCCTACAAAGATATAAAACTAACTTAATATTTGATAACAAGTATTTTTTAAATAGACTTAAAATTTAGTGTACTCACATTTTAACAAATAAAACGACAGATTTCAAAAAAATACCATTCGATTTATTTGCATTCTTCACGAAAATGTTCATCTACACATTTATAATGGCGACTAGACGGTGTAAAGTAGGAAAACAAAATATTTGCATATATTGCTATGTTTGATGGATTGCCTTACTAACAAAAGATGGATTATCAAGTTGATGCTCACAGCCTAGTTCTTAGTGAATGTTTAAAATGCCTAGAATTATTCAGATTAGTGAACTATATAACTGGCACTTATAATCGAGTGATTGAAACTTGTTCACAACTTCATGCTTCCCTATGAAGGCTATTTTCAAATTACCACACGTTTGGATTTATTACTATTATTATATGTAATTGTAAATAAAACATTATATCTCTCTCTCTTTTATAAAAAAACGCAAGCTTATCCATTTGATTTCAACTATAGGCTTTGGACAAGCTTAAGCAAAACATTTCACAATATGAGTTATGAATGATGGGATGTAATGTCTTTAGTCCAGGGTCTAAAAGTAAACATAGAAATAATGACACTGTAAAACAAAGAAAAATAATAACAATATAAACAATCTAAAAGTCATAAACTAGTAACCAAATGCTCATAACTCAAAACCTGTAATTATCATAGATGCTCAACATTTTGCCAGTGTTTTGAAAGAATGTCACGAATACAGGAAAACAACATGAACATATTGAAATTAACCACCATCATCACATGGATCAAACTAAGCATTGATCAAATCTTAACATCTATTTGGAAGTACATGATTGTACTACAAACCACTTAACTAAAGCCAAAGGATCATATTACCTAATGTCTTTACTTCACTTAAACAAGTCATACTGAATGTGCAAGCATATGAAATATTCAACAATCTTAATATATTGAAACCTATATGAGAATAAAAAAAGCTTTAAATGCTACTAAATATATGGTTAAGGAATCAGAAGGCTTAAATTATCAATGCATGTACTTTAGATAATCATGAACCTCAAACATGATAGCTTTAAATAAACGTTAATTAAGGTAGACTATAAAGGCACTCAGAAAAATATTACCTTAGATTAAGTGTTCGCTGAATAATCCAACAAGAACCTGAAATGTAATAGGATAGTGTTAATCAGTATTTATTTCACAATAACAATGTGAAAATTACTTTTAAATGGTCATTGCGAACACACATTATGTAACTATTTCTCAAGCAATATAAAAAACAAAAAACAAATTAAACAATTAAAAGCTTATGATTGAAAACAAGCTTATAATAAGAAAATAGAAAAAGGCATAATAGGTATCATAAAATAGAAAGGGAAAAAAATTATGTGGACTTTGAATAAAATTTGCAAAAAAAAAAAAAAGAATACAATATACTTGCAAAAGAAGAGAAAATGTGAGGAAACATATTAGCACCAAGATACATACATACATACAAGCGTATATAGACACACACACACACTCACACTCACACACACACACACACACACACACACACACACACACACACACAGAGATTAATCCTACTTGAGTTTCATAGCATTTATTATCACTAAGTAGCCACCTAAAATATTATCACCAAGTTGCATATTATTATCCATATTGAAAATAAAAGGATGAAACATGAATTTTAGAACAAATATTGGTTTCTTTACTAGCAATCTCTTTCCATCTCACCATCAACAAGAGAATATAATCCATATACTCCTCTAGAAAGTAGCACATAAAAAATAGAAAAGTTGGAGGGGTACTTCAATATTCAGTTGAAGGCTTTGTAAGTAAATATAAGTGAATTTAATTCATGTTCACAATCAATTATAAAATAAGTGTATTTATCCAAAGATATGCAAGCGTGAAAAGTTTTCGGTGATACACTTTTACTCAAAAAAAACAAATCAATAAAATTAACTAACCATAATTAACTATGCCTCACTATTGGCATATAAAATACTTTTAATATACAATTAAAAATACCAGCAATTTTCTAGATTTCTATTGCCTTTTCATGATAGTTTACCTGATATCGACAATAATTCACTAAAATAAAGAAAAACTAGCCATAACATGTTCACACTTAATATCCTTTAATTGATCAAATGGAGGAATCAACTTATTTAAAAAATTAACTAAATTTGAAGAGTGTATCAAGTCTAGAAAATCTGCTATTACATATATGATTTTCGAAAAAAATTAAAAACCAATGACCTTTTTAACTCCATAATCTAACTTACGGCTTTAGAGGAGTTTCTCATGCAATAAGTCTGGACACTATGAAGCAGACAATACAATGTTAGGCAGAAAATTAAGATTGCACTATAGTTTATCCACTTTGGCATTTAATAAAAAATCATTTTTTTCAAAACCACGAATTATTGGTAGACTTATTGCATTAATAAAAAAGAAAAGAAGCAAACACATTAATATCGTTCGTTTGGAAGCTTACCAAATATTATGCTCAAGTGAGATAAAATGACAAGTAATTTCATAATGTATGCATTCATGCTTACAAACTTGGTTTTCAAAATTAGCATTTTGTCTTATTGAATCATTTGTATTTACTATTGGATAGTCTAGTTCAGAATACCTGCTAAATTGATATCTTTAGACTTTGAAATTACAGAATCATCTCTACTTAGTTTGTACGTAGGTAGACTGGTAAAGTAAACCACCTAAAGAAGTAACGTAACTGTGTTACCAAAGCGCGCGCTATAGCGCCAAATAGCGCAAACTCTGCGTTATGGAACCTAAAATAGCGCTGGGATTCCCTATAGCGCATAAATAGCGCACTATTTTATCAAAGCGCAAAATAGCGCATAACGCGGAATAACGCACTATTTGTTTTTTTTTTTTTTTTTGATTTTGTATAGTAATTAAAGCCCAGACCCGTTGAGATGCAACCATATCTACAATGTTATCTGATTCTACATGCATGCTTTTTCCTTCTATGGTTTGCATATTGCTTTTGCTAGTGTTCCATCAAGTTTTATCAACGCATTTCACAATATTTTTTTACTAACTTGACATGGTTGGATCGTTGTCTAGATACACCATTCTATATCTATGTTCATTGGTTTAGGCTATTAGATCCGGTATCTTGAAACAATAGAGACTCTTTTGTTTGTTTGAACATCATCAGAAAAAAGATGCATACAATATCTAAAAGCAATTCCAATATGTCTAGTATGTTGGATAACAATTTTTTTGCTACCCTCAATGTATCAAAATATTTCTTTCTCTTCTAAGTGAGATCTCTAAACACAAAATAACTTGCTTATAATTATAAGTTTTGACTTTTTAATTTTTACTTCATTGCTCATTGTTATTTATATTCTTAATTCTTGTCATTAGAAAATATTTTACAGTTTATGCAAAATTGTATTTTTCATGTATTTTGTTTTGTATAATGTTATCATCATTACTCACAAAACAAGAACAAATTTTATCATAATTCACACATATAAGACTAGATTTTAAATTCTATAAGACAAATATATTATGAGCCATCAATTATTTTTAATATATAATATAAAATTGTTATATTTCTGTACTATAATCGCAATTTACATCAACAAATATTTAATACATGCATAAAGTATGATCAAACCGACCGTCAGGGAGCTTTGCTTACTGTCACTTGGCCAAAATCAATTTTTCCAAAACCAAAAAATTATGGAACATGTGTATAACATGTCTCCTTAAATCTCTCCTATTTAATTCACTTAATTCTCTCCACTTTTTTCTCCATAGATCTCTCTAATTTTAAATATTCACTACCACATTACTTTTTGATGTTTAACCAAGATTAATAAAAAAACCTAGTTTTTTTAACTATGCAATCCAACAGTTGGTTCTCCACCGTTGTGCGGTTGTACTAGGTCAACCAACCATTAGGGAGGTTTGCCTATTGTCACTTGATCAAAATAAACTTTTGTGAAATGAAAAATATATATATCTTTTTCGGAATTGTTTTCTCTAATATTTCTAATGGTTCAGATTCTATTGCGTAAAATTTCTTTAAAATATCCATTATATTTCAAATCTACTTCAGATCTACCGTTAATATTTTATTTCTACTACAATATCCTTTGATAGATCTGAATATATTATTTAGAAAATGCAACAAATTCATTAATCAATCATGTTTTTATCGATTAATTTAGAAATGCTTCTTTTAATCTATATAATTAAATTGTCGGTTTTCTCATCATTGTGTGGGTATACTAGTAGTTTTTGTGCTTGGAGTATTGAAGGGTTTGGATATTGCATGAAATATGCAAAAACATAGAACTAAATTCCAATTAGATATAATATACTTGATTAGTAATTAAAAAATGCAAAAAAATGGACCAAATAGCACGCGCTATAGCACATAGTGCAAAATAGCCCATAGCGCAAGCCTTGCGCTATTCGCTATTGACTACACTTTCTTTAAATATAATAAATGTTGCTTTGAGCCTTGATTTTTTTATTAAACAAGCAGCCTTACAGACAATTTTTTTTCCCTGACTAGATTGTAAGTATAGGTTCAGTTTAGTAACTCCTATACAAGTTATCATGACGCCAAGTCGAGCCACTACCGTCTAGAAGACTAGTCGACAAATCGCCCGACTAGTCGTGACTAGTCGACAAGTCTTTTATATACATATATTTATTAGACTTAAATATATAATGTAATTAGATATAATTATAAATTTATAATAAGTTTAAATTCAATAAAGATAAGATAATAATAAGTTCAATTTCAACAAATATCCATAATAGATCCTAGTCACAACATAATAATACCCTTAATATCCATAATAGATCATAAAATGAGTATGAACTCAAGCAAAATTATCTATCTCGATATCATCTCCATCTCCTTCTTCAACATTGGCATTGCTTGTATCGGGTAACGGCGAGGAGCAGCGACGGGATGCAAGGAGAAGCAATTAGGTTTTTTTTTGCTATCGATGTTATCGTTCTCATCTGGTACAAATAATGATCTCGTCTTGAGTTTTATCGATGTCGATCAGATAAATTAGGGTTTTTGGGCCGGCTTAAGCCCACTCTTGTCGAATTGAACAAGTCGACTGTCGTCAAACTTGATCGACCAACTGGTCGACTTATCGTCGACGTGATAACAGTGCTCATATAGGATGTGTTCAGCCTACTGCCATATGTACAAACGATTTGCAAAGACTCATTAAGCCACTTGATTTGTACTATTGCTAATGATTTCAAAACAAAAGAACACAGTTGTTCACTTTGTTTTTTGAACCCTCTATGTCCATTGAAAGCCTTAAGAAATACCATTTTCCATGCATATAAATACACACTTTGCATCATAAAAATAACAGAAACAAGCCTTAACAAAAATGGGTTCTAATAAAAGGGTTTAAAAGTTTTATTAGAATCCTAAAACAACATTATGCGCTTAACCTTATTGCCAACCAATTATAGATTAGTAATAAGTATTGAAACGTTCAATTAAATAATCATCAACAAAATCAATATTTCGTAAAATCAATCAGCTTGGGATAGATGAATTTAGATCTCACTAACTAATAATTCGTAAAATCAATCAACACTTACAGCAAAATCACATAAATTCATGTAAAATAATCGGCAGAAATATGAGTATTGGAAAAAACGAACTGTTATTCTTCAATTACGTTACTCAGTAGCTTGAAATCTTTGTAGGAACAGATGTTTTCTCCTTTTCCAGATTCGCAGAAAAGAGTATTCCATGGCAGAGAGGTTTGATTTACAGAACAGGGTTACAAGGATTACGGTTTTCTTTTTAATAGGAGAACATTGGATGAAAAGTAGAGTACATGGATGAAAAGAGGAAATCGTGGTTTTTCTTTTGCCAGCTGCAAAATAAAACGCGAATTTTTTATGCTGATGGTTATTAAATATGGTTAAAGGGCCAATTTCTTATTTAAAAGAATTGTTTTTTTGAAACAGGAAACTAATATAACAAAAACAGGAGAATCAAGTCATTCTCCAACGGCTCATAAAAACGGTTTCATGAAAGCAGAAACCGTGCATTCACAAATAAAAGAGCGATTACAAAAAAAAATGCCAAAGATAACAACTCGCTATTCCATGAACTCGGAAGATGCAGTCTCCGTAGAAACAAAGGACAAGACCTCGATGGAAAGCTGCTGGCAAAAGAGGGTCAACCAGTAAGGCGACCCTAAACTGGTGAGAACTCCAACTCCTCAAGCTCGCACTAAACCATGTAGGGAGCAAGGACAAGAAAAATCCGATCAGTCACCTACACTGCCTAAAACCTCTTCATCACTTGCTCCAGGGTCCAATCTCGAGCTCTCTAAAAGGTCCAAACAAAACAATACCAATACCTAAAAAGAATGATCTGCACAACAAGCAACCAACATAAGTCCTGTGGGGGGGGAGGGTTGGAAAGGTAATAGGAGAAGTAACCAATAGAAAAGATAAAGATAAACATAAAATAAAACTCAGCCAATACATGCCCTTGGAGTGCCCGCCACCGACAAAATGTCAAATGAAACAGCCAAACTCCTAGAGCGGGTACTTATGACGCCACAGAAAGGACTGCCATGAAAAGAAAGGAACAAATCGTTCCTGACTTTCCGGATAATGGTAGGAGGGTACATCGACACTTCGACAAAAACTACCTTATTCCTGGCACACCAAATGTGCCAGCAGATAAGGCAAGGAATCAGATGCTGGGGAATAGAACGTAAAGATTTACCAAACATGACGGACCACCGGAGTCTCAATAAACCTTCCATCGAGGTGGCATTACCTCGGCAACCCATCAGATTCCCGAAGTAATTCCAGACTGCCCGGGCGCAAGACCCAGAAACAAACAAATGAAAAGACGATTCGGAGCATCCAGAATTACAACACCTGCATCTGGACACGAGAGGGATGCCTATACGTAAAGATTCTTATCTATTGGTAGACCTTCATGTAAGGTTTTCCACATAAATAGAGAAACCTTTAGCGGAATATAGACATTCCAGACAGAGCTGAAGACGAGCAGACATTGAGCAGGAGTCCTAATCGAATTCCACGCCGCCTTAAGTGAGAAGGGGTTGTCGTCCCAAAAGAGACCACCGCCATGGGCATCTGTTAAGCCTTTAACTGATTGCATCCTTTTCCACGTCTCATTAGCGTAGGATGGGATACCGGTGTAATTTGTATTTGCAAGTCTACGTTACATAGCATAGAGGAACGTCACCCATAGTGAGTTGTTCATACCAAACCACAACCATAGCCTACAAGCAAAGGCCAAATAAATGTCCTTTGGGTTACGGAGACCTAGGCCTCCCTCACTTTTCGGACGACAAATGGTGTTCCAAGGGATCAAGTGGTGACGTGAAGAACTATCCCTGCTTCCTAGGGTGTAAACGGGTCGGATCGAACGGAGGTGTATCCAAGCTCCGTCCTATAAGAATTCAGACGGAACACAGACTGAACATCATATTACCTCGGACAGAGCCGGATGATGGACTATCCTGTCCGATATAGCCTCGGATAATAGAAAAACATCGAACATTTTAGATCGGACTGAACACTAGTGTTTCCAAGCTCTGTCCTATAAGAGAATCGAACGGACACGGACCAGACACCGTATAGCTTCAGACCGAGCCGGACAACTGACCGTCCTGTAATAATCCGCATATTTAACGATAATATATTTAAATATTTTATTTAAATATAATGTCGTTAATCGATAATCGAATGTATGTCCAAAAAGTCACATTATGCATATGGATGAATTTGGACTTGAAACCACTTCCTTTGGGTCAGGATCATCGTTTACAACCTTTTGACTATATGCATCGACATGTTCCAAGACTGGAGATTTGGCACTTTGGTTGGGTCTTGGTTTAGCTAACCTAGCCCACTTTATAACTCCCAGATCAGCCCTCTACTCTTCATTTCATTCTAATGCTTAAAAAAATGGAAATAGGGAAAGGAATGGAAAATTAAAATTCCCTATGCCCTAGCTCAATCTTGGAGCACCAATTCTTGAGGAAATCATGTGTCGAAACTTGGGTAAGATTCTCCTTCTTCCTCTTCCTCTTCTCCATCTTGTTTCCTCTTCAATATGTGGTATTTCCTATGGCCTAACTTCTAGGAAATTTTTGCATTCATGTTTAGATTGAAGATTAGCAAGTTATATTGGAGGAGAGGTTGTTTTAGATTGCTTTTGGATCGATTCCTTGTATATAAACAAGCAAAGGTGAGTTCTTCATGAACTCACATCTATGCCACAAGCCATTGGCTTGTAAAAGTGTAATTTAGTGTTCATTTGAGTTTGCATATGCTATTGAATTGGGTAGGTTAGTGTAACTTAACCGATTGCATGTGTTTATGTTTCATTGAGTTGAAAATTATGATAAGGATTGTTCACACGATCTAATTTATATGTTATAAGTTGATTTGGTGATGTTGTGAAGCTACGTTGTCCCCAGACAAAGTTCTAAATCTTAACAAGTCGCCTGAATCGCTTTGGTACGCTTTGGTTTGGAATTTAGTTCATATTTGAATTTAAAACCCAAACCATTGCTAATCTCTTTTATGAATGTTTATGCATGTGTATTTGGCTGTTATAAGTTGTTTCCGCAAGTCTTTGAAGCCTCATATACATGTATATAACGTCATAGGCCTTCGGGCATTCGTCGATATTGTTTTGAACATATTTTCAAGGCTAATTGTGCTTTGGAACAGGATTCAAACGTCTGAATATTATAATTCAGACGTCTGACCTACATCAAATAATTATGGAATCAAGTAAGCAAATTCTGAAGTCTGAATTGTAATTCAGGCGTCTGGCTGGAAAAATTCAGACTTTTGAAAGGGGACCAAAGTGAACTAAATCCTTGCTGGTTTATGAAAATTCCAGTTCAGACGTCTGACCTAAATGATTCAGAGGTCTGAATTTGTTTTTCTTCTATTGACAAATGGAGACCACGGTCAACAGTTATGGCCCATTCTGGCTCTTTACCGGTCGAGTTTCGGCCCAATTCGACTTCGTTTGTGACTTTGCAGTTTCTTTGGTTTGCAGATTTCTGCATCTCGATTTCAGAAACTTTTTATTTATTTGCGGTGAATGAATATTATAATCGATAGTCGTGGGGTTTCGTCTATGTTATTAAAATGTGAATTCATCGTTTGATTATTAATTCAATTGATGTCACACAAGATTTGCCACTTCGAAATGATATAAAAAGGGTTTTTAATTATTAATAGATATCAAATCTTTTACTAAACGGGTTTTAGCCCCACTTCATTATATGAAGTTAGATTCCAAATTTGTTTCTAATCCGACTTCATTATATGAAGTTATTTTATAAATTGATTTACAGTTCTGCTAGTATATATTTGATAAACCTTTTTCTCATTCGTATGAGAAATCTAATTAAACGCCTTAGTGAAAACAAGGACTATGACCCCTTGTGTTTGCTTTGACAGTTAATCCTTGGACTCATTCAATTGAACACCGTGGCAATGATTGTTTCGTATCTCTAGTGGAACTTACAACTTGTTCGTAAATATTCGAGTTGAGCAAGCGGTTATGGGACATGTAGCTCGAATCCTTTATTTACTAGTTTGGTGTAGTTTACAATATACTCGATCAATTTTGATCATTGTTCTAGGAACTTCGGTTCTGGTGGATCTTCGGATCAATCCGACCTTCGGGTCACTCTGATGATCTTCGGATCATCATATCTTAGGAACTTCAGTTCTGGTGGATCCTCGGATCAATCCGACCTTCGGGTCACTCTGATGATCTTCGGATCATCATATCTTAGGAACTTGGGTTCTGGTGGATCTTCGGATCAATCCGACCTTCGGGTCACTCTGATGATCTTCTGATCATCATATCTTAAGAACTTCGGTTCTGGTGGATCTTCGGATCAATCCGACCTTCGGGTCACTCAGATGTTCTTCAGATCATCATATCTTAAGAACTTCGGTTCTGGCGGATCTTCGGATCAATCCGACTTCGGGTAACTTTGATGATCTTCAGATCATCACATCTTAGGAACTTCGGTTCTGGTGGATCTTCGGATCAATCCAACCTTCGGGTCACTCTGATGATCTTCAGATCATCATATCTTAGGAACTTCCGTTCTGGTGGATCGTCGGATCAATCCGACCTTCGGATCACTCTGATGATCTTCAGATCATCATATCTTAGGACTTCGGTTCCGGTGAATCTTCGGATCATCTTGAAGAACTTCAGATCATTTGATTATATCGATGTTCTTCAGATCATTTTGTATTAGCGAGATATACGATATAATATATTCTATTTCATGTGGACTTGATGGGCGACATCATTTCTCGCGAGTAGTCTTATTTTGATATCATGTTAGCTAGATTGCGTTGACTTGATGAATGACATCATTTCTCGTAAATAGTTATATCTTTAGAGTGTGATAATCTATTAGATAGCTTTGAGATTTTCTTTGACATATTTTACGGACATTTCTGAGACTTCACACTTATTATGATCATTTGTTATTATTGCCCTATGTCATTATCTATTTATATCTGTACTTCTATCTCAGTTTATTATGATGAGTACACCTAGATTGACCCGTTTATTGTTTATTCTTATAAATAATACTCGGGTCAGACCAAGTATTGCAGGTGCTTATGTTGTACTTCTAGGAGAGACCGCCTTTTGGCTTTGTTCTATCTACATTTGAGTTGTAGTTCTTGATTATACATGTACCTCAGATTTCATGTATACATATTCTTTTGTTGTATAGTGGATCGACTATGGCCACTATCTTTGAATTTATACTCATGTGTTGTTATTCATATCTATTTTCGCCTTGTGATACAGAAATCTGTGTGTGACTCCGATTTATTGTTATGTATTTTATATTGCTTTCCAAATTATGTATAGCCACTGTGTAGTAGATTTGGACTTGTTTTAGATGTGTCAGAATTCCTCATGAGATTGAAAAAGTTAGACCGTATATAGATGGTCGCTCCTCAACAGCCTTATTCTTTGGGTTAGTTGAAACTGTTGCTTGCAATGGCCTTGGCTAACGCGAGTATAGAGGTGGGACATTACAGTTGGTATCAGAGAAAAGTTCGGAACAATATAAGATATTATGGCAAGGATCATTGTCCTAAGCTTCTTAGGAAATCTTGTTTAGGATTTAAATCGAGTCTTAGGACCCGTCATATCCTATCTTATATCTTGATCCTTGTTTGACCAATCAAATTTGTTTGATTTCATCTGTGCGAGATCTTGGCCTAGACAAACCTAGAGTCCCGTCTCTTTGCTTTAGTAGAAATTTAGAAATTAGTTTTCTATTTCTGGGTTGAAATAATTTTTGGGACTTAATTTTGATGATTTCAAAATTATTTTACAAAATGGTTTTATAAAATAATCTTGGCTAAGTAAAATACTAATCCGCTTGAGATTAGCTTTGCGAGGCAAAAACGAATAAATTACTTCCGCTATGCAATGTGAAATGTTTCATTTATTTATTTATGATTACAAATTTAGTTCATAAATAAACGGTTGCACTCCTGATTATTTATTTATAAATTTGTGCCCTTATTTGGACGTAATTTGTTTTATCGTGTTGAGTTGCCCATTGAGTATGTTAGGATTTCTTATTAAGAAGTGGGACGCCACGATATCGATAGCAGTTTTTGTACACTTCAATGAGATGATTCCGATACAACCCTTGTATTAAATATTAATGACGTGCATCGCCATTGAACCTTAGCATTAGCAACTTTATACAAATGGAGGGCGAGGCAAATCATTAGTATTGATTGTTGATTTACAACCTTAGGGATTTTAATAAGATAATACATTTGGGAATGTGATATATATGACCATTGTATATATCATTTAAAATTTTCATATTTCGAAATTTTAACTATGAAGTTTGAGATATCTTATTTTGGTAAAGAAACTATTGCCTACGAGGATACCATCCTCATTATTCTTTATTGATGATGATTACCGTGATCATCTCATTCGAGTTCTCTTGAATTGTGACCATTTACCTTATTTGCATCCAAGGAACTTGGGGAAACCATGTCCTTAGGAATTCGAGGGTTCTTGTTTTATATTCAAGTATGTGGATTTTCCAAACATATGTTTTATGAAAATTCTTACATGCTACCATGAGTTTTCGTTACCCATTCATTTTGCTATTGAGATGACTTTAGTTACTTTGGGTAATGATGGAGTATTCTTATTTTCTTTGAAGTATTACTTGTTCCAAACATGTAATATCGTCTTTTCGATTGAATAAGGAATTTAATTAAACGTCTAGGTAAAAACGAGTGGATCAACACATTTGCGTTTACTTTGTCGATTAATTTTCGGACTTAGTCAATTGAGAATTGTTTTGGTATTATATACATCGATGTTGATCAATTTTCTTTTGAGTGGTGTGATAGTCACCTCATCTTCGAACAGAATACTACGAGTGTTGTGATAGTTACCTCGTCTTCGGATGGAATACTATGAGTGGTGTGATAGTCACCTTATCTTTGGACGAAATACTACGAGTGGTGTGATAGTCACCTCGTCTTCAGACGGAATACTACGAGTGTTGTGATAATCACCTCGTCTTCGGACGGAATACTACGAGTGGTGTGATAGTCACCTCATCTTCGTATGGAATACTACGAGTGGTGTGATAGTCACATCGTAGTCGGAAGAAACCCTACGAGAGATAAGGAGCCACCTCGTCTTCAGACTAAATTCTTAGTCGAATTTCTTTGCGGTCTTCGGACCACCGGAGTTAGTCACCTCGTCAGATGGAACACTATGGGTGGTACGAAGCCATCACATCGGTGAGACAAAAGTCTTAGTTAGAATTATTTGTGGTGTTGGGCCACCTTGTCGAAAGGCAAAAAGTTCCATGTGATCATTTGCAACTTTGTGGTGAACAAAGTTGCTTATCCTTCCACCAAGTCAAAGACAAGTTGAATTGGTGTTTTTCGATTCAGAAGAGACCGTTTCTTTCTCTTGGCTCCTTCCGTGCTTGTGGATGTCAAAACTCTTTCCTTGAAAAGTGAACAATCCCTACATGCTTAGTGGAATGTCTTGATTGTTCGGGGTTTACGGTGATTTCCTGGAATGAATTGGCCTAATCACTTAAAGATCTATGTTTTATATTCGAAAGGAATCATCCATCTTGGCATCTCTTGTCGGTGATGCATTTTCCTATTGTTCTTAATGATTCTAATTTAGATTCGTTAACTTCCTTGGGTTTCTTAAATTCTCATAGTAGTGAGAATGGCATCAAGTAAAATGTGTTTCTATGGTTCACATTACACGTGAATTTATAAAACTTTGCACCCATTCTAGGATGGCCACCTTAATGGGTAACTGAGTCGGAATTGATTTTTCATTTCCATAGCTTGATCTAGTTGTGCTTAAGTCATTCCACTATTTGACTTAGCAACCGGTTTCCGCCAAATCTTTATTATCATGTTTGTTTTGTCATTAGGGATTAACAAATATTCCAGTTTATTTTGTTAACCTTGATGAACCTAAAATTTTGAGATCATAACTCGACTGGTTTGACCTCATTCTTGTTGATGATATGCTCGTGAAATTGAAAACCAACGTTTTCAAGTTTTACGAAATTCTTCCAACTTCTACCATTTATCATGTTTACGTGATTTAAAAGTTGTTCGTGAAATATTATAGGACGTGCTAATATTTCAAATTTTAGATTTTTGGGGGTATATTGGAGACTCCTCAATTCCAATTTATTTGTTTTTGAAATGTTAGAGAACGTGCTAATATTTCCTAATTATGGTATATAACCCAGATTTTATTTCTTGATCTTGTTTCCCAAACGAGATCGCACATCCTTTTCTATATAAGGAAATTTTGTAAGCTAGGATACTTTTTAGGAATTGTTAAGTGGATAAAAAATTTCTAGCTAAAACAAGATAAGAAATGTTCGACGATTTTGGATAGTCGATATTTCCAACTTTTTAATTTGATTGATTAATTAGATTGTGTTGAAAACATAAGAGTACAGGTTTATAAATTATAAACTTATTGTACATTAAGCGAATTAATTAAATTTGATTAAAACGAGCTTGTTGCGTGGCGGTAGTTCATGATTTTTGATTTGAATTTCAAATGAGTGTGTTGGATCCAATACAAGTCAGAATTCTTTGAGAAAAGAATTACCAGAATTTATTGGATTATAGTTTTCTAACGAGAGAAAAATATTTGAATTTCATATTTGTAAATTTTGAGATATATCTAAACCAAGTTTTCAGAAAAATCGCGGTAAGTATTTCGTGATTAAAATTTAAATAATTATTGAAATTGAGGATTAGAATATATAGAATTTGAGTAAGAAAATTCTACTTTCTTAAAAACATGTATGGAAAGAATATATTAGTTGCTCGTATATGTTTGTGACTTTTATTTGAACATTATACGACTATGGACTTAAGTTATATAGTGATTTATAACCAAAAGTTAAAATTTTATTCGAAAGTGAATTTTTGAGTAAATCTATCCTTATAGATTTTGATGATGTTGGGTTGTTATTTATATTGAGTTTTTCCTTAAGTAATTGCGGGGACACAATTTCTTTAAGGGGGAAGTCTGTAATAACCCGCATATTTAATGATAATATTTTTAAATATAACATCGTTAATCGATAATAGAATGTGTGTCCAAAAAGTCAAATTTTGCACCCGGATGAATTTGGACTCGAAACACTTACATTGGGTCCGGATCATCGTTTACAACCTTTTTGACTATAAGCATCGATATGTTCCGAGACTCGAAGATTTGGCACTTTGGTTGGGTCTCTGTTTAGCTAACCTAGCTCGCTTTAGAACTCCCAAATCAGCCCTCTCCTCTTCATTTCATTCTAACGCTTCAAAGAAAATGGAAATGGGGAAAGGAATGGGAAATTAAAATTCCCTAATCCCTAGCTTAATCTTGGAGCACCAATTCTTGAGGAAATCAAGTGTAGAAACTTGGGTAAGCTTCTCCTTCTTCCTCTTCATCTTCTCCATCTTGTTTCCACTTCAATTTGTGGTATTTCCTATGACCTAACTTCTAGGAAATTTGTGCATTTATGTTTAGATTGAAGATTAGCAATTTATATTGGAGGAGAGGTTGTTTTAGCTTGCTTTTGGATCGATTCCTTGTATTTAAACAAGCAAAGGTGAGTTCTTCATGAACTCACATCTATGCCACAAGACATTGGCTTGTAAAAGTGTAATTTTGTGTTCATTTGAGTTTGCATATGCTATTGAATTGCATAGGTTAGTGTAACTTAGCCGATTGCATGTGTTTATGTTTCATTTAGTGGAAAATTATGATAAGGATTGTTCACACGATCTAATTCATATGTTATGAGTTGATTTGGTGATGTTGTGAAGCTACGTTGTCCCCAGATAAAGTTCTAAATCTTCACAAGTCGCTTGAAACGCTTTGGTATGCTTTGGTTTGGAATTTAGTTCATAATTGAATTTAAAAACCAAACCATTGCTAATCTCTTTTATGAATGTTTGTGCATGTGTATTTAGGTGTTATAAGTTGTTTCGGCAAGTCTTTGAAGCCTCATATACATGTATATAACGTCATATACCTTCGGGCATTCGTCGATATCGTTTTGAACATGTTTTCAAGGCTAATTGTGCTTTGGAACAGGATTCAGATGTCTGAATATTATAAATCAGACGTCTGACCTGCATCAAATAATTATGGAATCAAGTAAGCAAATTCAGAAGTCTGAAAATTTTAGCTCAGACGTCTGAATTGTAATTCAGACGTCCGGACGGAAAAATTCAGACGTTTGAAAGGGGACCAAAATGAACTAAATCCTTGTTGGTTTTTGAAAATCCCAGTTCAGACGTCTGACCTAAATGATTCAGACGTCTAAATCTGTTTTTTCTGCTGTTGACCAGTGGAGACCACGGTCAATAGTTTAAGCCCATTTAGGCTCTTTCCCGGCCGAGTTTCGGCCCAATTCGACTTCGTTTGTGACTTTGCAGTTTCTATAGTTCATAGATTTCTGCATCTCGATTTCAAAAACTTTCGATTTATTCGCGGTGAACGAATATTATAATCGATAGTCGTGGGGTTTCTTCTACGTTATTAAAATGTGAATTCTTCGTTTGATCGTTAATTCAATCGATATCACGCGATATTTGCAACTTCGAAATGATATAAAATGGGTTTTTAATTATTACTAGATATCAAATCTTTACTAAATGGGTTTTAACCCCACTTCATTATATGAAGTTATTTTCCAAATTGGTTTCTAATCCGACTTCATTATATGAAGTTATTTTATAAATTGATTTACAAATCTACTAGTATATATTTGATAAACCTTTTTCTCGTTCGTACGAGAAATCTAATTAAACGCCTTAGTAAAAACAAGGACTATGACCCCTTGTGTTTGCTTTGATGGTTAATTCTTGGACTCGTTTATTTGAACACTGTGGCAATGATTGTTTCGTATCTCTAGTGAAATTTACAACTTGTTCGTAAATATTCGAGTTGAGCAAGTGGTTATGGGACATGTCGCTCGAATCCTATATTTACTAGCTTGGTGTAGTTTACACTATACTTGATCAATTTTGATCATTGTTTTAGGAACTTCGGTTCTTGTGGATCTTCGGATCAATCCAACCTTTGGGTCACTCTGATGATCTTCGGATCATCATACCTTAAGAACTTCGGTTCTGGTGGATCTTCAGATCAATCCGACCTTCGGGTCACTCTGATGATCTTCGGATCATCATATCTTAGGATCTTCGGTTCTGGTGGATCTTCGGATCAATCCAACCTTCGGGTCACTCTGACGATCTTCGGATCATCATATCGTAGGAGCTTTGGTTAGCGGGTCTTCGGATCAATCCAACCTTCGGCTCACTCTGATGATCTTTAGATCATCATGTCTTAGCAACTTTGGTTCTGGTGGATCTTTGGATCAATCCGACCTTCGGGTCACTATGATGATCTTCGAATCATCATATCTTAGGAACTTCGGTTCTGGTGGATCTTCGGATCAATCCGACCTTCGGGATACTCTGATGATCTTCGGATCATCATATCTTAGGAACTTTGGATCAACCCGACATTTGGCTCACTCTGATGATCTTTAGATCATCATATCTTAGGACTTTGGTTCTGGTGGATCTTCGGATCATCTTGAAGAACTTCAGATCGTTTGATTATATCGATGTTCTTCGGATCATTTCATATCGGCGAGATACGCGATATAATATATTCTATTTCATGTGGACTTGATGGGCGACATCATTTCTCGCGAGTAGTCTTGTTTTGATATCATGTTAGCTTGATTGCGTTGACTTGATGAATGACATTATTTCTCATAAATAGTTATATCTTTTGGGTGTGATATTCTATTAGACAACTTTGGGATTTTCTTTGACTTATTTTATGGACATTTCCAAGACTTCACACTTATTGTGATCATTTGTTGTTATTGCTCCTATGTCATTATCTGTTTATATCTCTACTTCTATTTCAGTTTATTATGATGAGTACAGCTAGATTGACATGTTTATTGTTTATTCTTATAAATAGTACTCGGGTCAGACCGAGTATTGCATGTGCTTATGTTGGACTTCTAGCAGAGACTGCCTTTTGGCTTTTTGCTGTCTACATTTGAGTTGTAGTTCTTGATTATACATGTACCTTAGATTTCATGTATACATATTCTTTTGTTGTATAGTGGATCGACTACGGCCACTATCTTTGTATTTATACTCATATGTTTTTATTCATATCTATTTCCGCCTTGTGATATGAACATCTGTGTGTGACTCCGATTTATTGTTATGTATTTTATATTGCTTTCCGAATTATATATAGCTATTGTGTAGTAGATTTGGACTTGATTTAGATGTGTTGGATTTCCTTATGAGATTCAAAAAGTTAGACCGTATTATCCGACATATTTAACACTCGTTCAAAGCTAATATACAGATGGTCGCTCCTCAACAGCCTTATTCATCGGGTTAGTTGACACTATTGTTTGCAATGGCCTTGGCTAACGCAAGTATAGAGGTGGGGTGTTACATGTCCTGTCCGATATACAGCCCTACTGCTTCCCCAGAAGAAAGTAGGAACCAAGGACCGATAGGAACAGAAGAAGGAAGCAGTAGGAGTCATAGCTGCAAAGATATGGGATCCATCGAATCCAGGACTGACTTAATGAGGACCACTTTACCAGCCTGGGAAATGAGGTAAGCCTTCCACCGAATAATCATGCCTCTGACTTTGTCAGTTAGGGGGTCGAAGATGGCGTTAAGCTTCCTACCACGGTATAATCGATACCAAGGTACGGAAGAGGCAGGGAGGCCTTAGAAAAACCAGAAATTGACTCGATCCAAGAGGATCTTATCGCAGACAAATCTTTCGCGGGCACGAAGCAGCTTTTAGCAGAGTTCACGAGTTGCCCCAAGCAACTCTCATACTGCCTAATAAAAACAAGAAGGGACCAAATTGAATGACGAGAGCCATTCGTGAAAATGATAATGTCGTCCGCTAAAAACAAGAAAGAGATAAAAGGACACCCCAAGGGGATGTCGAACCTTTGAATCTGCCCAGCTATAGTAAAAACGAATAAATGTAATTTTACCTTATTACCCATTTAGGTTTAATTTCACTTTTATGTTCATTATTCTATTTTTTAATGGTTGATCAACAACATTAGCTATGAAGAAATCAACCCCTTTGATCGAACTAAAATCATTACCACGACATCCCCTGCCAAAATAAAAAATAAATTGCATCTAGTAGTTCCCTAAAAAAATTCAAAATCTGATGAGTTTATTCGATTAATTATAAAATCGAGATTTTTTAGCGAAGAAAGTTAACTACAACCATCGAAATAAAGAAGAATGAAGATCAATATCACGTACCTTTCAATTAGCGTCTTCACCATCCCACGATCTGGTATAGAGGATAGTGATATTTTCTTCGTCCTCGCTATTTTTTCTTTAACTTTGCCCTGATGTTTTTACAGTAAAAACAATTTAGGGTTTTTGTGATTTAGGGGATTGATGATTTTACGGTGAGTAATTTTTAGAAATAAGGGTAAAAGTGTAAGAAGTAAAAAAAATTAGTCACCTACATTGACCCTCTCAACAATTTAAAAAAAGTGGAGTGCCCTTAAAATTTGGCCCTCCCCCGTTAACAAAAAATGGAATGTCAATAACAACACCATTTTTCCGATATTTGATGACGTGGAGCATCACAGCTAATTAAAGTGTGCATTGCACTAAAACGACTTTTAGGGTTGAGACCCATTACAGACATCATTTTATTATTTTATTAAATAATAGTGATAGAATTAATTTTGTCATTAATTAGATCTCATTTGAAGACATAAATAGTTATTGTCTCAAAAAGTTGTCTCAAATCTACTATTTTCTTGTAGTAAACATGAATCACCTAGAGAGTATGAAATACACATACATCAAACAAATACTCTATATAACATTTCTTGGATAATAAATATCAATTATTATGGTCTTTATGTCTTACAGACAAGAATATTGTTTTTTTCAGCATAGGCAGTGGCAAAAGCAACTGCTACATGTAAAAAAGCAATGCATATGCTTAGTATTTTTATATTTCGTATTTTTCTGCAGAACTGTAACATTCACTACGCCATAGATGGCCTGCGCTAACCCCAGAGAAGTGACGCAGTAAGTGCCAAAAAGTGTTGCTATAGGCAAAAAATGATCTGTGGCAACACTTTTTTGGGGTTGCCTTTTGCCGCGTTGCCTTAGAGTCAAAGGC
The DNA here is from genome assembly GCA_030737875.1 of Allium sativum. Classification (NCBI taxonomy): domain Eukaryota; kingdom Viridiplantae; phylum Streptophyta; class Magnoliopsida; order Asparagales; family Amaryllidaceae; genus Allium; species Allium sativum. The sequence goes on from CM060920.1 coordinate 313,690,297, forward strand.
AACGCCTTCGCGGCCCAATGGCAATATCGGTACAGGTTTTGCCACAGGTACCAATACAACAAAAATTACCCTTTCACAACTGCCAAAAACAGTTGTAATATGTCTAGTACAACTAACATTCATAATAAAGTCAACCTTTTTTACAATTGTTTCTAGCAGTTGTTAAATTTTGTTTTACAACTGCTAAAAGTAATTACACCTCAACTGATATTAATCAAAAATCTCATAATATTAAAATAAATATTATTATAATACAGTATTTTATTCAAATAAATATTTTATTTCAACATTTCAAATGGTACAAATTTTTTGACTCCACTATTGTACATCCACTCGTATATTACACAATCTTTCATATTTACATAAATTCCTCACTACATTGTCATTCGTTTCACTCATATATAGACTGACACATACAACCATAAGCAAGAAAAAATACATGAAAATGATTATATAAATTACTAGCTTTATTTTTTCCTTTCTGATGATTTGCTCGCAAAGTATGCGCAACTGCCACAAGTACCACTACCGCACAGAAGCATAATTATAGATAACACAATAAGCTGTAATAGAAATTAGAAGCAGAAGCATGAAGCACCAAGCTGAAAACTCAGTATGAAGCCATGATGTTATAGTATTATTATTATCTCGTCTTTTGTATATTGCAGTTGATATCTAGGTATTATTATCAGCTTGAAATAGAGGATGGTTTAAATTCCATGATCAGACAATATTAAAAAAGAAATAGGAAAGTCAAAGTGAAACACAAACTACCTGTTAAGAATACCCAGAAATATCGTGCCTGCTGTATTTTGCTCAACACTCCTAAGAATACATGCAGCGTTTTTATTAATTGATATAATGAGAAATATTGTGCAAATAAGAGACCTGTTAAGAAGAATGCAAACAAATTGGTCGATGCTAGGCTGTACAAACAACAGCAGGATCAGATTATGGACACATGAAATGGACAAAAGACATAACATGCTCCGAGTCCACACTAGATGAACATGGCTACTTCCAGTTGGCTTTCAACCAGAAGAAACAAATGGGAATTGATAATAACCAAAAATATATAAACTGGCAAAATTCAACAAATAGGAATTAATAATACTGGAGAACATGAAATAGTATGAGCTGATGAATGTTTTAAGGACATATGTGTATCATTAATGATACTTCGGCATTGCAGTCTTCAGTACAAAGCTTATCACCTATTTAATCAAAGCCCAATTCATCAACACATACTTCGGTAGTTTCACTAAAAAAATCAGAAAGCAGTTCCAAAGAAAATTCTTTTTCAAAAGGATAGTCAGGTGAGTAAGACGGAAAATTATCGGTTCTATGAAAAAATTTTGGTGGAATCGCTGAACAAACCAAGTTTGGAATTTGTGTTCTTCCTTGCCTACCCACACTTTGTGCAGGTTTTCCATTTATTTCACTTTGCATAACCATATTCATGGAACCATTCTTCCATAAAGCCTCTGCAAGTTCATTTTCATGACTGTAAAACAAAATAAATTATATAGTAAGATAGCAGCATAGACCGTAATTATGTATGCTTGCAATAATCGAATAAAACTTACAACGTGGAATTAACATGGTTTGAAGTTGAGTAGAGATTGTTCATAGATTCCAAGCTACTCCTCATTGCAAAATTCTCCATACCTAAGTATTGTAATTTAGAAGAAAAAAAGTGCTTTAGGAATCAGTACCCGGATAAAAGGAAAAAAAAATATCACTTGAATTTTACATAGAATAATTTAAGTACCTATACAAATACTTAAAACAGTAGCATTGAAACAAGTTGCCATTATACAGGAGATCTATAAGAATAATATTCACACTATTGCAATATTAACTAAATAGACTACAGCTGACATGAATAACAAAAAGAAAGCAATACGCACTTAGGTAAGATAACAAACAGAAACATATTTTAAATAATTTTAGGGACAAACCAAATGACTGAAACCTAAAAAGCTGTACACGGGCAAAGTACATAGTTTTAGACTATGATTTAGTCAGATCACATACATATGTGGAACCATAATGAAATTCATTTTGATTGGGACTAGTTACAGATAATGATATAAGTTTGATCCATATTCAAGGTTTAGTTTCATAAATAGCATGGTCCCGCTAGAATGAATGCAGTCCAATTATGAAATGAAATTTCTTAATATGAAATGAAGCAGTATGGTCCTAGCAGATTGGTTGATCATTCAGAATTGTTTAATATTGTAAAATAGGGATAAATTTATTTAATATGAAATGAATTTTCAAGGTTTAGCTTCATAAACAGCATGGTCCCAACTACAATTAGATCTGCTACAGTTACAACAGAACCCTTTCTTAACCAAAAAACAAAATCGCCGTATACTAAAATCAAACAGGTGAGATAGCGTCAATTATCAAATCCAATCAAAACTTCTATTTGACAACACAAAATTACAATGAAAGTACAAAGATCCGATTAAATCACAGTTAAAATGCATGAGATCGAACGAGAAATAGATATCTAAGTACAATCAAAGATTAGATAGAAAAAAAAGACGAACCATCTTCCCTATTTTCCTGTTTTCGAGAGAGAGAGAGAGAGAGAGAGAGAGCAAGCGATTGAACGTAGAGAACGCGGTGGATGGAAATTGGTTGGGAATTGAACAAGATGCAAAAATGAAAAAAATTAGGTATTGGGTGCTGAATGACAATTAGGGATCCAATTGTTTTGGAAATTTGGGGGAAGAACGGAATGAAAAAAGAAAGCGGGAGAATGAAAAATAAAAGTGGAAAATAAATTTAACTGAGATGCGGATTGATGGTGTCGATAGATGGTTGAGATTTTATTTTAATTAATGGTGTGGATCGCTGAGTTGTAACTTCTTTTTTTTATTTAGAATATATCTATAGCTATTGCAACACAATTTGATATCTATGCTAACACATTGAAGCATGCGTTGCAATAAACAAAAAACAGCATAACAATGGCAACACTATAGCTAGCAACACCATGAATTTTCGTTGTGGTAGGCCATCTATGGCGTAGTGATTCATACCTTTTTTTTTGGGATTCTGGTTACAGAAATAGAATATAAAGAAATCAAAATTTGGATGTTCTTGGTTATATAACAACTTATTGCCTTTTTTTTACTTGAAAAAAGTTAGTTGTAGTACCAGTGAATGGTTTTTTGCATTTACAATTCTTTACATACTAGTGTGTAACCTGTGCATTGCACACAATGATGTTATTAAAAACAGTATATATTATTTTAATGTTAAAATGAAAACTTTGTTATGCTATATGATAAATTTTGATGTGAAATACATAAACTATTAATTAAAGTTATTATTATTGATGTGTAATTTATGTTCTATAGCTTATAAAAACAATATATATGTGTATGTATATGTGATTTTTTTAATCATTTTTGTATATATATATATATATATATATATATATATGCACACACATGTTGAAATTGATGTACATTGGTAATTTATTCAATGAACTAGCAAATATTATTTAATAGAATTTGTTTAAATAAGTTAAATGTAAAATTACTAATTTAGTTTAACTGTATAGCATAACATAAAGAAATGAAAAGAAATTTACAAAAAAAGTATAAATTTGTTGTGGAGTTATCGATGTTTAAAAAGAATTTTATGATATAATTTATGTTAAATTTTGATATAAATGAGCAATAACTAATTTATAATTAACTTTGTCGTTATTGTTGATATACATAGTTGATGTTATGTGATTTATACATCTTTATAGTTGCATGGAAAACTACTTTTTTTTAATATGAATATACATTGTAAAATTGGTGTATATTTTTATGTGTTACTAGAAAAATAGATTAAATACTCTCTAAAATTATTTAAATAATTAGAATTTAATATTTCATGAGTAGTTTAAACATATGGATTGAAGTATAAAATAACACGGAAGAATTGAGAAGGTTTAGCAAATAATTGTGAAAATGTCAAAATGTAGGTATTAAAAATGTCAATTGTTTTCTTCAATTTATGATAAATTTATAAAGATAAGTATATAATATATTAAATATTTTATTATTGTTTACATATATTATTTAAACAACATGACTTATTTAATTTTATATTTGAAAGAAAGATCGATTTTGGCATTTTTGTTGATACAAACATGACGTACATTTTAAAACATCACACTTAACATTAATTAGATGAATTAATAATATTTTATTGCTTGAATTAATTTGTTAAATTCAAAATCACATAACTAATTTAATTATATTGACTAAAATGTAAAATGTTAAGTGATATTGTGCAGTATTTTATAAATAGCTAAATAAATTTTTAAAATGTTGATATTTGATTTTTGTATTACAATACAGTGCACGGTAAATATAGATGTTAATGAGTTCAACTTAAACTTGTGATAGTTGTTTATGTGTATAATTTATGCTATGTGATTACATGTTTTTATATTTGATTTTTTTTTTAATTTTGTTAATTTGAGTATGGCTAATCCTAATGTAATTTATTATGCGAATCAACGAAAAATAGTTTGCTAAAGTTAGTTAAAAGTTTTAATATTATGTAATTGATTGTAAAATATGGTACTTAAAAGTTAAATGTTACAAATGAATTTAGAGAGACTTAAATGATTATAGAAAATTTGAAGCATATATATTTGGATCCAAATACATAATTTTGTTATTTTTAGTATTTAAAAGAAATATTAGTTAATTAAATTTATATAAGTTACGCAAATTTTTGGTTTTGTAATTAATTTAAATGCACGGGCTTAAATATAAAATGTTAACAACTAAATGTTAATAAATAATTGTGTAAATTTTGAAATGTCCATATAAAAATATAAAATGACAAAAAAGTAAATAATGAGAGAGAAATATAGTAAATAAGTATAAAGTGAAAAACTAATTTAAAAATAAAATATCAAGAGAAAATTAAGGAGAAGAGAGAAAACTCATAGAATTAAGAAGAGAGCTTTAAAAGCTTCTGCTCTGCTATTATTTAATAGACTAGTGTGTAACCCATGCATTGCACACGATAATATTATAAATATAGTATTTAAAATTTTAGTGTTAGAATTGGAATTTTATTTCAGTATACGATGAATCCGACAAAATAAATATACTATAAATTGTTGTTGTTGTTTATATACGGCACGCGTTATGTAACATATATTTCTCTAAATTAAAACAATAATTTTTATTGTTCTCATTGTTATGAGCAAATATTCATACTAAAACTGACATATTAATCATTTTAGACGAACAAACAAACATATTTTTTTAAAACATGTTAAATTTGAAATTATGTAATTAGTTAAAATATATGGACAAATTGGCTCAGGTTCAGTTTGAGGTTAGGAAACATTCGATGAAATTTTGCATAGCTACAAAAATATAAAAATTTGAAGTTAAAATAAAATTCTGTAACGTAGATAAATTTATCGAGATATATGAAAAATAATTTAGTTTCATTAATGTTGTTTATGATATCTGAATTATATATTTTTATACCAAAGTGAATAATCTATTTGACTACTTTTTAAATATGAATATGAGATACATATTGAAATCGATGCATTTCATGATTTATTAGATAAATTACTGAATATTTGTTAATAAAGTTTATTCCAATAAACTAAAACCAATGTTACATGATTAATTGAAATATATTGATATTAATGTATAAAATTGTGTGATATTGAGGTAGGCTTTGCAAGCAACTATAGAAATTTCAAAATGCAAGAACTTCAATTAAAATTAGAATTAATAATGTAGTGCATTAATGTATCAATATAGGTGAATTGTAAACTTAATTTGCAATTATTGCTTTCATGTATAACTATGTTATGTGTTGTTGTATCTTTATATCCAGATGAATTTTGTACCCTTTTTGTTAATATGAATATTGTGCAAATATTGAAATTTCATATTTTTATGATTTATTTGACATATATACGACTAATAATTTACTAAATTTAACTACAGTTTTAAGATTCGTAACTAACTTTAATATATGAAGTCAAATATAAAATATTTGAATGGAACTGAAATACTTAAGTAAAACATTGTCGAAATTTTCAAACTAATGTTTTTTGTTGTTAAAAATAAACATTATGAATTTATTGATAATTTTTTTGCTATTATTTTCTAGTTTATTTCAGAAGTTAAATTTGTACTTAATCTCACAATTTATGATTTTTTATTTTATCTACAAAAGTGCTTTTTTGCAAGAACAAAAATGATTTCTTTTCTATTGCAATTTTTGCAGATTGGCGAAAACTAAAAGTAATAGTGTTTTTTAAACAATTTTAAGAAAAAAGCATTTGTGTATTTCGTAATTTCATTTGAATATTTTACAAAAGTTCTTTACCGTTTATGGTACCATATGTCGTTTGACTTATATATTACCTTGTTGATAATGACCATTTTAGTTTTGTGCATAAACATACAATGGATTACGTTAGTTTCATATGTGAGGATAAAAGAGAACTTTTGGAGTAGAAAAAAAGCTGCAGACATTGATGTGTAGAAAATAGTACTAAAATAACGATTAACTGCTTAGCGTTAATCTTTATAATGACATGAGCATATTAAGTCAACACGCAGTGACAGACTTGAGTAATTGGGTTGATGGAGAAATTCCTTGCCCCTAAGAAATAGCTGGATAAATTTATGCAGTAGACTCTTGCTCATATAAGTGGGCATTTTATTTGTTTTCAGCATGCCAAACTTTATATATATATATATATATATATATATAGGGAAGTTCTATTTAGACACAAATTTAGACACAAGGAATCTTAACCACAAGATCTCCCCCTAAATTCCACCTCACACATAAAGACAAACAAATCCTACGGTCCAGATTTTGTGTTTTCAATTCTGTGTTTAATTTTGTGTCCCAATAGCCGCTCCCATATATATATATATATATATATATATATAGATATATATATATATATATATCTATATATATATATATATGGCAAGCGTTTAATGGCACCCTGAAAATGTAACATCCCTTTGGCCCTCCTGAATTCCACCACCCATTTATATTAATTTAAGTTAGTGGAAGGTGAGAGAATGAGTGTAAGGGAGGGAGAATGTGCGGTGGAAAATAGGAGGCCGAAAGGGTGCTTCACTGTTTGGGGTGTCATTGGACCTCCCATTGTAATAACCCGAACATCCAAGCCAATTTAAAATTTTTAATTTGGCAATTTTAATGAATTTTGAATATTTAAAATGAATTATTTTAAATAATTACGATGAGAAATTTAATTTGAATAGAATTTGAACGTATATATTTATTCGAATCGTCGTTAGAATATAAATATTTATTTTAGATTATAAATGGAATTGAAAATGGCGCGGTAGTTCGAAAATTCGATTTCAAATTTCAAATGAATGACAGGATTCAAAATAAACCGGATTTTAGCGAAATCAAAAATATTTTGATCTATTTGAAAATATCTTTCCAACGAATCCGAAAAATTGAAATTTCATAGCGGGAATAAAAAGATATGTCCAGTTGAAAATTCAGAATAGTCGTTCTGGAATTCTGGCCCTTAAAAATGGAAATTTTGCAAACGACCTCGGTTTTCGACGAAACCACTTTTGTTGGATCCATGATGTCAAGTTATTTCTAGATTCCAAAATTCGTAATTTTTCAAATCAATATGTGAGCGTGGCAAAGGAAAACGTGTTTTAACAATTTCAGTTGATTTTAATCGACTGGAAAATGGCCATTTTTCAAACAGTCTCAGAATTCGATGAAATTGGTTTTGTTAGGACCGTATCGTCAATACGAAGCTAGAAAATATTTTTCGGGAATTTTTCGAGTTAGTATGTGGCCCTGGTAAATTGAAATGCGCGTTCAAATTCAATATATAGAGTTATATGTTGATTTTGACGAAAACTGAGCGAAACAGTCGAATCAGCCTACGATACATATCCCATTGTGTTCGGGATGAGGGTAATTAGCTAGGGACGACCACCAACTGTTTCCCTCATCTTGGGTGTACAGCCCAATCAAGATCATCAGTAATCACCCAAACGATGTGAATACTTCCGGTCTTCAACCACCGTCTTCATCTTCGAAATATCGTCGAATCGGTTATTCAGAATGGGTATAAACCCGGCCTTCCCGAACAAGCCGCGTATATTAAAAACAAATGTTACACAAACACAACATACGCCTCATTCCAATTCATTAGTCACTAACCGTAAATCAGTAGGAGAGCAATTCCCCAAATATTAACACCGAAGGCCGAAACCAACATCAGATCAATACCCAGGAAACCATTCTTCTTAACTAACCTACAGCTAGTTTCTAAATTTCACATTCTTAGGGAAAGGTTCCCATTAATTTTATCCAAGATAAATTCTTTAAATTTATTCTTTAATCTTCCTTTGGATGTCATTTCAAACCAAATTATGGTTTTCCAAACTAGTCGGGATTAGCGAACCACACCGAAGTAATTATTTATTTTATTTCCCAATCCCAACCTATTCATCCCATGAAGAAAAACTGGTAATACTCCATATCTAACACCACGGTGTTATCGGTAAAATTAATTACCATTTCACGTTCAGATCTAATTAAAGATTTAACTATCGCTTGGAGCAAAACTGGTGATACTCCATTCTTGCTCATTTTCCAAATTTGATAATTTAAATTAGCAATTTACGTTTCAATCTAATTGCAGATTCATTAAAACTCCTTTTACTGGGTTAAAGAACTAATGTCATTTAAAACACAGTTCACGATAAATCCAAATCACATTCTATTTCTTATCGGGTTAAAGAACCAGTGTTATTTAAAACACCGTTCACGATAAACCCACAAATCAATTCTATTTAAAACCAATTTCAAATCCAATTTATTTATTTAAAAATAAATGAGTTTTAATTTTAGTTCAAAACTAGTTTATTTCGATAAAAATAAATTTTTATCTTTACAAATATGGAGTTTTTCATCCCATTTTTTCCCAAATCATTTCTTATGATTTTGCCCAAATTATTACTATTTTTAATAATTTTATCAAGGCCCGTACAGTTGATTTCCATCAACGGCCATCGAACTACACTTACAGCGACCTTTTCCAAATTTGATTTGGACGTATCTCCAAATCCAACCATTAGATTTCAAATTTCTAATATTTGTTAGAAAGCTCTTTTCGATACGAACCCAACGGTTCTAGTTTTAGGAGAATCCGACGGTCGGATCTCCCATAATGTCCATTCGAAGTCAATGGTCGAAATTTAAGAACTGCCGCGGTGCGGCGCGTTCTATTCAGGCCATTATATTATATATATATATATATAATATATATAATATATATTACGCCGATTACTATTTAAAACCAATTTTATAAATAGTTTTAAATTCGTTTCAAAAACATTTCAACTTCTATTTCCAATTCAAATTCAAATTGAATTTTTCCTTATAGATTCGTTTTAAAATTCATTTAAATTCAATTCAAATTTCAATTCAATTTGAATTCATTTTCTATTCGATTCAATTCAAATTCGTTTTCTATTCAATTCAATTCAAATTCGTTTTCTATTCAATTCAATTCGAATTTGTTTTCTATTCAATTCAACTCGAATTCGTTTTCTATTCAATTCAATTCGAATTCGGTTTCAATTCAATTCAATTCGAATTTGCTTTCTATTCAATTCAATTCGAATTCGTTTTCTATTCAATTCAATTCGAATTCATTTTCTATTCAATTCTAATTTGTTTTCTATTCAATTCAATTCGAATTCGTTTTCTATTCTATTCAATTCAAATTCGTTTTCTATTCAATTCGAATTCGTTTTCTATTCAATTCAATTCGAATTCGTTTTCTATTCAATTCAATTCGAATTCGTTTTCTATTCAATTCAATTCGAATTCGTTTTCTATTCAATTCAATTCGAATTCGTTTTCTATTCAATTCAATTCGAATCCGTTTTCTATTCAATTCAATTCGAATCTGTTTTCTATTCAATTTAATTCGAATCCGTTTTCTGTTCAATTCAATTCAAATTCGTTTTCTATTCAATTCAATTCAAATTCGTTTTCTATGCAATTCAATTCAAATCCGTTTTCTATTCAATTCAATTCAAATTCGTTTTCTATTCAATTCAATTCAAATTCGTTTTCTATTCAATTCAATTCAAATTCATTTTCTATTCAATTCAATTCAAATTCGGTTTTTCTATTCAATTCAATTCGAATTTGTTTTCTATTCAATTCAATTCAATTCAAATTCGTTTTCTATTCAATTCAATTCAAATTCGTTTTTTATTCAATTCAATTCAAAAACGAATATAATCGATATAAATATTGTTCGCGTCAAAATAGCGCATATCTAATCAACACGGCTTTATATATTTCAATAATTTCGTTATTCTATTCAACAAATGAATATTTATTCTATTCAATACGTGAATCTATATTTTTGTCAATACATGACTAATCTCAACGAATGAGTACTGTCCACGTGTGACTATTTTTATCGTTTAATATATTTTATAAAAAATATGGTATCTATCATTTGATTTCAAATCAGACTCCAACCGTAAATTAGTAAGAGAACGATTCCCTAAATATTAACCCCGAAGGCCGAAACCAACATCAGATCAATATCCAGGAGACCACTCATCTTATCTATTTTCCAATTAGTTTCTAATTTTATATATGATAAAGATGTAAATTTTATTGTTAAAATATTTCGTTCAACACATGACTAATCTCAACGGATGAGTACGGTCAACACATGGACCTTTACTTTATAATGATAAAGATGTAAATTTTATTGTTAAAATATTTCGTTCAACACATGACTAATCTCAATGGATGAGTACGGTCAACACATGAACCTTTATTTTATAGTATTCTTTATTTTCTAAATTGGAATGAGGCCCAATCAATTACCATATAAAGTTAATTATATGGATTCCATACAACAAATGTATATAATAGCAACGATACATAATCAACCATCATCCATAGTGCACTACACTGTATAAGCATCAAATATAAATATCTAACGCTTATAACAGCCTGTCAATCAATCGATCGACATACAACTAATTATTGGGATTGTTGTATGCTGTATTTTATCCAAATACCCGTGTGGGGTTCCAAACAATCAAACACATATTTTATTTGTGCAGTTGGGCGATGCGTAAAATTTATCGTCCCAATCAATGTCCTTCAAATAGGTGTATGTTAGATCAAAATTTGGACCTAACACCCAAATCGTTCTGATTCTTATAGAGTTTTAACTGAAGAATGAAGAAAAAGAAGAAAACACACAGAATTTATAGTGGTTCGGCGTTAACAAGCCTACGTCCACTTTATATGTTATTGATTATACTTTGAATGCTGGTACAATCAATGATTTCTCTCTAGCTCACTTTTACAATTGTGATTTCTCTCAGTAATCTAGTAATAAAACTGATAAGAAATGGTAGTATGAAAATAATGGCGGAATTAGTCCTCAATATTGCCAAAAGGATGCCAAAAAATGCCAAGCTCCGGGCTATTTATAGCTGATCTTGTCAAGCAGATCATGGTCACACGTGGCACGAATCCCGAGAATATCGGATCGCATCGCAGCCGATGAAGAAATAGTCAAATGAGCCGTTACGGACAGGTGTCGCGATCCCCTTGAAAATCGGATCGAGCAAATGGGGAGAATCGGTCAAAATGACGGTTGGGGACACGTGTCGCTGGATCCGTTCATCTCGGATCGCCGAAGACTAGCTCGTGCTTGAACGGGTCAGGGGCTTCGCCGTGCATCAGGGGATCGGATCGGTCTATACTGGGCAGAAATGTTTGTATGGATCGAGTCGCATAAAGGTGGTCGTTTCGCTGATGCAATGGGGGCGATCCGATGAGGTGCGATCCAATGAGGGGCGATCCGATGGTGCGATCTGTTCCTTCATGTACTTAGGGAATGTAGTTTCATACTTTCTTCTTGTGAATGAACCTGGGTGGCTTGGTCAAAAAGCTAGCCAACATTTTGCCCCCTCGAAGTATGTTTTATCGATGATGGAACATTCTTCGAAGCTATAAAATCGTCTTTTCACAACGAGACGCAAATCAGTGAACAATTCTTTTTCTGGGATCTTTCAGAGTCTTCATCACTGAATCTGTCGGTCATTTATCAATTCGGATCGCATGCGCGAGTCGCGGTCTGTTAGCGAGTCATTCGCCTCATTTTTTGGTGAGCACTTGGGCCTCTTCACGGAACGGAACGAGATGGGCTTCTCTTCGAGACGTGGTGGGCTTTTGGTTCGCGGCCCGTCTATTTTCGCGGATCGAATAAGACAAAAAAAGGGAGACAAACGGTCGCCCTTTTGCCTATATAAGTCGACCCTCCTCTCCACTTTCTTCCTTCTTCTCGCTTTTGTATCGTATCGCCAGCTCCATTGAGGAAAAACCTTATTTTCGATTTCCAAATTCTTGCTCGATTTCGAACTTTAAAAAGGTAACTAGACAATTTCTCTTGAATTTCTACCGTGTTCGCACTAGTTTAGAGAGCATGGATAGCGGGATTTTATAAGATTTGGTGAGAGTGGACGTGAGCGTGCCTGGTGCGAAGAGGAAAGCTGAGGAAGGAGAAGGAAGGGATGACCAGGTCGGTTCGTGGGCAAGGTCAGAGTTCGGAGTGGTGGCGAGACGAGGGGAGAGGGTACTGAACTGGAAAGTTGATTTGGGTAGTGGATCGGATCGCGGAAATGACAAGGCTTCGATTCGTATGAGTGTCGTTTCGCGGAGACACTAGAGCTTCGGATCGTGGAGGATGGGGGCGATGCGGATCGCCAAGAAGCCATCGCGATCCGTTCAGGATGAGTTGGTGCACCTCACGGTTCGAAGCTTTTCCCTGTTCTAATACCCCTCCGCGTACTGAGTCCTTCACCACGATCCGTCCACACTTCGCGATCCGATCCTGTCTTGCGATCCGATTGCTGACTGAATAATATGATGCGACTTTAACAAATCGATGAACAGTTCGGTTAGAGCCCTTTGTACGAACATTCCAGATCGAACAACTGCATAATCTATCAATCGAACGATGACCAATGTCTGGATGATTTTATTGACCCTTGTACTTTTCTTTAATGCATGCACAAGCACACACACCGGCACCTACACACACGGGGGACGGGTAGTTTTAATCTCATTTTTCATGTTTTCTCGCCTAACAGTAATGTCGGATAATCAATCTTCTTCAAGATCCATTACAGAAACGGAGTCCGAGGTTCCTGAGCAATACAACCCCGAGGTCCCTCCAATTAACCCAGGAGGTGAAGATTCTGGATCTGAATACGAGGCAACGGAATCGGATCCGTCTGAAAGTACTTCATCTAGTGAAGAGTCTGATATAGATAGGCGAGCTCCCGACGAGATTCCTGGCGCGCTCGGGATAGAGAAATTTTCTGATTCTTTAGCATATAAACTCAATGACATAAAGCTTAAAAGAATCTGCCTGAGACGTGGGATTTTTGGGATGATGTGAGGACACCCGATAGCGAAGATAGACCCCACTTAGCTCCGGAAGGGTATATGGCAGTCAGCCGAACCATGTGCTTGGTAGGAGCTATTCCTCCGTTTCCTCCAATTGTCATCGAGACCTTAAAACGACTGGGTATCGCTCCGATGCAGCTTCATCCTAACGCCTATGCATCTCTATACACCCTATATATTGCTTACGCGGAGATCCTACATACCGAACTCACATTTAGAGATTTAACATTCTTCTTTCTTTTCAAGCATCGCTCCTCGACAACCCCAAATTTCTCTTTCTTTGAATCGGTAGCGAATAGGAAGGTTCTATATGACGGATACAGCAATATAGGGGATCCCAAGTCTGATTGGTTCTATATAAAGAAACAGGCCGGGTGCTCAAGAAGATGGCTTAAATCAAGTAAACTTTAATCTTTTGACTGAATATCTTGTTCAAGAAGCCGAAGCATTAACATTCTCCCCCCTTTTTCTTTGTTTTAAACAGATCACGTCTTCCCAAAAACGGAGGGCCCGTTATACAATAATCGATTATCTATTCTTCTACAAAGCAGATCCGACTTTCTAAGGATCAAAAAGTGCATCACTGACGAGAATCTTCATAAGCATCATCTTCTGGATATAAGATTTGGACTTGGCGCTGGCGGCAAACCCTATAGATACGTGCCCCCAACGGAGGGAGAGGGAACATCGCAGGCAGTAGAAACAACTAAATTTCGCAAGAGTCCTTCCCCGATAGTCATCCAAGATGATGGGGACCTGAACATATACAGAGGGGATGAGGCCCGTGGTGACAAGTCCAAGAAAATCCCAGTTTCTCCTACGATCGAACCCGCTGCTCCCGATGATTTGACAGAAGAACAGTTATTCAACGAGCTGAGCAAAATTCCTCTGCCCGATGATGTATACACAGAGAGGGACTTTGAAGGGGAGACATTCTTCCCTGCTTCTGAAGAGACCATCGCTCCAACTAGAGAACAAGAAACTACTCAGATGAGCCTGTCTTCAAGCCCGGGTCTGTTAGGGGGAATTATATGGGATGCACAAATCACACACACTGCCTGACCCCGCACTCTTACATCGTCAGTATTCAAAGTTTTAATATGCTCTTTTCTCTTTTGCAGGAAAGATGTCCCGTAGGCGATCTTATTCTTATCGTTCTCTTCGTGAGGGCACACCCAGTCTTCATCCGAGTACTGAGCGCTCTCGCGGCCCTTCTCACAAGCCGACTTCGTCGCAACCCCGGTCTCCACCGAAATCGACATCTGGCAAGCTTCCCAGTTATCCGGTAGTTCCTGCAGGGGGAAAACAACTTCCTAAAGCGCTAACTCCTCCGAAGAGTGCACCCTCTCACAATAGGCCGTCGAAAAGACATCACGAGTCTAAGGATAAAAGCAAGGATCCGAACTAAGATTCTGAGAAGGAGAGAAGTGACATTGTCCCTTCCAGCCAGTCAGAGTTAGATGCCTCCGGGTCTCGGGATTATATCCATGGTCCCGAGATTCAAGGGAGGCTGGAAAAGTTGCGGGAACAATTCCCCAACATCTTCTTCGAAAGGATGACGTTTGTTCCAGCTTTGGAGCCAGTTCCTAAGAACTGGGATAATGAAGTCGTCGGACACATTCGTCATGTAGCCAGACAGTATGAGATGATGAAGAAACATGCGGTCAATCTTTCAGAAGTCATCCGAACGCTCGAAATGGAAGCACATAGATCTAAAGCAAAACTTGATAACAACGAAAGGGCCAGGACCAAGATGGAGAAGGACTTGGAAGATGCTCAATCCCAACTCGCCTTAGCACAGAGAGATACTAAAAATTATAAGATCGAATTGGAGAATGCTAAGAAGCGCTTTCATTCGTAACTTGACACCAATAGCCAAGAGAAGATGGCTTTAAAGAAGGAAGTAGAAGATCTCAAAATGGCCAACATTGAGTTGAAGACAGCACAGGGCCATTTTGAAGCTGAGAGAGCTGCTTGGGAGGCAGAAAAAGCAAGTTTGAAAGAAAGTTTAGCGTTGGCTGAAGCGGAGAAGGTGATTTTGAATGATCAAGTCGCGGATGCAGAGAGGCGCACGGCTCTTGCCGAAAAGAATGTTGAAAGTGCCATCTAAATGGCTACTGCTTCTAACAACAAGCTCCTCGAGAGAGAGAAGGATATCGAGGGGTTCGAAGAGATGATTTTTGACTTCCTGGGCCAAGTCCTCAAAACCCGCAACATCTCGTGGATCCCGGATTACCACGTTACTTTAGCCAATTTATGGGATGCCATCGTTGAGGGTGAGAAGCAGAGATTGGGAGTCGAAGAAATTGATGAAGATGAGTCGATGAAGAGCATCTTGAGGGATAATGAGCCCAAGGACCTGGCAGAAGGTCGTCGTCTGATTCAAGCGGAAATGGAAAAGGAGAGGGCCCTGGCTAAGGGTAAAGGCAAAGCTGACGAAGGTTCGAGTTCAGCCGTGGAGCCCAAGACCTCCAGAGTTGAGGAATACCATCCTGATGATCCACTAATCCCTTTGGGCCTAACTCCTGTGGTTGTTGGTGCTCCTGCAGCTACCCAAGAAGGAGGATCTGCGGAAGGTATCTCCCTTTTTTTCCCACAGTTTGTCAAAGCAATTGTGAATTGCCGCCGCATGGTAGAGCAAACAATTGAATTAGTAACATGTGTTCCTCATAATACAGGTGGAGAGCCCGTCGACAAGGGTGTTGAAAAAGGGAAAGAGGCGGAGATGGAGGTCGTCTCGCCAGGTGCCGGTGTTGATATATCGAAGCAGGCTGAGAGTACAACAGCAGAGAAAAGCGTCCTGGCACCCAGTGCTGATGTTTCCAAGGATGCTGAAACCATCGAGGCCTTGAAAGACATGGATGGGCACCATGTAGAGGATGAGGAGGATATCATTGGCGCCAAAGAGACCGAAGACGATGACAATGAAACTTTGGCCAGCAGAAAAGCTAGGCAGGAAAAGGAGATGGCTTTGAAGATGGTGGGACAAGAGCCTCTGAACATAGTCCCTACCGCGGAACTTGATCCCAAAACTAGGATGATTTTGAAAATCCAGCCCAAATCCATCAGCAGACAACTTCATTTTGCGAATCCTGATGATTTCCCGGCTTCCCTTACTGATAAAAGGAAGAGAAAGGAGGCGGAAGAGGAATCTTCTGAAGAGTCGGATGTTCCTCTCATAGACAAAAGGAAGAGGAAGAAAGGAGATCAATCCGACGCTGACAAGGCGAAGCTGGAGAAACAGAAGCAGGAGAAGAGGTCAAAGCGTAAATAGGATATTGTCGCTTGTTTATATTTTGTCTTTAGGTTTCCCACTGGCCAGGAAATGTAATTATGAGACTGGCCCTCACTTTTGTTTTCTAGGTTGTTTTCCACTTTGTAGGCTTGCAGTATATAAAGGAAAGTTTATCTCTTTTTACATCATTGTGTGCCTGTATTCAAATAAACTTTCCATGTTTAGTCATACACCATCTAATTATAACTACAAATCAGTCAAACAACAGAAAGAAAAATTAAAAAAATTCGTGCTGTGTTGCTGCATTAAAGTTTATGTGTATATGCATATGGCCCCCAATTAATCGTTAATGTAGCGCTTAACTAGGGCTTATTAAAGATTGATTAGCATTATTCGCATGTTGCCCCCTATTTCTGAATATGGGGGACTTAGAAAATTTCATAAGATAACTGTTCTTGTGGTACTGAATTTCTGGCACCTTTCTCAGTGCTTAATCATAGACTCCTTTATACTCTCTTGCGGTCGCTGAGGTTAGAGTTCAAATTCAATAGTCCAGTCGGTCCTTGTTCCTTCAGCAGGGAAGGAGTTATTTCACAGCGCTTACTCGGAGACACTTTTATGCTCTCCCTCACTCTGGAGGGTTAGAGTTCGAGCTCAGCAATTCAATCGCTCCCCGATCCTTCAGTGGGGAAGGAGCTCTTTCTCAGCGCTCAATCGGAGACGCTTTTATACTCTCTCTCTCTGGAGAGTTAGAGTTCGAGCTCAGCAATTCAATCACTCCCTGATCCTTCAGCGGGGAAGGAGCTCTTTCTTAACGCTCAATCGGAGACGCTTTTATACTCTCTCTCTCTCTCTCTGGAGAGTTAGAGTTCCGTCACGGCGGTTCCGATCATGGTACATCGCCTCTATATCCGTTATCCTCAGAATTTGGACTGGTGATTACATTCCATTCTGATGTATGGCACCTAAAATCATATGCTTCTGGGATCATTACATGATTCACAGTAATTTTCATAAAAATACAAAGACATATAAATAATGCAATAAAGGTAAACGACACACAATATTTTTATAGTGGTTCGGTCGAATCATGACCTACATCCACTTTATAATTTTTTGCTTTAAGGAATCAGACTATTCTAGGAAAGTCGTGCCTTGTACATGGTTTTCAACAAAGCAAAAGAACAGATTTGAAACTTTTATGTTAAGTATCGCCGTAAATGTTGGGCATTCCACACTCTAGGGAGTTCCTTTCCATCTACGGTTGCCAGCTTGAAGGTTCCATTATCAAGCTTGCTCAGAATGGAGTACGGTCCTTCCCACTTCGCTCCCATATGAGTTGGGGGTGGAAAGACACGTTTCAGAACCAAGTCTCCGGGTTCCAAGGTTCGGGCTCGAACCCTTTTGTTGTAGTATCGAGTGACCTGTTGTTTGCATCTCAAGGAACGCAGGTCTACTTCATCCCTCTTTTCTTCGATCATATCTAGGGACTCAAGGAGCAATTCATTATTGGTCATGGGATCATAATAAGTCACTTGGTGAGAAGGTACCTTTATCTCAACCGGGATGACCGCTTCCGTTCCAAAAGCAAGGGAGAAGGGGGTATGTCCTGTTGCCGATTTATATGTTGTCCTGTAGGCCCATAGTGCCAAGGGCAATTCATCAGCCCACATGGCTCTGGCCCGCATCAGTCTTCTTTTCAGAATGGACTTAATCACTTTATTCCCCGCTTCGACTTGTCCGTTCGATTGCGGGTGCGCCACAGAGGTGTACCGATTCTCAATGTGGTATTTTTGGCAGAAATTTCTGAATTTAGTGCTATCGAACTGAGTTCCGTTATCCGTTATCACAATCTTTGGAATCCCAAATCGACAGATGATGTTTCTGACGATAAAATTGATCACTCGCTTGGTTGTGATTGTAGTCAGTGGTTCAGCCTCGACCCACTTAGTGAAATAATCTACGGCTACTATAGCGAACCTTGCCCCGCCCCTAGCTATGGGGAGACTTCCAATGATATCAATTCCCCACATGGCGAAAGGCCATGGGCTCGTCATTGTTTTTAACTTATTAGGAGGTGCTCTAGGTATCTTTGAAAATCTCTGGCACGCATCACACCGTCGTGTGTATTTCGCCGCATCCTTGTTTATGGTAGGCCAGAAATAACCATGCCGCAACACCTTTTTCGCCAATGTTTGCCCTCCGGTGTGATCACCGCATTCACCCTCGTGTACCTCCTACAGCACACGCTTGATGTCATCGTGAGCTATACACCGAAGAAGGGGCATCGAAAATCCTTGTCTGTAAAGAACTCCACCTTGCAGAACGTATCGGGCAGCTTTGCGAATTATCTTACGTCTCTCGCTTTTCTTGGTCGGAAGTGCTCCATTCATCAAGAAATTCTTTAGAGGGGTCATCCACGACTCCCTTTCTGGTTCCGTCTCTAGTATTGGATCGATTTCCATTTGATCTATACTAGGGGACCGAAGCACTTCAACGGGAGCTAGCCCGGTCTCTTCGGGATCGTCGGAACTAGCCATCTTTGCCAACTTATCCGCCTGCTGATTCTCTGACCGTGGAATGTGAGATATGCTGTAGTGATCGAAGTTGTTCAGCAACTCCTTCACTTTCTTCAAATATAGAATCAATCTTGCACTTTTGGCTTGGAATTTTCCAGTAACCTGGTTCACAACGAACTTGGAGTCGCAAAAGATGTTCAGCTTTGTGACTTCTAACTCCCTTGCGATCCTTAGTCCGGCTATCAGGGCTTTATATTCGGAGTCGTTGTTAGTGGCGTGAAACTCCATCCGGATAGCATAGGATATCAATCGTTTCTCGGGAGTTTCAAGCACTATTCCAGCGCCGGATCTTTCTTCGTTCCTAGCGCCATCAGTATACAATCTCCAGGCATTGGGTTCGAAAAGTAATTTTGAAGGATCAACTTCTTCGTTTGCTATATCCTCCTCAGGGACGGTAAACTCTGCTATGAAGTCAGCTATCACTTGCCCCCGAATTGACCGTCGGGGCTGAAAGTTCAGATCAAATTGACTTAACTCAATGTTCCATTTGAGTAATCTTCGACACGCCTCTGGTCTCTGTAGAACTTGCTTGAGTGGATGATCGGTGTATACGGTAATGGGATGCGCCTGAAAATAATGTCGAAGCTTTCTAGAGGCGATCAGTAAACTATACGCCAATTTTTCTATCCTTGGATAATTACGCTCTGCTGCCGTCAATTTTTTGCTCACGTAAGACACAGGTCTTTGGACCTTATCTTCTTCTCTTACCAACACTGAGATGATCGCGTGGGATGACACTGCCAAGTACACGAATAAGTCCTCGTGATCCATCGGCTTAGATAATATCAGAGGTTTCTCCAGGTGCCTCAGTAAGTTCTGAAATGCTTCTACGCAGTCAGGCTGTAACGACATGCATTCTACGCATCGGAAGATCGTAGAATATTTATTTCTTTTTCTTAGTAAGTCGTATGGTCGTGTACTTTTGGGAAACGACTAGTAGGGTCATTTCCCATGTTCATGATTTTTGCCGATTTTTAAATGACCGTTTTGCCCCTAGTTGGACTTGTTTGGACCATATCTTTTGACTGGAAAGGAATTTTGACCTGAAACCACTTCCATTGGATTTGGGTGATGGTTTACAATTCCGTAGAGTGGTCATATTAGTCAAACGGACTCACCGTTTGGGAGATATGGCTGAAACAAGTTTCAAATGGTGAAAAACAGCTTAATTAGGCTTAACCGGGTGATTAACAGATAGGCCCAAAGGGGAATTTCGGGATTAGGAGTTTAAAAAGGCTGTTAGGGTTTGGAGAATACCTTTTTCTCATTTTTCAGCCGTCACTATTCATTCCTCTTAACCTAGCCATGGCCTCCACCCTCTAAATCTCTTCAAAACACCTCTTAATCACTTTCTAATTGAAGATTAGACTTAGCAAACATCAAATCAAGGAGTATTAGCACGAGAACCGAGGTAGAGCTGCTGTGTAAGATTGGGAACAACGCCAAATCAGAGAATATTTCAGTTTTGGGGTTTTAGTTGTGGCAAAGGTGAGTGATAGCATCGTTTTGGCACTAATTACAGTTAATTAAGGGTAATTAGTGAAGATTAGCGAATTTATACACCAATAAATTCTGGAAAAATGTTTAGAAATTCTTAAATAATATTTTATGCCTCTGGTTGAAATTTGGTTCGATTTGATTAAGTTTTACTGTATGTGCCTAAAACATGATTAAGAGAGGTTATGGGGAAATGTGGGGTTTTGGCCACTTTTGATCCATTTTGATTTATTTGAATTGTTGTTTGATGTTTGTGGTTGCTCTTATATGTTGTTATGACTATTTGACATGAATTGTGATTGATTAGAATAGTTAGATTTGTCAAAAACGTCGTCGAACGGCGTAAACAAGTTGCTGGAAAAGTTGCAGAAAGTTGTGCAGGGCTTCGGATCGGATCGGATGGGGGCTCGGATCGGATATGTGAACTGGGCAAGAAACCCGACCCGAACCGGAGTTTGACACTTAGGAGGCTTGGCGAGAAGGAAGGCCGTTTACTTAGAGTTGGAGTGGACAAGGGGATCGGATCGGAAGAATAATGGAGGCCAGATCGGATCGGCTCAAGAATGGAAGGCTACGACTAAAGTAAGGCGAAGTGATCGGATCGGATCGGATCGGAGTAAATGGAAACGAGGGAGCTGATCGGAGAAGGAGCATGAGCTGGAAGGAGGATAGCAACCTGACCCGACCCGGAGGAGGACACCGACCCGACCCGGAGTGAAGTACCCGACCCGAACCGAATGGAAGATGACAAGGATGGAGGACCGAACCTAACCGACGAGGGCAATGACTACCGAACCGAACCGAGTTCTAGGACTGTTACTGCGCGACAACTCTTCTGAAGACCCACTCCAATTCGACCAAACCCGAGATGCAAAGGAAGTCCAAATGAGAAGTTAGTGCTCAGGATTCAGATGGGAATCAATGAGCTCGCTTCATGGTTGGGCTTTGCTGCGGGATGTGTGCCAAGGGTTTATCGACGTCTATAGCTTTGGACCACTATGGTAGGAGGTACGAAGGCGGATTCAGGGCCATTATGGCATCGGTAGAACCAAGGGCTACGACCAATGAAGTGGGTCATTGAAACGTTTGGTCATGACTCCAAGTGTTTGGCTTGGTCACAACAGGGTTTCTACAAGTCGGGAATCGTCGTTACCTCAATTTGTCTAGTGTTCCAAAGTGGTAGATATCGTATGCTTTACGCACTGAGTAAGAGATGTGAGGATGGTTGCTATGGATGATTTGTTTGCTATCATTATGACATGCACACCCCACCCCGTATTCTTTACACTATTCATTATGGCACCTTAGAGAACTGTACGGTATGTGGTACTAACTCTTTGGTTGCAGGTCCAGGTTCAGGTATGGTTTAGTATACTTGTTATTATTCTGTTTAGATGTTTATCGCTCATACCAGGCTTTATGTCTGACCCAGAGTTTTATGTCGCCTCTTATTACTCTGGGTGCTCACACGAGCAGACTAGAGACAGGTTAGCTGGTGATGCACGAGTAGATGATCCGGAGACGAGCAGGAGGCTTCCACGTAATACATATATATAGTATTCTCCCTGTGTTGTTGAAGATCACTGCTTGGGCATTGGTGGTGTATCTTCTACTTTGGTTTTCTTTTGTTTAGAGACAGTAGATTTTGAAAAGTTGTAATAAGCTGTATTTGGATTTCCGCTGCTCTGATGTTGACATTGATTATTAGTTATCAGCTTATGCATTGTCTCACCTGTTTTATGTCAAGTATGTTATTATTATATTTTATTCCATGCGCTGTGAGACATTCTACAGGTTCCTCTTGTTAGTCAATTCTCTTCTTTCCTTCCTTCTGACGACCGTCCCGTGCTAGTCGGGCATGTGTACAGCGCACTTATGGAGGAAATGCAGGCTGGTGCGGGGCGGGCCGTCACACTTGGTATCAGAGCTCTAGGTTGCGTAGTTAACCTAGGGAAGTTATCAGGGAGAGATAATATACGTATACGAGAGAGCGTACTTGTGATTATTTTGGTTTTTCAAAAGCTATATATATATATACTATTACTAGTATAAGGATGAAGTCGTACTGCACTAGCACCACTATGGAGTCGTTAATTGTTTCCTTTTTCAGATTGACGATGAGCCGAGATACTAGAGGTGCTGGTAGGGGAGCCAATAATGGGAATGTTGCTGACATGAGGACGATGTTTACTGACCTCATGAGAGAGATGCTTAGAGATGTACGGAGGGCAGCTCCCAATGGTGGAAATGGTGGTGGTCCAATAGTGCAGGCGCCAAGAGTCGACTTCGCCAAGCTGAATAAGGATTATACTAGCCTTGGTGGGAAGCCGTTCCACGGAACGGAGTCGACCACAGATGTTCAGGATTGGTTGGATAGTTGCGAACGTATCTTCGAGGATTTGGGTATCGAGGATGCGATGAAGAGAAAGCGAGCGTCCCGTCAGCTGCAAGGGCGGGCAATGAATTGGTGGAATGCTATAAAGGCAGCTACTCCCGAAGATCAGATTACTTGGGAGCAGTTTAAAGCTCGCTTTAGCGAGAAGTTCATTCCAGCTGCTCAGAAGTCAGTGCTGTTTAAGAAATTCTTGGAGCTCAAGCAGAATGGCAGAGCTGTCTCGGAGTACATTGCTGAATTCGACACTTTGTCAAAGTATGGGTTATCTCTTATTGATACTGTCGAGAAGAAGAATGAGAAATTCATAACTGGGTTAGATCAGTACTTAGGGGAAAGGCTTATTAACCACATCGATGAGACGTTTGAGTCGATTGTAGGGAAAGCATTGAGGTCAGAAAGTCTCTACCCTAAGCCGAAGACTGAGGTTGCATCCGCAGATGAGCTAAAGCCACAAGCAAGTGGTGGAGGCAAGGGTGGTTCCCAGAATAAGAGAAAGCAGAATCAGACTAAAGATGGCCAGAAGAAAAAGAATAAGCAAGATGTGGAGTGCTTCAGCTGTGGTAAGAAGGGCCATTATGCTAGTAATTGTCGGGCCAAGCCAGCGGATAGGAAGTGCTTCAATTGTGGCCAAATGGGACATCACAAGGACAAGTGTCCGCAACCCCCTAAAGAAAAGCAAATGGTGAAAGCATATGCCCTTAATGCTATTCCTTCTTCGTCGAATGCCCCAACTACGGCGGAGAAGGGAAAGAATGTCGTCATTCAAGGTATGCTTTCTGTTTACGATGTTCCTGTTAGAGTTTTGTTTGATACCGGAGCTTCCAGTTCTTTCATATCTAGTGACCTGGTAGATAGGTTGGGATTGGAGCCCGAGATTGTCGATAGACCTTTAGTAGTGACGAACCCGATTGGTGGTTCAACTAGCCTTAGCATGATTTGTCGTAATGAGGTCTTATCGAGTCATGGATGCATGTTTGTTTGTGATTGCTTTGTTTTGGGCTTTACTGGGTTTGGCATTATTTTGGGAGTAGATTGGCTCCAAAGATACGGGGTGGTGGTAGACTGTGAGGGCTTTTTGGTGACAGCTAGAGCGGATGATGGGCGGAGGATAGTGTTTGGTGGTCTACCCAGTGAGGTGGTATTGGCTAGTTTTCTAAACTCCCTTGACATTCCGCATATTGAGTTGTCAGGTTTGCCCGTGGTTGGCCAGTATCCGGATGTTTTCGAAGAAGTGACCGGGCTTCCACCACACCGAGAGATTGAGTTTCGTATTGATTTGGTAAAAGATGCCAGACCTATAGTGATGCCACTTCGTCGTATGGCACCAAGGGAGCAGCGAGAGCTCGAGGTGCAAGTCAGCGATCTTTTGAAGAAGGGATTTATCAGAAGGAGTGTTTCTGAATGGGGAGCACCAGTTGTGTTTGCTACCAAGGCGGATGGTTCCCTTCGTTTGTGTGTAGACTACCGCGAGTTGAATAAAGTGACGAGGAAGAATAAGTATCCTCTACCGCGGATAGATGATTTGTTTGATCAGTTGAGTGGCGCGAGAGTATTTTCTCAGTTGGATCTCGCGATAGGTTTTCATCAGCTTAGAGTGGAAGCTGAGAGTATAGCTAAAATGGCATTTCGGATGCCGTCTGGATTTTACGAGTGGTTGGTCATGCCATTCGGGCTGACCAATGCCCCAGCATATTTCGTGGATCTTATGAATAGGGTATTCAGAGATCAGTTGAATAAGTTTGTTCTTGTGTTCGTTGATGATATTTTGGTCTATTCGAGGACAGAGGAAGAACACAAAGAACATTTAAGAATAGTGATGGAGGTGTTGAGAAAACACCAATTGAAAGCAAAGTTTTCTAAGTGTCACTTCTGGAAGAGGGAAGTGAGGTTCTTGGGCCATGTTGTATCAGAGAATGGGATTGCCGTGGACCCGGCAAAGGTGGCTACGGTACAGGATTGGCCTACGCCCAAAAATGCAACAGACGTAAGGAGTTTCTTGGGATTGGCTGGATATTATCGTAAGTTTATCCAAGGTTTCTCCAAGATAGCAGCACCATTGACCCAGTTGACCAAGAAGAATCAAGCTTTTGTCTGGGATGAAAGGTGCGAGAATGCATTCAAGAGTCTAAAGGACAAGTTGACAAGCGCACCAGTGTTAGTCATTCCTAAAGGGAATGAAGAGATGACGGTATACACGGATGCCTGTGGTACCGGACTGGGTGCTGTATTGATGCAAGGAGGTAGGGTTGTTGCTTATGCAAGTCGGCAATTGAAACCGCACGAGAAAAGATACCCTACCCATGATTTGGAATTGGGAGTGATCGTATTCGCGTTAAAGATGTGGATACACTATCTCTTGGGAGAAAGATTTGAGTTGTTTACAGATCATAAGTCGTTGAAGTATCTCTTCTCCCAGAAGGATTTAAATCTCCGGCAACAAAGGTGGTAAGAGTTCTTAGCTTCCTATGATTTTGACATCGCATATACATCGGGAAAGGGCAATGCGGTGGCTGATGCATTGAGTAGGAGACATGCCAGCCTAGGGGCTATGTTTCTTGAATGGAAGCAACTGGAGTACATCGCTGGGTATGATTTCAGACCAAAGTGCGAATTGGATCCAGAAATGTTAGCAAGTTTGACGATCAGACCCACTTTGATTGAGCGGATCGGCTCTAGTCAGAGGGACGATCCTAACCTATTGGAAATCATCTCCAAGTTAGAGATGGGTATCGATGCGGAGATGAACAATTATGGGCTTGATCGAGATGGATGGCTTAGAAAGGATGGAAGACTAGTCGTACCCAATGTCAATGGATTGAGAGATGAAGTGCTTGGAGAATGTCATCACTCAAAGCTGACTATACACCCCGGTGGTAATAAGATGTATCGAGACATGAAGCAGACCTACTACTGGGAAGGGATGAAAAGAGACATTGGGAAGTTTATATCCAAGTGCATGAATTGCCAACTAGTTAAAGCCGAGCAAAAGAAGCCTAGTGGGTTGTTACAACCCTTAGAAATTCCCGAATGGAAATGGGAGCAAGTCTCGATGGATTTCATCGATGGTTTACCGAGGACTAGATCGGGACATGATAGCATTTGGGTGATTGTAGACCGATTGACTAAGAGTGCAAGATTTATACCAGTCAAATCAACCAGAACGGCAGCTAAGTTAGCAGAATTGTATATGAAGTGGGTAGTGAGATTCCATGCAGTACCTAAAAGCATTGTGAGTGACCGAGACCCGTTGTTCACTAGTGGGTTTTGGAAGAGCTTACAAGAGGCTCTAGGGTCAGAATTACATCTCAGTACCGCATATCATCCTCAGACCGACGGTCGGACGGAGAGGGTGAACCGTATTTTGGAAGATCTCTTGAGAGCATGTATATTGGATTTTGGTGGATCATGGGATGACCATTTGCATCTAGTAGAGTTTTCATATAATAATAGCTACCAATCCAGTATCGGTATGGCTCCGTTTGAAGCTTTGTACGGAAGACCATGCAACTCACCATCATGTTGGATAGAGACTGGCGAGAAGTTTATGCTTGGACCAGATGTGGTGAGGGAAACTTCAGATAAAATCAAGACCATTCAACAACGAATGAAGGCTGCCCAAGATAGGCAGAAGAGCTATGCTGATAAGAGGAGAAGAGACTTAAAATTCTCTGTTGGCAACTGGGTGTTTGTCAAGAT
Source organism: Allium sativum (assembly GCA_030737875.1). NCBI lineage: Eukaryota > Viridiplantae > Streptophyta > Magnoliopsida > Asparagales > Amaryllidaceae > Allium > Allium sativum. The sequence goes on from CM060920.1 coordinate 313,717,241, forward strand.
TTCTCCGTTGAAGAGCGTAATACGATTTGGCAGGAGAGGCAAGTTGGCACCAAGATTTGTTGGCCCATTCCCTGTTCTCGAACTAGTCGGGAATTTGGCATATAGAATTGACTTACCAGACAAGATGGCAGGAGTTCACAACGTATTTCATGTTTCCCAATTAAGGAAGTTTGTGCACGACCCTAATGTGGCTATTTCACCTGATCAATTGGACGATATCGAGGTTGAACCTGAGGCGGTTGGGAACCGTAGGACTATGCGTATCTTTGGGAACGATACGAAGCAACTTCGAAGGAAGGCGGTGAAACTAGTCAAAGTCCAGTGGGGTGAGGATGAGAAACACTGTACTTGGGAAACAGAGGAGGACATAAGGAAGAAGTATCCAGAACTCTTTGCCTGGTAAGATTTTATTAGCGATTTAGTTTTCCGCATGCAAGGTTATGTTTGTTTTGCTTGTTTTGCATGTTTGATTGCTGCGAATGATTGTTAGGCATGCGGGATTCATTGTTTGTTTCTTTGTTAAGGAATTTCGGGGGCGAAATTTCTTAAGGGGGGGAGAATGTAACGACCTGCATTCTACGCATCGGAAGATTGTAGAATATTTATTTCTTTTTCTTAGTAAGTCGTATGGTCGTGTACTTTTGGGAAACGACTAGTAGGGTCATTTCCCATGTTCATGATTTTTGTCGATTTTTAAATGACCGTTTTGCCCCTAGTTGGACTTGTTTTGACCATAACTTTTGACTGGAAATGAATTTTGACCTGAAACCACTTCCGTTGGATTCGGATGATGGTTTACAATTCCGTAGAGTGGTCATATTAGCCAAACGGACTCACCGTTTGGGAGATATGGCTGAAACAAGTTTCAGATGGTGAAAAACAGCTTAATTAGGCTTAACCGGGTGATTAACAGCTAGGCCCAAAGGGGAATTTCGGGATTAGGAGTTTAAAAAGGCTGTTAGGGTTTGGAGAATACCTTTTTCTCATTTTTCAGCCGTCACTATTCATTCCTCTTAACCTAGCCATGGCCTCCACCCTCTAAATCTCTTCAAAACACCTCTTAATCATTTTCTAATTGAAAATTAGGCTTAGCAAACATCAAATCAAGGAGTATTAGCACGAGAACCGAGATAGAGCTGCTGTGTAAGATTGGGAACAACGCCAAATCAGAGAATATTTCAGTTTTGGGGTTTTAGTTGTGGCAAAGGTGAGTGATAGCATCATTTTGGCACTAATTACAGTTAATTAAGGGTAATTAGTGAAGATTAGCGAATTTATACACCAATAAATTCTGGAAAAATGTTTAGAAATTCTTAAATAATATTTTATGCCTCTAGTTGAAATTTGGTTCGATTTGATTAAGTTTTACTAAGTATGTGCCTAAAACATGATTAAGAGAGGTTATGGGAAAATGTGGGGTTTTGGCCACTTTTGATCCATTTTGATTCATTTGAATTGTTGTTTGATGTTTGTGGTTGCTCTTATATGTTGTTATGACTATTTGACATGAATTGTGATTGATTAGAATAGTTAGATTTGTCAAAAACGTCGTCGAACGGCGTAAACAAGTTGCTGGAGAAGTTGCTGAAAGTTGTGCAGGGCTTCGGATCGGATCGGATGGGGGCTCGGATCGGATATGTGAACTGGGCAAGAAACCTGACCCGAACCGGAGTTTGGCACATAGGAGGCTTGGCGAGAAGGAAGGCCGTTTACTTAGAGTTGGAGTGGACAAGGGGATCGGATCGGAAGAATAATGGAGGCCAGATCGGATCGGCTCAAGAATGGAAGGCTACGACTAAAGTAAGGCGAAGTGATTGGATCGGATCGAAGTAGATGGAAAAGAGGGAGCTGATCGGAGAAGGAGCATGAGCTGGAAGGAGGACAGCAACCCGACCTGACCCGGAGGAGGACACCGACCCGACCCGGAGTGAAGTACCCGACCCGAACCGAATGGAAGATGACAAGGATGGAGGAGCTAACCGAACCGACGAGGGCAATGACTACCGAACCGAACTGAGTTCTAGGACTGTTACTGCGCGACAACTCTTCTGAAGACCCACTCCAATTCGACCAAACCCGAGATGCAAAGGAATTCCAAATGAGAAGTTAGAGCTCAGGATTCAGATGGGAATCAATGAGCTCGCTTCATGGTTGGGTTTTGCTGCGGGACGCGTGCCAAGGGGTTATCGACGTCTATAGCTTTGGACCACTATGGTAGGAGGTACGAAGGCGGATTCAGGGCCATTATGGCATCGGTAGAACCAAGGGCTACGACCAATGAAGTGGGTCATTGAAACGTTTGGTCATGACTCCAAGTGTTTGGCTTGGTCACAGCAGGGTTTCTACAAGTCGGGATTCGTCGTTACCTCAATTTGTCTAGTGTTCCAAAGTGGTAGATATCGTATGCTTTACGCACTGAGTAAGAGATGTGAGGATGGTTGCTATGGATGATTTGTTTGCTATCATTATGACATGCACACCCCACCCCGTATTCTTTACACTATTCATTATGGCACCTTAGTGAACTGTACGGTATGTGGTACTAACTCTTTTGTTGCAGGTCCAGGTTCTGGTATGGTTTAGTATACCTGTTATTATTCTGTTTAGATGTTTATCGCTCATACCAGGCTTTATGTCTGACCCAGAGTTTTATGTCTCCTCTTATTACTCTGGGTGCTCACACGAGCAGACTAGAGACAGGTTAGCTGGTGATGCACGAGTAGATGATCCGGAGACGAGCAAGAGGCTTCCACGTAATACATATATATAGTATTCTCCCTGTGTTGTTGAAGATCACTGCTTGGGCATTGGTGGTGTATCTTCTACTTTGGCTTTCTTTTGTTTAGAGACAGTAGATTTTGAAAAGTTGTAATAAGCTGTATTTGGATTTCCGCTTCTCTGATGTTGACATTGATTATTAGTTATCAGCTTATGCACTGTCTCACCTGTTTTATGTCAAGTATGTTATTATTATATTTTATTCCATGCGCTGTGAGACATTCTACAGGTTCCTCTTGTTAGTCAATTCTCTTCTTTCCTTCCTTCTGACGACCGTCCCGTGCTAGTCGGGCATGTGTACAGCGCACTTATGGAGGAAATGCAGGCTGATGCGGGGCGGGCCGTCACACAGGCCTCCATTTGAAGTGGCGTTTTCCCCGCTTTATTAATTCGAAGAATGGGATGCATTTATCCGTAGCCCTGGAGATAAATCTGCTTAGTGCGGCTACTTTTCCTGCAAGGCTTTGCACATCCTTAATTTGCCTAGGTTCCTGAATATCTCTGATTGTCGCGATCTGGTCTGGATTAATCTCAATCCCACGGGAACTGACGATGAACCCCAATAATTTTACGAAGGTGACACCGAATGAACATTTTGTTGGGTTGAGTTTCATTCCGAACTTTCGAAGAATGCCGAACATCTCTGCCAAGTCCGTAGTGTGATGGGAGGATTGCTTGGACTTAACCAACATGTCGTCGACGTATACTTCCATTGTTTTCCCGATCTGGTTATAGAACATTCTGTTGACTAAACGTTGATATGTAGCGCCTGCGTTCTTCAAGCCAAAGGGCATCACTACATAGCAATATAATCCCAGATCCGTGATAAAACTAGTGTGTTCTTGATCTGGAACATGCATTGGAATCTGGTTATATCCTAAGTAAGCATCCATAAATGAGAGAAGTTCATGACCCGCCGTCAAGTCCGCCAACTGGTCGATCCGGGGTAACGGAAAACTGTCTTTTGGGCAGGCTTTGTTCAAATCTGAGAAGTCGATACACGTTCGCCACTTCTTGTTGGCCTTCTTTACCAGGACTGGATTTGAAATCCAGTCTGGGTAGATCGAGTCTCTGATAAATCCATTACTCTTTAGCTTTCCAACTTCTTCTTTCAAGGCAGCGGACCTCTCTGGGCCCAGCATTCGCCTTTTTTGGTTTACCGGAGGATGTTTAGGGTTAATGCTTAATGAATGGCTCATGATTGATGGGGATATCCCGCACATGTCTGCGTGGGTCCAAGCAAATACATCCAAGTTATTTTTTAAGAAATCCGTCAGTTCTTTAGCGAGATTTGGATTTAACTGGGATCCAATCTTAAGGACCTTCTCTGGGTCACTATCATCGATCGGTACATCCACAGTTGTCTCGTTGGGAGTCGCCATTCTGCCCCCAGGTTCTTGGTCCTCTCTGGGATATATATCCTCGGGAAACTCTCTGGGCGACTCTCCTACGGGTATCCTCTTTAGTTGCTATAAGGTCTCTGCCCTTGTAGGGGGAGAAGCGCCCTTGGTTTCTATGTCCCCTCCATTGCGAAGTAACTTTAGCTCGGCAACATAACATGCTCGTGCGGCAACCTGATCTCCTCTGACAATACCAACGCCAACTTCTGTGGGGAATTTCAATAATAAGCACCAGGGGGCTATACAGGCTCTAAACTTTGCGAGGGCCGGTCTGCCCAAGAAGGCATTGTAGGGTGATTCAACATCCAAAACCACGAAGGGAAGGATTCTCACTCTCTGGCGTTCTCCTTCCCCAAGCGTAACTGGTAACTCTACATAACCCATTGAAGCGGTGGATGCTCCGTTAAATCCACGGATCCATCCTTGACAGGGCTTCAAGTCTTTTATTTCGAGGTTCATCTGGTCGAATGTCCTTTTGAAAAGAATATTGACGGAACTCCCGTTGTCCACTAAAACCTTATGAACAGTGGTCGGTCCAATAGGTATTGTGATTACAAATGGATCTTCAGTCGGAGCATGGACTCCAATGCTTTCTCGTTCGCGGAAAATGACATCGTCGGACATCATCTTTTGTTGCTTTACCGGGATATTGTCCTCGGGGTTGCTGCACTCCCCTACCTCGAGGTGTTGCTTGGCTGCATTGACATATTGATCCAATGCCTTGGAACTGTGTCCGGCGAGATAAAGCCCTCCGATTACGGTATTGATAACGATGTCCTTTCCCTTTTGCTGGGCAGTTGGCCTGGCAGCAAGTTGATTCTGGTTCTGATTTGGGGCCTGTACGGCTTGCCCCTATCTCTGGGCGTTACTCTGTATTCATCTAATTTTCCTTCTCGAAGAAGCCTCTCGACTACATCTCTTAGGTGACGACATTCATTTGTCGAATGGCCATGAATCTGATGAAAGAGACAAAACTTCCCTGTTTCACGTTCTTTCTCCGTCGACTCTCTGGGAGGTGGCCTCTTATTCTGGAGGACGTTGTACGAATCCATGAAGATATTTTCCAAAGTATCATTTATTGGTGTATAACTCTCAAAGGCCCTGGGACGAGTCCTTCTCTGGGAGTCGTTCCCTCGGTTCCTCTTCCGGTTGTTGCCATTACTATTATTATCATTGTTCCCTGACTGACGACCACCCTGATTCCGATTTCCGACATTAACTTCGACCTTCCCGGAGCTGTCTCCTATCTGCTTAATGGCGACATTGCTCTGGATTTCCTCCTTATCGGCCGTTTTTGCCTTTCGGTTAGCATATACTTATTCTCGGCGTAAATGTACGTTAGCTTTTTCATAGAATAACTCTCTAGTATGGGGTGGCTTGCCTGCCAGGTATCTCCCAAATTCAGTGTCTTTATCTACTCCATCAATCAGAGCTGCGACAACGGTTGGCTCATGAGGATCTTTAACTTCAGTAGCGGCCAGGTTGAAACGGTCTAGGTACACCCTCAAACTCTCGCCTGGTCGCTGCTTGACAAGAAACAAGTCAATCACACTCTTTGTCTTTTGTGCATAGATGTGGAATTGTTCCACGAACTTTTCACTCAACTCCCTGAAGCTAGAAATTGATCTTGCTGGTAAGCGAGTAAACCATAACAATGCTACATCCTCCAAGAATATGGGAAATGCTTTGCACTTGACAGCGTCAGAAGCTGCGGCAACGGTCATTGACCAAGAATATCTCATCAGATGCTGGACGGGATCAGACCTACCCGCGTAGCGGTTCATCTGTGGCATGTTGAAACGCCTCGGGAAAGTCGCATCCAAAATATCATCAGTGAAAGGGGTGTGACTGCGGTCAATTCCCCAATCTTCATTCCGTTGTCCACGGCTATCTGCCAGAATTTGATGGATCATAGCTGCAACATTTGCACTGGTCAGCGGAGGTTCAGGGTCATTGCTTATTGCTCGGCGAGGTTCTCTAATCTCTTTTCCGGGAGCAGTCACAAAATTCGGGGCTTGGATTGGGCTTCGTTGCCCCCTGTTACCATGAGCATTTGCGCGGCGACGGGACTGAGGTAGTCTGTTCTGTACAGGACTGTCCGCACCTCAAGCTCTGGGAGTTGCGGCGTGATCGTTCACATTATGGTTTAAGGGCCCTACACCCAGTGCCTCTTCATCTCGTGACGGCAGGGTCCCGAACCGAAGCTGCTCCATGTTTTCGGGTCTCTCATATGGTCGCCGCGGAGGTCTCGGCGATTCCTCTGACGAAGAAGAATATCCTGGAGTGAGCGGACGAACTGGCGGCATCCTTTGCCTTACGAGATCATTAAGCCTTCTATCCATAGCGGTCAAATTTTGTCGCAGAACGGAGCTTTCCTGCCTTTGGGCAGCCAATTCATCAACCAGTCTCTCCCACATTTCGGAAAAGCGAGAGAGATCCCCCTCAGTAACGGGAGCAGCAGGGTCATATTGGTCATCATCACTTTCTCTTATGCACAAAGAGCTTGAGCCAGGTCGAGCGGAGGGGCCAGGACGGTAGGAGCGAGCCATAGGCTCCTTTCCAGGTCGAGTTGTAGTCCGATCATCAATTCGGATCGCTGTGGATCGAGGATGGTGGCTCGCAGCGCCCCCCTGGGATCGATTCGTGGTCACGGTACGCAGAGGATTCGAGGCGTTATCTCGGGATCGAGTAACAACCCCTTCAGCAGTCCGGATCGCCTCGTTCTCGTCGACTCGGAGCGTGGCATCTTCATCGGATCGGTTCGCCCCTGGCGCTCCGCGATCCAAAGTTCCCTCATTGCCTATCTCGTGCACACTTTCTTCAACTGCTTCATTCGCGGTTTCATTGGTTCGTGAAACGCGTACTTCCTTAGATCTCTTTCCAGCCATGATATCAGATGTCGCTGGAATCTTCAAAGAACTGAATAGTGAAGCTTTAGGACTGTTTTCTCAGTGAAAGCACTAAAATGTTAGATCAAAATTTGGACCTAACACCCAAATCGTTCTGATTCTTATAGAGTTTTAACTGAAGAATGAAGAAAAAGAAGAAAACACACAGAATTTATAGTGGTTCGGCGTTAACAAGCCTACGTCCACTTTATATGTTATTGATTATACTTTGAATGCTGGTACAATCAATGATTTCTCTCTAGCTCACTTTCACAATTGCGATTTCTCTCAGTAATCTAGTAATAAAACTGATAAGAAATGGTAGTATGACAATAATGGCGGAATCAGTCCTCAATATTGCCAAAAGGATCCCAAAAAATGCCAAGCTCCGGGCTATTTATAGCTGATCTTGTCAGGCGGATCGTGGTCACACGTGGCACGAATCCCGAGAACATCGGATCGCATCGCAGCCGATGAAGAAATAGTCAAATTAGCCGTTACGGACAGCTGTCGCGATCCCCTTGAAAATCGGATCGAGCAAATGGGGAGAATCGGTCAAAATGACGGTTGGGGACACGTGTCGCTGGATCCGTGCATCTCGGATCGCCGAAGACTAGCTCGTGCTTGAACGGGTCAGGGGCTTCGCCGTGCATTAGGGGATCGGATCGGTCTATACTGGGCAGCAATGTTTGTACGGATCGAGTCGCATAGAGGTGGTCGTTTCGCTGATGCAATGGGGGTGATTCGATGAGGTGCGATCCAATGAGGGGCGATCCGATGGTGCGATCCGTTCCTTCATGTACTTAGGGAATGTAGTTTCATACTTTCTTCCTGTGAATGAACCTGGGTGGCTTGGTCAAAAAGCTAGCCAACAGTGTACATAAACAAACCGTCTGGTTTGTAAATGAATATTTATTTATTCACATTCACGTTAAAATTATATTTTTAATGACCAAATATTTCATTTCAACACATTTAAAATTTATTATCGATTTCACATCAACATCACAAACAATTTTCACAACACATCAATCAAATAAACAAGCCATCCATGGTCTATGGATGACGGGTGTCGGGTGCTACTAAACACCGTCTGCATCCTAGTATATATATATAACTAGAAAAAGAGATTGAAGAGTGAGAAATTCTCGCCCAAGCTAAACCAAACGCCACGACTCTTCATATGTAGGAAATCTTCGCCATTCTCGCCCTTTGTCACTTTCATTGCCCGTAGCCACTACGTATATAAAAATCACATTTTTATATTGTTGCTATATATATAAAAATCATATTTTTATAATCACTTTATATATTTAAAAACCGAATTTTTACATCGCTACCATATAGATAAAAATTCTATTTTTACATCGCTACTATATAGGTAAAAATTCTATTTTTACATCGCTATTATATAGATAAAAATTCTATTTTTACATCGCTATTCAATATATAAAAATCATATTTTTACAAATCTACTTCATATAAAAAGATTATATTTTTACTTTCTATTCTATATAAAAAGATTATATTTTTACAAATCTACTTCATATAAAAAGATTATATTTTTACTTTCTATTCTATATAAAAAGATTATATTTTTACAAATCTACTTCATAGAAAAACTAATCTTTACTTCATGAAAGATCTAATCTTTATACTTCATTTGTATATAGAAAAAAAACCCACTCTATTCATATACATGAAAATCCGATTTTTATATTTCATTCAATAAAAATCAAAATTTTTAAAGGCATAAATAAATAAAAATAATATTAAAACTTAATGTTTCTTTTTAGTGAGAAGGGGGGTTTTCCCGTCGGTATTGGAGGGGGTTGGAGTGCTCGAAGTGCTGGAGGGGGGACTCGCCGGAGGTGGCATCGCTGGTGAGGTCGGAGGCCAGGCGAGGGGGTTCATGTTTGGGGATTGGAAGCGGTGGAATGGGGGGCAGCGTTGAAATCGAGGGGAGGAAAGGAGGGAGAGGGGAACGAGGGGCAGTAGGGGGGTCGGGCGGTTTCTTTCGGGAGAGAGGAGGAGATAGGGGGAGGCGGCGGCGGCGTTCAACCGGGGGGGCGAGGAGATCGCGATCCCCCCACTTCAAAAATTTTTTTTCTGTTTTTTCTGGTTAACGATAATGAGGGGAGAGAGAAATAGAGGAGAGGGCTATATAATTAAATATATAATTTTTTATTAAAATTTTCTAAAAAGAAACTTTTATTTTCGACCTCGAAACGAGACCCACCGCCTGTCGTCCCCAGCTAATTACCTCCATTCCGAACGCAATGGGATATGTATCGTAGGCTGATTCGATCGTTTCGATCAGTTTTCGTCAAAATCAACATATAACTCTATATATTGAATTTGAACGCGCATTTCAATTTACTGGGGTCACATATAGTCACTAAAAATTCCCGAAAAATATTTTCTAGCTTCGCATTGACGATACGGTCCTAACAAAACTAGTTTCGTCGAATTCTGAGACCGTTTGAAAAATGGCCATTTTCCAGTCGATTAAAATCAACTAAAACTGGCCAAATGCGTTTTCCTTTTCCACGCTCACATATTGATTCGAAAAATTATGAAATTTAGAATTTAGCAATAATTTGACATCACGGATCCAACAAAAGTGGTTTCATCGAAATCCGAGGTCGTTTGCAAAATTTCCATTTTTAAGGGCCGAAATTCCATAGCGACTATTCTAAAATTTCAACTGGGCATATCTTTTGATTCCCGCTATGAAATTTCCATCTTTCGGGTTCGTTGGAAATATATTCTCAATTAGATCCTATTATTTTTGGTTTCACTAAAATCCGGTTTATTTTGCACCCAGTACATTCAATTGAAGTTTGAAATCAAATTATCGAACTACCGCGCTATTTTCAATTCCTTTTATAATTATATTTAATTATTTATATTCTAACGATGACGCGTATAAATATATACATTTGAATTCCATTCAAATTAAATTTCTCGTCAATATTATTTAAAATAATCTATTTTAAATATTCAAAATTCACTAAAATTGCCAAAAATAAAAATTTTAAATTGGCTTGTATTTCCGGGTTGTTACAAGCCCCTCTTCCATCCTTCGTCCTTGCTCCTCTTCTCCCATCGAGGACCACGAAACCCCCAAATCCCCTTCGATCTGAAACCCGCGCGCCTCCCCCCACTTCCCAGGGCCGACGTGAATCACCCCTTCCTTCGCTGTAAGTTCTTTATTATTTAATTAATTTTGTTTTAATTTATTTTATCTATTTAGTTTAGCTTAACCAATAGAAAAATCTGATTTTTATATTATTTTTAAATGAAGGATTTAATTTTTAAAATGATAAAAATTTGATTTTTGATGCTAAAAAGGTTGGATTTTTAATATAGCAAAGTGATGATCTTATATAAAGAAAGTTGCGATTGTTAGTTTAGAAAAGTTTGAATCTTTGTATGAAATGTTAGAAGAAAAATATAGTAGAAATAATAAAGATGTGATTTTTATATAGTAGAAATAATAAAGATGTGATTTTTATATAGTAGAAATAATAAAGATGTGATTTTTATATTTGAAGAGTTATAAAAATGTGATTTTTAGATATGTAGCATAATAAAAATATAATTTTTATTATATGAGAAGTGAAATAAAAATATAATTTTTGTATAGAAAGAAATGTTGTAAAAATATATGATATGAACACCGTTATAAAATAGAATTTTTATCTATATAGTAGCGGTGTAAAAATAGAATTTTTATCTATATAGTAGCGGTGTAAAAATAGAATTTTTATCTATATAGTTGTGGTATAAAAATAGAATTTTTATCTATATAGTAGCAGTATAAAAATGTGGTTTTTATATACATAACAACAATATAAAAATGTGATTTTTATATATGTAGTGGCTACGGACAATGAGATTGACAAAAGGCGAGCACGACGAAGATTTCCTACATATGAAGAGTCGTGACGTTTGGTTTAGCTTTCAGTGAGAACTCCTCACTTTTAATTTTATTTTCTAGTTGAAATATATACTAGGATGCAGACGGTGCTTAGCAGCACCCGACACCCGTCGTCCTCAGACCATGGACGGCTTGTTTGTTTAATTTCTGTGTTGTGAAATTTGATTGTGTGATGTGGAATGAAATAAAATATTTTATAGTGGAAAATATTTTATAGTTAAAAATATGATTTTTAACGTGTATATAAAATAAATAGTAATAAACAAATCGAATGATTTGTTTATATACACTGATTTGACTGATATTGATTGGGACGGTAAATTTCACACATCACCCTACTGCACAAATAAAATCTGTGTTTGTTGATTTGAAACCCCACATGGGTATTGCGATGATATTTGACGTACACAAATACCGATTGTTTAGTTGTATGTCAATCGATGGATTGACAGTCTGTGTAAGCGTTAATTATTTATATTTAATGCTTTTGCAGTTGTGTGGTGCACTCTGGATGATGGTTGATTATTTATCGTTGCTATTATATACATGTGTTGTATGGAAATCCATATAATAAACGTTATATGGTAATTGATTGGGCCTCATTCCAATATAGAAAATAAATTCATGTGTTGAATAGAAAATAAATTCATGTGTTGAATAGAAATATATATTCATGTGTTGAATAGAATAAATATTCATGTGTTGAATAAAAGTCATGTTGATTAGATTGACGCCATTTTGACGTGAACGATATTTATATCGATTTTATTCATTTTTATAATGAATATAGAAAAGAAAGTGATTTCAAAATTTAACGTTTTGAAAATATCATCATTTGTATATCGATAATGTGGAATATTCAATTTTGATTCGAATTTGAATATGAAGTTGAAATCATTTTGAAAACTAATTTAAAACGATTTATAAAATACGTTTTAAAAGAAAATCGATGATATATATATATATATATATATATATAATAGTCTGAATAGAACGCGCCGCGCCGCGGCAGTTCGCGAATTTCGACCATTGACTTCGAATGGATATTGCGGGAGATCCGAACGTCGGATTCTCCAAAACCGGAACCGTTGGGTTCGTATCGAAAAGAGCTTTCTAACGAATATTAGAGATTTGAAATCTAACGGTTGGATTTGGAATTATGTCCAAATCAAATTTGGAAAAGGTCGCTGTAAGTGCAGTTCGATGGCCGTTGATGGAAATCGACTGTACGGGCCTTGATAAAATTATTAAAAATAGTAATAATTTGTGTAAAATCATAAGAAATAATTTGTGAAGAATTGGGATGAAAAAATCCATATTTGAAAAGATAAAAATAGATTTTTATCGAAATGAACTAGTTTTGAACTAGAAATATAATTCTACTTATTTTTAAAAATAAATAAATTGGATTTGAAAGGGTTTTAAAAGTAACCAGAATTTCCAATAAGTGAATTGGAATGGATTTGAATCGAAATTGTCTGTGGAATATTTCGATGTTGGATTTCGTGATTATACAGATATTGTTATGGAAATTTGAAAGATATATTTATATCGTTATTTCCAATACGATATTTGTTGGTCGTAGAATTTGATATTGAATATAAGCCGATATATTTTCTATTCAGAGCCTTGTATTTAATATCAAATGTGATTTGGGTTTGCCGTGAATGGTGTCTTCATTAACACTGTTCTTAAACCCAGTTGAGAAAAAGATTAAATCTTTTTATTTAGATTTAATGAAGTGTACCAATTAAATGGTATTTAATTGGAATTGAATTGGAATTAATTTTTGGGTTTATCGTGAAAGGTGTTTTAAATAACACTTGTTCTTTAACCCGATAATTAATGGAATGTGATTTTGGGTTTATAGTGAACCGTGTTTTAAATGACATTGGTTCTTCAACCCAGTTAAAGACAGGATGTGTTTTCCCAAGTTAAATAATCATTGATAGTGATTATTGGGAAGATTAAAACCAAGTGGGGTTTTAATGAATCTTTAATTAGATTGAAATAATCGAGAATGGGGTATTACCGGTTTTGCTCCAAGCGATAGTTAAATCTTTAATTAGATTTGAACGTGAAATGGTAATTGAATTTACCGATAACACCGTAATGTTAGATATGAAGTAGGACCAGTTTTACTTCATGGGATGAATAGGTTGGGATTGGGAAATAAAATAAATGATTACTTCGGTGTGGTTCGCTAATCCCGACTAGTTTGAATTGATATTCAAAGAAGATTAAATAATTTATCTTTGATAAAATTAATGGGAACCTTTCCCAAAGTGTAAGAATATTTGAATAAAAGAATATTGTGAATTGGAATGAGGCGTATGTTGTGTTTGTGTAACACTTGTTTATCATATACGCGAGTTATTCAGAAAGACCGAGTTTATTCCATTCTGAATAACTGTTTCGACGTGGTGTCGAGTATGAAGACGGTGGTTGAAGACCGGAGGTCTTCACATCGTTTGGGTGATTACTGATTATCTTGATTGGGATGTGCACCCAAGAGGAGGGAATCAGTTGGTGATCGTCCAGACGTACTTGAAGATCGATGGATATGCGAGGTACAAGGTGCCTCCGGTTTCGTTCAGACCCAAAACGAACGTGTAAATGGACTGTGTGTCTAACATTGGATTTTAGTCTGTGTAATTGATTTCTATTAAATTTACATCTGTTTGGCGGCGGAGAATTTATTCTCTTGCTCAACGCCCTTCTCTGAGACGTACGAGCTCAGGGGTTATATATAGATGGATATCAATCGCATGGAGTGAATTGCCTGTGTGGCATGTCTAAGTGGCAAATGATCAAGGCTTCTGTTGAAAAGCAAAGTCTTGTGGTTGATGATCAAAGCACGACCTGTGTGGCATAGCTTTGTGTAGCGTTGATTCGCGAGCCTCACACCCCGGTTGTGAACAAGAAACGGGAGAGGACCTCAGGGAGGACATGCGTTTCTTTCTAGCTAGAGGTGGTGTCAGTGTTTAAACTGCTAACATTTATATTATTTTCACCTGTGTGGTTGTTGCTGTTGCGAGGCGCCTTGGTTTGATCGGATGAACCGGGTCTGATAGAGTCATTCGTTGGCTCATTTACGCCCCCAAAGGGCGGGGAAACGCAGTGTTCAGGCATTTTAATCCACATCGGTGGACCGGCCCTGACGATCCAAGGGCTCACATGTGTCTGGGTCCTGAGGCTCGGGCTAGACAGTCTCGAATCGGTAGAGGACGATCCCTGGCCTCGGTTCATAGATGGAAATCCAATTTCCAAATATGTGACTTTGCAGTTTTGATTGTAGAGCCTAGTATGGCGACATAGTGGTACGGGGCACTTATGCCGTCTATGATTGATACTTATGATTTGAAGTTGTTTTATTCACTATGCACTTATAATAGTATCAAATGATTTGTTTTAAACGTATCAAGCATTCTTGGCTATTATAAGGTAAAAGCCCTATCCTCCGGCTTGCGTTGCATTGTGTGATGGGACCTGGGTCTTATAATAGCTTCATTTTTCTTTATTTAGCATTGCGCTGTTGTTTTATGCACTGGTGTTCTTGGGAGGAAACCCGTTCCGTGTTATACGGCGTGGTCCCTTGATTTTCCTAACTTTAAAATAAAGATTAATAACTGTTTTAGTTCTCACACCAGTCACATGACTGACCTGTAGTTTATTGTTTTAACCTAAACTCTGGGTGCCCTTATTTCGACACGGGCAGCTAGTAGTTTTGGTTTTGCAGATTTATATTCACAGGATCCTAATTTACAGCTGGAACGATACTCGGAAAGCTCTGTATCCGTGTATTACTTCCAGTTGTTAATTGTATTATTTTCCGCTGCTATGTAATGTATTGTAATATCTGATATTTTATAACGTATATTATTTGTTAATACTCTGTATATTCTGATGAATTGTTGTAATATACAATGAAATGTTCTTCTGTTTGCGTTCTGATTCGTCTTGTCCTCAAAGCAATCCGGGCTTTCCTTACCGGGGAACTTCGGGTCGTCCCACCCTTTATATATATATATATATATATATATATATATATATATATATCTGTGTGTGTGTGTGTGTGTGTGTGTGTGTGTGTTGGAACAGTTTGTGAATTTATTAAAAAAAAATAAGAATAAATAAAAATTGAGCCGTTGTAAGTTAATAACGGTAGCATATATTTGAGCCATTATTGTAATGCAATTAATGTAATAGAGCCGTTGAAAGTTATAACGGTAATATGTTTACATACATGTAAATATATTTATGAGTCATTATTATGATTGAACGGTAACGGTCATATATGCATGTGTAGAGCCATTACAAAAAGAAAATTGAATGGTAGTTGAATATTGCATTGAATGATAATAAATTAATATTTATTATCATTAATCTCTTTTGAAACGTGTGCAATTTACATGTTCAAAATTGAATTTTTTTTAAATGTTTCTTTTATTTTTATAATGGTATTGATTATGTTCCATTCATCCCCCCACTAACATAGCTGATGTTGCTCTCATTTATTGTCTATGTAAAGAATAGGAGAGACCATCACAAGATAGAACAATCTTTTCCTCTTCCACAGAAAGAACAACATACATGTTTTTCTATCTTCTCCTCCACCATTCTTATACAAAATAGAAAAGAAAAAAAATTATGTAATCTTGTGCAGTAATTTTTTTTTTTGAGTGCAAACAGAATCGGCTTCATATGTGCAATGATCCGATATTTCAAGAAAAACAAGGAAGAGGCTGTTTTATCCTAGAGGCGGCGGCGAACAATACGAACTACTTTGCACCTTGAGTAGATCGCTGAAACGTCTTCAAGAAAGTGACCTAGTCCACGACTCAGCCGAACCATTGTTTCCAACAATTTGAAGACGAATCTTTTTTATAAAAATGGCTTCGACGCTAATCCTTCTCTGCTCTTAAAGCCCTAATAATTTTGTACTGTACGCGCTTGTCACGAGAGGGTTGGTAGTGCTCGCGGAGTTTTCTGTTGTCGCCTAATCCAATGCTGGCACAATCGCAAGACAAATTCTTAACAAGATTCAGGGTGCGGATTATAGCCACAAATCCAAAATCTGAGATACAAATCATGCACGGACGGGATCACTGTTTTGTGTATGCGGGACTGGGACTATTGGTATTTTCAAGAGAGAGTTTGGACAAAACGCTAAGGTATGTAGACATCTTGAGATATTTCTATCAAGAACAGAATATAAAATATTTTTATGAAATCAAAGACCTTGGAAATTTCAAGGCCAATCAAGATGAAAAAGGTACTATTTTCATTATCATATTGTTACTGTTTACATATATTTACATGTGATAAACTATTTGTTTAGTTTAAGATTAGTTTGCTTTGGTAGATCTTCTTGTGTCTCTTGTTAAATAGCATTGTTTGGACTAGGATCTCTAATGAAAAAATTCGGAGAAACAATCATTATTTGATTTGTATACAATTAGGTCAGTGCCTAATGGTCCAAAATTGAATATTGTCATTACCCCTTTTCATACAAAAACACGAATTTTGTGTTCAAATGGTAAAATCAAAATGCAAACCATTTCTTTATTTAGTGAAGAAGGAGATCCTCATCTAGATAGCTTGTTGACAAACAAAATAATGAATGATATTATGATGCATGTAAGCAATACTTTATACGGTGGTCATTGGTTATGAGAGCCACTGTTAATTTGTTTTTTGGTTGCTCATGGTAATACACATATTTAGTAGGAAATGTCATTAAAAAATGACATCAATAGAATGCATATATTATTTGGAAATGTCACTAAATATTTGACATTAATAGAATGCTTATGTTATTTGATAATGTCATTGAGAATTGACATTAATTGGATGAATAGGTTTCTGCATCAAAATAAATTGACAAACTTTATATGCATAAATTTAGGAAATGCCACTAAAATTGAGATTAATTGAAAGCAAATTTGGAAATGCCTTCATTATAAATGGGCATTAATTACATGCATAATGTTTTTTTTTGCAATGTCATTAAGAAATGACAATGGTGTAGATTTAATAATCAATGAGTGTATTTTATGTGAAAATGAATAACATTGATTAGGTATGGACACCGCTATTTTATCACTTTTATTAACGGTTGTTCCGATTTCACATATGTATATCTCATGAAAAATAAAAGTGATGCTTTTGATATGATTGAGACATTCAAATATGAAAACTAAAAATTAGTCAAATAAGAAAAATAAAGGACTTCGTAGTAATAGAAGAACATAATATGAATCTAGTTCTATTCTGAATTACTATAAACTACATGACTTTATACATGGGAGAACTACACCTTATTCACCTGATATGAACGGTAAAGCAAAGAAAAAGTAGGGCCTTTACCGAATTAGTAGTTGTCATTTTATTAAATTATGGTGCAGCAAAACATTGGTGGGGGGATATTTTATTGACTGTATGCTATGTTCTGAATAGGATCCCCAAATCTAAGAATAAAATTTCACCTTATGAAATTTTAAAGAATTATAAACCCAATGTCTCATACTTTAGAATTTGGGGTTGTTTAGCATATGTTCTCATTCCAGACTCTAAGAGAATAAAATTGGCAAGTAGAGCATATGAATGTGTATTTATAGGTTATGTTATTAATAGCAAAGCATACAGATTTTATGATTTAAAAGCACATAATATAATTGAATCAAACGATGCCGATTTTTATAAAACAAGATTTCCTTTTAAATTAAGGAATAGTGGGGGCACTTCAAGTATGCCTATTAGAACAGAACTTAATGAAAATTCTAAAGCTGAACCTAGAAGAAGTAAAAGAGCAAGAACAAGAAAAGATTTTGGTTCAGATTTTTGTGCTTTTACTATAGAGGAGGATCCTATAAACCTCCAAGAGGCCTTATCTTCTTTAGATGCCAACTTTTGGCAAAAGACTATAAATGATGAGATGGATTCTTTGGAATCCAACAAGACTTGGCATTTGGTAGATAGACCTCCTAGTTGTAAATCTATAGGCTGTACATAGGTACTTAAGAAGAAATTAAAACCCGATGGCGCTATTGATAAATATAAAGCACGACTAGTAGCTAAAGGTTTTAAGTAAATAGAAAATGTAGATTTCTTCGACACTTTTTCACCCGTAACTAGAATTACATCCATTCGGGTACTAATCTCACTTGCTTTCATTCATAATTTATTAATACACCAAATGGATGTTAAAACCGCATTTTTGAACGGTGAATTAGAAGAAGAAATTTATATGGACCAGCCCGAAGGATTTGTAGTACATGGTCAAGAACATAAAGTATGCAATTGAGATAAATCATTATATGGTTTAAAACAAGCACTTGAACAATGATATGAAAAAATTTCATAACTTAATCATTTCACATGGTTTAAAGTTAATGAAAGTGACAAATGCATTCATTACAAATTTAAGAATGACATTTGCACTATTGTACATCTTTATGTATATGACCTACTCATTTTTTAGGTCTAACATTCATGCCATGAATTCATTCAAATCCTTATTAAGTGCCAATTTTGGTATGAATGATCTAGGTGAGGCGAGTGTAATCCTTGGTATTAAAATTGCTAGGTCCGAAAAAGGGACTTTCTTTGGATCAATCTCAATACATTGGATGATACTAAAGAAATACCATTACTTTGACTGTAAACCTGCATGTACACCGTATGATCCTAGTGTAAATTTATTTAAGAACACTGGTGAAGGTGTAAGACAGTCTGACTATACAAGCATCATTGGCAGCCTTCGGTATGCCACTGATTGTAGTAGACCCGACATTTCCTATGTCATGGGATTATTGTGTAGGTTTACCAGTAGACCTAGTATAGAGTATTGGCATGCTATTGAAAGGATCATGAGATACTTTAAACGAACCATGAACCTTGGATTACATTATGAAAAGTTTCCAGCTGTACTTGAAGGATATTATGATACAGACTTGAATACTTTATCTGATGATTCTGAAGTGACCAGTGGCTATATATTTAGCATCGCTGGGGAAACTGTCTCTTGAAAACCCAAGAAACAGAATATTTCGAATCAGTCTACTATATAGACCTAGATAATAGCAATAGCCACAACTAGTGAAGAAGCAGAGAACTAAATAAATCTGCTACTTGAGATCCCTATATGGGAAAAACTGAAACCAGTGGTGTAATCTGTTGCGATAGTTCCGCGGCTATTGCAAAAAGTACAGAACCGTTATTACAATGGTATAAGACGACAGTCGTAAGCACAATACTGTAAGAGAACATCACATATGCCGTGGTGACAATTTGATGGCTATTGAAAAAAGGACAGAACTGATATTACAACGGTAATAAATGACAGTAGTATGTACAGTATTGTTAGAGAACATCACATATGAAGTGATGATAATTTGGAAGATCCTTTGACGAAAGGACTGACCAGAAAGAAAGTCCTTAATGATTCTAAAAGAATGGGACTATTGCCCTTAGATTGTGGAATCACGCACTGTAACGTCCCAGATTTTTGAACGTTGATTACGAATATTTACAACTGTTTAAATATAGATTTGGAAATATTAGCAGATTTTATATCGAATTTATTTTATAAAATCGAGTTCAAAAATATATAATTTATAGTATAATTAAAATGAGCTCAAAAACGATGCGGCAATTCGTAATTTTCGATCTGAACTTTAATTGAATATACAGGATCCGTTTTAAGTCGGAATTCTGTGAAACAAGAAACGTTTGAATCGATTTGATTATACTTTTCTAACGGAAGAGAAAAATGGAAATTTCATATTATGGATTGTAAGTTATGTCCAGATTAAAATTTTCGATAGTCGCTATAGAATCGTTCATCGACCATAACGGTTTATTTGATATAACCGCATACTAGATTCGAATCTAGACAAGATTCTTTTGAGACGTAGTTATCATTTAATTTTTAGAATTTTACTGTAATTTTTAATAAATTAAATATGCAACGTTTTATTCGAAGTATTTTGCACCCTATATCAGTATTTCGGGGTTTCACAATATAAGTTAACCTACCGATATTATTATATTTTTGGGATAGTGACACCTCGCTGGACACAACTATATTTTTATTTTTATCCATAGGGGTCTGTACGTAAATGGAGTATTATATTACGGGATACGTTAAACTTCATATACTAAACAAATAAAAATATATAATAAAAGTCATCCCCCCACCTACCTTAGAAAACGCTTGTGTGCAAAACCAAGTATTACCCCGCGTCTAACTAATGAGAAGAAGAAAAAAGTAATATATATTCAACATAATTTAATATTTCCGCTGTCCTCCTTTTAACTTGTGTAGCACACTTGTATTGTTTCTTGCCTCCCAATCTTTTTAAAAATGTGTTTCCCAAGGCGCTTCGTTTCCTTGCTTTCCACGTTGTTGACACCGTGATCCCCACTCCATCGTTGTATATATATACACACTCTCGCCTCCTTTCTTTTAACCATTTCGTTTTTGCT
The DNA here is from genome assembly GCA_030737875.1 of Allium sativum. Lineage (NCBI taxonomy): Eukaryota > Viridiplantae > Streptophyta > Magnoliopsida > Asparagales > Amaryllidaceae > Allium > Allium sativum. Next base: position 313,737,739 of record CM060920.1, read on the forward strand.
GTTTTCCTCCAATCAACTGAAACCGCAAGCCTCTCATATTAAAAAAATATATATAATATAAGTCATCGCAGAAACTGGAGCGAAAATGGGAGGTATTGAAGACGAGCGAGAGTTGGGCAAAAGCGAATTGGCGCAGACATTGTATTGTCAGATGAGGCACGGTAGGTGGCGTTCGGATCTGAGCCTGGCGTCAAGGAGAGAGTTGTGTGGGGGTGTGCGGCTTCTTCTTGTGGCAGCGGACAGGGTGCAGTGCTAGCTAAGACTGTGTAATGGAGATGGAAGTGGCGCATACTGTAGTGAAGAAGAAAGAGGGAGGGGACGCGAGAAGCAAGAACAGGCGAGGAGGGAGTAGTAGTGGGTTCGTGGGTTTACAAATATGGGGCATTGGGCCTTGGGCCACAAAAAAAAATGATAATAACAAAATCGAAGAAATAGCAGTAGGGGGAAACGGTTTGAACATGCTGCATGTGAGGACTTTAAGGGAGACGTGGACTGCTGTTTGGACGGTGAGCTTCAGCTTGTAAGTTAGGGTCAGTTTATTTTAATTGAAAGTATTAGTCGGCCCTTTTATCTAATTAAACATAATGGGCCGTTAGCCTTTAATACAACCAAAGTTAATTAAATAGTTTATGTTTATTAAGTCATTATGAACATATATTATTTAGGGTTGCTGAAAACAGTCACCACCAGAGGACAAAAATAGAAGAACAAGTTGGCTTGTTGTATTTTAACCAAGTAATTAGAGTTCGATTGTTTAAAATTTAAACAAGGAATTTAGTACATAACTAATTATATAATCATGCGTTAACTAACGTATATATACTAAACGCGAATAACTTTTATTCTATTAACAGAATGAAACCAAATGAGTTGCGTTACGATCAGGGTGGCAAGATCTACATGTTGGAACAAAGTAGACGGCGTTGGAATCATATTGTGGAGCGCTACATTCTGGAATTGAAACGGACGGAGTTGAAACAGTTGGGGTTTTTAATGAAACTAAACATCAGTATAATTTAATTAAAACAAATCATTTTATCGACGAACAGAAATCAAGGTAAGTTCAACTCACTCAGTTTATCCAGTTTATATTTTATATAAGCTGGGTTTTTATTGCGTGTGCAATGTTTGCTAATGGTTGATAACTGGATGATTGTTTACATGTGTGCTGAATATTTTAATATTCATGGATTAAATTAAGCGTTTGTTTAATTTAATCGAATCAAATCGTTATTTTTAACGATTAAATTCCAAGCGAGGTAATTTACCTTGTTGGTTACGTTTATAAAAATAAACTATTAACCAAATCATTTGATGCTTGAATGGTCGTTACAAATTGTTTGTTGACTGTTATTAGTTGAACTGTTTGTCGTGTTGAATTTGAAGTAACCCATTTTGATGCAGGGAAGGACAGGTTGGAGGAATTCAACCGGATTCCTCAAATATAATGCTTATTTATATATACTGTTAATCAATTTGATTAATTGTTGATTGTTGAATCTAAATTCAACAATTTTGTGACATTAACCAATGAGTGATATTGGTGGAGTAACGGCAGATGGCCTGTAAATAAACCGTTGTACAGATATTGATTTACCATTTGGTAAATCAATAGAAAGAAAGTTATAAAGCTTGTTTTATTACTAATGACTGCGAAATCTATTTTATATATATATATATATATATTTTATTTGTAAATAAAGTATTAAAGGAAATAAATAATTATTTTGAAATTTTAAAACAAATACATAAACGAGATTTGTATGTTAATGAGTTTTGTAAAGCAAATGAGTAGTGATTAACAAAACGGGTAAATGTGAAATTGATTGTTTTCCAATAAACAATTAAACGAGATTATTAAATTCAACTAATTTGTTAATTAAATCAAATGAGATTTATTTAAATTAATTTTATGTATTAATTTAAAAGAAATAATCAAGTGGAAATGGTTAACAAAGCGACCTTGTTCGGAATGACTAAGTTGACTACTTGCATAAGGTTTGACTATTACAAACTACTATTAGATTAATAATTATTATTGAGATTAAATATCATTTTAAAGTAACCTTTTTAGAAAGACTAATTATTTAAAATTGATAATGTAGTAAACTATTTGATGTAAGGTATGTTAGGAAATTTGCGGGGAGTTGACCTATTAACGAGATTTTTAAAGTATGGTATAAATATGAATTCATGAAGTAACTCGATAGATAAGGTGTGAATATATCATAGTGAAAGCAAGTTGTTTTGATATGTCGATAAGATTAACTTTTAAAGGGAAAATGTTTGAAAGTAAACATATATCGAGACAAAAATGGGTATAAAGGAAAGAGAGTTGGTTAAGGCCTTGTTTATAATTAAAAGGGTTTTAAATAAGTTTACTCATATTTATATGAGTTAGATTTGAATTTATTTCCAGCAAGGAATCTTATAAAAGGAAATGTTTTGATGTGAGTTGAAATCAAGTGGAAACCGTAATGGATTGAACTTAGTTATATAAATGAGAATCTAACGATAAAGATCAAATGATGAATATTTCAAATGTGACAGGAGTTGTTTGAACAAAACTAAAATGAGTGGTTATTTAAAAAGGGATTCTAAATTAAACATAAGTATTGGTGAAAGCAATAGAATGGGATTTCGTTGACAAGCTTCTATCTATTCAGAAGATAAGAATGTTGTCGTCTCAAGGTCTGAGAGGAAATAAAATACCCCAACTTGTAACGACTTCATGATTATCCAAGAATGACATTAGCCTAGGAAGGAGAGAAGTTGTAGGAGTTAAAGTAATATTCTATAAAGGATATTATAAAATATAATTCAAAAACTTGAATAAATTGATTTGAGAATAAGAAGAGAAGGGGCGTACTTCAAATGCTGAATGATTTATATATGAAGGTGTAAATAAATAGGCCAAGTGATGCTGTATACAGAACCAATGAATCCACTTTATTTTTCTATGCATGATGATTTTTTATTTTGATAGTTAAAACACCGACTATCAAGAATCTGGCCAAAGCGATTGTTGGTATGGAAAGACAGAGATCGAATATATATTCGAAAACCATTCCGACCAGCAAATACGTAAACGTTGAAGATAACAGAAGATGGTCGTGATGGAGCATTAAAGACCGTGGATCTTCATAAGCGGAAGGATTACTGTTGAATTTCTCTGGCTAGCTACCAGAGGTTTTTAAACTATGATTCGATCGTGGTTGGGATTTTGCGGGTTGCAAGGACTTCTCGCTACTGATCCTCTGGATGCAGTAGGAGGGTGCCTTCGGTTCATCCTGTTCCTGGATGACGTGTATGGAAGATGTGTATGGTGGCCAGATGTTCCAAAAGCCGATTATAACCTCAAGCCTCATCAAACGGGGAAATGACAAAAATCGGGCAGGCAGCATGGCTATGTGGGTCGCTCCCATTAGGGTGTATAATCACCTATCTAGAGAAATTCCTTTTACTTCTTTAATCTATCGATGTTGTCCCTTTTCGAGAAACGGTTGCTGATCCCAACCGTTGGTGATATACATTTGATACACTCAAGCGAAATGAGTTTTCGGTCATGTGTGGGCCGGGTTGCAAGACGTTCTTGTTGAACCCAGTGTATTCACCTCTAGAGATACACTATCGGCAGGTGGTTCTATACCTTGTCATAGTCGGAATCCAATCTCCAATAAGCACCCGCGGTTTTTGATTGTATACTATATATGTGGAGCGCGAGATGCAAGTGTTCCACTAGATTGTTATTTAATTGTATGTAGACACTATTATAATATCAGAATAAGATATGATTTCAAAACTGTTTTGGGTTATAGTAAGGTAAAAACCGTCTGTGTTTATGTGTGGGCTAGTCTTACTATTGTCCTTTTCTTTCAAACGATTTTGGACTTTAAAATCAATATGGATGTTATATAAACTTAGTGGGTTTCTCACTCTGGTTCACCATACTGACCCGGTGTTGTAATGCTCGGGTTAGCCTGGGTTACAGGTTCAGGTTATTGGACACTACAAAGTTCAGAAGACATGCTGGAGGAGTTCAGACGTATTAATAATTATTCCACTGTGTGGTGTATATGAGGATAGGTTATTATAACTATCCAGATGTATTGATATACTCTAATGATTGTAAAGCTCTCAATAAAAGTTATTTCTATATTATATTTGTTCCGCTGCGATGTGAGACTCTGATTAGGTTGTGTTCCCTTCTTCCTACTTCTTCTATTATAAAATTTCTTTCTTTCTTATCTCATCCTCTAAATTCTTTCTATTGGCATCTGGGTTTCTAGTATCATTTGGGTTGGATTGGTGTGATTTGATCAGCTCAAAAGGTGCCGGAAAATCTGGGTCGCTTCACATACAATGGTAACCCGACCTATATGACTGGAGATCTCATGAACTAGGTTCAATGGGTAAAAACAAGTTGTGTAGTGATAGTAGATGAACATGCTAAATTTATATATTAAGAAGCATGTATTCCTGAAGTGATTAGAGGATGAGTTAATAGAAACTCTTAATGAGATCTATAATCTATTTAGAGTGGAGTACATACCTTCTGGAGTACTCTTGATAGACTCACCTATGTGAATGTGGAAATGTGGCCGTTTCTTATGTAGTTTTGGGCAAGATTCCTAGAGTTTTCACAAAACTGGGATAGACGTGCATGGCCATAGACGCACGGGCTTATTTGATTGCACTCTAGAAAGGTTGTGTGTGGTTTGATGTCAGGAATAGAGTTCAAGACTACGTGTCACTCTAGTAAAAACTGAATCTTATTCACTATGCAAAGGTTCCAGTCGGATGACACCTTTGTTTATGCACAATCTTATGTATTTGTAATGTACTGCTCGTAAATATACTTTTAAGAAATTCAAGTGGGGTATTGTTGGAATAGTTTGTGAATTTATTAAAAAAAGTTAAGAATAAATAAAAATTGAGCTATTGTAAGTTAATAACGGTAACATATATTTAAGCCATTATTGTAATGCAATTAATGTAATAGAGTCGTTGAATGTTATAACGGTAATATGTTTACATACATGTAAATATATTTATGAGTCATTATTGTGATTAAACAATAATAGTCATATATGTATGTGTAGAACCATTACAAAAAGAAAAATGAATGGTAGTTGAATATTACATTGAATGATAATAAATTAATATTTATTATCATTACTCTTTTGAAACGTATGCAATTTACATATTCAAAATTGCAAATTTTTGAACGTTTCTTTTATTTTAATAATGGTATTGATTATGGTCCATTCATCCCCACACTAACGTAACTGATGTTACTCTCATTTATTGTCTGTATAAAGAACAGGAGAGACCATCACAAGATAGAACAATCTTTTCCTCTTCCACAGAAAGAACAAAATACATGTTTTTCTATCTTCTCCTCCACCATTCTTTTACAAAATAGAAAAGAAAAAAATTATATAATCTTGAGCAGTATTTTTTTGAGTGCAAACAGAATCGACTTTATATGTGCAAATGATCCGATATTTCAAGAAAAACAAGGAAGAGGCTGTTTTATCCTAGAGGCGGTGATGAACAGTACGAACTACTTTGCACCTTGAGTTGATCGCCGAAACGTCTTCAAGAAAGTGACCTAGTCCTCGACTCAGTCGAAACATTGTTTCCAACGATATATATATATATATATATATATATATATAGAGAGAGAGAGAGAGAGAGAGAGAGAGAGATAGGAGGGTTCCGCTACACCTCTTATATTGAACGTGAACTCTCCCCCTTAATCTCCACCACACATTTCCCCATTCATTCTCTCTCTTCCCACTAAGAAATAATATTGAAATGAAAGAGAGAGAGAATGAATGGGGAAATAGGTGGTGGAGATGAAGGGGGAGAGTTCACGTGCAATATAAGAGGTATAGCGGAACCCTCCTCATATATATATATATATATATATATATATATATATATATATATATATAAGAGAACTTGACAGAGTAGAATGAAAGCAATTCCATAGTCGGTTGAAGCTGTCATACGAGTAATACATGCAGTAGGGATAATAAACTTAACACGATATTGTCCATATAAATGCAAGTATTAAATCCTAATATAGTAATACTATAAGTTATTGCAAAGCTACAAACTGCAGTTTCCATATCCAGTACTCCGGACCCAAGGAAATTGCAAGTCCACTCCAGTGTGGATTATCCAGTTTTGTCCAAAGGCAAAACATACTTAAACGAGCAATTGACATGTTTATATACTAAAAATAAAAAATTAATTACTGAAAATAAAAGTAAAACGTACAAGCACACTAAGAATTTTGAAACAGTAAATGAAACATTCATTTACTGTAAATAAAAATAGGTGGAGCAAGGGAGAAACTTGTTTTCTTGCACTGTATGGTAGTTAAGAAAACTATCATGGTCAAAGGTGTAATAAGCTGATTGGAATGAAAACACCCTGTTTTAATGGTGGTACCTAAAATGAATGTGTACTATATCCACCACTTGTATGAAATTTGATTAATGCAGAAAAACTTGCGTGCACAAGCTTACTGGAATGAAGCAATAAGTTCAAAAATGTACCTAGTCGAATGAAGCTGGTTTATTTGTACATTGTATACACTGAAGAAATTGAGTAACTTGATAGCGTAACATTTCTGTTTAAGCTAACTACCTGATAAATAAAATGCAAATATCAACCAAATTAGCTTATACTGGACAGTAGTTGGACACAGTGATATATTGCTAAAGCTTATTGCTTAATAAAATGTAAAGTTTGGACAAATTAAAACAACATAGCCAAAGGCATTTGAATATAATTGAAAAGGGGACAAAAGGATGGCGCACAGGTTTAGTCCGTATTACTCAGTTTTCATTTGGTTAATGAATGGAACACGGATATCATTTTATGAACATGAAAAATAGTGTGAATGAAATTAAGGAACCTTAGGGTGCGTTTGGTTTCCCATTTTCAATCCATTTTCAGTTTTTAGTTTCGAAAAACAATGAAAACTTGTTCCTTTTACCATTTTGAAAAACTCATTTTGAAAAAATCAATCATTTTTAGAAATAGGCCCATCAAAGAAAACCCAAAACAGCTTTTTTTTACTATTATTTTCATTGTATTGAGGCCCGCCTAAAAAATGAAAAACGCAACTTGAAAACAAAGCAAACGCCTAAAAAAACCCTCGTTCAATTTCTGGCCGCAGTTTCTCCTTTCTTTGATTTTGATCAAACATTCAAAATTCAGGTAAAATCGCAAATTATTATTTCTCTCGTAACTTCTTTGATTCAGTTTAAGTAATCGATCAAATTTTTTGTTTAACAGTGCTCCTTCTCTTCGGCGGCATGGATTAGGGTTTTAACTTGGATTAGAGCTGCTTCCTATTCATCTGTTATAAGGTAAAATTGCAACTAGCTGTAGATCCTTAATGATTTCGGCGGCATGGATTAGATTCGCAACTAGCTATAACTTGGATTAGGTTTGCTTTCAATTTGGTATATCTATTATATTTGAAGGGTAATGATTTCAGGCAACAAATTTGTTTCATTACTGGGTATGACTTGAGGTATTTTAATATAAAAAGTTTCAACAAATTTGTTACATTATTGGGTATGACCTGCAAAATATTGCCTTATCACAATAAGGAGCCCAGTAAATTACAATATGATAGTGAATTTGCTAAAATTTGTTTATGGATAAGATTTGACGTATATAGTGAATATATGAAGATCTTCAGACTATAATTCATTTGTTTGAAGTTTTTTTTAACAATCATACCATTTTTTTTAATTTAATGGATCATGCTTGAAGTGTATTTGAATGGGCACATCTTCCTACATTGTTGTTTACGTAGTGCACCTATCTACTTACCTCTTTGGTTGTGAAATAAATGTCCTTCACTTACAGTTTTAACTCCAAGTAGGTTCAGGTATGAGTATGTATACATGAAGTTATTATATGCATGTGATATTCAGCTGACATCATTTGATAAACAATTAGTGTAACAACCAGCACCTCCGTTCGTGCAAGATATTGTCCCCAACTTAGCCACCGTATAGGTATGGGGTTTTGTTCCTCAAAAGGCCTCGACGTTAGTAAGAGATGAGCTCTACTATATAAGTACCCACTTCACACAGGCTTCCACGATGTGCGACTTAGGGGTGTTACATTCTCCCCTCCTACATAGCCCAACATCCCCGTTGGCTCACAAATACCTCACCCAGGCGCTGTGGTCCGCACAGGAGCCACAATTCCGGCTGGGTATTGGCTCTGATACCACTGTAACAGCCCGCACCTCCGTTCACGCAAGATATTGTCCCTAACTTAGCCACCGTATAGGTATGGGGTTTTGTTGCTCAAAAGGCCTCGGCGTTAGTAAGAGATAGGCTCTACTATATAAGTACCCACTTTACATAGGCTTCCATGATGTGGGACTTAGGGTGTTACAATTAGTTCAGCATCGAACAAGTTTTAAACAAGCTAATATTTCCTGAATATGAACCTACTTTAATACAATAAATACACTACTTCTAGTTCATTTGACCTATGATTTTATTTTCTTAAGCATTAATTAACTTAACATCAACTGATTCAGTCCATTTAAGCGAAATTGAATTAACAACTAATCATCAAACAATGGTATTTTAGTATCTTACAATGAATTTTGGTAAAAGCGGACATATCTTTCAATTTATGGATTGATGCATCAGTTCAGTGGATGTGTTTCTGTTTCGACTAATTTATTTATTCCTTTACTGCCAAACATGGAGTAAATTTTAGCCATATCTAGTTTGAAATGTTTCATGTAATGTTCACAGATACAGTGGACTGAATGTAAAGTATATATGAAATTATATGGGCACCCCTAATTTAAGTCAAGTGTGTGAGCATTTAGCTTTTCTAAGGTAGTATTATATGGGACTTCATACAATATTAATTTCATCCACTTGGGTTAATATACATCATTAAGTTTTAAACATGAACTAGTTGTACAGTCTTTGTGTTCTGTTTTAGACAGTAATAATTTGTTAATTATGTCTAGCTTATAGTAAATGATTTTCTTATGTGTTATCAAAGTTATGCTGCAACACATTTTATTTATTTGAAAATTTTATACTATTAAAAGCCTTTACTTTGTTTTGCTATAGAAGGTGATTCAAATCTGTTAGTTTATTTTAATAATTATAGCAATAAATTTATTGTTTATTTTAGTAATTAAGACGATAATACAAGCTAATTATGACCAACAAATAAATTACAGTGGAGAATAACATCTAGGCATTTTAAATTTCATTAACAGCATTGAAGAAGACTTGTTTTGTAAGTGTCAATGGTTGGATTAACTTTCTGTTTAATCATAATGAATATTGTGAAAACAAATCAAAAAGGTTTACAAACCTAAACGAGCTGCAATCATTTTTCTATCAAATATTTTAGTGCGATTGATCATACTTTTTGAAATTATTTGACAGCCATAAAATGGAAATTAGGAAAATATTTTCAGCCATAATAACACAGGTTTTTATAAATCCACTGATTAAAAAAGAAAAATTACACAGTAAGATACAAAAACTTAAAAAATAGCCACTAGCATATATTTTTCTTACAGTTCTTGTTTATTTGAATCATACTTGATTAAAGCATATGAGTGTTTATGCATTAATTTCTGATTTGAGCCCATTGATTAAAACATATAATTTCATAAATTATAAGTGGTAGAATCGAATAACAAGCAGAATATGAATATGCTAGAATAAATGGTTAATTAAATAGAGCATATGGATAATTAATGTGGTAATGCTCCCATTTGGAAAGAAAGTAGGTATTGGGAAGCATATTGATAATTTTGTCTTGCCTGATTAGAGAGAAAATATTTAGACTCTATATATACAGGTGAAATCATGGTAATGATCCAGTTTTCCCAACTGGGTGGTTCGCTCACTTAACTATTAACTGGTAATAGAAATATTACTTGCAAATTCACCTAAGTTTAAGCAACATTGTAACATTTTCTAAGTGGCTTCGAATTATATTCTTGAATTGGACCAAGGGATCTGTTGACATTACTTGATTTGTCTTTAAGTTTTGGCATATTATTACTCAATTTTGTTGATGTTTTTACCATGGTTGAATAAATTCCAGAAATAGTATGTTTAAAGTTTAAACATGGTTTTTTTAAGAAACCAATTGTTGCTTTGGTAGTAGTAGTTGTGTCAAATTTACTCAACCGCAAGAGAACAATATAATGAAAAATATGATACTCCCTGAATTACATCTTAAAAGTGCATATAAATTGCACGATTTAGATGTATGTTACATCTTAAAAGTGCATATAAATTACATCTTAAAAATATGTCCCTATTATCACTACTTTTGAATTTGAATTATTATTTGAACATTTGTTGAATTTATAGTTAGCAGTTACAATCTTTGATTTTATCTTTCAATATTTAATGCTAAGAATTAGGATCTCGAAAATGAACTAAAAACAATCTTTGTTTATATTTCATAATAGTCTTTGTTTCCAACAACCCTTAAATTTACTGTTTCTTAATTTTGAATCCTATGCTATAGGAGTTGGAACTTGGTCCACCAGTACACAATTATTACAAAATTTAATCGGTCAACTATGACTTATATTACAATAAAGTTAACATAGATTTGATAGCCATTTGAGCTAAGATGTTTGTGTTAAATATAACATACCCTGTGTGGATAGTTGGCCATTTTGATTTACGTTACATGTGAATTCATGAAATGTTTTACTATTTTTTTCATTATTGTTATAGAACTTTCTTACAATTTTGTACATTCTACTAATTTTAAAGTCTAGATCATTTATAATATTTATTTTCAAGTTTTAAGATGTAATTAATCATAATTCCTAAGTAAATCTTTTCATGGGGTGCAAATATGAAACCTGCTATTAGCTAATTTTTAGGTATTATTCATGATAATGCCGCTGACATTTACCTAAACCAATTGTAATAGAAATAGTTTGATACTCCTTGAACCAATTGTAACATTAATACATTGTTAGTATTTGACAATTCCATTTTTCAAACATGTCCATGCAACAACATTAGAATTACTGTCTAAATTGAGGTAAATCAAAAATAATAATTTCCTACTTATCTTAATGCAGAATTTGCAATATTATTAAAAGGAAAGTCAGGTTGAACATAAAAGATAAACACAAATGGAAAGTATTTTATTCCCATAGCTAGGGATCCAATGCAGTAACATGAAGTAATATTCAAAAGAAATTGTTAACAGGAAGTATTCTTTTTTCTGTTTATGTATGATGCTCTTCTCTAGTCCTTTGAGAGGTTCTCTAGTTCTTTGAAACCCCTGTCATTTTGAGGAACCACTTATAAGGTTGTTTTTTCCTTAAAAAATAGAATATGAGAGGTGGAAAAACGAAAGAACCGATGTCATGGTCCGCAAAGAATGAGAAGATTTTAATTGATATACTTTATGAGAATGTGAAAGCGGGAAAATTACAATTTTCTACTTTCACAAAAAAATGTATGGGGTCAGATAAATCAGCAGATGATTCAGGCAACGCAATTAGACTACGAGATAGGTAAGCTAAAAGGAAAATGGAATCGTCTTCGTTGTGAGCATCGTCTTTTTTCTGATCTTTTAGCACATACGGGAGTCATATGGGATTCTAATACAAATCAAGTCAATGCTCCGGAAGAAGATTGGCAACACTTCTATACGGTAATATACGTTATGAAAAATATACAATTAAACTAAAATTTATAATCCTTGTATATATTGTAATTAAATAATATATAATATATTACTTTTGCAATTATAGAAAAGCAAGACAGAGTACAAGAAATTTAGGAAGGAAGGATGTGAGCATTATGCAATTCTTGGAGAGATATTTGGCGGGACAACTGCCACAGGTGGATTGGGGAATGCTTCTACTCAGCCACCTCCTACTTCAGATGAAGAATGTCAATTAAAAGAAAATTTCTTATCCAAAGGAGTGCATGTGCACATGGAGACTAAAGATGATGATGGAGAAAGCTTTCATATGGGTGATGATACGAGTACGAACGATCGTCGTCGTAAGAAATTGAAAAGTAACAAGATAAACAAACTTGAAGCTTTTATGGAAAAGTGGAATAACATACGTAGTAAAGATGCTGAGTTGAAAAATGCATGGTTGAAAGAAAAGCTTGCACTCCTTCAAAGAAATTCGTCTACTTCGGAGAGCAGAACCCCTGATTTGGGCCCTTACTCACATATGGCTTGTTTAGATATACTGAATAGCATGAATGAGGTGACCAACGAAGTTTATATCAAATCAGTAAATGCTTTTAAGGATCCAGTTTTTCGAGTGACATTTGTGAAGATGGCGGAGCATAGGCGCTTACAATTTTAGAGCTTCTTTGATTCACACAATGTTTATATGAATTATGTGTTAGGAGCTTAGCTAATTTTAAATCGTGTTATTGTTGTATTTTGCTCTATTGTTTTTGTGTGTTAGGAGCTTAGCTAATTCTAAACTATGATACATTGTTATGTTGTTATGATTGTTTGTATGTTGTTATGTTTGGGTCTGGTGGTGTCTATGCTTTTTTCCGGTTTGAAGTTGCTGCCAATGCTATGTCTAATTTCACTTTGCTTTCCCTGTAGTGTTGCTTTCCCTGTAGTGGACACATTAATGACTATTTTTCTGTAGTGTTGCTACCAATGCTATGTCTAATGTTTGGGTCTGGTGGACACATTAATGACTATTTCTGTAGTGTTGCTTCTCATTTTGACTCTCTACCATCATGTAGTGTTTGGGTCTGGTGGTGTCTATGCTTCTTTCCCTGTAGAGCTGCATTGTTCCATGTATTGTTGATGTGAATGGCCTATTGTGAACGTCAATTTATTTTTTCATTATGGTCTTTGTTTTTGGATGTCTTGTGATGATTTTTCCATGATATGTAAAGCTGTGTTTTTTGGTACAAAATCGAATTGCAACCATTTTTTCCCCATGGTTACCAATTTTATATTACATATAACACATATTTGTTTGACATTTGCTTCGTTAACTTTATATTAGGTACTATAACACGGATGAAGAGAGCATAATGAATTCTACCAACTAAGTTTATAATTTAAAATTTGTCTAATTTTTCAGTCAACCTTTTGGAAAATTTATTATGAATGCAAAACTCCATTAAATGATGAATTCATGTTAAGAATTTTTCCAGTGGGATGCCTGTTGAGTTTGGTGAAATTTCAAACATATATAATGATGGTTCAAGCGACAATTGTTCAAGCGACAATGGTTCAAGCGATGATGATTCCATAACAATGGATGACATTACATCAGATGACAGTGAAGATATAATGATGATTAATTTTTCATTTTCTAACTGAAGAAGTGTCGTTAGTAGAACGCCTTGTAGGACATCATCTCTTACAAGAAAAGGATTTATGCTTGCGATTTTAATTGGGCATCCATCTTTCTGTCATGAAATGTTTCGCATGCAAAAACATTTGTTTCTGAACTTTAGTAATGCTTTGAAAGAGAAGGGACTATTAAAAAATGGTAAAAAAGTGGATGTTGAGGAGGATGTTGCTATGTTTTTGATGATTATAGGACACATGGCACGCTGCATAGTGGTTGATGACCGTTTTCAGTATTCCAATCATACAATCTCAAAATGGTTTCGTAAAATTTTATGAGCTGTTTGCTCGTTAGGCATGGAGGTTATTCAACCAAAATATCAGGATACTGTCCATGAGCATCTTTTGCAAAAGTATCCTCATTTCAAGGTGATACAATCGAATACTTATGATATTTATCTAGTTAGAAATAGAATAATAATAATATTGTCATTTAATATCACACAACAGAATTGTATTGGAGCAATAGATGGAACACATGTGTAACAACAAGGAATTTCGCTCGATCCGATTCGATCGCTAAACCGACCAAGACCGTTCGAAACCCCTGATTGTTTTGAGAACAAGACAAATCGGAACACAAACAGAAGAACATTTCATTGCTTATTACAACAGTTCCATCAGAATAAAAGAATATACAGAGTATGAATAAATATTATACATCAGAAAAATATCAGAGATTTAAATTACATTTAAATACATAACAGCAGAAAAATAATACAACACACAACTGAAAGAAATACACGGATACAGAGCTTTTCGAGTATCGTTCCAGCTGTAAACCTAGATCCCGTGAATATAAATCTGCAAAACCCAACTACTAGCTGTCTGTGCGGAAAATAAGGGCACCCAGAGTTTAGGTTAAAACAATAAACTCCAGGTCAGTCATGTGACTGGTGTGAGAACTAAAACAGTTATTAATTTGATTTTAAATTTCGGTAAATCAAGGGACCACGCCGTATAACACGGAATGGGTTTTTACCCCAAGAATACCAGTGCATAAACAAACAGTGCAATGCTAAATAAAGAACAATGAAGCTGTTATAAGACCTAGGTCCCATCACATAATGCAACGCAAGCCGGAGGATAGGGTTTTACCTTATAATAGCCAAATAATGCTTGACACGTTTAAAAACAGATTGTTTTGATATTACTATAAGTGTATAGTGTCAAAACAATTTCAATCATAAGTATCAATCATAGACCGCATAGCTACCATCTACAATGTCGCCATACTAGGTTCTATAAATAAAACCGAATTATCACGTATTGGAAATTGGATTCCATCATGAGTCGAGGCAAGGGGAAAGCTCCTCTCCGTTTGATACACTCTAGCAAATGTCTCAGGACCACACACATCGATCCTTGGAACCTCCAAGGCCGGTCCTTTCCTACTTTTGAGGATTAGTTATTCCTGAACACACGTTTCCCGGTCCTATAGGACCTATATCCGAGGCGCCTCGCATTCCAACAACCGGACAGGTAAAAATAATATAAATGTCAGGGCTGGTAGGTCACTGACATCACCCAAAGCTAGAAAGAAATGTCGTGCACTCTTTGGGTCCTTGTCCCGTTTTTGACTCATACCGAGGTGTGAGGCTCACGAATTAATGCTATACACAAAAGTTGTTCCACATAGGTCGTTCTTTGATCATCCACCACAAGACTTTGCTTTTCAACAGAAGCCTTGATCATCCGCCACTTAGGCATGCAACACAGGCAATTCACTCCATGCTACTGATGTCCATCGATATACAACCTCTGAGCTCGTACGTCTCAGAGAAGGGTGTTAAGCAAGAGAATAAATTCTCCGCCACCAAACGGATGTATATTTAATAGAGATCAATCAACACAGAATAAAATCCAGTGTCAGACACACAGTCCAGTTACAAGTTCGTTCTGGGTCTGAACGAAACCGGAGGAACCTTATTCCTCGCATATCCATCGATCTCCAAGTACGTCTGGACGATCACCAACTAATTCCCTCCTCTTGGATGTACATCCCAATCAAGATCATCAATAATCATCCAAACGATGTGAAGACCTTTGGTCTTCAACCACTGTCTTCTTCTTCGACTTATCGTCGAATCGATTATTCAAAATGGGTATAAACCCGGCCTTTCCGAATAACCCACGTATATAATAAACAAGTGTTACACAAACACAACATACGCCTCATTCCAATTCATAGTATTCTTTTATTCAAATATTCACATTCTTAGGGAAAGGTTCCCATTAATTTTATCAAAGATAAATTCTTTTAAATTTTTTCTTTAATCTTCCTTTGGATATCAAATCAAACCATATTAAGGTTTTCCAAACTTGTCGGGATTAGCGAACCACACCGAAGTAATCATTTATTTCCCAATCCCAACCTATTCATCCCATGGAGCAAAATGGGTAATGCTCCATATCTAACACCACGGTGTTATCGGTAAATATTAATTACCATTTCACGTTCAAATCTAATTAAAGATTTAACTATCACTTTAGAGCAAAACTGGTGACACTCCATTCTCGATCATTTCAATCTAATTAAAGATTCATTAAAACTCCACTTAGTCTTCCCACAAATCAATATTAATGGTTATTAAAAGCTAAGAAGTTAATCTTTTCTTAACTGGGTTAAAGAACTAATGTCATTTAAAAACACGGTTCACGACAAACTCAAAATCACATTCCATTCTATCAGTCTCTAACTTTAAATTAGTAAGAGAACAATTCCCCAAATATTAACCCCGAAGGCCGAAACCAACATCAGATCAAAACCCAGGAAATCATTCACCTTAACTGATTTGCAGTTAGTTTCTAATTTTCTTAACTCAATTTGGGTTTAAGAACAGTATTATTAAAGATACTGTTCACGACAAACCCAAAATCCCATTTGATATTAAATACAAGGCTCTGAATAGAAAATATATCGGCTTATATTCAATATCAAATTCTGAAACCAACAAATATCGTATTGGAAATAATGATATAAATATATCTTTCAAATTCCCATAATGATATCTGTATAATCACGAAATCCAACATGGAAATATTCCAAAGATAATTTCAATTCAAATCCATTCCAATTCGTATATTGGAAATTCTGTTTATTTTTAAAATCACTTCAAATCCAATTTATTTATTCAAAAATATTGGATTATAATTCTAGTTCATAACTAGTTCATTTTGATAAAAAAATTTTTTATCCTTTTTAAATATGGGATTTTTCGCCCTAATTCTTTCTAAATCATTTACTACGATTTTACATAAATTATTGATATTTTTAATAATTTATCAAGGCATGTACAGTCGATTTCCAATAACGATCGTCGAACTGCACTTACAGCGACCTTTTTCCAAATTGATTTGGACATAATTCCAAATCCAACCGTTAGATTTCAAATTTCTAATATTCATTGGAAATCTCTTTTCGATACGAACCCAACGGTTCCGTTTTTAGGAGAATCCGACGGTCGGATCTCCCGTAACGTCAATTCGAAGTCAATGGTCGAAATTCGCGAACTGCCGCGGCGCGGCGCGATCTATTCAGGCCATTTAATATATAATATATATATATATTATATATATTTCGTCGATTTCAATTATAAACATATTTTATAATTCGTTTTAAATTCGTTTTCAAAACAATTTCAACTTCATATTCAATTTTAAATCAAAATTGAATATTCAATATCATTAATATATAAATGATAATATTTTCAAAATATTAGATTTTGAAATCACTTCCTTTTCTATATTCATTACAAAAACGAATGTAATCGATATAAATATCATTCGCGTCAAAATGGCGCATATCTAACCAACACGGCTTTATATATTTCAATTACTTCGTTACTCTATTCAACAAATGAATATTTTCTTCAACACATGAATATATATTTTATTCAACACATGAATATTTATTAATTCTTACTTACAATAAAAATGTGAATTTTATTGTATAAATTTTTCGTTCAACACATGAGTTTTCTTTTATTCAACACATGAATATATATTTTATTCAACACATGAATATTTATTCTATTCAACACATGAATTTTCATTTTATAATATTCTTTATTTTCCAAGTTGTAATGAGACCCAATCAATTACCATATAATGTTAATTATACGGATTTCATACAACACATGTATATAATAGTAACGATAAATAATCAACTGTTGACGTCAAAAGTTGGTCACTAGTGACGATCAACCCCCAATCGCGTGATCAACATACGACTAAAAATGAAAAATGCAGTAAAAAAGTAAAATAACGGGGAGCACACACAGAGTTTTTATAGTTGTTCGGCAAAGGCAATGCCTACGTCCACTTTATATTTCTTTTTCTTTTGATTACAAGTACAATGTTTTTTCTACTTGAAGAAAAGAAAGAAAATGATTATCTTCCTTTCTCTCTTTTGAGAGATTGAGATTCTGGAGAAGAGTAGAGATGAAAAGCTTATGGAAGCCGTCTGGCCAGAAAAAGTCCCCTTTTCTCTTTAAGCTTGAAGGTATTTATAGGTGAAAAATGCAGCTTGGGCTGTTGTGAAAGGGTCCGGCCATTTCGGGAAGGCCCGGACACGTGGAGTCAATCCATTGGCTCGAGTTGCGGCTGGAAGACTATTCCACTGTTCATAAATAGTATCCTCGGATGTTGTGGCTGACGTGGCATCCACGGAGAGGTATATCAAAAGTAGAGCTTTGTCCGCATATGGTTGACCGCCTTTATCTCCTTGGAAATCAGGATAATAGGTGGACTGGCTCTGTAGAAGATTTCCATGCTAGCCCGAAATAATCGGTCGACTTACTCCGATAAACTCGGTCGACTGGGAGGCCTATTCTTCCGGAGTGAGATGTTATTTGTTGAATCTGGACGTGAACCGATGTGTGACTATTTTGGACCCATTATTGGCTATTGGGCCTCCTGAAATGCGGCTTTGTATTTGACTGCGCGTCTGGACTTTGCTCGTTGAGACTCTTGCCAAAAAGAGGGTCAACACTTTGCCCCTTAGAATGTGTCTTGCTCGACAGAGGGAGATGTGTTCTGAAATCTGTACCAAAGTACAAACGCTCAAGCTGCTATGGTCGCGCCGGACCATATTGAGGCCAGAAAACCAATGGTCCGATGTTGTATTAAGACCAGAAAACCGACAACCATCGGGAACCGTATTAAGGCCGAGATGGCGATTGCCATAAGAATAGGTTCCTGCAAATACAAAGCAAACCATTCTCATTTGGAGAAGGGTGATGGGTCTAGCATTTTATTCCACTTGGCTTTAGAGGGTGGCGAGCATAAACCATGCTCGGCTTGGTGGCGAGCGTAAACCATGCTCGGCTTAGTGGCGAACGCCAATCTGGTTCGGCTTAGATAGGGCGAGTATTAACCATACTCGGCTTAGGGCAAGTGTTTCTCATGCTCGACTCATGTTAGGTTAGTTAGTTTAACGAGCTATGCACGCTCATGATGTGAAGAAAGAGAGCGTATTCCACACTCGTGTTTAAGAAAATGTGACCTCAATTAATTGAAGGAGTAGGCGTTTGAAGTGGTGGTGGGCTTTCGCGCTAAACTCATAGAACAGGGGGGCGAGCATTAACCATGCTCGACTTAGAAATTTTACAACACGATCTACTTTTGCAAAAAGTAAAGTTCATAACTGCTAAGCAACTATTACAAAGAAATTCTGGGGACAGCGATTGATTACAGAGCATCAAGGCGTCCTTGTTATTAAAAGAAATACATCGAAAGAAAAGATACAGAATCTAATAAATGATAATTACGCAAGTGCTAGTCTCAGGATCCTTTCCATTTCTAGGAGCTCGCGGACCAACCTGAGGTGAAACACCCCACCTCCGTTAGGGTCACTCTAAAAGGGAATGCCCTAATTTTGGTGGAGGTTTGTAAGTATAAGTCACAGATACACAAGACAGATATAAGAACACATATTTTTGAACAGCGGAAAATGACAACAACTTTTATTTCATTAAAATACGTGTTACACAAACCATGCCATAATTGTCCTACAATACTTCCAAAAGCATTACATCTTCATAACTGTCTTGATTTCATTATTCAAAGAAGCATAAAAAAAACATAAGTAAACTACATAAGTCCCATAATTGCAGTCCGAAGCCATAGTCCAAAAACGAAAAAGATCCAAGCAATACATTCTTTTTCTTCAAGCTGGATGTGAAAACTGGTCAAGCTGCGGTATTCCCTCCCTGTGGACCGGGGGGGGGGGGAACGAAAGAAAAGTAGAGTCAGACATAAATCCTGAGTAAGTCTAGGACTATTCAGTCTATGAATAAAGAACTGGGCATGATAAGTATAAACTGGAAATGGGAAAGCACCATAAACTAAGCTAAGTTGTCTAGAGTCGAATATACTATCGTACGCCATATTAATCTCTGCATCCATATAAACTAGTTCCCAACAGGCACCCCATAATCAGGGTGAAGTGATCCATTTCTAATGATCGGCTCCTACTCGCATAGTTGCATGTGTCTTACGGCCCCCGTTGTTGTAGATACCTATGCTGGTCCCACCATGGGGTGTATCAAGTCCCATGGTGGCAGCCCGACACAATTCTAGAATGCACAGGTATACTACTGGTGCCCAGTGCCTTATTTTTCTGCGCCGGAGTGTGTGCACGCCCGCATCCCGTTGGAACCTACACTGCTGCACCACCGCCGTCGATTTGACTTCTTACAGTCAGCCCAGTAATCGTGCCCCACCCTGCCTAGTTCAGGGTATCCTGATACACCTTGTAGGGTTACTGCTGAAAAGGGTCCCCCGCTACTAGGTTTTCTATTTCTAGCCAACATGCTAAGTTGGTTAAGTGTTTTGTAAACCTAACCCCCAATCAGTCTGTATAGTTTAGCATGTTCCATTTGATTAAGTATTAATTTAATTTACTTAATCCTATCAATCCTGACTCAGCCTTAATTGTCTTATTAAAGCCTCGACCTCTCACATTAGACAGATATTGTTATGGCTGCCTGTTGCCGGTTGGGTCCGGGCAGTCTTATGCCACAACTCAGTCTAACCTCGGGTCTTTATTGGGCTCCGTGTTTAACCACCCACATTGGATAGGTATTGTTGTGACTACTGGACAGCCGGGCGGTTCCGGGCTGGTTTACATCACAACTCAATCCAACCTCGGGTTAAACACCTCGTATTTTCTAAATTTACATATTTTGTCTCTTTCCTTTTTATATGTAAATATTTGCGGCCCATTATTCAAATTCATCTTTATTGGGTAAAATTAATTTATGCCACTTAATTATTTTTCAAGGTCGTTGGCATGCGTCAAACATGCCAACACATATGTTTTATATTTTAACCCAAACGTCACTACCCCCGTTTTATACGTTCGCTAAAATATAACATATGTTGGGTTTAATATTTAAACCCAACTTAGCCACATGGAAAAGGGGAGGCTTAGAACATGGTGTTTATATATTCTAAGTAACATAAAAAGGGGAGTGTGAATGCATGAACTTGCAACATGGCGAACTAATTAACATAAATTAGGCACTTGTGAACTTGCATTATAATAGCATATGATCAATGGCATGAACATACCTAAACATGAATCATGGTTTTTAATCTATTCATAGAATCATGGCATAAACATACCTAAACATGAATCATGGTTTTTAATCCATTCATGTAAACTTGCAAGTGGAATGTAAATCTAACTTAATTATGTGTCACACATATTATCATATGGTTTTGATAACAATATAGGCCTAAACCATGTTTTCAATTAGGCATAACACCAAACATAGTTTAGTCATGTTCATAGAGTCAACACAAGTTCACAAAGATGCTTACTTTTGTCTCTAATACAAAAGTATGGTTTTACATTTGAATCATGATGCTAATTCCAACATAAATTCATATAAACCATAATACTTAATTGAGTCCAACTACATACTAAAAGTGATCATAAAAATATACCCCATGTTGGCATAATAGTGAATCATATACTTGCATGAATCTCAAATAAACTACCATAAACATGTACTCGTTATCATGAATAATATACTTGCAATTATCCAATAGGTGTTGAAATAAACTACCACAAACATATAGTTGTTAACTTTCAACATGAAATAAACACATACTTGCAAATATCCAATAGGCCTAACATTGTTATACCACAATATCCCAAATCGATTCGTAATTAGAATCATAGCAACGTACAATTATGAATTGTTATCACCACAAATTGAGTACAATTCCATTTTTCGTTTTACACAAATCAAAACACAATTATTCATTCACATCGGAATAGCACTCTACTTAGAACGTATGACGAATCTTCAATTCAGGAATCTGAATTCTGAATTTGGAGATGCTATCCTTGGTTGTAGGCGTTGTTTTGATTTAGTTATTGTTGCTTTAAGCTTTTGAATTGTCTCCTAATCGTCTCTCAATTTTGACGGCTACTCCTAGTCTCGCCTCAGCAGCATGACGGTCTCATTCTCATTTTTATTTGTATGAATTAGGTGGAGTCTTAGGTCCTTTTTATAGAGTTTGTGAATTGATTAGGACCGTCGATGGAGCTTGGATTAATATTAGCCGTTCGTTTGAAGGAGAGACCAATCAGGAGCTGACACCTAGCCCTAGTGACAAGGCAAGACTCAGAAATTCGGCCAAGCACAGACCAGGCCAGCCAGGAGGGGCTGGGTTCGACCTGGCTCAGGGGCCAGGTCGACTACCTAGTCGACCCCCAGGTCGACTACCCAGTCGACCCCCAGGTCGACTACATAGTCGACCTGGGTGCCCCAGGTCGACTACCCAGTCGACCTGGGTAGCCCAGGTCGACTTCCCAGTCGACCTAGGTGCCTTGGGCGGGAAAATTCCCGCCCTGGCCAATCTGGCCCGATTTTTGAAATTTGAATTTGTTTTCTGAGCTGTTTTTGTCTGTTTGAATTTTAAACTGAATTCTGAAACTTCCGGAGGCCATATCTCCCTCATACGGAGTCCGTTTTAAGCAAACTCGGACTCTATCTCAAGCAGAATTCCGAGTCGAACGCAATGGCGTATCCCGTTTCCCTTAATTCTTTGATTTGAAATTAGTTATACTTTATTTTGTGAATTTCACTGTTATAGAATATATGGGGTGTTACATGAGGAGCTTGGGCGGATGGTCGCGGTGGCATGGCTTGGGCGCGATCTTTGACATATTCAGCGAGTTCCCCTTTTCTAACTCGTCCTTCGATGAGATCACGCAGATGTGGACAATCATTTGTATTATGTCCAGCTACGTTGTGGAATATACAATGCTTGCTAGAATCAAGTTCCATCTGGGTCGGGTCTCGTCGTGGTGGCCATGGAGTGGGGAAGGACTCGCGCATATCGAGATAGATATCGAGCAAAGAGGAATTGAGCTCGATGTGCAGATCGTACTTGTTTTCATTTCGAGGTCGGACATTACGTTCATCCTTTTCTGGGACCTTTCCTCTTCCTTTATTCTGGCCATTGCCATTGAGTGGACCTTTTTGTTTGGCTTCTAAAACTTCAACGCTCCCCATTTCAAGGCTAGCATCCTCTTGTCGGAGGAATCTCTCGGCCTCGGAGTAAAAATCATCTATATCTTTGGGAGGATCCCTAGTTAAGGAGTTTGAGAATTTTTATCTCTTATGGACTCCCGCAATGGCTGCCATCAACACCATCGATGGCTCGGGATGATCGACAGATGCTACAGCTGCTTTGAACCTTTCGAGGAAGGATCTTAGCGTCTCTTCGGATCGCTGTTTGATGGTAGATAAAAACATGACACTTTTCGGTCGAGAGATATGCACTCGAAACTACTCGATGAAGCGGGTGACCAGAGTATTCCAACTACTGATTGATTCTGTTGTTAGCTGTCGAAACCACATACCGATTATATCTGTGAGAAAGAGAGGAAAGCACTTAGCCATGAAATTGGTTGATGCACCAAGTACTTCCATATGACGCATGTATCGCATGAGATGAATGGTCGGGTCAGTGCGACCGTTTTATGGCTCGATGGCTGGGAACCTAAAGTCCGGAGGATTTCGAGAATTTCTGATTTCTCTAGTGAAGGGGCTGCGGTTGACATTGTCTATGTCTTGCTGCGAAGAATTTCCCCGAGTAAAGCATCAGATAATGCTTGCGAGATGACTCCCATCTCCGAGGAGTCATTGCCATGAACTTAATTCTGCCTCTTGAGAAGGTTCTGCACGAGGATCCGGCAGAAGCATGCTCGGAAGGGTGGCCATTGGTTGGACTCGACCTCCGAGATTTGAGTGAAGGTGTGAGGGAAGGTGAGATCTGGCAGGTGGTTCTGGGCAGAATGGCCCCTCTGGAACCTGATGAGTCGTGGGTCGAGCCATACCCATAGAAAAGGGTCTAGGCTGATCCAGCATAGCATGTGATGCTCGGAGGCCAGGGTTGCCCCCGTTTGAAGCGAGGTTAGGAGGATCTACGGTAGCGTTTTCTTCCGCCACGGCGAGGACCGGAATAGTAGGGTGGCTTCCCTGGTTCGAAGGGAAGGCTGTGCCATCTCTTTGTTGAAAGGAAAGAGTGGTTAAATTGGTTTGTGGTAAGACTCCGGGTTGTAATAGGAATGGAATTGATTCTGATGGACCCGGGGGGAGCTCAACCGATTCAATAGGTCAAGATATTCCAGAGAGTGGAGGCATATTTGTCAGATGATCTAGATCTTGATCGCCCATCTCCTGAGGTCCTATGGCCACAGCTGTGCTGGTCACTGGAAGCGATACCCCCGGTTGTGCTCGACTGGTTGGTGGGACCAAACCAGGATGAAAAGAAAGAAAGAAAATGATTATCTTCCTTTCTCTCTTTTGAGAGATTGAGATTCTGGAGAAGAGTAGAGATGAAAATCTTATGGAAGCCGTCTGGCCAGAAAAAGTCCCCTTTTCTCTTTAAGCTTGGAGGTATTTATAGGTGGAAAATGCAGCTTGGGCTGTTGTGAAAGGGTCTGACCATTTCGGGAAGGCCTAAACACGTGGAGTCAATCCATTGGCTCGAGTTGCGGCTGGAAGACTGACTCCACTGTTCATAAATAGTATCCTCGGATGTTGTGGCTATTGTGGCATCCATGGAGAGGTATATCAAAATTAGAGATTTGCCCGCATACGGTTGACTGCCTTTATCTCCTTGGAAATTGGGATATTATGTGAACTGGCTCTGTAGAAGATTGCCATGCTGGCCCGAAATAATCGGTCGACTTACTCCGATAAACTCGGTCGACTGGGAGGCCTATTTTTCCGGAGTGAGCTGTTAATTTGTTGAATCTGGACGTGAACCGATGTGTGACTGTTTTGGACCCATTATTTGCTGTTGGGCCTCTTGAAACACGACTTTGTATTTGACTGCGCGTTCGGACTTTGCTCGTTGAGACTCTTGCCAAAAAGAGGGTTAACATCAACCATCATCCAGAGTGCACCACACAACTGCATAAGCATTAAATATAAATAATTAACGCTTACACAGTCTGTCAACCAATCGATCAACATACAACTAAATAATTGGGATTAGTGTACGCCAAATATCATCCCAACACCCATGTGGGGTTTCAATCAACAAACACAGATTCTTATTTGTGCAGTTAGGCGATGTGTAAAATTTATCGTCCCAACATGTTTCAGCATGGGCTCCTTCTTCAAGGCAAACATCCTTCCGTGGCAGGAAAAATGCCGTGACAGAAAATGTGATGGTTGCATGTGACTTCGATATGAGATTCATGTTCGTATATGCTGGATGGGAAGGTACTTTCAATGAATCTCGAGTATTTATCGATGCAGTTTCAAAACCAAGCAACAAATTTCCATTGCCACGAGGAGGTACTTTTAACTAGTTTTATTTGTGATGGATAACAACAAATTTACAAATATTTATAATTAACTTATACAAAAGCACAATTCTTTCATATGATGGTTTTTATAATTTGTTTGTAGAACAATTCTATCTTGTTCATTATGGATATCCAAACATATCTGGATATCTTTCTCCTTATCGTGGACAAATATATCATTTACGTGACTATAACGGACAAGGAAGACTACATGGAAAGGAAGACTTATTTAGTATAGACATTCATCATGTAGGAACATTATTGAGCGTTGTATTGGAGTTCTAAAAGCAAGATTTCCTATTTTAAAGTTGATGACAAATTTCCCGCTTTCTAGGCAAAGGAAAATTCCAATTGCATGTTGCACAATACACAACTTTATTCGGGAAGAGCACACGATGGATACTCTATTTACTGAATATTCATCTGAAAACATGGTATTTCAACCCATATTGGAGTCAAGTCATGAACAAGAGGTTGTGTAGTTTATTGTTAGTCAATCGGCTCAAATGGGATATGTTAGAGATCAAATAGCCACACGGATGTGGAACGAGTATGTAACAACTCATCATTTATAGTTCAGGTACAATTTTATATCAATTTTAATTTAATAATTCAATCTATCTTTATTTCAGTAACATATCTGAGTTGTTCAGGTACTCTTATTTTTATTTACTTTTATGCTGTGATTCAGTAGATGTCTTAATTTTGTACTATCGTTTGCAGATGTAACTTGGAAGACATCAGAAGCACGTTGCTTACAAAGTTTGTGGCTTATATAAATATCATATTGTTATGATAGATGCTTGAGTTGTTCTCTTTCAACATTCTCTTTATCTAGCTTATCTCTTATGTTATATTTAAAACCATGTTATGAATTTTTTATTTTAATTTTATTTATGTACAATTCGGCCTTATGTAGTTTAAAATATTGTATTCTCTTTAATGTTTAATCATTATGTTTAGAATTCAGCTTTTTATCTTTCGTATATTATAGTTTTTATTTAGCAGCTTGATATATTTACAGTTGTTTATATTCAACTTCTTTATGTTTGAATTCTTTATTTTGTTTTTTGTTTGATTTACAACATGTAGTATGTTCATGCAAACAAGAAAAATGAACAGTATATATCATTGAGGGCGACTATTTGAATAATATATGTTTGAATTGCCAAAATGAAAACTCAAATTTTCAAAGTTTGAAACCTATATTTCAAACCAAACGCATTTTCAAATTTTAGTTTTTAAAACTTGTTTTCGAAAAAAGGATAATCAAACGCATTTTGAGAAATAGTGAAAACATTCAAAATGGAAAATTGAAAACAACTATGAAAACTCAAAATTAAAACCAAACGCACCCTAAGGTACTGAACCAATATTCAATCAATAACATATAAAGAAAGAAAATTTTACATCATAAATTTTGCACCGCCGAAGCATCCGTGGTAGAAAATGGAGCCCCAAAAAAAAAAGATCTTCTTCATCCCAATGAAGCCTATTTCCTACAAATTAATTGGATATGCTTACATAGTTGAATATTTAGGATTAACAAAAATACAGAAAAAGGTTAATGATCATTATATAGATTAAAAAATTAAACTATCTCTATCAATGTTTCTTTTTATAACCTTTAGAAGAATAAATTAAATAATCTTATAAACGTGAACGAAGAACAAATACTTTCATTCTTTGATACTTTACACTTAAATTGCTCTGGTTTCCATCTGCTAAGACCACGTTTAATTTTCTCTCTACAATTTGAATTAAAATTATCCTTTTATTTTGAGATCGCAAAACACATGCATGCATTTTTAATAAGAGATATAAGCATACTTGGATTTTAATATGTTAGAAAATATGTCAGTTGTGAGAATACAATCTAGAATTTTAATGAAAGAAATATTCATGTGGAAATATTTTTCATGTTAACAACTTTTGCATGATCCTTTTCTTCAGCCACACTAATCTATGCAATGACTACAAAAAGCAGGAAGTTAGCAAGGCTAAATTTCTTTTTATATAGAGTATTATAGTGGTGCTATTAAGAACTTTCTGCCACAATATGCTTCCTTTATAGTCCCGTAATAAAAAAAGAAGGTAGTCTAGCTTTCTTTAGATAACCTAATTTTTTTTTTCTAATAGAATAAAAAGTAAATTTTATTTGGTCGTAAGAGAATTTAAATATTTCCATACCTTATATGAACATTTTTATCATGTATGATTCTATTTCTCTTTCTCTTATTTAGTAAGGTTTGCTATAACCTATAAAATTTTGTTAGAAAATATTAGTGCCTATCGATTGATGATAAGAAAAACTCGCTTTATGAGAATTTTAAAAAGTATACACATTGTTTATTGAATAAATAAATAAAATTGATATACATGAAAAAATTGACCTAAGCAAAAGTAAGAGAATAAATCATGAAAACATCTTAAACCTCATAACATAGAACATGTGCTTTTGATGAGCATGTATACATGTATTTTTTCCATGTAGCAATGACAATATAAATGATTTAATCAAGCATTATCTATAATGAATGCATCACATTAAACATCATAATCTAAGGCCATGAGTATACTGTATTCCACAATGATGAAAGTGACAAAATAACCTGGAAATTAGATCTGTAGAAGGATATGATAAAATTGCCACATTACCACGCATCTACATTATACTATATTTAAAACTGAGAAATATCTACATCATTCAAGAACAATTTCTAAAGCCTGAAAAAGGTATTATATTTTTGGATCCAAATTAACTTGCAAGTTGCATGTCACCAACAAAACACAGCAAAATGTAAGTAGAATTGGTATTTTTCCAATTTATCCCTATAAATGAAAAATATTTTACAAATACAACAAAACTAGTGTGTAAACCGTGCGTTGCACGCAAAAATGTTATAAAATATAGTATTAAAAATTTTATTGTTAAAATTGGAACTTTATTATATAACGTACGATGAATCTAACAAAATAAATAAACTTTAAATTATTGTTGTTGTTGTTGTTTATATAAGGTATGTATTATGTAACTTTTATTTGTTTGAAGTAAAAAAATAATTCTATTGTTCTTATTACTATGAGCAAGTGTTTATTTTGAAACTAACATATTTGAGTTATGTTGGATATATTAAAAAAGATTATTTATTTCTTTTAAAAATATGTTAACTTTGAAATTATGTAATTTGTTAAAATATGTTGCCTTAAGAGTAAATAATCTGAATAAATTGAGAAGGATTTTATAATAAAATTATATAGGTCTTATTGTAGAGTTATTTGAAGTTAAAAATAGTATATTTTTTAAATGTAGTGTGCGATAAATTTATTGTTCATGTACATAAACGATCATTGTTATTTACAAAATAACTTTATTATTGTTTTTTTTGTACATAAATGTATGCATGAGATCTATACATCTATGTAGTTAAGCACAAAATTTTCATTATGATTTTTATTAATATGTATGTCTATACATATGTGACTAATGCATAAATTATTAAAATACTTTAAATTCGATATTTCGTGAACAATTTAAATACATATGATCTAAATATAAAAAATTAGTCGATGAAGTGCATATAACTATAAAATTGTTAGAATATGGATATTTAAAGTTAAAAATAGAATTCTATGATATAGATAAATTTATTAAGACAAATGAATAATAAATTATCTTTGTTGATGTTACTCATTTATACACTTATGATCTCTGAATTATATACTTTTATATTTAAATGAAAATTTCACTTGACTATTTTTTTAAGAGACCGACTATTTGGACACAAAATTAGACATAATTGGTGGCACAAAAGATCTGAGCCACTGGATCTTTTTATCCTTATATGGAGAGGTAAAATTCAGAGGGTGATCTAATGGTGGAGATTAACTGTGTCACCAATTATACCAAAATTTAATGCCTAGGTAGACTTTCCCTTATTTTAATATGAATATGATGTACATATTGAAACCGTCACATTTAAGGATTTATAAAATAAATTAGTGAATAATTATTAATTAAATTTATTCAAATAATTTAAAACCAACATTTACGTGATTAATTCAAAATATATGGTTGTAAATGTGCAAAATTATGTGATATTGAGATGGTTTTTTGAGCAACTTTAAAAATTTCAGAAGGTGCCCTTTGGTTAAAATAATGTTTTAACAGTGTAATTCATTAATGTATACATATAAATGAATCATAAATTAAACTTGTGATTATGGTATACATATATAATTATGTTATGTGACTGATGTACTTGTATATCCAAATGAATTCTATACCATTTATTTAATATGAATATTGTGCAAATTAAAAAAATTCATTTTTAATGATTTATTTGGCACATCAACAACTAATAGTTCACTAAATTAAATTATAGTTTTAAGATTTGTGATTAACTCTAGCATATGAAGTTAAATATAAAAATATTATAACAAAATTGAGATAGCTTGGTAAAAGGTTAAAATTAAGGCTTTTGCTTAAAAAATATATTTTTACAATGCATGACAGAATTGTTGATACTTTTTATGATATTTTATTGCTATTATTTTTTGTTTTATTTCGAAAATTAAATTTTTACTTAGTCACACATTTCTATAAACATTATTTTTATTTTTCTTTGCACAAATGCATTTTTCTTTTGGTTGCAAAAACGACTGCATTATTGGATTATAAACTCACACTATCATTATTTGAAGATTATGACACGTTGAACATAGGAACTTGTAGATCGCTATTTTTAGTGCAATTTATGGATTTTTAACCAATTTGTAGTTGATCCTAGCTTCCCTATTTACAAGCTTACATGTAAATACTTAATTATTAATTATGAGGAAATAACCATCTTAAAATTTGTTGACTTAGTTGATTATTTTTGCCATTTGAGGAAGTAATTTGCGCTTTCATTTCGTTGTACCAGTTGGTAGCCAAGTTAGATGTAAATAGAATAATTAAATCGGATATGAAAGTAGAAGATAAAGCAGTAACGCTAAAGCAACATAAATAATCCAAGGGAAATTCGGGTAGGGTAGTAAAAGGGAAGGCGACGAACATTAGGTAGTGAATAGGAAAATGTCACTTGTGAATGTGCATTTTGTCATATATTAAAGTCGCAGGTGTTGCATTAAAAGCTACCTTTGCGTGGAAGTTATACTTTTTAATTTCATGTATGATTTCAAGCGCTGGTTGAATAGATGTCTAAGTCTGAGATGTTTATTCAATAGACACATGACACCGACACAGAGCGTCTTTTTAGCTGACACATGATTTGATTACTAAAACATAACCAAAATAGATTGAAATGTAATTTCTTACAAAATCGACACTCTGTTGGAGAGTGAAATGAATGTAAATATTACATTTTGTAGTATATTATCAACAGTTAGAGATGCTGTTAGATTGCTTAGATTATAACTTTTGCAGTATTAAATTTAAGCTTGTTTGAAAGATTTAGTTAAATCTAAGATTATGCTGCATGATCCATTTCCTCATGTGTTGTGTTCTTATAGTAATCACATCTCTTTAGCAACATATTACATGAATAATCATAAATCAACATTTAGGGAAGGCTGATACATATTAACATTTGAAAAGAAATAACATTCATGTTTCTTTGTTTCATATCATATTACATATCGTGTTATGATTTGTGATATTTACCACATAGATATTAAAGTGGAGATATTGGAAGTTGTTGGATTTTAGGATCTATTGACCGAGTTTTATGGATTTGTTGAGATATTTTAGGGATTTTTTTTTTGGAACAAGTTTTAAGGAGTATTTATTTCTGAGATATTTTAGGGTCCAATTGTGTATAGATCTAGTCTTTCCATTTGTCTATATAAGCCTCTCATTAGGGATAGATTTATTTGTACTGTTAAGAGAGAAAAACTTGTTTTTGTTTTTTAGGGATTGAGATATCTTCTCAATTTTAGGTCTTTTTTTGTAATTAATTGGTGGAATAATAAAGGTTTGTTTGGTGGAATTTGCTTGTTATTGTTATCTTCTTCCCTCTTTCAAAATCTAATTGTGTAGTGATCTTGCGGAAACCCTAACAATTGCTATCGGAGCCTTCTACACAAAATTTTTGGTGAGGGTTTGAATATGGATAAAATAATTATTGAAAAGCTTAATGGAAGAAATTAGGGGATTATGGAGGGCAAATATGGAAGATTTCCTTTATCTTAATGATCTTCCTCAGCCACTGGAGAATAGTGGGGAAAAACCTAGCAATCTATCCAAAGCAAAATGGAAGACTTTGGATAGAAAGTCCGTTGCGTCCATTCGATGTTTTTTTGGATTATTCAGTGTTTCATATTGTTCCTAAAGAAACATCTGCTTATGCAATATGGAAGAAATTGGAAGGGGTTTATACAAAGAACTCCACAACAAATAAGGCTCTTTTTATGAGAGGACTGGTTAATCTAAATCTTAAGGAAGGTGGATCAATTGGAGAGCATCTTAATGATTTTCAGGAAATTGTAAATCAATTGGCTACGTTTAATTTCAAGGTGGATGATGAAATGCAAGCCTTAAAGATTATGAGTTCGTTGCCAGAAAGTTGGGAAACACTTGTGGCTGCGTTGAATAACTCAAATTCTGCTGGCGTTGTTTCAATGGGGCCCGTGGTTAGTAGCTTGCTTAATGAGGAGATGCAGAGGACGAGTCTTATGGAAGGAAAAGATAAGGAGGTAACGGAAATTGAAACTCTAATTGAAAAAGCTTTTATTGCAAGTGTAACGTCCCGTAATTTTTATCGGTTTGAATTTGAATATTTAAATCAGTTTAAATCTTGAAATCGTAATATAAGTGGATTTATGTATTAATTAAAAAGAAGTTGAACGTATAAAAATATATAGTAAATATAATCGAGTCCGTAATATCGCGGCAGTTCGTAATTTAAAGTTCTGAACTTTAACTAAGTCTACAGAATTCGTTATAAATCGGATTTCTGCGAAAGAAGAAATGTTGGAATCTGCTGAACTGTATCTTTCTAACAGAAGTGGAAAATCAAGATTTCGCATTATAGATTGTGAGTTATGTTCAAATTAAATTTTCAAATAGTCGCTATAGAATCATTCATCGACCGTAACGGTTTATTTGAAATAACTGCATATCGGTTTCGAATTTAGACAAGGTTCTTTTGAGACGTAGTGTTAATTTAATTTTTAAAATTTTACTGTAATTTTTAATTAATTAAATACACAACTTTTTATTTGGAGTATTTTGTACCCTATATCAATATTTTGGGGTTTCACAATATGCGTTAATCTACCGATAATATTATAATTTTGGGTTTGTGGCACACTACTCGATTTGACGGTATTTTTATTTTTGTCTATAGCGGTTCTTACGTGAACGAATTAGTGTGCAACAAGGTATCATTAAATTCTATATTTTATAATATGTACATGATACGTATCCCCTGGCTATCTAATGCACTTTCATTTCACACTATTTCCTTACGTCCTTTCTTCTTTAATGCAACCATACCTCCACTGGGTACACCCAAACATACGTCCCATCTCCTTTAGGGTGCTGCTTCCTAGTAAACATTTGCCCAAAAAGGTTAAATATCATTGCTAAAGAGAAGCGTTCACTGCATATTTATTGATTGGGGAAATGTGACTTGACATACCATAGGACATCCTATACTATTACATACTGCACATACAACTGTAACCTGCTCCCTGCACATGGAAATCAATTCACGTAGATCACCCTGTGATGCTGCAACCAAGACTAGCGATCTGTTTGCCATCTTAATCCAGTAGTTAGTGGCCTCTTTGTTGCTGCCAAATCAATCGTAGTATTCACAGAACCTACTCTACCTTATTCCCTTAACTATGAAGCATACTTGCACATGCTAAAAGCTGAATACCCTAAATTGTCACCTAAAATGTACAGCGATTAGTCTTTGTCCCTAAGTTTAGTCGTAGACATAGTATAGCAATGATTTACTGAGTACAGTTTGACACAAGTCTTGTTAGTATCCATCTAAAATAAATGTAAACTTTTAATGCCTGAATATGTGGTGACCATTAGCTTTTTGCACATGCAAGGCTAAGGTAACACTGTACCTAAAACCGAAACTCAACTATGACCTTGTCCTCTAAAACTACAGACTAATCCTACCAATGACAATACATGTAACATGGAAATTTTAACCACTGTCACCATGAATTGTCACCTCTCTACTGACCCATGTTGCAGCCTTCCATTCCTATTAACCTGCCTATGATACTGTACATTCCTTGGCAAGCAAGGTGTTGAACTATATAAATACAGCACTACGTCCCATTTCCTAAGTGAAGTGGTCAAACAGAATCCTCCCTAAATATGCTAGAAAATCCGTAGGTTTAAATCCTACAAATGTTTCTTTACTACATAATACAACTTACAATGAAAAAAGCATACTGACGAGAATGGGGAAGTCTGAACGCATGGAGTATACTGGGAGTTATTTGTTCATGGAGTAGTTTGGGTCTCGGTGGTGGTCCGGATCTGATCATCGATGACGGCGGTGGTGTTACGCTTTTGATGTCGAGGGCAGGAGAGGTTATGGCATGAGTGGGTGAGCCGACCATGATGGATGATGGCGTTTTGTTGCATGGCGGTGTGGAGTGTACTAGCTCGGTTTCGAGGACAAGGAAGAAGGATGTAAGGAGCCAGGAGCATAGATGCGAAGAGAGCCAGCCTGCCAAGTCGGTGACTGTGCGTGGAGGGAAGAATTGATGTTGTTAATACGCACGGCTCACATGCAAAGGGACAGGAAGAGGATTTAACGGTTTAATTAACATTAAAATGATGGTGAGGGTTTTGTTGGATTTTGTGGTCAATCGAACTATCGAAGAAAAGCAGGGACCGAAATCTAGAAATGGCTAATACAGAAGAAGAAGACTACAATGTTGGTGACAAGTCTATTGCGTGGTGGGCTGAAGTATAAGCCTATTTGTTTTTGATGAAGAAAAATCCCACTATATAATGGAGACGTTAATTAGCAGAAAGAAAAGTTTGCAATGGGTTTGAACTATTGGAAGCAGGGGGTTTTTTCTTTGAACGCTGGAAGAAGCAACAATATTATAAAGAGGCGGGCTTTTGGTTTGGGCCGGGTAAAATCTGGTGAGCTTAATATAAAATAAATAAAGTTTAAATTTTAAATAGCGTTATTGGCCATTGATATTATACGGCAGTTTGTTCCGTAAGGGAGAAAGGGCGAGCGAACAGATCGACAGTAGAAGTAGGAACAAGCAAGTAGCGTATCCGGAGAAACAATGCGGGTCTGTGCAAAATGAATTTGGCCGATGGAATTTTGCACATTTGAATCCGTTAGGACCATATGGTCGGAGGCTATGTACTGGAACCGATCTTAAGAGATCTGGAGCACGTTACAGTTTAGGAAATTAAAAGCACCGAGTATAATCAACTGACGCAAATCGTTATTTAACGGTTAACGCGCAAAGGTGAGTAAATTCACTAACTCTGTTCTATTTTAAAATATTATAATTATATTTTAAATATTGGTTGAACGTTGTGTGGTGGTCGCTTCGGTAGATTACAATTAAATTGGTTGAATTATATATCGTTGCATATATACACATCATTGGTTGGACTGATTCCATCGATTATAATATTTCCTGGTATGGAATCAGTGTTAATTGTTGACTAACATCGGTGGATGAAGGAAATCGGTTGGAGGAATCCAACTACATTCCTCAATATTTATATGTTCTGTTTGTTTTACATAGATGCACTGTTTGAACCCAAATGACTTTTGAAACCTTGTGTTGATATTAGCGTTGAATGGAAATTCAAACGTTATTTTGATTTAATCAATAGATGATATCGATTAAGAAAGTGGCAACAGCCAACCATAAATGTATCATTTTTAACCGCTATTGTTTTACCAAAATCCAACCGTGTGCGAAGCACGTGTTTCACCATACGTACTAAATGATTTGGTAAAGTGGATTCTTATATTAATAAGATTAATAAGTAAGTAGACGGAGATTAACTTGATTATTAATAACAAGAATTTATTGTTTTAAGAAAAATTAAATGGGATATTTACAAATAGATTATGGTTGATTTCATATTAAGTAAGATTAGTTAGAATCGATTATTGTTTATTTAATAGTAAATGAGATTATTTAGAAATAAATTATTATTTTTATAGTAATCGATACAAGTGAAATTATTAGGATTAATAAATGTTATTTATTCAAAATGAAAAAATTGTTAGAATTGATTAGTGGGTTAATCATGGCTAAATATTTACCAAGCAAATTGTTTTGATCAATAATTGGTTATTTAATTAAATTAGATTGGGTTGATTAATCTAATGTAATAAATTAACGAATAGTTGATTTAGTTTAAATAAGATTTTAAAGTATAAGGGATTTGTCTAAAGAAGACAAAGCGAAGAGGAATGTTTAATAAGGGAATTGTCTAAGAAAGACGAAGCGGAGAGAAATGTTTGAAAATGGATTTGTATAAGCTAATGTAAATAACCGAGTTTTCCAAATGAGCATATGGCGTCATAAAACCATATTTAAAATATAGCAAAGTTTACGGATTTTAAAGTATAAGGGGTTAGAATTACGAACTTATATCTATTCTAAGATAAGAATGTTGTTGATCAAGGTCTGAGAGGTAATTAAAATACCCCAACTTGAATGACTTCACTATTATCGAAGGATGGTATTTGTTTGTAAAGGAAAGAGATGCCAAGATTTTTGTAACGGAAAGAGATGTCAAGATTTTTGTAACGGAATGGGATGTCAAGATTAGTTATAAAGAGAATATTACAGCGTATGACAAGTCTTAGAACTATAGCGATAAAATAACGCTGTTGACTAGGCTTAAGCGTGACTATTATGTCGAGATTAGTTTTAAAGGGGAATATTACAGCGTATGATAAGTTTTTAAACTATAACGATAAATTAGCGCTGTTGACCAAACGTAAGCGTGATTGTATGATGTTTAGTTGTATATTAGAATGGATGCTTGTTTTTACTTTGATAGTTAAAAAACCAACTATCGAAGTGTTTTGACCATCATTGTCAATACGGAGAGACCGATTGGATATATTATCCGAAACAACTCCGTATAGGCATAAGCGCTGTGAATTAGATTATGCTGAAGAAAATTGAAGGCAGAGTGAAATGCAGGGGTCGTCCTATTCCAGAATGGTTTTTTCTGTTTGTCCAGTCCCAGGACAACTTGTATGGACGAATGTCTGACAAAGTATTCCTAACGGTCACATAAGACGATCTTTTCAAGGTACTACGTCTGGTGGCGGAGAAATTCGTTTCTCTTAGCTTTTATACCCGTAATATTTTTGGGAAGATCAACTAGTGATTTGATGGGTTTGACGATGTGGCATTCAAAGTGTATGATGGCCAGACGTTCTAAAAGTTAGACGTAGCCTCAAGCTTCACAACCAGGAAATGACAAAAATCGGGCAGGCAACATGGCTATGTGGGTCGCTCCCATTAGGGTGTATAATCACCTATCTAGCGAAATTCCTTTTACTTCTGTAATCTATTTCGATGTTGTCCCTTTTCGGGAAATGGTGGTTTGAGCCTAACCGTTGGTGATATACATTCGGTACACTCAAGCGAAATGAGTGGTCGGTCGTGTGTGGGCCGGGTTGCAAGACGTTCTTGTTGAACCCAGTGTATTTGCCTCTTGAGATACATTATCGGCAGGTGGTCCCATACCTTATCATAGTTGGAATCCAATCTCCAATAAGCGCCCCTGCGGTTTTTGATTTTATACTATGTATGTAGAGCATGAGATGCAAGCGTTCTGCTATTTGGTTATTTATTTGATTAGACATTATTATAATATCACTGGATCTTGATATCAAAAATGGTTTGGGTTATAGTAAGGTAAAAACCGTCCATGTTTATGTGTGGGCTGGTCTTACTATTATCCTTTTGTTTTAAAAAAGATTTTCAAAGTTAAACCGTATGGTTGGAATTTACTCACACCAGTCCCATGACTGACCCAGAGTTTATTTTGTTTGTTTTCCCTAAACTCTTGGGTGCCCAAATTTGTACGGGCAGTCAATTGTTTCAGGATTTTACAGATTCGCTTGGAGGAGCTCAAAGCAGGAGGCTTCACGTTTATTTATTTAGAGATTATTTCCGTTGTGATGTATATGAGTTATACTCTGATATGGTATGTAAACACAATTACAGTTTTGTATTTCAAAGTTCTGTTATATATTATATTTTATTCGTTACGCTGTGAGATTCGTGTTAATCTGATTCTGTTCAGTTGTGTTCTTCTTCTTCTTCTTCTATTCTATTAGTTCTATCTTATCTTTCTCATCCTCTTATTTCTTTCTATTAATGATCTAGTATTTTCAATGTCTGAACGATCGACGCAGGGTTTTGTGTCGATTTTCGGAGTCGAAAATCCCGGGTCGTTACACTTGGTATCAGAGCTGAAGGTTAAGTGATTACCTTGGCTCTGTGGTGTAACTCAGTAGAGATGGGATTAGAAATACCCTAGATTGAGTTTGTGTGTATATATATGAGCACGTATTTGTAAATTAATGTAAAAACTGTTTTATATTGTGTTGACTGGTCAGTCGAGTGGTTTATGAATTATGGTCGATACTGGATTGCAAACTGTATCGATAGGTGTTTCTAAACTCTTGAACAGAGTTATTCGACACAATATTATTCATAAAGGCTGGGTAAATGAAATAATTTTACCCAAAAAAATATATTTTGATATAAAGAAAGTATATATTATTGGATATATTTGTTATTATTATAATCGAATAACATTATGGTTAAGATGGGTACGTAAATAACCCATCAGAACTTGTATAATGTAATTTGTGAAATTTAATGGATTAAATCCAAATTTAAATCTAGAATTGAAATAAACCCTGGAAACTTGGAAAATGATTAAAGATATAGTAATTCAAAATCCTGGGGATATTTGAGATTGTTTTACAAGCATTCTGAAAGATATTTTGAATTGGAAGTGTTTACAAATGAGTTTGAAAAGTAATATAGTATTTAACTCACTTTGATGGTTGGAATAATTCCGATGATGAACTGCGGCATTATCGGTGTTCATTTTCGAGTTTCTAAGTGAGGGATTACTACCAAAGATTTTGTTTTAAAATAAGTTGTTCGTGAATTCAAATGATTTGAATTGCTATGTTATGAATATATATATGATTTCAAACTGATTTGAAATGAAAGCCCCAGGAATTTAAATTCTGAAATTTAAAATTTACTTATGAAGTAAATAAACAGAGAATTTAAATAAGTCAAATAAAAGTGGAGTTGAATTGAAGCCAAATAAGTGGAAATCGTACTGGAATAAGAATTTGACTTGGCAAAGTAGTTGATTTGTGAATTAAGATTTTGGAATGGAACTAAACCTGGTTATGAAATTGGATTATGAAGTAAGAATTTGAAATTGAGATTGGAACTAGAATATAAAATAAATTTTGGTTGGCATATAAGAGAATGATTGAATCTGAGGATGAGTCAGGGGGAGATGAATTGGAAATGTATGAGTATATTCGGAGATGATATCAAATGGAAGAGTTAGAATTGGATGCCCAGACAAAAAGGTACATGTTTATATACGAGTATGAGATTTATGATCCAGTTTGGTGAGCCGTTTCGCTGTTTGATTTTCTTTTGGATTAGAAAATGCCCAAAGTGGCAAGTTGTAGTAGTACTAGATGAGCCGTGCAAAGGAAATGCTGACGACATTCTCCGAAAATTTAAGCTGTTAGGAAATTTTCAGAATTTCTGAAAATATTCGAAATAAGGAATTAGTATTTAATTAGAATTAATCAGTTCAGTTGAAACTGAAATTATGAAGTAAACCAAAAAAGATTTTTAATCCGTTTACAATAGAGATCATAGCATTTTCCTACCTTAGTAATTTCGGGGACGAAATTCTTTTAAGGGGGAAGGAATGTAACGTCCCGTAATTTTTATCGGTTTGAATTTAAATATTTAAATCAGTTTAAGTACTGAAATCGTAATATAAGTGGATTTATATATTAATTAAAACGAAGTTGAACGTATAAAATTATATATTAAATATAATCGAGTCCGTAATATCGCGGCAGTTCGTAATTTAACGTTCTAAACTTTAACTGAGTCTACAGAATTCGTTATAAATCGGATTTCTACGAAACAAGAAATGTTGTAATCTGCTGAACTGTATCTTTCTAACAGAAGTGGAAAATCAAGATTTCGCGTTATAGATTGTGAGTTATGTTCAAATCAAATTTTCAAATAGTCGCTATAGAATCATTCATCGACCATAACGGTTTATTTGAAATAACTGCACATCGGTTTCGAATTTAGACAAAGTTCTTTTGAGACGTAGTGTTAATTTAATTTTTAGAATTTTACTGTAATTTTTAATTAATTAAATACACAACTTTTTATTTGGAGTATTTTGTACCCTATATCAATATTTTAGGGTTTCACAATATGAGTTAATCTACCGATATTATTATAATTTTGGGTTTGTGGCACATTGCTTGATTTGACGGTATTTTTATTTTTGTCTATAGCGGTTCATACGTGAACGAATTAGTGTGCAACAAGGTATCATTAAATTCTATATTTTATAATATGTACACGATACGTATCCCCTGGCTATCTAATGCACTTTCATTTCACACTATTTCCTCACATCCTTTCTTCTTTAATGCAACCATACCTCCACTGGGTACACCCAAACGTACGTCCCATCTCCTTTAGGGTGCTGCTTCCTAGTAAACATTTGCCCAAAAAGGTTAAATATCATTGCTAAAGAGAAGGGTTCACTGCATATTTATTGATTGGGGAAATGTGACTTGACATACCATAGGACATCCTATACTATTACATACTGCACATACAAATGTAACCTGCTCCCTGCACACGGAAATCAATTCACGTAGATCACCCTGGGATGCTGCAACCAAGACTAGCGATCTGTTTGCCATCTTAATCCAGTAGTTAGCAGCCTCTTTGTTGCTGCCAAATCAATCGAAGTATTCACAGAACCTACTCTACCTTATTCCCTTAACTATGAAGCATACTTGCACATGCTAAAAGCTGAATACCCTAAATTGTCACCTAAAATGTAAAGTGATTAGTCTTTGTCCCTAAGTTTAGTCGTAGACATAGTATAGCAATGATTTACTGAGTACAGTTTGACACAAGTCTTGTTAGTATCCATCTAAAAAAAATGTTAACTTTTAATGCCTGAATATGTGGTGACCATTAGCTTTCTGCACATGCAAGGCTAAGGTAACACTGTACCTAAAACCGAAACTCAGCTATGAACTTGTCCTCTAAAACTACAGACTAATCCTACCAATGACAATACATGTAACATCGAAATTTAAACCACTGTCACCGTGAATTGTCACCTCTCTATTGACCCATGTTGCAGCCTTCCATTCCTATTAACCTGCCTATGATATTGTACATTCTTTGGCAAGCGAGGTGTTGAACTATATAAGTACAGCACTTCGTCCCATTTCCTAAGTGAAGTGGTCGAACAGAATCCTCCCTAAATATACTAGAAAATCCATAGGTTTAAATCCTACAAATGTTTCTTTACTTCATAATACAACTTACAATGAAAAAAGCATACTGACGAGAATGGGGAAGTCTGAACGCATGGAGTATACTGGGAGTTATTTGTTCATGGAGTAGTTTGGGTCTCGGTGGTGGTCCGGATCTGATCATCGATGACGGCGGCGGTGTTACGCTTTTGATGTTGAGGGCAGGAGAGATTATGGCGTGAGTGGGTGAGCCGACCACGATGGATGATGGCGTTTTGTTGCATGGCGATGTGGAGTGTACTAGCTCGGTTTCGAGGACAAGGAAGAAGGACGTAAGGAGCCAGGAGCATGGATGCGAAGAGGGCCAGCCTGCCAAGTCGGTGACTGTGCGTGGAGGGAAGAATTGATGTTGTTAATACGCACGACTCACATGCAAAGGGACAGGAAAAGGATTTAACGGTTTAATTAACATTAAAATGATGGTGAGGGTTTTGTTGGATTTTGTGGTCAATCGAACTATCGAAGAAAAGTAGGGACCGAAATCTAGAAATGGCCAATACAGAAGAAGAAGACTGCAATGTTGGTGACAAGTCTATTGCGTGGTGGGATGAAGTATAAGCCAATTTGTTTTTGATGAAGAAAAAGCCCACAATATAATGGAGACGTTAATTAGCAGAAAGAAAAGTTTGCTATGGGTTTGAACTATTGGAAGCATAGGTGGTTTTCTTTGAATGCTGGAAGAAGCAACAATAATATAAAGAGGCGGGCTTTTGGTTTGGGCCGGGTAAAATCTGGTGAGCCTTATATAAAATAAATAAAGTTTAAATTTTAAATAGCGTTATTGGCCATTGATATTATACGGTAGTTTGTTCCGTAAGGGAGAAAGGGTGAGCGAACAGACCGACAGTGGAAGTAGGAACAAGCAAGTAGCGTATCCGGAGAAACAATGCGGGTCTGTACAAAATGAATTTGGCCGATGGAATTTTGCACATTTGAATCCGTTAGGGCCGTATGGTCGGAGGCTATGTACTAGAACCGATCTTAAGAGATTTGGAGCACGTTACAGTTTAGGAAATTAAAAGCACCGGGTATACTTAACTGACGCAAATCGTTATTTAACGGTTAACGCGCAAAGGTGAGTAAATTCACTAACTCTGTTCTATTTTAAAATATTATAATTATATTTCAAATATTGGTTGAACGTTGTGTGATGCTCGCTTCGGTAGATTACAATTAAATTGGTTGAATTATATATCGTTGCATATATACACATCATTGGTTGGACTGATTCCATCGATTATAAAATTTCCTGGTATGGAATCAGTGTTAATTGTTGACTAACATCGGTGGATGCAAGAATCCGGTTGGAGGATTCCTTAATATTTATATGTAATGTTTGTTTTATATAGATGCACTGTTTGAACCCAAATGACTTTTGAAACCTTGTGTTGATATTAGTGTTGAATGGAAATTCAAATGTTATTTTGATTTAATCAGTAGACGATATCGATTAAGAAAGTGGCAACAACCAACCGTAAATGTATCATTTGTTTTAACTGCTATTGTTTTACCAAAATCCCACCGTGTGCGAAGCACGTGTTTCACCATAGTTACTAAATGATTTGGTAAAGTGGATTCTTATATTAAC
Source organism: Allium sativum (assembly GCA_030737875.1). Lineage (NCBI taxonomy): Eukaryota > Viridiplantae > Streptophyta > Magnoliopsida > Asparagales > Amaryllidaceae > Allium > Allium sativum. The sequence goes on from CM060920.1 coordinate 313,780,193, forward strand.
AAGATTAATAAGTAAGTAGGCAGAGATTAACTTGATGATTAAAAACATGAGTTTATTGTTTTAAGAAAAATTAAATGAGATATTTACAAATAGATTATGGCTGATTTCATATTAAGTAAGATTAGTTAGAATCGATTATTGTTTATTTAATAGTAAATGAGATTATGTAGAAATAAATTATTATTTTTATAGTAATCGATACAAGTGAAATTATTAGGATTAATAAATGTTATTTATTCAAAATGAAAAAAATTGTTAGAATTGATTAATGGGTTAATCATGGCTAAATATTTACAAAGCAAACTATTTTGATCAATAATTGGTTATTTAATTAAATTAGATTGGGCTGATTAATCTAATGTAATAAATTAACGAATAGTTGATTTAGTTTAAATAAGATTTTAAAGTTTAAGGGATTTGTCTAAAGAAGACAAAGCGAAGAGGAATGTTTAATAAGGGATTTGTCTAAGAAAGACGAAGCGGAGAGAAATGTTTAAAAATGGATTTGTATAAGCTAATGTAAATAACCGAGTTTTCAAAATGAGGATATGGCATCATAAAACCATATTTAATATATAGCAAGAAGCACGTTTACGGATTTTAAAGTATAAGGGGTTAGAGTTACGAACTTATATCTATTCTAAGATAAGAATGTTGTTGATCAAGGTCTGAGAGGTAAATAAAATACCCCAACATGAACGACTTCACTATTATCGAGGGATGGTATTTATTTGTAACGGAAAGAGATGTCAAGATTTTTGTAACGGAAAGAGATGTCAAGATTTTTGTAACGGAAAGGGATGTCAAGATTAGTTATAAAGAGAATATTACAGCGTATGACAAGTCTTAGAATTATAGCGATAAAATAACGCTGTTGACTAGGCTTAAGCGTGACTATTATGTCGAGATTAGTTATAAAGGGGAATATTACAGCGTATGATAAGTTTTTAAACTATAACAATAAATTAGCGTTGTTGACCAAACGTAAGCGTGATTGTATGATGTTTAGTTGTATATTAGAATGGATGCTTGTTTTTACTTTGATAGTTAAATAACCAACTATCGAAGTGTTTTGACCATCATTGTCAATACGGAGAGACCGGTTGGATATATTATCCAAAACCACTCCGTATAGGCATAAGCGCTGCAAATTAGATTATGCTGAAGAAAATTGAAGGTAGAGTGAAATACAGGGGTCGTCCTGTTCCAGAATAGTGTTTTCTGTTTGTCCAGTCCCAGGACAACTTGTATGGACGAATGTCTGACAAAGTATTCCTAACGGTCACATAAGACGATCTTTTCAAGTTACTACGTCTGGTGGCGGAGAAATTCGTTTCTCTTAGCTTTTATACCCGTAATATTTTTGGGAAGATCAACTAGTGATTTGATGGGTTTGACGATGTGGCATTCAAAGTGTATGGTGGCCAGACGTTCAAAAAGTTAGACGTAGCCTCAAGCTTCAGAACCAGGATATGACAAAAATCGGGCAGGCAGCATGGCTATGTGGGTCGCTCCCATTAGGGTGTATAATCACCTATCTAGAGAAATTCCTTTTACTTCTGTAATCTATTTCGATGTTGTCCCTTTTAGGGAAACGGTGGTTTGAGCCTAACCGTTGGTGATATACATTCGATACACTCAAGCGAAATGAGTGGTCGGTCATGTGTGGGCCGGGATGCAAGACGTTCTTGTTGAACCCAGTGTATTCGCCTCTAGAGATACACTATCGGCAGGTGGTCCCACACCTTGTCATAGTTGGAATCCAAACTCCAATAAGAGCCCCTGCGGTTTTTGATTTTATACTATGTATGTAGAGCGTGAGATGCAATCGTTCTGCTATTTGGTTATTTATTTGATTAGACATTATTATAATATCACTGGATCTTGATATCAAAAATGGCTTGGGTTATAGTAAGGTAAAAACCGTCCATGTTTATGTGTGGGATGGTCTTACTACTATCCTTTTGTTTTAAAAAAGATTTTCAAAGTTAAACCGTATGGTTGGAATTTACTCACACCAGTCCCATGACTGACCCAGAGTTTATTTTGTTTGTTTTCCCTAAACTCTTGGGTGCCCAAATTTGTACGGGCAGTCAATTGTTTCAGGATTTTACAGATTCGCTTGGGGGAGCTCAAAGCAGGAGGCTTCACGTTTATTTATTTTGAGATTATTTCCGCTGTGATGTATATGAGTTATACTCTGATATGGTATGTAAATACAAATACAGTTTTGTATTTCAAAGTTTTGTTATATATTATATTTTATTCGTTCCACTGTGAGATTCGTGTTTACTCTGATTCTGCTCAGTTGTGTTCTTCTTCTTCTATTCTATTAGTTATATCTTATCTTTCTCATCCTCTTATTTCTTTCTATTAATGATCCGGTATTTTCAATGTCTGAACGATCGACGCAGGGTTTTGTGTCGATTTTCGGAGTCGAAAATCCCGGGTCGTTACAGCAAGGAGGGTTAGTCAACGAAATATGGAAAGGCAATCAAATAGATCAGACATGAGAAAGGAATACATTTGTTTTTACTGTGACAAACCCAGTCATCAACTGAGATTTTGTCACAAGCTTAAAAGGGATAAGGAGAAGATGAAGGCATTGGAAGAAGAGACTGATGAACAAAACAACAACAATAATGAGGTGAATTTTGATGAGGAGATTGAAGAAAATGTTTTATGTGTTAATGAAGGCAAAAGCAAAGATTGGATACTTGACTCAGGAGCTTGTTTCCACGTGTGCCATCAAAAGGAAGCATTTATTGATTATGAAGAACAAAGTAGTAAAGTTGTATCCGCCAACGGTCGAGATTTGCATGTTAAAGGCATAGGTTCAGTTCGATTGAAGATGAATGATGGAAAGGTGGTGAAGTTAACGGGAGTTAGGTACATCCCAGAAATTAAGAAGAATCTTGCTTCAATTGGACATTTGGAACAAAAAGGTTGCAATTTCTCGATAGAGGTGGAGTTACAAGGGTTTGAAGGGGGTAACAAGGAGCTTCTGCGCGCAAAACGGGGAAATGATAACATATATAAATTGCTTGGAAAAACGATGGAGAATGTTATGAGTTCTCAAATTGGATTAGGAGAGGCGAGTTCATCTAAATTAAGGTGGAGCCATCAACGTAAAGCCACAAAGTCTACATGGAGGCCATTGTGCTATTACAAGCAATTTTGAGATCTTTTATGTGGTGTATCTCATTAGGGAAACACATAGTTTGGTGGTGTTTTTAGATTTGTTGAGTGTTGGAGTGATTTCATATCAAGGCGGAGTGTTATGATTTGTGGTATTTACCACATAGATATTAAAGTGGAGATATTGGAAGTTGCTGGATTTTAGGATCTGTTGACCGAGTTTAATGGATTCGTTGAGATATTTTAGGGAAAGTTTTATTTTGAACAAGTTTTAAGGAGTATTTATTTCTGAGTTATTTTAGGGTCCAATTGGGTATAGATCTAGTCTTTCCATTTGTCCATATAAGCATCTCCTTAGGGATAGATTTATTTGTACTTTTGAGGGATAGAGTTATTTTAGGTCTTTCTTTGTAATTAATTGGTGGAATAATAAAGGTTTGTTTGGTGGAATTTGCTTGTTATTGTTATCTTCTTCCCTCTTTCAAAATCTAATTGTGTAGTGATCTTGCGAAAACTGTAACATATCGTTCTTCCACATTTATTAGACAGGTTCATAGGCGTTCAAAATTTTGTGCCGGAGAAAATGAGTAGAGTTTTCATATGTATGTGAAGTAAATTACATAATATCAAGAACACTCAGCAATATAAAACTAATGCAAATTATTCACATCAATTAAAATAATTGCAGTCCACATGTTTCCATTTTGGAATTTTAAATGCACCCTACATTATTGTAATCTTCATTCAACAACATATAATACTGACAATTCATTTGCTTCCATTTTGGTTATTAATTTGTCTTCATTAAAGCAGTCTTAATCTAATAAATTTTGGTAAGTCAGCTTATATTAAATTTAACTGGAAGCACTTAAATCAATAAAAGAATATCCATGACCTGCACAACATCAAACTTTGGTTTTCTACTTTTATGCATCCAATAGTGAAATTTGCAAATTAAAATAATAAAAAACCCACTAAATAAATTATGTACTTTGTGAAGATTTACAAAAGGGATTATCTGACATATACTACCCAAAAGCTTTAATGGAAGGAATTTTTTTTTAATCAAGAATAATGGAAAATTATGTGGTCACAAATGTATGTGTAACATAAATAAAAAAAATAGATTCCATAATGACATCAATTTCTTTAGGCTCACGATGAATGACAAGTTAACACCAACACATCATAGGGACAAAGCTTCAATTTGAAAGGTTACATGACATGCAATTTTGAATATGCACTCCTGGAAAAAAAAGCAAATAATCAGCAAATATAGGAAATCAAGCATCTAAAACAAACATACATGTTGGAATGGATAAAAGTCCAATAGCAGAGATATATATCCCTTATTTACTGTATATGCACGAAGCTTCTCATGTGCATAATGTGTAATAGAAATTGTTTGCATCATTGCCACATTTCATTTTAAAGCACACAATCAGTGCATGGTTTATAAGACTACCTTCCAAATATTTAATAAAATTCGGTAATCCTCCAAGTCCAACACGTTGATTCGATCTTGATCGACACTTTTCTATGAATTAGAAAAGCGCAAACTTTTAAAATAAATTCTACAAGCGCACAGATCGTGTAGTATGCAGGTCGAACACAAGGAGGAAAAATTAAATCTAATTATTTATATAATTTCGTGGGCGAGTTAGACAAATCTTGGAGATGGGATAAAATTGAAATTACAATTTAGCTCAGGACAAATCTACTTGAACCGATAACTAAAATTGTAATTATCAATAAAACAAGTAACACTGCAATTGAATTAACTATAGATTTGAATCTAGTCGAATCTATAATCAATTCAATGATTAAAAATAAAACAGAGTGCTAGAAATAAATTTGCAAAGCGGAAATAAACTAACAGAAATGTTAAATTAGGATTACCGTTGAATCTAATCTAACGGTCAATCACTAATGAGAAAAGTACTTGCAATAGTAATTGTGTTCTAACAAATCTAATTGACTAGACAACACAAATTGCCATGAAAATGAAAAAAATTGCAGAAATAAAAGAGAACTCTATTAATGGAGGAAAAGTTACAGAAAAATGGACATGAAATTTACAATGAGATTACATGAATATTTATAGGGGATAGATAGCCAATCTAAAACCCTAATCCAATATATGCATATACGGGCCTATTAATTAGCAATTATTCCCCCTCTTAATTAGCAATTACTCCTCCCATATCTTCGTTGTTTGGCATGTGACTAATTGAAGGGAGATAAGATTTAAGGAGATTTCTTCTACCAAAGATGAACATATCCTAAACGCTAAAAGAAACACAACGCGAAGTCTCCATGTGCAGATCTTCATATGTATATACATAACATTTTGATCTTTATTTTCTATTTTTTTGGCTGCATGCGGTTTAGTTGGCATATTTGTAAAAGTGGCAAAATAACATCCAAGTAATATTTATTTATATACAAAAGATAAGATATAAGAGCATAAAATAAACACTTTTCTATGTTAATAAAATACCCCCACATTTATCTTTTACTCATCCACGAATAAAATAAAAATAAAAAACTAACTAGATAAGTCACACTTTCGTAGGAAACACGATTGCATTGAGCGTATGCAACATGCCGTTAAACTTCTAGGTGTCCCTAGTAGGACGAGTGGTGTCTCATGAGGGTTTTCAGTGGATACTACCCACAAAATCCAAATGCAGTATGTCATGGCTCTAATGTAACTACATGAATGCAGAGGCCTTATGCAATTGCAAAACAAAAATGAAAACATGACTTATTTCAGGAAAGTGGTAAACAAACTGAGTTAACAATTTCTAGTCAGATGATTTTATTTTAGATACCACAATTTGTCACAAATTTTCAACATAATTCAAATTTTCAAATGTTAAATTCCAGTTTGGCCAGTTTGTTCGGTTGATAATGTAACACCCCGGATTTTCGAATAATCGAATTAACTAAATTAAAGAATAAATGTTTAGCATTGTTCTAAGGTTTGTAAGCAAAAGACTAAGTAGATCATTTGGTTGGAACATGTGACTTGCATACAAGAGGTACAGAGTTCGATCCCCGCCAACGCCATACTTTTATTTTAGGGGAATGGCTAAAAAGCGGCTTAGTGTGAACGCGGTTCAAAAAGTAGTTTAGTATGAAAATGTCTAATTAGGAAGATAGAAATATATATAGATATATTTAAAAAATAAAATAAAATTCAACCTAAAATTTAAGAAAAAATTTAAAAACAGCGGAAGCGGGAAGCAAAACACCAAACTGACCCATTTTACGGGTCGACCCCAGACCTGCTGGGTCGACTCAGGAGGTTTGGAATTGGTCCCCTCGGCCCTAGATGGTCTATCACGAAATTTTATGTTTTAGGGCTTAGGTGGCGATTTCTGGTTGGTATGTTGACATCATTACTTGGTTTCTAAGGCCTAGATGGATTCTAGAGTGATCTGACGGCTGTTAATAAATTCAAAACTCTATAAAAAGACCCATAGACTGAAACCCTAAATCAAAACTAAAACTATGGCCGTCATGCTGTCGTCTTGAACCCTAGAGCAACCGCCACCAATTAGAGAGGAAGAACAACAAATCAAATCAGTTCTATTCAACCCTAACAACGAATCTTCTTCAAAGGAGAGCTAATACAATTTCAAAAATCAGAATTCAGAACTCAAGACCACTTTTGAGTTGTGAGTTCGATCACTTTAACAAAATAATTGCTAAATTAATTATGATGTGATATACGTTGGATTATAAGTTGTGGTTGTGAATCTAATTCATATGTTCAATCATGTATGTTAACTTGATTCATATTATATGATGTTATGCAAGTTTTATATATGATGTTATGCAAGTTTCATGTATGATGTTATGCAAGATTAATATGATTATGCAAGTTAATATGATTATGCAAGTTTCATATATGATGTTATGCAAGTTAATATGATTATGCAAGTTTCATATATGATGTTATGCAAGTTAATATGATTATCCAAGTTTCATATATGATGTTATGCAAGTTAATATGATTATGCAAGTTGTACATATGATGTTATGCAAGTTAATAGGATCACGCAAGTTGTATGCCAGTTATATGATGTTATGTAAATTTGGATCTAAAATATATGCTAGTAGTTCATGATGTTAACTTGTGTCAATGAATCCCTTTTTATAATCCAATCATCTAGGTTTATAAGATCAGTTTTTATGCGAATATCGATGTGGAACATATGCTAGTTCGAATAAGTATTATGTCCATATGCAAGTTTAAGTGATAATTGGATTCACATATATACAAGTGCACACCTTTAAAGTTTAGATCCATATTCAAGTTGACATTTTTATGTTGAAACTATGACATGCATAGTTATGCAAGTTTACACCTTTATGTGGATCCATAGTTTACTCAGGTTAACACCTTTTATTGGATCCATAGTTATGCAAGATGACACCTTTATGTTTAGGTTGACGACATACATAGTTTATGTAAGTTTGTGATAATTACCTAGGCTAGTTGGGTGTAAAATTATGTTCGTACATGCAAGTTCACACCTTTTAGATCTATGATTTTCGGATCCTTGATAATACAAAGACTATGCAAGTATGTTGTAATTCTTAATTGCAAATTAGATCTAATATTGTGTGTATGTGACTTTGTGACGTTTTTCCCTTTTTTTTTAAGTATTAGACTATTTGCTAGTCTAATATGTATATGTCATGTTAAGCGAACGAATGACGGGGGTACAATGGGGATAATAGTGGATACACACATATTGTGAATTTGGCATGTAGTAGCCTAAAAAGGCATGTAATTAATTTTAAGGAATAAAATTAATTAGTGATGAAATTGGTATAATTTATATACCATAAATAGATGAGCATAATTTAGGTGATAAATTATGGACATAAATAAATATGGAAATTTGAATAGGGAAAGTAATTCAAATTTGGGGAAAATTAATTATGTATAATTAATTGCCTAAGACACGAGGTTGGACTCATTTGTGGTGTAAGACTGCCCGGACCCGCCCGGCAAATCCAGCAGCCATAAATGGTAGCCCAATGTGAGAGGTCAAAGGCCCAAACTAAATGCGTAACAATTGTATGGACACGAGGTTAGGCTCGTTTGTAGTGTAAGACTGCCTGGACCCGCCCAGCAAATCCAGCAGCCACAAATGCCAGTCTAATGTGAGAGGTCCTACAGGGGTTACGGTAGTAATAAATTAAGAAACACTTAACCAAAGTAAAACATGTGGTGGGACATGAGGGTTAAGTGGGTGCCTTGGGTGGCATGAGGAAATACGATTAGTAACACTTAACCAAGGTAAAACATGTAAGTGAGACATAGGGGTTAAGTGGGTGCCTTGGGTGGCATGTGGAATTACTAATAGAAACCCTTAACCAAATTTAAAACATGTAAGTGGACATGAAGGGGGTAAGTGGGATGTACTAGAGGGACCAAGCCTAGGTGGAAAGCTTGTGTCAAGCATGGGGGGCCCTTTTCAGTCCAGTAGCCCATTAAGTATCTTTGTGAGCTCGAACCAAGTCGAGGACGGGACACGCCTACGGGGTCTGATTGTTAGAGGCCAAAACTGGTTAGCGGTGGCAACACAAGTCCAACGGGGTCACGTGCGTGCGTGGGTCCGGGCTGGTAGGTAAGACGTTGTTGCATCGTGTAGTTATAAGCCGTGCATTCCTTGCGTGGTATAAGGTTGCCATATTGGAGAGTGATACACCCCACTATGGGACCTACACGGGTATCTACGAGTTAGGGAGCCGATCGAATGGGGCAGGGTAGTGGATACACCTAGTGGAGATACGAGCAGACGACACCTATGTAGTCAGCTAGGGGTACACGAAGCTACCACTACTATTAATAATTATTAAGGTGGTACACCTAGTGGAGATAGGAGCAGGCGACACCTATGACGTCAGCTAGGAGTACATGGAATTACCATTATTACTTATTGAAGGGGTACATCTAGCGGGGATAGGTACACGCTGGGTACCTATGATAGCAACTAGAGATATACAGTCAAACATGGAGGATAGTGGGTACATCTAGTAGTACACGAAGCTATCATCGTTCTATTTAGCCAAGAGGGATCAAATTTCTAGAGTGACTAGTAGGGGTGCAGTTAGTGTTAGTACAGTACAGTACGGTAGAGTACAGTAATTATCCTATATTGATTAGGAAGCACGATTAACGTTATCTCTGTTTCTCTTGATTGCCTTGCCATACCCATGTGGTTCACACAGTCATTACCTTATTCTCCAGCTTATATCTTATCATATTGCTTTAATAATTATGTTTTTAGAGTTATCTGACTCGCCAGACTTTATGTCTGACCCCCTTTGTTCCAACCTCTTTTCTTCCTTTCCCCCCCAGGTTCTAAGGGTGGGACTAGTACTAGTGGAGCTTGATTGGGATCACTTTGGGAGCACTTGGATTTGGATTGCTGAAGTAAAGTTTAGCCTATCATTTTCTTTATGGCTATTTGTAGTAGTGGGATTATGTACTTTGTTTTATCAAGATGGATATTATGTACTTGACTTTGGTTTATGGTTTTGATGATGTAACCAAACATATTTACCTTCTGCGGTAATAAATAAAGTTTTAAATTTTCAAGTACTGCTTTATATCTGTCTTGTTGTGATTTTCTGTTCTATATTCACTTAAAATGCTACATGGAAGTTAATGCATTCCCTTTGCGAGTGACATTAATGGACGTGGGGTGTTACAGATAACAAAGTGCATCCATGAAATAAATACTTAGTTTGCTTGTCTCAGTTTGTGAAGTGATATTCTAATTTCCTTGTGTATGGCTAGTCAAATCAATAAGGTCAAGAAATGTTTGGGCATCATCGCTTATTCTCTATCTCTATAAAAGTTAAAATTTATGATTAATTACATACACCTAACTTAAAAGACCAAGGTATATCACCCATATACTACCTTGCAGACTGATGGAGAGTTGGGACAGAGCTTGGTGGACTGTGCAAACCGACGCTGACTTTGTCGACAACATGTCGGTAATCCTTAGGTGTCCAACTCATAAAATGAGACCAAGATATTCCGATGCTGACTTTGTCAACAACATGTCAGATAGAGCTTGTCGGGTTTGCACACCAACGCTAGATATACAAGCAATGTTGGATACCCTTGGATTGCTATTAATATTATTGAAAATATAAGAACAGGAGAGAGTTACGCGAATTCAACTTAATACAACTTAGTTTTAAAGATTCGAAAAAGCCAATATAAGTATTTTTAAGTCCTCCACTCATTAAACAAAGACTACAACTTAGAATAAACTACATGGACATCACCTAAGAATCTCGCTATGTACCGGTTAACTATTATCCCTCAAAATTCAACTTTTCATCATATATCTTATTCGATCTTAGTTGAGAGAAAAAAAATACCATCAACTGACTAACAATTGTTAACTTAATTTGTTGCATCAATCTAAAATGAGTCGTATTTCAAAAATAATAAAAAAATTACTACGATCTAAAATTTATGATGGTCCTATCTAAATGCATGAAAAAGAAAAAAAAGAAAAATAAAGAAAATAAAAATAAAAAGGACGCAGTGCAGACTCCCCCCTATAGTAGATCTAAACAGTGTCCACACTGTATCGTTTCCTAAATTTGAAAGATCGTACCCAAAGGTGAATGAGTTGCAAAATTATTTGTAAAAAGAAATGAAGTTTAGCCACTATATGTGAATGCCAATCATAAACAAAATGAAATCCATAATGGTGATGAGTGTTATGTGAAAAATGAGATTTTCTTTTTCCTCTACCCTTGCCTCTATCGAAAATGATGTATGATGATTTCCTATCTGATTTTTGAGGTACAAGAGGCATGTCAATAAATTCTGAATTCAAAATCTTTCCTATGAAAATGTTGTTGTGCCAATGATTTATATAATTAAGATGCAGATTATCCCGTAAAATTTTCTCAGGTTTTCTTCTTGGACCTCGGTACGATCAAGGCCAAGATTATGGGATAATTTTTCGAAAAGTCCAAGTGATCATACTCAAAGTCTTGTGGCAGGGGTTTGAGGTCTAACTTAGGAAGTTTGTGTATGACATTGGTCAACGTTCCTTGGTTAGATTCAGATGACATAGGTTTCGGGTCAAGAAGTTCATTTAATTCAGAAATGTATTCGCGCTCATCGAAATCGGAGTTGAAATGGTTAAAACACATTTTCAAGGCTTCTCAGTAAAAGCTTCATCAACTGTGGTGTGAATCATGCTAATTTTATCAATCTCCGAATCCCTAGAAGAATTATAATGGCTAAGACTTTTCTCATTCATCGTTATCAAATATGAAAAATCCAAAACTTAAATTTGACACAAGTAGATGTTATTACAAAATAAATAACGTACTCAAATATATTTTATTAGTTGATAATCTCGATTTGAAGGGGGAAGAGGGTCTTATGGCCGTTCACGTATAGTATAAATACTAAAGGATACGACCAATGTTTTATGCGTAGTATGCAACTTCTTTTGATAGAAGTTCAATAAATTGAACTAATATGTATCCGCGATCAAACCATTGAGACAATCAATTTCATAAAATACACTCTAACAGTTAAATATTTTGAAAATCAAATCAGATTTTATTCTTGAAAAGCGACGAGAGTGATGCTTATATTTATGGAAATTCGTTCCTCACCAAATCAATGTAGAAATTTCAGCCAACACAACAGTCACACAAGAATAATTGCAAAAATAAAAATTGTACAAGCAAGCCGCTGCCCCTGCAGAATTTTTTTACAAGCAATATCTATATTTTTCTTTGCAGTAGAGCACCTGTAGGGTTCAGAAAATATTACAGTGGGGTATGGTTGTCCGTCCAGAAAATTTGAGTATTGTTCACGTTTCAAACTTCACCATTTGCAAATTTCTCAACCTCTGAATTCTTTAATTGATTTCTTTGAATCTTCACTTCAAAGTTGGCCTTTGGTTTGTTTTGGAGATTTCACCTTTTTTTTCTTCTTTTTTTCCCTTTTTTTTGGAAAGAGAGAGAAATAGAATGAGAGCAAAAGCAAACAAATAAAAAAAAAACAAATTGGATAAAACTAAATTAGCAACAAACTACACTCAAAAGACTAAACTAAGCTTAACAGAAAAGAAGAAAGAAAAGGAACCAAACAAAATTAACAACTAAAAAAACAAATAACAAGGCTCATGCACTAATTAAAACAGTCCTTGAAGCCTAGCCACTCAAGAATAAAAACTCACGCACTAAATAAATTGCTCACTCACCAAAAAAAATAAAATCATATCAAACCCAAAACTCACGCACTCAAACACCAACCGAAAGCCCATCAATCGCGCCCTGTTATTTTTTTTCTTTTTTTTATACACAAAAGACCACTCAGAAAAAGAAAGAAAAAGACAAATCAAAAAAATCACGCCTAAAATAAACCTTCCAATAAAAAAACAATCAGCTCCCTCAATAAAAGGAAACAACGCCCCCAATTTCTCACGCTCAAGCCAAAAGTCGCTCTTTTTTTTCTCTCAAAGAAAACAGTAATACGCTCCTTTCCTCTTTTATCTTTTTTTTTCAATCAAATTAAAAAAAAAATCGATAGCTTAAACTGGGTTCGGATCTGCCTCTCCGATTTGAATCGAGCAGTGCGCTTGAATTGACGGTGGCTTTCGAGTTAGCTTGTAGTAATCATTTGGGATTTCGGTTTTGGATGTGGAGAGTTGAGTACAATTTGTGCAGGTGATGTGGTGGAGTATTGGTAGAAGGCAGAGGAGTTGTTTGAATTCTTTTTACGGTTTTGGATTGTGTTTTGCGTGGATGGCGTGGTTTGAAGATGATAAAGGAATTGTGATAGTTGACGTTGAAGGGGTTAGCGTGGTGATAGGGAGGATTCTGGTGATGATGTTCACGCTGTTTGTTTTGGAAGGGGTATGTGATGTGAACGGATTCAAGTGAAGGATTTGGGTCTATGGCTGTTTGAAGAATGGTTTTGTGAAGATGGTGTGGTGATGAGTTTGGTCGATGGAGAAGAAATATGGAAGAATAAAGGCAGAAGAAAGAAGAAATACAGAAAAAATGAAGATAGAAAAGGAAAGAATTTAAAGCAATGGAAATGTACAGCAAGGAAAGAATTGCAAAAGAAGAATCTTTTTTTGACTTTTTTTTATTATTGAAAAGGAAAGAACTTGTATGATGGAAAGAAATAAATGACAAGAATTTCTTTTCCTTTTTTTTTTGTAAAAGAAGGAAGACAATGTAGAAGATTGAGAAAAAAATGGAAAGACGGAAAGAAATAAAGGAAAATTGAAAGTTTTTTTTTTAAAAAAAGGAAAGTAGAAATCAGTGTATTGGAAAGAGGAGAGAGCGAAAAGGAAAGCAATAAAAAAGAAGACAAAAACAGAAAGATTTTTTTTTATTGTTGTAAAATTAGAAGAGAGAAAAAAAACGAAAAAGGAAAAATTTGAAAATGGGAAAGAAATAAATGCAAAGGAAAGGAAATAAAATCAAGAAAATTTGGCAACTATTTTTTCTCTTGTTTAGAAGATTAGAGTATCAGTAGATAATACCAAATCAACTAATTAAGATTTTTTTCTATATATACACGAAACCAAAAGAAAATAATAAATAAATAAATAAAACTAACGCGAATCGGAAATTAAATAAGTAATAAAATTTAATCGTTACCTCCCGGCAACGGCGCCAAAAAACTTGATCGACACTTTTCTATGAATTAGAAAAGCGCAAATTTTAAAATAAATTCTGCAAGCGCACAGATTGTGTAGTATGCAGGTCGAACACAGGGAGGAAAAATTAAATCTAATTATTTATATAATTTTGTGGGCGAGTTAGACAAATCTTATAGATGGGATAAAATTGAAATTACAATTTAGCTTAGAACAAATCTAACTGAACCGATAACTAAAATTGTAATTATCAATAAAACAAGTAACACTGCAATTGAACTAACTATAGATTTGAATCTAATCGAGTCTATAATCAATTCAATGATTAAAAATAAAACAGAGTGCTAGAAATAAATTTGCAAAACGGAAATAAACTAACAGAAATGTTAAATTAGGATTACCGCTGAATCTAATCAAACGGTCAATCACTAATGAGAAAAGTAATTGCAATAGTAATTGTGTTCTAGCAAATCTAATTGACTAGACAACACAAATTGCTATGAAAATGAAAAAAATTGCAGAATTAAAAGAGAACTATATTAATGGAGAAAAAGTTACAGAAAAATGGACATGAAATTTACATTGAGATTACATGAATATTTATAGGGGATAGATAGCAAACCGAAAACCCTAATCCAATATATACATACATGGGTCTATTAATTAGCAATTATTCCTCCTATATTAATTAACAATTATTTCTCCCCTCTTAATTAGCAATTCCTCATCCCATATCTTCCTTTGTTTGGCATGTGACTAATTGAAGAGAGATAAGATTTAAGGAGATTTCTTCTACCAATGATGAACATATCCTAAACTCTAAAAGAAACACAATGCGAATTCTTCATCTGCAGATATTCATATGTATATACACAACATTTTGATCTTTATTTTCTATTTTTCTGGCTGCATGCGGTTTAGTTGGCTTATCTGTAAAAGTGACAAAATAACATCCAAGTAATATTTATTTATATACAAAAGATTAGATATAAGAGCATAAAATAAACACATTTCTATGTTAATCAGATCCAAAGTACAGCTCCAGGTCCTAAAAAAATTATTCAGACAAATAATTTAGTAGTAGTGATAAATAGTGAGGCTGATGTATATATTTATGTTATAGGATCTATATAGATAGGGAAAGTGGTGAAAATTAAAAGAGAGAAATTCAAGATAGTTTTACAATAATAATTGAAGAGATGATCACAATGCTTCACGTTTCCAAAATGTGATTATAAGCATGATTCATAACCCTTACATCATAGGAAGTAAAGGGTCATTTGTTAGTTAAATCACACAATTAGTGCATCATTAATGAGATAACATTCCAAATATTAAAAAAGAACAATAATCCTCAAAATCCAAATCTTAGCTTCACCCAAAGTCCATTTTAGGTCCTAAACAATCAAAACAAATAAATTAACAGCAGGGAAAAACAAATAGGCAAATGTATATATTTGTGTTATACGATCTACATAGGTAATCGAAGTGGAGAAAATGGAAAAATAAATAAATCAAGATGGCTTTCAAAAAAATAAAATAAGAGATGATCAAGATGCTTAACCTTTCTAAAATGAGATAATAAACATGATTCATAACTGTTAAATTATAGGATGTAATTAATAAATCATTATTAGTTAAAAAATTAACTATTAAAAACTAAACTATGAAATAATATATTGAATATTCACCAATAATTTGAGATGACAATTAATGTTAGTGCTTATGGAAAAAAGATTAAAATAAATTCATGTCTTTTCCTTTTGGTTTAGTATGAGGTAGAAAATAAAAAGTGAGGTAAGGAAAAAAGTAAATCATTAAGTAGATAATGCGACTTCCCTGACACTTCTACACAATTTTTTTTTAAATAAATTGAATAGCTAGCCAGGGTAGTCGTGGAGGAGGAGGATTGTTTTGGAGAGCTAATGATACCAAAGATGGGTTAAGCACGTTGATGGAGATTTAACAGGGTCTATTTGTGGTTGATGTGAGATAATTATAGTCCACCACCTGATGCCTTTGCAAATTATTAATCTGAACCATTTTTGTTCCTCGTAGTTAACTCTGAGCAATTTAACTATATAGATTGCAGTACACGAAGTTATATTGGAAAAACTATCTTGAATGTTAGTGTTCACCCATATATGAATTGCAGACGTAGTAGTCTTAAATACATCAAAGTAAAGAAATGAACGCTTACTTGTTATTGTATGCCTTGTATTTACATCATCTTTTACCTGTAATACTCCTTGTATCCTTCATAAACACACGTTGAATACTTGCACATCTTCTGCCGTGCATACCCAATCTTTACAGCATACTTAGCATTACATAGAAAAGGAAGCTGATTCAGCATTAGACCCCTTCACTTAATCCATGTTGTACGTCAGTGATTTGGATAATATCTCCCGTAAGTTCCATGCAACATACAAACTAACTACCGCAGTGGGCAAATTTGTGTTGATAGATTTTCCAGGAAAAGTGAAAGAGAATAAAAGTAATGAGTATATTTCAGAATGAATAATCAAAACAAGGCAGCATAATGAAATATGTAGAAGTTTAAATATGAAAAACTAAAATTAAAGCAAAGTAACAAAGTGCAGAATTTATCTAGAAGCAGGCTAAGCCAAAATGGATGCATCTTGTGCATGCAATGGAACTTTTTTCTTTACAAAGCCGATTTACAAAGATGATGCATTATAAAGCTAATTTGTATATATGTTATATAGCAAGTTAATCGTACTAAGCAAAGCCAAACAGTTCAAAAATAGATTAAAATAACAAATGAAGACAAAGTTTAAAATAAAAGCCAAGTATGCATAGACTTGTATACAAATTTCTTGTACCGTTATTTCAATTGGAAAAGACCATTGAATCAAATAATACAAAAAATTATTGGCCTTGCGAAGGATGTGTAATAGTGTGCACTATAACACTATTTTTTTGTAACCTTACCGAGGCGAGAAACTCTACTTTAAAATCATAATAACTTATATTGTTCCCAACTAAGACATTGCCTTATTTTGTACAATTTAGCATAAAACGGATATAGAAAAATATAGTGGAAATACATTGAATACAAACAAAAAAGGGACAGAAAGAAAAAATACAGTTTTAAAGTTATTTAATTATTGAAAGGTACATGATCAAAACAAGGATGGAAAAGAGTCAAAAAGTTGGAGAAAACTTCATATCCATTATGTAAACACAATTCATGTTTGTTTGAGCAAACATGAAGCATCAAATACGGAAGTTATGATAACGGAATTGTACAGAAAGTAACAAAAAATGAGTTGCCCAAAACGAACTCATTGATTCATCTATAATGACTGTAGTATTTTGATCCGCATGTATATTTTGGTATCAGTAACTAACGATCATATTGTTTAAATCACTAAATTTATTCAATTATACCCTTCGACAAAGAGGTAAGTATTTACAGTTAATGACTTCCATTTAAGTGTGCCATTATTTTTTTGAAACAATACATATAATGTAAAATTCAAACAAATAATGTTCGTTGAGTATCACAATACTTTAGTAAACCATTTTTTATTTATAGGAACTCAAAAGAAAATTAAATGTTCATTGCTATATATGGCAGTGAAGCAAACAACTTAAGTTTAAGATTCATAATAAACACAATCATGAATCCTAGTGGCATTATAAGCTTGAATCGAAAATCCTTCATTCATTCTAAAAACTAAAATAAGAACTTCTTACTTGGTCATTGCATCATTCAGTAAATTTGTAGCATCATATTTTTTAGATCATTGATTGAAGTAATTATCGTGCATTTTCTAGCTGTTACCAATTTTTTTCGTGAAAAGAACTATCAATAAAGTATTAAATAAGCTGCTTAAAAGTTTATGCAGGAGAAATCCAAATAACATATTCAAGGTCATTTTTCAACATGGTATAACATATACAAATATTATTGTACGTATTCTGTTATGTAAACCATATATTATAGAAGTGTTATGCTTACCGTACATATTATATATTACATATTACATAATACACACATGGCGTATGCATATTATGCATTAAAAAGAATCTGGTTTGCATAAAAAGGGAAAAAGGAATAAAACTGAGAAATGAAATTCAAAGAGCAGGAAAAGCATAGAATCTACAGTTGATCACAAGTTCAGTTTCATCCAACATAAGGTGTAAAACTTTAACCTAAATAGGATAACATAGTTCAAGTAATTGTAGTAGTAGGCATATATTTTTTCAGCATATGAAGTCATAATAACTTAAAACTACAAATGATTGTGTCTAGTTGAGTTCAATAAAGAATTTTGTGTAAAACAATCAAATAGTACATTAAAGCAAACTTCATAGATCATGGAGACAATAATCTAGTTTGTAGACGTAAATTAGCTTACCGTTAACTGCATTGTTATCAAAGTAGATGACAAAATACATCTTCAACAGGTTTATCTAGATAACCTAGTGGAAAAAATATCTATAAAACAAAGGCAAAATTTGTTAGAAGAATCATTGTTAGTAAACATGTAGATTTATTACTATGTGGCACTAAAAGTAACAACATGTGGGTTCAGTTATTTGAAGTATGATTTTTTTGACCCACAGATCAATGCTCAAAAGTATCATATGTGCATTTTAAGTTTTTAACCTGTTGGTAAAGTATAGTTAGCAGATGCAAACCAATCATACAAACAAATTTTTTGGTTCCCATACATATCGTTGATTCTCTGGCAGAACTAATACCAGTTTATAAGATGTTATATAGGCTATTATGTCCCGAAAAATAAGGAACCTACACCATTCTTTAAAAAAAGAACATAGTGATGTCATACCATTTTTTATTTTTAATCCGAAATTTGCATAATGAAAGCATGAGTAATAATGTTTTTTCTTCAAATATAAATTACTAAAGAAACAACCTGCATTAAATAAGACGTTTGGTTAACTATGCTACTAATGTAACCTAAAGTTTGGTTGATATATTAAGTATGAATCTTTGTAGTCCTCTTTTTAAAATTTATATTCAGTTATAATAAAATATTGTGAATGACTGCAAGCATAATCTTGGAAAACATCCAGGTGAATATTGGCACTCAAATATCTTTACAACCCAATAACATTCAATTGGAAAAGTTAAGGAATTTTTACTATATCGACAAACATAATTTGAACTAGTTTAATCAACTCAACCACATTAAAAAGCAAGAAACAATATTATCAAATAAAGGTGTTCAATAACATTTAAACAACGAAGGAATGGCCAGTGATTTTGAACCAAATAATCATTTGATATTAAGGTTTATGTTGGAATGGAGTTTATGTAGTCATGTATTCTATTCAAAGAACAGATCGGCCTGTAATAACGAACGAGGTTTTTTTTACAACAATTATTTTCAGAAGTTTGCACTACTATTTGGGAACTACATTGTTTCAAAATGTAATTTTCATGCTATGATCACAAACAAAATTATCTAGTAGAAAGAAAATTGCATCTTTGCAATAAATTAAAGCAAGGAAGCAATCAGGATTGTTCAAAAGCGGTTAACTTCACCAATGTTGAACTGAGAGTAACAAACGGAAAGAACTTTTTTCTAAAGACCATTTTCGAGTTTAAGTCTCATTTAGTGGATCTAGGGTGTTGACGATAGGGGCGGTTGTAGCTACAAATCAATTAATTACCGCAAGAACAAAAAAATTAGCATATGGTGTGACTTTCTGAGTAGACGTCGGTAAATAAGAAAAGTGAACAATTTACAAAATAAATCATATTCCTTCGATTGAAATTACAAATCATAAAACAAAAACCACTCTCCAAAAAATAAAATTTAAACTTAGATGGTTCAATTAAATCAACTTGTACATGAACTTATGTAAAGG
Organism: Allium sativum; assembly: GCA_030737875.1. Taxonomy (NCBI): domain Eukaryota; kingdom Viridiplantae; phylum Streptophyta; class Magnoliopsida; order Asparagales; family Amaryllidaceae; genus Allium; species Allium sativum. Next base: position 313,799,884 of record CM060920.1, read on the forward strand.
TTTAGGCAGAGAGATCCAGTGCTGCAGCGCGAACGAAAAAAAAGAAAATCACGAAAGTACAAAAAGGTTCGGTCTAATAGGTAGAAAAGGTAGTTAATAGAAATGGAGGGCATATAGGAGAATAAATTTACCCAAAAAAAGGCCAAACACAACAGAACAATAGATCTATCCGTAGGCAAATGGAAAGCATGAAATCGGCAGGGGTATTATAAACGGGAAGAAGTAACGTTGTCGGAACCTTATCGACCGATGAGAATAGCATTGAAAAGAGTTGGTGGCCATAGTGTAGCTATAAAGAAGGAATAAAATAAAATTGGATCACTGGAAGAAGAATGAAGGAGAAAGGCACAACGAAAGAAAGCCTCAACTATTATTCTGTTGAAAAATAAGCCTGGAAAATTTGAAATTAAGTAGTGCAATAGTCAAATATTATTTCTTCATTAGCAAGCCTCAACCTATTGAACTCTTCCAAAATATCATACTCCAAATATAAATGCATTAAAGTCTCAGGTTCTGCAAAAATTGCTAGGTTGTTTTGTGCAACTTAGCTATTAAATGCAACTTAGAACCAGACAATTCACCGGATAAATGCATTTAGCAATGAAAAGTTATGTTCACAAAATGGAAAGTAGCAACAAAATTTGCCGCTGGGAACCTGAGACTGATATCAGTTTTGCGATTTTAGCAGAACTAATAGGAAATAAATTTTCCAGTAACAGAACTGGAGACTGATATCATCAGTTTCGTGCATATTATGAAATGATATCATTTAACTACTGATATGTTCACATAACAGGACTTGATTTTCACAGGATAACTCACAGGGTAAATTATGATATTAGTTTTATGCAAATTAGTAATTCACAGCATAAATGTATTAAAGTCTAAACCATGCCTATGAATGATTAAGCTATTAAATTAAAAGTAAAAAAAACAAAAATAATCAAACCTTTAGTCTTACCTCTACATGTCACGTCACTATCAAATCGTTTGAAAGATTAATCATTTTCGCATTATGTATAATAATATAACTGTCGGCGAAAACCAATATGGCCTTGTCATTAAGATTGAAAAAATTAAAGAGAAATTTGAATGAAAATTTAACAGGAAAATCCAACATATGTCCAAATTTACAAAAATCCGGGAACTACTTAGGTGCAAGCTTGCTGTAAATTCTCACATTTTTTGATCTTCTTCATTAAGTAAAGATTGAATATCTATGAAATATGACTATAATATCTTTATTATTTGCACCGTTGATATTTACAGATCTGCTTTAACTTAGGCATTTTGTAATTAATCCTAATTTCTTCATAAAAATGATAGTTGCACCATTTAAGATGACTAACAATCCAAATCCGTACAAATTTTGTTTAACACTGTAGTGCATTCAAAGGTAGCATCTGTCTATTCTTCCAGTGTCTACCTCCACTACTTTAATATAACCGCATGTAGAAGACACAAGTAAAATTTATAAGCCTTTCTTTTTAATTAATTTTGTAATACTTGATTTTGATCAAACACTATATGGATGACTGCTATATTTCCATATATAATAGTCGTCCTATATATATGAGAAATTTTTGTATCAATATTATGCCAAGGTAAACATACACACGATATCTAAAGTCATTTATAAAGTAATACTTATGATATTTTTTGGATAGTAAACTTTTTTTGTACTACATGTTTTCACTTATTGACTAACATATATTTAGTTGACGTATTTTTGATTAAGCTTGTGAATTAATTTTATAGCAACTATAAAATTAATTTTACTCCATAGAAAGCACTATTATTAAAACAGATAAAACTTCATAACATAGTTAAATGAAATAGTTTAAGCATACAAATCAAACTTAAAAATGACAACAAATACTTACCAGTTTAAGTTGAAGTTTGATGTAAGAACAATATGAACAAAAGAAAATCTAACAAAATTAATAGTAAAATATAATTGAGTTTAGATACCCAAAAAAATTGACATATTGTGATACTCAACACATCATGGTTTTACGTTCTAAAACTATGAAGTTTAAGCCAAAGGAAACTTAATAATATAAAATCCTTTAGAAGAAAAGTGTTATATTCATCTTTTTTTGAAGTGTACTGCATTTTTTAGTTTCAAATGGATTTAAATGGACATGCATGAACTTAAATTCATGTTGTAGTAAAAGAGGTTAAAAAATATTTGTAGCAAATGAAAATTAAAAATAAGCTAAAAATTATGTTTAATGCATGAATGAAAATAAAGTGTCCATTAATGACAACTTGGCATAAATTTAGCATTTGAAATTTCTGTAAAAATAAAATTGTAAGTCTAGACTTCCTATTGACATAAATGTTTAGTTAAGAAATATCTATGGCTAAAGAAAATCATAAATGGATTTGTTATTTGAATAAATAATCGTTAATCATAAGCTAAAAGGTTGGAAATTATATAAAAGAAAAGGTTCGGTAATTCCTTAAATCATGTGAAATAAGATATTAAAAATAAGAAGCCATAACTTATCTTGTAAGTATTTAATTATTAATCTTCATAATGAAATAAATAAACATCGCAATTTCAAGGTTAAAACCAATTTGATTAGCGTGGCTACAATAGGAAATTTTTATATCAAGACAAACAGAAATGGTAAGCTGTTGTTATATCTTTGTGTCAAAATCACTCATTTATTATATCTAATAGTGTATGTCCTAAATATCTGTTGATACAAAAATTAGATCTCTATTTATATTTTTATGATAAATTATAAGTTGCAGGACATGTCAAAAAGTCAAAAATATGTTTTAACTCCAAATATGAACCGAACATAAACTTATTGTGCATCACAACTTTAATAATGTAAGATAATGCATCACAACTCTAAATAAGATTTGTATTAAATATAAATTCATTAGGAAAATATTAAATTTTTGTTGTACAGTTATGAGAAATCGTAAGCTCTACTACATTTTATGAAGGCAATTAATATGGTATATGATTTTTGGGAAAATATAATTACCATAAATTTTGATGTATTAATTTGCAATGATTAAGTCTATTAAGATTACAAACTTGTGCTAACAGTGTTCTGATTTCGAGATTTACTCATTCCAAATACGATAAAAATGCAACTATATATATCCAAAGACAGTGGTTTAACATTCAAATCTTAATTCGTTTATCGCCAGGAGAAATGTAAATATTAGTTAACACAATATTAAACTAAATCATTCCTCATTTCATGATTCTGAATTAATTAATAGAACATTGTTTGAACAGTAACGTCAAATTATGCAAATATATTTGGGGCCATTTAATTTTCAAAACTAACCTATATATTCCAAAATATACATAACATATCTAAATGAAAATATATTTATTTGAAATCTTTTCAGTCAGACATCAAGTCAATTTAATTCCAAAATAGAAACAGATGTCCAAATAAAGAATGATTTGAATCTTCAGTTACATTAAATAAATCATATAAAATAACACTCAATCAGAGCCAAATATTAGTTTAATATTTATCCTATAAGATTCCACACTCGTAGTAAATAATTTGTTCTCTAAGATTCCACACTTTCTAGCCAAATATTATTCAATGAGAGCCAAATAGTTTTAGACTATTAGTTTGGTGTTGAATTCAATCTTGCTGAAAAGATTAAAGGTTAATAATTCAAGTAAAGTTCCAATGAAGCAACACCAATGGATATTTCTATAAAATATAATATGATAAATTGATAAATCATATATCATATTCATATGTTCAGATCAGTCGATTATTAAAATAGAGATTTTGGTAATTTGGTAAATTATGCATCAATCTAGGAAACAATTTGATATTTTGTACTAAAATGCACCATACGTATTGAGTTAAATCAATTATGTACCAAAGATTAACATTACAAATTTGCGTTATGCCGATAGTGTGCATACTCAAGTTTGGAAGGAAACAATAGTATTAAAAATACTGTAAAAAAGTTTATATAACAAAGAATAAAACTCAGAACTCTTCAAATGTATCCATAGACACTTATTCATGGAATTCAACAGCTAAAGTACACTATTGAAAAATAGCAATTTAAAATCGTAGACACAGACTACTTTTTATAAAAAAAGGAAAGGAATCTAAGCTAACTGTGATGAAATAAGAAAACATTAGTTAAAAATCAAAATTTCCTACGTAAATAATTTAGTTTTAGATTAGTTGATGCTCTTTAAATGTTAATAAAATTCCAAACTTGGGGTCCACTGTAGAGAAAAATATAACACAATCATAACAACAAAATAATTTTAAAATAATAGAGAAAAAGCTAAAACAGCAGAGCAATAGCAATAAAATTCAAGCAACAATAGAAATTAGGGTTTTCTGACCTCAAATAGGATGGATAATCAAGTGAGCAAAGGTAGTATATCACTGGATCAACTTACTCAATAACTGGCTGCCTGAAGGAATATGGTTGAGCAAGTATAGGAAGACCGTTGTAGAAGAGCCATGGGGGGAGATCAGGAACAACCTAGCTTGGCACGAAGAACAACCTTTAGAGAGTCCTGCTGGCGAGGATGAAAAGTGCAGTGTTTGCTACTCCAAATTTGGATCCGGCCCCTGAACTGAAATTAGAATTAGGGAAATTAGGGATGCGATGCAACTAAAACATGAATTGTGACGATTCGATACTCGAATAAAGGCAGTGCGATCTTATTCTATTTCATTAAGTTTACTTCAAATCCTGCAAATCACCTAAATAATAAATTTTCTATTAGACCAAAAAATGGTCCTAACACCCAAATTGTCGTATTTAGAGCATAGGACATGAAGAAATAATTGAAAACTAAGAGAAAAGGCAAGACAACAGGATTTTTATAGTGGTTTGGCGTTAACGAGCCTACGTCCACTTCATATTTTCTCATTTCATTCACAGATTACAATTGCAATAAAGAATGTCCCTCAATCATTCGAATTCAATGAATAATTCTCTCTGAATTCATTGATTTTATTGAGGAAGATGGTGGTTATTCATGGGGAAGTGTTAGCCATGGCATCCATGGATGTTGAGATGCCAAAAGTCCTCTGAAAATGCCCTCTGGAGGTGTATTTATAGCGGTAGGAGAGCTCACATGGTGATGGTGTCGTGGTAGGACACGTGGCACTTGATCTGGGAAAGTAGGAGCGATCATAGCCTTGAGAATAGGTCAAAATCTTCACGTGTAGTTGCGGGTCATGGTCGCGGTTCGTGGTCACGGTTCGTGATCCGGAGTGGTGAGCTGTTAATGGTCGTGATGGTGATGGTCAGCATGTATGGTCACAAACCGACCTCTGGGGGTGGTCACGGTCCGACCCTTGGTGGTGGTCATGATCCGACCCCATGGGGTGGTCACGATTCGACCCCATGGGGTGGTAACGATTCGTCCCCAGTGGGTGGTCACGATCCGCCCCTAGGGGGTGGTCACGATCCGCCCCCGGGGGTGCTCACTAACCGGTCTTCAAAAATACCAAAATCCATGTTTTTCCATATTTCTGCATGTGTTCACGGAAACAGACTTAACTTTCAAACCGTAAGGCCGATTGGACAAAACAAAAGCTCTACTTGAAGCTAATTCAAAGGGCTACATGTATTTGATGTGAATATATCCAAATGAGGTCGTTCGAAAGGGGTTTCGGGCCAGTTTATACTGATGTTGTGATTTTGACCAAACTGCTCTGTGTCTTCTGACGATGCTTCCAATGTCGGGGAGTGATGTTATCCGGAGATTCCATATGTGACAGCATTTACCCAGAAGTGTGTCAACATGATCATTGCTTTGGGTAGCCTGGTCACAAAGCAGGCTAACATTTTGCCCCCCAAAGTATATCTTATCGCAGAAGAGATGTGCTTTGAATGTGTTGAGCTAAATCTCTTTGGAACGTCATTTATCCTTCTGTTGCATTTCTTCCATTGGAGCTAGTCAGGCCAAGTTTTATGGAAGAAGCATTCGAGATGATCAAGTAATGGTTTAAGCCTTGTCGAATCAAGAGGTCTAATTCATTCATAAAAAATCACATTAGCTCGTTGGCTCTCGAGTATGATTCTACACGCACAGGTCGTTGTCGGACACCGTCGTCATTTTACTTAAGCCAAGCATGTTGTCGAGTCATATTTTCTCTTATGTACGAGTCGATGTATGAAGTAGTCATCTAAGTCATGGGGCGATGCAAGAATCTTTGGGATCTGAGCTAACATCTGGACTATTTGGATGGAGCACACCGGAATCATCATATGAATTTTTCATCTGTACTCAGCTTTAAACTATCCCGACATCGGGATATTAATATAGGGCTCCATGATAGCATCAAATTGTAACAATACGGATCCTGAAAGCCACGATCACTCCGGATCATGTCAACAAAAATAAAGAATCCACGGTCGTATTGGGCTGTTTTTTAAGGAATCCACAATCGCTCTGGATTGTTTCGTAATTCAATAATCACATGCAAGTTAGTAAGAGATGCAGTTGAAATCATGTGAACTAGTACTCGTATGATCTTTACTATCATAAGGTAGTGGAGGAATTTGTTACACCTTCCATTCGGTGTAGTTCGAGTTTTTAAATTCACATTTGATCCGTAAGCTAGCTTGCTTGGTCAGGGAAGATGAATCGAGTCATACTCCAGAGGCATATTGTACATGTCTTGAATCTTGCTCCAAGCCAGGGTCGTCTTTACAGTCAGTCCGTTAATTGACGCTCGTGCCCTTAGTGCCATTAAAAGGCAAGCAAACTCAGGGCTTATGCCCCCAGCATCGATGAAGGTTAAGTTAAGTCAATCAGACATCCAATCTTTAAACCTTTATACTTCTTATCGCTGCATCGGGTAAGAGTTGCAGGTTCAATAAACTTAACCAACCCAAGTCATTATGTGTTCTCTCTCGAGTCAGCAAAATTTTGTGTTGCATATGCAAATGGTCGAATTACACTCGCTTTGATATTGTCTTTTCTCTTTAATCAGATAGTGAGGATTGCCTCTTCGGGCGTCAACGGACTCGGTTACTACTATTGGGCCAGTTGGGAGTTAAGTAATCTTGTTAAATGCGAGTGGATAAATGTTGTAATGAAGTCAGTTGGGCCCCTCCGTTTATGCTTCAGCATAGTCTGAAATGGTCATCACAGTCTTGCTGAGTCTCTTTCTCATGCTCGGTTCAATTGAACTTGACAAACAAGATCATGAGATCAATTAATGGTATAGATTCTCTTTGGAATTGCACATTCTTTTCATCGTTTTCCAGGGCTTTTCCTTTGTCCTTATCGTTTCAGGAATTGGAAGGTGCTCCGTTTTTTAGTCGGAAAAGCATCTTGGTCCTTCTTCTTAACGTTAACACCTTCTTGCCATGGAAGTATGTCCACCTCAGGGTTGAATTCATCAAAGCTTCTGAGAAAATCTCGTTATCGAGAAAGTTTAAAGTTCGAGGGAATAACAGGGGATTCTCATGTCCCACGTGAAAGGGCTGTGATTGCCGTTATCCCTATCAACGTGGGAAGTGCCGCCCCTCGAGAGGCGCCGAATCAAACTGACGAGCAGGTTGTTATTAAAGAATTGCTGCACATTGTCAAGATCATGGATGGTGCCCCTATCACCGAGTCTGAGATTACAAAGGGGGTCTTTGCTGATTTCTTGCTTCCGCTTCAATATTATCCCCGGGTAGTGGTTCGAGTCATTCGACCCGACCAGGTTCCTGTTCTTCGAACTATTGCGTTCTTGCTTGGACCCGAGTATGGAATGTCGCTCGAGTATCCATTCGAGTTGGGGCTAATGCTAGTCGTGCATGACCTGAGTTTGTTACAATTCTTGCATTCTCATCTAGGATGTTGCAGGTAGTTGTTCTATTAACCATGTTTCCATCCATGATGTTCTGAATCGGAGCCGCATGTTGCATGCCTTCTGGTTGGCTCGTGTTCAACCCAAGCTGATGGTTGCTATCTGACTGTGCCAAGTTCGTTATTGCTTGAACTTCGATTTTATAATTTCCAGCAAATTGATGATTGCTGCTTGGCCTTCTGATTCGACGCTGGCGCCTCTAGCGTGAAGTCTTGAAATAGGTAAAGGCCGGCCTTGGGCTTATTGGTTCCACATGAGTAGTAGCCGTCAATCAGGCTTCTATCATTCAATTCTGAATATAGACATCGGGTAGTAAAACTATGCTGCCTAAGGCTCATATTTCGTGCCCCCATCCATGGGGGTTCTGTTCTGAGTAGTAGACTTCGAATCCATGTATATCATACTCCCTCTTCGCATCATGAGTCAGAATTGTATGAAAATCGATATGTTGGTACTCGGTCCATGCTAATGTCTTGTCTCCTATCCAGGCCCTAATTTCTGCATAGGTTATGCCCAGCCTTATCTGAACTTTCCATTCTGGAAGTAAGTTTGGACCAGCAAATGGAAATTCTCTTTGCATCCGTTTCGTGGAACTCAAGGGGACTGTAAAGATCACAACATAAGTTAAATACAAGCATGTAAGCTATGCCGTTTGTGAATATTTTCTATGGTTATGTCCCCAGTTCAGGGGTAATGGCATAAGACAGATAGACGGATCAATTCCCTTTCAAATTTAGATGAAGGATGGCATATTCTGGATAGCTGGGGAAATCTTTAATCCTGAATGCCACGATCGTGCCAGATTGTATTATGACCGGAAAACCAACGACTGCTCATGATCGTATTAAGGCCGGATAGAAATCCAAAAATCCCAAGGCTTCACCGGGTCCTTCCTAGTCACAAATATTAAGTCACATGACATGTCATTGAACAATTCATTCTCAAGGCTTCCTTTCGGTCGCCGCCTTGAATTGCGTAGGAAGTTTAGCATTGGGCATTGGTGTCAGCCTCCTACATGTCCCCCTTTAGTTGCTTTCTACTAGTCTGTTATTGTTGTTGCGAGTGCGGCCGTCGCGTTTTGTTTAGCTTTGTTCTGCGAACCCGCACTTGGTAAATGAAATTTTGTTTCTTTCGCATTATCCTGCACCTGCGAGCATTCCATAAGCAAATAGTTCATGAAACATTATATGTTATCAATGCAAATATAAATGAAAATACACTAAATTAGTATGTATGTATGCGTATGCCCCTAATCAATCATTAACTTAGTGCCTGGCCAAGGCTTGTTAAGGATTGATTAGGACCATAAATGTGTTGCCTCCATTTTCGGACATAAAGGATTCGGTCTCAGCTTTCATTCTTTTTCCCAGTCGTGTAACAAGATACGAGACCTTGAGTGGTATGTGTCATCATGCTTTTATACTCTCCCGATCCTTCAACGGGGTAAGAGCTCTTGTGGCGCTAAGTGTCTAGCACCTTTATACTCTCCCTATCCTTCAGCGGGTTAGAGTTCGAGCTCGGTTCTTAGTCTGCTCACCGATCCTTCAGCGGGGCAGAAGTTCTCTGGGCGCTAAGTCTCTAGCGCCTTTATACTCTCCCGATCCTTCAGCGGGGTGGAGTGTATTTCGAGGCGGTTTTAGTCAGGATGCACCTTTACGCCTCATGGACATTCTCTCTGGTCCTTTATACTCTCTCTCGAATCATGAGAGTTAGAGTGGTTCAGGCGAACGGTCATATCATTCACCCCGGCGTTCCTTCTACACTCTAGTTCAAAGAGTGGGACTCTTCCATTTCGGGTGTCGTTCTAGACATCGGTTCTGGTCCATGCTCCATGCTTCACTCTGGCGAATGGAACTTTTCAGACAAGTGGTTGGGTCACACTCGTCCTAGGTTTATATTTCAATCCAAGCTCTGTGGATAGCATCAGTCAGTCAAACAGTTGGAAAACATTTGCCAAGGCTTTGCGTTCCTCCAAACAATCTATGGGAGGAGTAGTTGGCACCAAACTCCGAGTACCTGCATCATTCATATCATATGAGTTAGTCATGTCAATAACTCAAGAGGCATGTAAAAGCAAATTTCATGATTGGAAAATAAGAATATCAATGGGCATTGCTGCCCCCCGTATCGGGGTTCATGTAATATGGTGGCATCGAGGATAGGATCGAGCCATATAGATGGTGACACCGCGTCCATCGGGAGTCGAACTCCGACTTTGCAATTCAATGATTTATGTACAATTGTCTTGTGGTCTGCCATGTGTGAGCCAAAGATTGGATGGTTATCTCGGATCCACCTTAAGTTATACAGCTTTCTTTAGACGAAGGCGTGGCTTTGTAAACGAGCAGTTCAATCGGGATCGTTATGGTAGTGATTTATAATTCCTCATGAGGGTGTTAGAAGCCTAATTGGCACCAGATCCTAGGTACCTACACCGTCCACAAATTAATTCATCTGAGTTAATCACATCAATTACTCATAAATCATGCAAATACAAGAGTTATGGCTAAAGAATAATCTTGTTAAAGGAATGAGTATCATTCTGAGAGAAAATGGCATTGCACGTTCATTGCAGGTCCATTTTGCTTTGCCCTATCTCTTCCGGTGAAGGGTTGCCAAAGTCTCTTAGTTGATGAAGGATTATCGTGGGGCGGCAGTCCCAAAAATGAATAGACCTTGATTGGGGTCTTGATATGGCGAAGACGGTTAGGTAAGTATCACAGACGAGTGATGAGGTCACATCTCCTATGAATCTCCTTTTTGCCACCATGCCGAGGATAAGGATAGAGTGTTAGGAGGTCGGGACTGTACCGCTAATGGAAGAACACCATCACATTGGTGTTAGGATGCCAATTGGCATGAGAGCAATGGATTTACACTTATAGAAACTTTTGCACTTTCTATGCTAGAAAATAGGATATTGTGGCTGATGGGATAGTCATATCTCATAGATTTGCTGATTGGTCTTCGATTCCATATTGGGACAAGGGTTGGTGCGCGAACAATCAATCAACTTTCGGCCATGAGCATTCTAAACTTTCAACTTGCTAACTTTTAGGCAAGACTAAGGAAATTGGCCATGCAAACTCCTGATGTATCAGCTTTGAATTTAGATGATGTAATCTTGTGCGATTCGTGCTCAAATCTCTAATTGCCCCCAGCGTCTGGGGAATGAGTTACTTGGAAAACAATTGATGAAAGGAGTGGAAGTGTGAATCTTCACTTTCTTATTCCAAAGCTTCGCTCGTTAGATGTTTCATTCATGTACATTTCCCATCTAGCGGGAAGTTGACTAGTGAATCTATCAAACCATTCCGGGCGGCAAATTCAGCAATGAGAATCATCGATTTCTATCTTGGGACAACCTTCCAAGGGAAATAAGCCATGTCGCCTTGCTCTTCATATCTTGAGGCATAACAAACGATGGTACGCCAATCATTTTCGTTGCCGAAAGCATTCCGTGCTGTAGGAAGTTTCTTACGGAGGTTGTCGATGATTCTCATTCGGGTGTAGTTTCCAACACAGGATCAACTTCCATATGATCAATGGTCGGAGTTCGTAGTGTCTTAATTGGTATCATCTCTATCTTTTCTGGATTGTCGGAACCTTCTTGCTCGGTCAGATTATATGCCTTCTGACATTCTATGTGCAGAATATGAGGCCTGTTGTAACGTTCCAATCCATTCAACAGCTCTTCTACTGGTTCTTGGTAAGCTGCGAGTTGTGGTTTCTTCGACTGGAATACCTTTCGAGCCGCCCTTCGGGGGTTATCTGCGAAACTCCGGCGTTGGATCGTCGATCATTTCCTGCACCATCTGTATACAGTTTCCAAATGCTTGATTTCGTCTTTCATTCTGAGGGGCCATTTTCTTCATCTAACATACCCTCTTCGGGAACGGTACATTCGGCGATGAAGTTGGCAAATTCATGCCCCCGTACAGACTTCTTTAGGAGGGAACTGAGATCAAACTAGTTCAGCTCTATGTTCCGTTCGAGCAACTTTTCAGATGCATCAGATCGCTGCATGTCCTGTCGCAGCGGCTCATAAGTGCGTGTAACAATCGGATGAACTTGGAAGTAGTAGGGGAGAATTTTCAGAGTAATTAGCGAGTTATAGACGATCCTTTCAATTTTTGGGTAGTTGCGCTCTACCACGGCGACCTTCTTGCTCACATTATTGACTAGTTCCTGGACTTTTTCCTCATTACGTGTAAGTGGTGCCAACTTTCCTGTCAAGCGTCAGACAATATTAATTCTTTGTTGTTCATGGATGTTTATGATCATTGCAATTTGATCAGGGTTGATTTCGATTCCATGTGAGCTAACTATGAGGCCATGAAGCTTTCCCGATGCAATGCCAAACGAGCACTTCAAAGCGTGTAGCTTCATTTCAGATATTGAACATCTCTGTCAGACTATGGACTTCCATGGGCCTTTCACTATGGCTGTGGACCATACAATTCAGTAAGTGTTCGTATGTTGCCTTGGCATTCAGTCCGAATGGCAACTCCATATAATAGTACAGTTCAAGGTCCATGATAGAGCATGTTTATTCATGATCAGGCACATGCATAAGAATCTGGTTGTAACTTGTGCGCATGTCCATATTAGGGAGACGTTTATGTCCAGTCATTGAATCCACAAGCCGGTTAATTTTGAGTGATGGGACCTTCCTTTTGGGCGAACTTTGTCCAAATTTGAAAAATCAATGAATGTGCGCCATTTTCCATTAGCATTCTTGACGAGGATGGGATTTGATATCCAAGCGGGATGTGTGGCATCTCACTTCAAGTCCGATGCTCTCATACGCCTTATTTGCTTGACAGGAGCATAGTTCAGTTTTATACTTGACAAGTGACTCATAATCTATGGTAAAATCCCGCGAGTATCAGCATAGGTCCAAGTGAACACATCCAGGCTCGCCTGCAAAAAGCATGTCAGTTCCCACGTTCGGAAGAGGTCTAAATGAGATCTGATTTCAAGACCTTTGTCAGGTCGGCATCAACAATCGAAACATGCGCAGTTGCATCATTAGATGTCACCCTATTACATCTGAATCACCATCCTCTTTGGTGTCCATGTCTTCGGGCAAATCAACGGGCAATTCCTTTAGTGATGCTCCCTTTATTCACAATATCGACACCTCCTTCACACTCCATTTCATTTGGAGGGGAAGTGTCTTTGGGTTTCACGCCATCTATGTTGTATAGCATATTCTAGCCAAATAGTCAGCTTCTCCAATAACTTGGTCACTATAGACCATTCCCACTCCATCTTCGGTTGGGATATTTAGCAAAAGGCAGTAGGGTGCAATGCAGGCTCTGAATTCTATTAGAGCTGGTTGGTCGAGACCTTGATCCGATAATCTTAATTGCAATAGCTTGGCTGGAAAATGAAGTGGAGAGCTAATGGTTGATTCGTATTTGCGTTAATCTCAAGCTCTTGTCTCTTGACCAAGGTCATATGGTGACTGATGGGCAATCAAGTTGTTATAACTTGTGCAAAGATCCATATATCTGATCGTGGCTTGCGGCAGTTCAACTGGTACCTAACTCTGGGCACCAAAGTGTGTTGATGTGACCCTTTTATAATGGAAATCAATCTTCATTAATGTTGTGGATAACAGTTATGCATTGGAAAGGTCAGCTAAGTTCTCCTAGGTGTAGACAGTAGGATATATGTCTTTCATTACACCATACAAGTGAATTGTAGATTTGTAATAATCCTTAGTCACTTTCTAGTATCTTGTCATTGCGAGTCATCGTTGCTATGATCATCCAAGTGTCCAGAATACTGCCTGGACGATTCCATGTTAATGCTATCTGGGACCCCACCCATGGATAGGTTTAAGTCATGTAAACGAGGTGATTACAACTCGTTCATGGAAAACATCAGATGCTTTGGTGAAATCAATACACCATCAGAACTCTGGGAGAAGAGGCTATTATGAGACAATCATTATCTCGTATACTGTCATATCTAGCATGTCAAATCTTTTCAATAGCTCCTCATATTGAATAACATCAATAAATAGGTGTTATGGCTCTGGGAAGAATCTCAGTCATTGTCAATTAGCTGTCGATATGATCAGACTATCTACCGAATCTCGATTGGTAAGTATTAACTATAGGACAAAGCATACTCGGAGCCGAAGGCGAGCCATGCTCCGAGCCGAAGGCAAGGCCGTCAGCGGGTCCGAGCGCAGCGCCAGTGGGGGTCCGGGGCGCCGCAGTCCCGGCGGCGATCGACTGATTTTCAGGTCGTGGTCTAGCCACTTTTTCGATTTTGGAAGATGGAGCCTTTTCTGAGATGATCTGAAAATCGCATTTTTCTCAAAAACTACCACTTTTTCGGGCCGTGGTTCGCCGTTGTCCTCCGGTTCGCAGTTCGCTGAACTTCATTGGGTCGTGATCTAGCTTGGCGATCGGGATCCTCCAACCTTCCAGCTCCAGATTGGTTCGTGATCCTCACTGAGGGGTCGGGTCGGATATGCCTCCACGAGCCAGTTGAATATGCCCTCACGAGCAGATTGAATGGACTTTTCACGAGATGGTTACATGTGTTTGTACGTTCCACGAGCCATTATCACGAGCCACGAGCCATCATCATGAACCAATTCCATGGCCCTTCATCACGAGCCCTGTTCACGAACCCTTCGACCTGCTCCTGCAAACCATCCGTTCGCTCCTCATTCGCTCGGGAAGCTTGCGATTTCTTACTTCTTTTACGAGCCGTGAAGTTCTGATTTTACCAAAATCACTAAAATCTTCCAAAATGGTAGAAACGCGGACTGTTTTCTTTGGACTTTCGAATCCAAATAGTAGAATAGCAATCCGATAGGCTGAGAATTCAATTCTCAGTGAAAGCACCAAAATATTAGACCAAAAAATGGTCCTAACACCCAAATTGTCGTATTTAGAGCATAGGACATGAAGAAATAACTGAAAAATAAGAGAAAAAGCAAGACAACAATATTTTTATAGTGGTTCGTTGTTAACGAGCCTATGTCCACTTCATGTTTTCTCATTTCATTCACAGATTACAATTACAATAAAGATTGTCTCTCAATCATTCGAATTCAATGAATAATTCTCTCTGAATTCATTGATTTTATTGAGGAAGATGGTGGTTATTCATGGGGAAGTGTTAGCCATGGCAGTCATGGATGTTGAGATGCCAAAAGTCCTCTGAAAATGCCCTCTGGAGGAGTATTTATAGCTATAGGAGAGCTCACGTGGTGATGGGGTCGTGGTAGAACATGTGGCACCTTATCCGGGAAAGTAGGAGCGATCATAGCCTTGAGAATAGGTCAAAATATTTACGTGTATAGTGGGTCCTGGTCGTGGTTCGTGATCTGGGGTGGTGAGCTGGTAATGGTCGTGATGGTGATGGTCAGCATGTATGGTCACGAACCGACCCCAGGGGGTGGTCACGATCCGACCCCAGGTGGTGGTCACGATCCGACCCCATGGGGTGGTCACGATCCGACCCCGTGGGGTGGTCATGATCCGACCCCAATGGGTGGTCACGATCCGCCCCTAGGGGGTGGTCACGATCCACCCCCAGGGGGTGCTCACGAACCGGTCTTCAAAAATGCCAAAATCCATGTTTTTCCATATTTCTGCAGGCGTTCACGGAAACAGACGTAACTTTCAAACTGTAAGGCCGATTGGACCAAACGAAAGCTCTACTTGAAGCTAATTCAAAGGGCTACAAGTATTTGATGTGAACTTATCCAAATGAGGTCGTTTTATAGGGGTTTCGGGCCAGTTTATACTGATGTTGTGATTTTGACCAAACTGCCCTGTGTCTTTTGACGATGCTTCCAATGTCGGAGAGTGATGTTATCCGGAGATTCCATATGTGACACCATTTACCCAGAAGTGTGTCAGTATGATCTTTGCTTTGGGTAGCCTGGTCACAAAGCAGGCTAGAAATTTTCTATAAAACCAAAATCTGGAGGAGAAAGTAACCTATAGAATGGTGAAAATGGAAATGTCAGTAAGGATTGAAGCTAGGCTGATTGGAGAGAGGGTCCAAAGAAACCATTTTATCTTGCTGAAAAGTTGGACTGATTGATTTTATATTTACTAGAAGTGGAAAAGAAGCTAAAGCAGTAAATATACGTTGAACGCTGAGAGAGGAAAGAGGTAGAGTTGAGGAGAAAGCATAATTAAGAACCTCATTTTTTTCCGTGGAGGAAGTAATTCAAATTTGAGTAGACGGAAGCTCATGTTTTCAAGAGCTGGGGCATGAGACATTTTATACAAAGGGTGATAAAAAAATAAATCGGCTATTGATTTGCAGGAATAAGTCTTCTACGCCTCTTAAATTATAGGTGATGAGCCTCACACGCTTTGCACGTGGTAACGGCACGCACTTCGCGCGTGGTAACGGCACGCGCTTTGCACGTGGTCGTGGCACGCGCTTCGCACGTGGTCGTGGCACGCGCTTTGCACGTGATAATGGCACGCACTTCACGCTTGATATTATATATTTTAAACATGCAAGGAAAAATGATTTATACTGATGTTGCATGATTAATAAATTACCACTCCAAAAAATAAAATAGTATACAATGTAAATAAATTCAAATGCGATATCAATCATTAATAAATGCAAATGTAAATAAAAAAGTCTAACCATAAAGCATATATTATGATAATACTAAAAATATACAATTGCCATACTAAAAAAATGATAAAATTTATTAATTGATAAAATATTTCATCTTGATTATCTTCACTATCACCATCCAGTTTCTTCCATATGCTTACCTGTAAAGGAAAAAAACATGATTAGATAATACAATTGAATAATGGATATTTTTTTATTTTATAAATTAAATAATTGTATGAAGCTTACCAACTTAGACATGAAACTTGCATCTCAACCGTACTCATCTACTAACAGGATCTTTTGATTGCTGCATAGTTGCATAGTGCTACGGATCGCATGAGCGTTTACAGTATTATATAGATTCGGTGCAAACTATTGAAAACCAAATACTGATACAAACCAAGCAGATAAATCCAAAAAGACACAACTGAATACTGATGCAAACCAAAGTAGACAAATGCATAGAATAATATACAGTATTTGTCTTGAAATCAAAAGCTTTCCCACTGCAATCAAAAGCTAGAGATCCTGACAGTAGTAAACAGTTTGAATGACTCTAAACAGGAAGAATGAAGAGCGTAATTGATTTTGTGAGGTAGGGAAGAAAGATATAGTGTCATTTTATAACTAAGAAAGTATACATATCAGCATGATAAGTTAGTGCCTTTTAGGAATGCGATAAAATATGTGCGCTATTAATTATCAAATTAAAGAACAAAAATCTAAATTAGATTATTTTATACATGATAATTTTAATGTTATATATACTACCAATTATATTTGAATGACATAGGGCACATAAAGTAATTATACAATCAAATGGAATTAGAGCAAAAAGAAAAAGAAAAAAAAGGAATGCTGCATTTTACAAGTTAAATCAGCAATATATTTTTAATCTGTATATTGGAAATGTAGTTATATGTTCACAACTCAATTTTGGATATGAGAATGCATTTACATGTAAATATAGTATGAAATAATCATAATTGGTATACATAAATCCCACCATAATTCTATCATAATACTGAAAATTTGTAATAACCTACAACTCAATTTAATTTGATTAAATATTTGCACAACTCAATATTTGAATTGCATATTTGGATTATGGTGCCAAATATGGTAGAATTTGTATTACCAAATATGTACCATAATACAGTCTTATATTGTAATAATACTATATTTGGTAGAATTTGTATTACTGATTTAATTCTACCAATTATGAAACAATCCATTTATTCTATACGAGCGTCACGGCACGCGCTTCGCGCGTGCACGTGGCACACGCTTCGCGCGTGTATTTTTATTCCTTGTATGTTATGTATTTTACATATGCAAGGAAAAACAACTTGTACTAATGTTGTGCATGATCAATAAACTATCACTTCAAGATAAAATAATAAGCAATATAAATAAATTCAAATGTAATGATCACAAAATATCATTCAATTACTTTGTCTTTTAGCAGATATTATTACATCTCTATAAACAACATTTTTAGTATAAGTTCCCGATTTTCCATTGACATAGCCATCTTTTATCAAAACTTTTGTGTTTTTCATTGAAACTCCTCTTGATAATGCAACATAAAGTTGACCATGTCCAAACACATGTTGAGGCAAGTAGATTCCTATATTTGGAATTGTCTGTCCTTGTGCTTTGTTAATTGTGAGGGCGAAACTCAGTCTTATAGGAAATTGTTTGCGTAATAATGTAAATGGCAAACGAATATCTTTAGAAGGCTTCATAGGTATTCTTGGTATGAAAACCCGATCTCCTGCAAATGGTCCAGTGGCAATCTCCGCATCTATAAGATTTCTATAAAATTCACGACATATGTGTCTGGTACCGTTACATAATCCATTCATTGGATCAAGATTTCGAAGTAGCATGATTGGGGCTCTTTTCTTTAAGACCAACTTATGTGGAGGCAAACCACTTGGCGCAATTGAGTTAAGATATAGATTTCTTGTTTCGTCTTCAACAAAATCAAATGAGTAGTATGTATGCAATTCTCCAGGGAATAAATCAATAACTTGGTTATTCAACTTATCAACACATTCATTAAGAGGAGTAATTAAATCTCTTGTCACACTATATTCCCTCTGGAAATCATTTTCATATAAATCTGGAAAGATTGTATTTATAAGAGTAGCTATTGAACTTTCATCTTTCCATGGTATAACCATATCATCTGGAATTCGAATCAAGTCGTCATCTGTATGCATTTCATCTCCGTCACCAACACGTAATAGAAAATTCGAGTAGAATGAATCTTCTTTGGCTCTCATATTTTGAGTAAGTTGGATGACTTCTACATGATCCCATAATGGTGATTTAACAATGCATGCGTCAATTGTCTCTGCTATTGTATCATGTTGTACAACTGGTAAGACTTGTCGAAAATCCCCTCCAAGAATAAGAATTTTTTCCACTGAATGGCAAGTTATTCCCCATAATATCCTTAAGAGTTCTATCAAGTGCTTCAAAAGCATATCTATGAGTCATAGTTGCTTCATCCCAAATAAGAATAGACGCTTGACGCCAAAGATTGGCTAATTCTGATTGTTTAGATATCGCACACGTTGATTCAGACGTTGGATTAAGCGGTATTTTAAATATTGAATATGCCGTTAGACCACTTGGTAGAATAGTCGCGGCAATCCCAGATGTTGCTGTTCCAAGTGCAATCAAACCTTCTTGTCGAAGCGTGGCAAGTATTGATCGATAGAGAAACGTCTTTCCCGTTCCACCAGGACCATCAATGAAGTAAATTATGCTATCTTTACTTTTAACAGCATTCAAAACCATAGTATACGCATGCAATTGGGAATCATTCAACTTGCTAGCAAAGGTCAAATCATCTTCAGGTGTTTTAATTGAATATTGCTCATGTCACAATCTTGAAGTTAATGAACGATCATCTATGTCATCTCCCATTGTTGAAAGGTCATAATCAATTTTTTTTTATAATGATTCATCAATAAAAGATTGAGATCTTTTAGAAACAATTTTCAAGTATAACTCGGCTTGTTATACTTGAATTTGAATAATCTTCGATCATATAGCAGAAAAATTCATCCCACAATCTTCTAATGCCTGTTGGTGTACAATAAACCAAGATTATAGTGAACAGTCTTCTCAAAGCTGATGGGATATTTGTGGCTGATGCTTCTTGTAAACAAGCTCTAATGCTCTGATCCTCCTCTAAAAGTACCCTCTTCTCTGCTGCTGCCTGAAATGTTGGATATTTAACACCGTTGGTTGTGAGAAGATCATCAAAAGAAGTTGGGGCTTTTACATGATTCAAAAGAATTCTCAAGTAGTAACGTTCCCCTTCTGATGGTGAAACACTGTAAATCCATCCTATAACTTTTTTTGTTGAAGTCCTACATCTCCACTTTTTCGTATATGTTACCCACCTATATTTCTATGGAAATTCACGATATAAATATTCCCTTGCTTCAGGATCTTGTGAGTTTGTATTGAAGAATTCAATCAGCATCGATGTAGAGAGGCTTTCATCTAACAAAATATCGGACACGGCTTGATTTGAGTGATACGTGACTTGCTGTCTGTTTGGTAAGTGTATTTGTAATCGTTGAATGGAAGGATAAATCGTATGTTATGAAAATTCAAAAATTCTCCAAAAGGCCTCTTGATGACATACCCATCTTGCATCAACAAACTTTTGAATTTCATCACAGTTGCTTCCTGGATGAACTTCAACCGCCACACGATCTGGACCTTTATAAACATATTTATATAAGTATTTGACAGATTTGATACTACTACAAACTTCAACATTAATGTGGAAATCATATTTTTTTAATAACAATGGATTATATGGGACAACCCAAACATTATCAATAGTAAAATCATTATCTACTGCAATCCTTATACCATTATCTCATCTACGGTATATAGGATATGAATCATTGCCCTGAAGAGTAGTTGGGGATTTTTTTTTGGATAATCCCTTTTGCATTTTCCATCTTTCATACATGATGCATTTGGTCGATGTCTTCCGCATGGTCCATGAACCATCCATTTTATTACAAAACTGTATAATTATGGTTCTTCATCACGGTCTGGGATTTCTGCTCTTACCACGACATCGTAACAATCCGGGCTATGAAGTTTATCTT
The DNA here is from genome assembly GCA_030737875.1 of Allium sativum. NCBI lineage: Eukaryota > Viridiplantae > Streptophyta > Magnoliopsida > Asparagales > Amaryllidaceae > Allium > Allium sativum. Next base: position 313,820,489 of record CM060920.1, read on the forward strand.
CATCGTCTAATATGATAAGAATATGAGCATGAGGGAGTCCTCTTTTTTGAAATTCTATAACATGCACATGTGCTGCAACTGAACCAAGAACTTATTTTTATAAATGTCATCTTTTGGTTGTTCATATTTTGCACGAAATATTCTTATCGTAAGATCTGGACGACCTTGAGCTGATTTTCCATGTAGTAGTTCAGAAGTGATTACATCCCATGAAAGATTGCATGTCACCGTAATGAAAATGTCAGGCTTTCTAAACTTCTGCACCAAAGCCGTAGCACCTTGATAGCATTGGTACATGTTGCGTGGACTTCCGTTGAATGAAGCGGGCAATATTGTTCTTCTTCCGATGTTTCCTACATTTAATTTTCAAGTTATGTTTAGGATGATGGTGAAAATATATGTGTGCGTGTGTGTTTGTGCATAACATATTGCATATATTGATTGTTTTTATTGGTACATGTAAATAAATTTTTATATACCTGCATCGTTCTCTCCAGCATTCAATGCATCTTGTAAACCAACATATAATTCTGACCTAATATGATGTTTTCCCCGGAACCATCTCATTTTGCTACTTTCAATTTTTACATAATTATCCACAACATACTGCTGCAACAAACGTCCACCGAGTAGTAAAGGAGATGTACTCTCTGGTCGAATCTGCAATTATATTAAAGTAGTCTATCTGGTTAGTACTAAAGTTATAAGGAAAAACATATATAAAATAATTAATGATCAACTTGTAAGAGATATGCATAATACTCTCGGCATGTAACAGGAGTATCATTCTCATTACGACTACTTAGATCCCAACCATTATTTCCATATGGTAATAAAAGCGGATACTGTAAAGGATCATAACAGCCGTATGTCTCTTCTAGATAATGTTTGCACAACTATATCTCTACCATTTATGATATTTCTCTCATCGCCTACCACTATTCCTGCAACTTGCGAAGCTGTTGGAAGTGAATATTGTCGTTGTAATGGTTGTTCCTTAATTATAAATCTACAATCATGAATTGAAGGAAGCTGTGAAACTCGACGGAAATTTTCAGCAGAATTATTATTTTTGTCTAATATATATTGTAACTTTTCCAGTATTCTTCTATTTAGCTCCTCGTTTTTTGCCATACGATTTTCAATTTCATGATCAGTGTCATATATATACAACTGCAAAAACCTTGGCCTGCTTCCTTCCGGGGCAATAAACTACCAATATTGTGATATATACATCCTTGAGCACGGAAAGTGTAGACTCTAGCTCTTCCATTTTCCAAATTTTCATCAGTTGAACTCCCATTGAAGTGAATGAAAATGCATGATTGTATGATCGAATATTTCTTCTAAAGTGTATACCATCATTACTTGTATCTGTGTAAAGGTTGAAGAGCTCAATTGGTGAGTGAAACAGGGGTAGCATAGTTCGCCCATTCTCGCAGCATAGAGAATATGTTTCATGTTCGAATATTTTTGTTGAACAGTGCAGACAAAATTTTGGTTGTTGTAATGAATGTTTTCGAAATTCAACGTGGTCTTCGAAATTTTTTGCAACGTTATGCGTTCTTGTATGTGTTCGCCTTGGTTGTTGGGTTTGTATTTGACTATCACTTTTCACATTTTGTCGCTTTTGTTGATAACAATCTCGACGGCGAGCTAGATTTTGTTCTCTTTCTTCTGTAGACATCATTTCTCTTTGCTCTTTTTGTCTTTGACGACTTCTCTCTTGGCGGTAACGATGATACTCCTCATTTATATGACCACTTGTGTTACTTGAGTTATTTGTCTCTATAACCATCAATTCAATTGAATTGCCACTTGAAGACGTATTTTAAAGCATTTCTTGCCATAATCTATAAGCATGACGACGTCGAGCTAGGTATGCCTGCCTTTCCTCCGATGTCATATTTGTCGTCGTTCTCTCGCTCTTGATCTATTACATTCCCTTTGTTCATCGGTTGAAGCATTTGCTCTTCTATTTTTCTTTCTTTGGCCGTTCATTTTTGGTATACAACTGTGTTATAAATATAAATATCTTTAATAAAATGACTCTAAATTTATCAACTGTGCACAAATTTATCAACTGAACATTAATGACAGAAAAATAGAAAGATCATATCAGTCCTTAATTAATGCAGATATAAATGGAAAAAAGTCCAAATATAAAGTACAATTACGATAATGCTAAAAACATGCAATTGCCATACTAAAAATGATAAAATGTATTTATTAATAAAATATTTCTGGTTGATTATCTTCTTTGTCACCATCCATTTTCCTCCATATGCTTTATCTTTTAATGAATTTTAGATAATACAATTAAATAATGAATATTTTATATTTTCAAAAAAAAATATTTGTATGCAATTACCACCGCAGAAGTGAAAGCTGCATCCCAACCATACTCATCTATTACCGGGGTTTGTTGATTGTTGGGCGGTTGCTCTTGCACATTGTTATTATTTTCCATCGGTGCATCTTTGGATGGTGTTGTATTATCTTAAAGAAATTTTTGTTTATCGGATTGTTTAGCATCCATTGTTTGGTCTACAATTTGTTTGCAATTAACAATCCAATCCTTTTAATAAAAATGAAATATTTTAATTACCAAAATTGTTTGTGACATTATTAACTAATGGTGTGTCTGTGGTATCCAGTAATATTTAAGCACATGCACTGAAAATTAGCTGTTGAGTAAATAAAACACATGCATTGAAAATTGCACATGCACTGCAAATTGCAAATAAATAAAAATAACAATATTGCACATGCACTGAAAATTATTTTCTTTTGTTCAAACAATATTGACATATGTTATTCAAATTAGCCGTTGAGTAAATAAAACACATGCACTGAAAATTGCATGTAGCAATTGCAAAACGGTATAAAATATTTAAGCATTTTGTTAAGAGACACTTCAAATTTTCCATGCTACATGAAGTACATGTTTTTATTAGACAAAATTTATTACTTTATTCGCATGCGTTTGGTTTTAAATTAATTATCGGTAGATTTCTCCTATTTTGGTAGGAGGTGCACTATCACATTTTTGGTCATAATCACATCCTATTTTTGTTCATATAATCACATCCCAACTTGTGGACATGCAACTTTGAAATACCCTTCTACAAATAGATGGTAAATTTGTGCGCGCATTACTTCTAAAATTTACAATATATGAAAATAAAATCATCAAACATAATCATATTTTCATATTTCTAAAATTAGTATATAAACATGCATTACTTCTAAACATTTTTTTGGTGTATAAACATGCATTAAATGCTAGAAGTAATGCATATATGGAACATGTTTGGATCGTATAATCGTATATTGAAATCTAACATATATTTCGGAACAGGTTTGAAATATAACATTTCAAACCTATTCCGATTATTCGACAGCTATGACCTATAATTTAACATTTCAAATTTTAGAAGGGTATTTATGCTCTAAAATTAGATTCAAGAGTAATGCATAAATACCTTTCTAAAATTTTAACATATGTTTGAAATGTTTGGCTTTGTTGTATATTAAATTTTGTGTACTGCTAAAAGCAACCAAGTTTGTGCTTCCTAACACCATAGCATGGTAGCCAAAAGCATAAAACTGGGTGCTTTTAGTTTCACATGGTGGTGTAATGCTAAAGGCACCATGTTTTATGCTTTTGGCTACCGCATCATGGTATTAGAAAGCACAAACAGAGGTGCTTTTAGCAGTACACTAAATTTTAGAGTACGTATATTAAATTAGTATATAAACATGCATTACTTCTAATAATCGGAATAGATTTGAAATTTTAGAGTATGTATATTAAATTAGTATATAAACATACATTACTTCTAATAATCGGAACAGGTTTGAAATGTTAAATTACAGGTCATAGCTCTAAAATAATCGAAACAGGGTTGAAATGTTATATTACTAATTTAACATTTCAAACCTCTAATAAACATATATTGAAATTTAACATATGTTTGAAATGTATAAAGCATAAATTTAAGAGTACATTATCATTACAAATGTTAAATTTTAGAAGGGTATTTATGCATTACTTCTAAAATCAATTTAAGAGTACGTTATCATTAACAGGTCATAGCTCTCAAATAAATCAAGTTCTTCTTCACTTCGACCTTTCCATTAGTTTGATAATTTATGCATTACTTCTAAAATTTAACATATGTAATGATAACGTACTCTTGAATCAAAGCCAAACATTTCAAACATTTGTAATGTTGTTCTATCTGGATTTAAAAAATGGACATACTAATTGACTTATATAACGTAAAATCTAATACGTATGAAAAGTTTAGCAAGACGGGGAGGAAGAAAGTAGAGCATAAAGTGAAAAACTAAAATATAAAGCGAAGTTTACCTTAATTGAGAAGTTTTTGTGTAGTAGCTCGAAGACTGAAAAGGAAGAATGGAGAAATTGGTTTGTGCGATTTAGAGAAAGAAGAGGGGACTCTGTATTTATAACTGAGAGTTATTTCAGAGGGTTTTATCGAAAATATTTGGAAATACGATGACCCGACAACAAAGGAGGAAACAAATTAGTGTGTATGTGAACAAATTGCATTTTTTATCCCAATTACATACGCATGGAGGAAATTTAGGATATTAGTGCATGGTATAGAGGAAATTTAGGATATTAGTGCATAAAGGATTTAAAGTTTGGTAATAGTGCATAAAGGAAATAAATTCTAGTATGTTAGTTATGGTATTTTGGATAAGATAGAGTAATTAAATTAAATGAAACAAATTCTAATATGCTGGTTATGATATTCTTGAATAAGATAGAGTAATTATTGCTGATGCAATATTATGTTAAATTGACCTATTATGTCGCTAATGCAAAATATTACGAAGTCATTATGATTTTTTTTCAAAATATTTTAAGGGCTATGGTATTTTTGGATAAGATAGAGTAATTAAATGAAACAAATTCTAGTATGCTGGTTATGGTATTCTTGGATAAGATAGAGTAATTATTGTCGATGCAATATTATGTTAAATGGACCTATTATGTCGCTGATTCAATATATTACGAAGTCAATATGTTTTTTCCAAATATTTTAAGGGGCTATGGTATTTTTGGATAAGATAGAGTAATTAAATGAAACAAATTCTAGTATGCTGGTTATGGTATTATTGGATAAGATAGAGTAATTATTGCCGATGCAATAATTATGTTAAATCGACCTATTATGTCGCTGATGCAATATATTACGAAGCCAGTATGACTTTTTGGTATTCTTGGATAAGATAGAGTATAATTAAATGAAACAAACTATAGTATGCTGGTTATGGTTTTTTGGATAAGATAGAGTAATTATTGCTGATGCAATATATTACAAAGTCAGTATGATTTTTTTTCAAATATTTTAAGGGACATTTTTATTGTAAGGGGCATTTTCATCAGTTTGCGTGTACACCAAAAAAGTGTGACACCAAACCTATTCCAACTATTATTAAAAATTTGAATTGGTATTTCATGTTATTTTTGAATTTCAAATATAGTATCAAAGGTTCACAACTCAATTATGTCTACCATATGAGAACCCATTTACAATCCTAACAATTTAAAATTATCATGTATAAAATAATCTATTTATTATATACCAATTGAGAATAAATCCTACCATAATTCTATTAATTAATAACCAAAAATGTTTAAAATTGAACGCATTTACATGTACCATAATTCTCGCTGCATGATTTATGATTTAATTGAAAATGATTAGGGTGCTCAAAAGGTATGACATGCATTCTTACAGTAAAGGGCATTTTCATCAGTTTAGGTGTACACCAAAAAAGCGTGACACGAAACCTATTCCAACTATTAGTAAAGAAGTAATGGGCATTTTCGTCAGTTTAGGTGTACATCAAAAAAGTGTGACACCAAACATATTCCGATTATTAGTAAAGATGTAGATTTTCCTCTAGCTGACTTTTTCTTCAGCATTAGTTTTGGCAGATTTTAAAATATTGCGGATATGCCATGGTTTGTGAGTTCAATCTATGTCAGAGTTCAATCTAAGATCAATGCAAGTTCAATCTATGCTCAGAGTTTGTGAGTAATCTTAACATTCATCATCATGAAACAACAAGAACAATATATAATTAGAGTGTCAAATGTTCACAATCTCAATTGCTTCTTTCGGACAAATGTGGCTTTTGGTCCTCAATGACAACCAATCCAGAGGAGTATTTCTTAATCCTCAAAGATATCAATATATTGGAACCATTTCCAATTAAAGAAAAAAGATATGAAGAAATCTTTCTGTAAGCCAGTAGAAGAAGATACTGCAGCTCCAGCCATCCTTTTTGAGTCCTTAAGTGAGTAGATGAAAGTATTTGCTGCTTTCGGCCTAGTCCATCACTGATTTTGAAATCTAGAAAATTAAATCTCCGACGTAGAAGGAAAGAGAAGCGCCTAAAATTTTTGCTGGAAAAAACAAAGAGAACATCAGGCAAAATTCCAGAAAACAATGAAGCTTTAGCTTTAAAAAACACGGCGTAAGACAAACATATCTTGACAGTATAAAGTATATCATCAAGGTATGAAAAGTACCTGAGTTATGGTGGTAGGTGCTGCAGTACTAATTTGAATAAGAAAAATATTTGTGAATAAGACACTATATATGTTTATATATAATAACATACCTAAAGAAAAGTTTTATGACGTACGCAATCTAACCTAAAGATTGAAACCATAACAGCAATAGCCAAGAGAATGAACAATAAAGATAAGCGAAAATGAAGAGAGAAGTGGGGATTACAATTGGTATTTAAAGGGTGATAAGATATTCTATTGTGCTATTTGTATGGAGATTTGAGTATCCGAGAAAAAGTGAAAAAATAAATACCTCCTTATTTTTTTAGGGATTCGGCCAACCTTCCTTTATTAGCATATTTAGAAGATTTTGTTTAATTTGGCTAAATTTCCTTTATTTTTGTTGAGAATATGGAAATGGACAATAAAGGAAATTAAATGCTTTCCGTTTTAATTTCACAATGCTAATACATCAAATCCAAAATACAATTAATAATTATCCATATTCATTTTGTAAGGTATTAAATCTGATTTGATTAATAAACAAAACCTAGCATGTATTTCAAATCTTTAATTCAAGTGAACTGGATAAATGGAAAATTTTCTTAATTTATTGCGAGAAAAATAGGAAATATATTGAAATAAAGGGCATATTTGAAAATGCTTATTTAAAATCAGCATTTAAGTCAAATCCTAAATACAAGTAGCTCGGCGTATACAATTTAATGATTGTCCATATATGTTTTAGAAGGTATTAAATCTGACTTGATTAATAATAAAATGCACAACAATACCCAGCATGTATTTCAAATCTTTAATTCAGGTAAACTAAATAAATGGAAATTTTTCTTAATTTATTACGAGAAAAATTAGGAAATAGATTGAGATAAAGGGCATATTTGAAAAACTTATTTAAAACCATAATATACATCAAATCCTAAATACAAATAACTCAGCGTATACAATTTAATAATTGTCCATATACGTTTTATAAATAAATCTGATTTGATTAATAAAAAATGCATTACAAAACCCAACATGTATTTTAAATCTTTAATTCAAGTAAATAGAATAAATGCAAAATTTTCTTAATTTGTTGCAAGAAAAAAATAGGAAATAGCAACTAACGTGATAAGCGATTAAAATTTGCAATTAAAGCCTATTTAGAGATCCTCTTTTTGAGCGATATTAAAGAGGCAATTTGAATTTGTTGAAAAGGTTTATTAAATCCTAATTTAAGTGACATTAAATGCCTAATTTATTAGGGATATTAAGTTAAATAATAATTTTGTATATTTAAAAGCTTATACGTAAGGGCATTTTGTGAAGTTCATGGTCGGACCAAAACGTTGTGCTCCCAAGAGAATTATTAATAACGAGCGTCACGGCACACGCTTCGCGCGTGGTCGTGTCACGCGCTCTGCGCGTGATCATGACACGCGCTCCACGCGTGATCATGGCACGCGCTCTGCGCGTGGATGGTTATGGACTCATTATTCAAGGGCCAATGCATACAAAAATAAAGTTCTGAAAAGACAAAAAAATCTAAATTTAATGGTATAAATCTAAGATCAATGCAAGTTCAATCTATGCTCAAAATTTATGAGTAATCTTAACATTCTTCATCATGAAACCTTTGTTTATGCACAATGTAATGTATTTTTAATGTACTGCTCGTAAATATACTTTTAAGAAATTCAAGTGGGGGATTTTTGGAATAGTTTGTGAATTTATTAAAAAAATTAAGAACAAATAAAAATTGAGCCTTTGTGTAACGACCTGGATTTTCAACCGTTGAGTTCTGAATATTTAAATTTGTTTAAATATTTTATTTGAATTATATATAGCAATTTATTTAATAAAATGATATTTAAGCATATAATTTATAATATGATTTAGAATGAGCTTGTAAGGTCGCGGCAGTTTGTAATTTAACGTTTTGAACTTCAATTAGATATACAATATTGAAAATAAGTCGGATTTCTTTGAAACAAGAAACGTTCGGTTCTGTTGAACTATATTTTTCTAATGGAAGTGAAAGATCGAGATTTCGTCTTATATATTGTGAATTACTCCAATTCAAATTTTCAGAAAGTCCCTGTGCAATCGTATATAAGCCATAACAGTTATTTAAATATATTTAAATAACGGTCTTGAATTTGGACAAGCCCTTTGAGACGTAGTTATAATTTAATTTTTATAATTTTACTGTAATTTTTAATTAATTAAATACGCAACTTTTTTTTTGGAGTATTTTGCACCCTATATCAATATTTTGGGGTTTCATAATATAAGTTAAACTACCGATATTATTATATTTTTGGAATTATAGCACATTATTTGATGCAATGATACTTTTAATTTTGTCGATAACATTTCATACGAGAATGGAATTTTATATAATCGGTGCACTACCCTTTATAACACAAAACATAATAATTAAATTCATTTCATGGTAACCCATTGACACGATAGTATTGTACATTGCTACAACATCTTTTAAAATGCCAACAAATGGCATGAACTTTGTCTACTTTTCACAACCTGGGTTGAAATTAAACCGACGAGTTTTAGAAATGAAAGGTTGGAACCATTGGTTGAGAAACAAATATATTTGTTTATTGAGTACCTGTGGTAACGAATGAATATTATTAAATAAATAAATCTTTCTGTGTAAGCTTCCAACAGTTTTCTCTCCAAACAATTCATTTCCGTATGTATCACGATAGTTTGTTCCCGTGTGTGCCAATCCTCTAAATACCGTGTTGTCCAAGCTTTTCAAAACAACGTAATCTCCAAGCTTCATATCCGTGTTTGCCAAGCTATACAGTTCCGTGTGTGCCAACCAACAAATGCCGTGACTACCACACCTTCTTCTTCTTTAAATACTAGTGAATCCAGCATCGGTCTTCTTTTGGTTCTTCAGTTAACAACGAAATAAAATATGCCACTTTAAATCAAATTAAAAATCATTCAAAATTCCTAAATTCCTTAAAACTCAATTCTGGAGCTCGATTCAAAGAGAATTATATCCGCTCAAATTCTGAAGCCGAAATCACGGTCGTTTGGGGTAGATTCCGGCGAAGTTTGTGGGTCGTCGGTCATGCCACTTCAGGCATAGGTCGAAGGGGGCACGTGACCCGTAGGGATCGGAGGCCGAGGCTAGCGGTTGAAGGGGTGGGCATAGATGGGGTCCGGTGATGGATGGAAGCTGAGGCAGTGAGTTCATGGAGGAGCATCTCGAGTTTGTGAAAGGGGGATGAGAGCGAACTGTGGCAGGGTGAGGATGCTTGGACTGTGTTGGCAAGATTATTGGCAACAAAGAATCCAAAGTAAATATGGTTTTACTGTAAAAGCTGGTTTCGCATAGTATCGTTTGGGTAGAAAACTATCACTGTTGGCATGGAATTAGGATTTAAAAAAGTAAACATTTATGTCAATGAGAAGAGATAAGGAACCAAAACATTGTCCAGGAAGTATTCACAACATGAATAATGTTTGGGTTGCTTGGGGTGATGCAGCAGTTTAAAATGATAGAAATATGGATTTGAAGTTGTAGATGATTGGAGGCATTCATGCACAAGGGACTGTGTAGTGGGGTTAAAAACGTGGGGGTGGGTTCAATGCTGTGTATTGGAATAAAGATGAAGGGGATACGTTGGGCTAGTTTAATTGAGACAAATTTGGGTTCGAACCATGATTGGAGAAGAAGTATAAGCATATCATTGTTGTCTTAAGGTTGGTTACGGAATTTAGGGAATTGGAAAAAAAAGAAAAAAAGAAGAAGAAACAAGCGTGATTTAGAATGTGGAGGTTGAAGATAATGGTACTGGTTATTGAAGGGAGCAGGTTTCGTATATCTCATTTGGGAAGGAAGAGTTTAACGTGACATAACATAGGTAATTAGTTTTAATTAGTAGTTAGTTAAAAATTTGTTTTAATCATATAAATTATTGTAGTCGTTATAACTTATCCGTTCGTGGACAGAATTGAACGTGATCGAATCCGTTGGAATCATTTGATGGAGTCTACGTTGTAGAACTGACATGGCCAAGAACAGTGCTACACGAATTTAGTGTTGAAATCATATGCTAGTTTGATTTTAAACGAAACCGATGTAGAATAGTAAACTACGAAACAATGTGAGTAAACTCACTAACTCTGCCTCATTTATATTTTTATAGAAACGAGTTTTTTTTTTTAATTTTTTATAATGTGTGATGGTTGATTTGTTGAAATGGTTGATAAGATTGGTTGAAATAGTCGATATAGTTATATCGTTGATCGATTATTAGTTCTATTTACTATGATATCTCATATTGATGTGATTAACATCTGTGGATGCAGGGAAACAGGTCGGAGGGGCCCAACTGGGTTCCTCAACATTTATATAATATTGTTTTCATTTATTGGCGTTATATGATGTGATATGTATTCTATGATTGATTTTGTTGTCACTGGCACTATAAATTTTAGAAATTAAATACTATAAAATATTTTCGAATATGAGAAAAGGAGTTTGGGATTTAAAAAGTAAATTTATTTCCAAAAATAGAAATTTACTTTCAAATTAAAAGTAGGAATACGTTTAAATGAATAAAACATGAAGTTGTTTATAAATGAGTTTGTAACTTTAGCGAATTATTTATCATTTGATAAATTGAAAGATAAATTCAAATTTGAATTATATGGAAAGTGGAAATTGGTTTTTAAATTAATATTGGAAATGAGATTTGAAATTAGTAGATTATAAAGGAAATTAATTACAAAATAGAAATTAGATTTCAAATGGAATGGAAATAGAAACTTGTTTAAGTGAATCAAAACAAGAAGTTGTTTATAACGATGTTTATAAATTAAATAAAATATATATCATAAAATAAAGTAAAATATAAATTCAAGTTGAATTTATATAAGCAAAGTGGTAATTGGTGTTGATACCCGATATTTGAAGTGGGATTTGAATGCAACAGTGGTAAAAGAGACTTGAGTGGAAAAATTGGTTTCGAAAGAAATGATGGGTTATATTCCAAAGATTGGAAAATAAAAATTAATTGAGATAAATCTGATGAAATTTTAAATAGGAATTCGACGATGTCGAATTTTACAAATGATTTATGTCTCGGAATAATATTTAAATTTTATTTAACATGAACCTATGAATTAATTTAAATACATTAAGAAGTCAATATTCAATTAATTATATAGTTTGCAATAATATATATAAAAGGGATTTATACAATCAAATTGAGTTAATTTCAGAAGTTAAAGAACGTACAGCTTGTAAATACATTTAAAGGTGAACTTGAATTGTTTAAAATAAACAGAGTTTATAAATGATCAACGGAGGCATGTGCCTCGCGCACGGTACTTTATTTAAAACAACGATTATAACGTTGTTGTTATGATATTTGTTTTGTAAATTGAAACAGCGATTATAGCGCTGTTGTTATAATATATGTTTCTGTAAATCTAAACAGCGATTATAATGCTATTGTTATCACAAATGTTTTAACAACGATTTTAATGTTGCTATTATAATAAAAGCTAAACAGCGATTGTAACGCTGTCATTGACAGAAATGTTTTACAAATCAAATATTTGGAAACAGCGATTATAACGCTACCGTTATAATCAATATTTTCTCTGTAAAAGAAGTGTGTTCTTAGATTGAATCCAAAAGTCGCGTAAGCGATGAAGATGTGAGTTTTGACTATTTCGAAGTTAAGAATGTTGTTCAATTAAGGTCTGAGAGGTAATTATACCCCAATTTGATTGACTTCATGATTGATGGAGAAATGGTTAAGGTTCGATAGTGAAGATTGGTTAACATTCTGGCTAGTTAATAATTGGTTAATGTTTAAGTTATAATAACGATGTTTATAACATCGTGTTAATTTAAAAGAATCTGAAATGTTTTTCCCAATAAAATGAGAGAATTTTTCTACGTATAGAAAATGAAATGAATTGGTCAATGAAGAATTAAGAAAGAGAATTTGGAAATATTTTCCAATATTAATGCAGCATATTTTCTGAATATAGAAAATAATGATTCACTAACATATATATATATATATATATATTAAAATGTTTTCTAAATGGGGAAAAGAGATATTTTCTCGAATAAAGAAATTACATATTGGAAATGTTTTTCAAAGAATCGAAAGGGAAATCGAGCTTCAAAAGGATACGAAAGATAGGGAAACAGGAATTTGAAATAATAATATAATCATGAATTGATTTAAAGTGGCCCAGTGTTGTTGATGCTTGATCGGTAGAATTTCCAATTGGAAATAGGACCGTTGATTGTATGGATGTTTCTTTGACAGTTAAATCACCGACTATCAAAGTTTTGATTTATTTTATACCTCCATTGTCAATATGGAGAGACCGGAATCAGATTTAATATCCGAAAACCACTCCGTATTGGCATAAGCGTTATGAATCAACTTATGTTGAACAGATTATGAAGGCGGAGAAAAATGCAAGGGTTGTTCTGTTAATTCAAACCTCAAGCCTCACAACCGGGAATTGACAAAAATCGGGCAGGCAGCATGGCTATGTGGGTCGCTCCCATTAGGATGTATAATCACCTATTTAGAGAAATTCCATTTATCCTTTAATCTATCGATGCTGTTCCTCTCGGGAAACGGTTGCTGATCCCAACCATTGGTGATAAACATTCGATACACTCAAGTGAAATGAGTGGTCGGTCATGTGAAGGTCGGGTTGCAAGACGTTCTTGTTGAACCCAGTGTATTCGCCTCTAGAGATACACTATCATCAGGTGGTCCCATACCTTGTCATGTTGGAAATCCAATCTCCAATAAGAGCCCTGTGGTTTTTGATTTAATATTATATATGGAGCATGAGATGCAAGCGTTCTGCTAGATTCTATCTATTTGATTTAGACACTATCATAATATCATCAGATTTTGATATCAAAATGGTTTGGGTTATCGTAAGGTAAAAACCATCCGTGTTTATGTGTGGATCGGTCTTACGATTTCTTTTCTTTTGAAAGAATTTTTGAAAGTTAAACAAATGATTGGAGTTTACTCACACCAGTCCGATGACTGACCCAGAGTTTATTTTGTTTGTTTTCCCTAAACTCTTGGGTGCCCAAATTTGTACGGGCAGTTAAGTAGTCGGGATTTTCCAAATTCACTTGGAAGAGCTGGAAGCAGAAGGCTTCACCAGTTAGCTATAGACGATCATATTTTCCGTTGTATATATCTGGAAACAGGCGCTTATAACTGTTCCAAAATTGTTGATGTACTCTGATAATGGTATGTATATGAAAAACAGATTGTATTTCAAAAGATTATGTTATCTAATATATTTTATTCGTTCCGCTGTGAGTTTGTGATCTTCATTTTCTTCTATTCTAATATATTTTTCTTTCAATTTCTCATCCTCTAATTTCTTTCTAATAATAATTCGTGTTTCTGTGCAATTTAGGTTGGACGTGTGGTGTTATTAGTCAACTCAATGGGTACGGATTTGCGGGTCGTTACACTTTGTAAATTAATAACGGTAACATATATTTGAGCCATTATTGTAATGCAGTTAATGCAATAGAGCCGTTGAAAGTTATAACAGTAATATGTTTACATACATGTAAATATATTTATGAGTCATTATTGTGATTGAACAGTAACGGTCATATATGTATGTGTAGAACCATTACAAAAAGAAAAATGAATGGTAGTTGAATATTGCATTGAATGATAATAAATTAATATTTATTATCATTACTCTTTTGAAAAGTTTGCAATTTACATGTTCAAAATTGCAAATTTTTGAACTTTTCTTTTATTTTAATAATGGTATTGATTGCGGTCCATTCATCCCCCCACTAATGTAATTGATGTTACTCTCATTTATTGTCTATATAAAGAATAGGAGAGAACAATCTTTTCCTCTTCCACAGAAAGAACAACATACATGTTTTTCTATCTTCTCCTCCACCATTCTTTTACAAAATAGAAAAGAAAAAAAATTATATAATCTTGAGCAGTATTTTTTTGAGTGCAAACAGAATCGGCTTTATACGTGCAAATGATCCGATATTTCAAGAAAAACAAGGAAGAGGCTGTTTTATCCCAGAGGAGGCGACGAACAGTACGAGCTACTTTGCACCTTGAGTAGTTCACTGAAACATCTTCAAGAAAGTGACCTAGTTCACGACTCAGTGGAATCATTGTTTCCAACAATATATGCATTTGTATGTATGTATGTATGTATGTATGTATGTATATATGGAGAGAGAGAGAGAGAGGAGGGTTCCGCTACACCTCTTATATTGCACATGAACTTTCCCCCTTAATCACCACCAGACATTTCCCTATTCTTTCTCTCTCTTCCCACTAAGAATTATTATTGAAATGAAAGAGAGAGATTGAATGGGGAAATGGGTGGTGGAGATTAAGGGGAGAGTTCACGTGCAATATAAGAGGTATAGCGGAACCCTCCTCGCATATATATATATAAATATATATATATATAAGAGAGCTTAACAGAGTAGAATGAAAGAAATTCCATAGTCGGTTGAAGCTGTCACAGGAGTAATACATGCAGTAGGGATAATAAACTTAACAAGGCATTGTCCATATAAATGCAAGTACAAAATCCTTGTATAGTAATACTATAAGTTATTGCTAAGCTACAAACTGCAGTTTCCTAATCCAGTACTCCAGGCCTAAGGAAATTGCAAGTCAACCCCAGTGTGGATTATCCAGTTTTGTCCAAAGGCAAAACATACTTAAATGAGCAATTGACATGTTTATATACTAAAAATAAAAAATTAATTACTGAATATAAAAGTAAAATGTACAAGCACATTAAGAATTTTGAAACAATAAATGAAACATTCATTTACTGTAAATAAAAATAGTTGGAGCAAGGGAGAAACTTGTTTTCTTGCACTGTATAGTAGTTAAGAAAACTATCATGCTCAAAGGTGTAATAAGCTGATAGGAATGAAAACAACATGTTTTACTGGTGGTACCTAAAATGAATGTGTACTACATCCACCACTTGTATGAAATTTGATTAATGCAGAAAAACTTGCGTGCACAGGCATACTGGAATGAAGCAACAAGTTCAAAAATGTACCTAGTCGAATGAAGCTGGTTTATTTGTACATTGTATAAACTGAAGAAATTGAGTAACTTGATAGTGTAACGTTTCTGTTTAAGCCAACTACCTAATAAATAAAATGCAAATATCGACCAAATTAGCTTATACTGGACAACACTTGGACAAAGTGATATAATGCTAAAGCTTATTGCTGAATAAAATGTAAAGTTTGGACAAATTAAAATAGCATAGCCAAAGGCATTTGAATACAATTAAAAAGGGGACAAAAGGATGGCGCATAGGTTTAGTCTGTATTACTGAGTTCTCATTTGGTTATTGAACGGAACACGGATATCATTTTATGAACATGAAAAATAGTGTGAATGAAATTAAGGAACCTTAGGGTGTGTTCGGTTTCCCATTTTCAATCCATTTTCAGTTTTTAGTTTCGAAAAATGATGAAAACTTGTTCCTTTTACCATTTTGAAAACTTGTTTTGAAAAAATCAATCATTTTCAGAAATAGGCCCATCAAAGAAAACCCAAAATAGTTTTTTTTTATTTCATTGTTTTGAGGCCCACCTAGAAAACGAAAAATGCAACCTGAAAACAAACCAAATGCCTAAAAAAAACCTATTTCATTTTCTGGCCGTAGTTTCTCCTTTCTCCGATTTTAATCGAACATTCAAAATTCAGGTAAAATCGCAAATTATTATTTCTCTCGTACCTTCTTTGATTCAGTTTAAGTAATCGATCAAGTTTTTTGTTTAACAGTGCTCCTTCTCTTCGGCGGCATGGATTAGGGTTTTAACTTGGATTAGAGCTGCTTCCTATTCATCTGTTATAAGGTAAAATCGCAACTAGCTGTAGATCCTTAATAATTTTGGCGACATGGATTAGATTCGCAACTAGCTATAACTTGGATTTGGTTTGCTTTCAATTTGGTATATCTGTTATATTAGAAGGGTAATGATTTCAGGCAACAAATTTGTTTCATTACTGGGTATAACTTGAGGTATTTTGATAGAAAATGTTTGAACAAATTTGTTACATTATTGGGTATGACCTGCAATTTATTACCTTATCATAATAAGGAGCCCAGTAAATTAAAATATGATAGTGAATTTGCTAAAATTTGTCTGTGGATAAGATTTAACCTATATAGTGAATATATGAAGATCTTCAGACTATAATTCATTTGTTTGATGTTTTTTTTTAACAATCATACCATTTTTTTTAGTTTAATGGATCATGCTAGAAGTGTATTTGAATGGGCACATCTTTCGACATTGTTGTTTATGTATTGCACCTATCTACTTACCTCTTTGGTTGGGAAATTTATGTCCTTCACTTACAATTTTAACTCCAAGTAGGTTCAGGTATGAATATGTATACATGAAGTTATTATATGCATGTGATATTCAGCTGACATCATTTGATAAACAATTAGTTTATCATTGAACAAGTTTTAAACAAGCAAATATTTCCTGAATATGAACCTACTTTAATACAATAAATCTACTACTTCTAGTTCATTTGACCTATGATTTTATTTTCTGAAGCATTAATTAACTTAACATCAACTAATACAGTCCATTTAAGAGAAAGCGAATTCACAGCTGATCATCAAACAATGGTGTAACAACCCGTATTTTCAATAACCTGTTATAATGTAAATCGAGGCAGAATTTAATTTATAAATCTGAATCAAGGGAAACGGGCTATGCCATTGCGTTCGTCTCGGAAAAATACGCGAAATAGAGTCCGAGTTTTCGAAAATCGGAGTCCGTATGACCCGATTAAGGCCCAATGAAGTTTTCAGAAAATTTCAAGTACAAAACAGATTTGAATTTCAAGTTCAAATTTCGAATTTCGGGCCTGGAAGGCTAGGCGGGAAATTTCCCGCCAAGCCAACCAAGTCGACAGGCCTGTCGACTTGGCAGTCGACTTGGTTGGACCCATGTCGACAGCCCTGTCGACTTGGCTGTCGACTTGGTTCAGCCGGGCAGTTTTGCCTGGTGCACCATTTTGGGGTTTTGGTTAGGTTTTGGGGCCAGATTCGGTTTTAAGGGCTGAGATTGGAATTAGGGTTTAATCCTAAGGCTAAAACTAATCCTAATCTCTATAAATAAGCCCCTAACCTAACCCTAAATCATCATTATTCATTCAAGTAACTAAACTATGGCAAAATCATTCCTCTCATGGCTTCCACTCTCTTCATAAAATTCCTAAGTTATTTCTATGAGAGATTTTCAATGCATACAAGTGTTTTCAAGCTTGTATGAGCAACATTAGCTTGCATTCAAGTCAAGTTTCCATATTTACATCATAAAGCAAGAGTTTTGATCATTTTGGCTTAAGGGTTTTTCTATTGGAGCTTGCATTTTGGGTTTATTTGATTGCATAAGGGCTTTGTCTCAATCTATATATATTTTTGTGTCTTCATAAGCATTGTAAGCCCTTTCCTACTTTCATATTTAAACTCTAAAGTTAATGAATGATGCAAGTTGTGTTTGATCATTATGATATGCAAGTTTACCATGTTTTGATATGCAAGTTTGTCACATTATGATATGCAAGTTTATCATGTTATGTTATGCAAGTTTGCCATGTTATGATATGCAAGTTTATCATATTATGTTATGCAAGTTTGCCATGTTATGATATGCAAGTTTATCATGTTATGTTATGCAAGTTTGCTATGTTATGATATGCAAGTTTGCCATATGATATGCAAGTTATGTTATGCAAGTTTGGGTTGATCATTTTGCTCATGTTATCATGTTATGCAAGCTTATCTTGGGTTTATGAGCTTAAAGCTTCAAGTTTTATGCTAAAGGTTGCATTTTGGCAACATGTAAGTTATCATATCCCTTATGATAACTTGCATGTGAGGCTAAATGCGAACTTATGGCAACTTCTACATGTCATTTATCACCATGTATCACGTATATGCTAAGTTTGGTTTTATGCATACTTTTGAGGCCTAATGATGCAATATGCAAGTATATGAACATATGTACATTTCATATGCCACCATGTTAAACTTGTGGCTTCAACACCATTTGTCATCTTTATGCCAAGTTCCCTCTTTCTATCCTTTATGCGCTATTGCGATTATGTAAGCGATGGGATTGCGTTTGGGGTTGGGTAAACTTAAAAGACATGAAAACATAAGATTGGGAATTTACCTATTAAGTTAGGTCTACCCATTGGGAATTTACCTATTAAGTTAGGTCTACCCAAATTCTTGAAAACTTGTAATATGTTTTGGAAACACGATGGACATGACACTTAGAAAATATAAGTGTGACCAACTCGAGGTTGGGTTGAGTTTGTAGCGTAAAACTACCCGGAACCGACCGGCTTAACTAGTTGCTACAAACAATAGGACCCAATGTGAGAAGTTGGTCATGTTGTACCTTGAACCCGAGGTTAGACCAAGTTGTGGTGTAAAGCTACCCGGACCCGCCCGGCTTAACTAGTAACCACAACAAGGTCTAATGTGAGGTTAAGGCACATTAAATTAGTTAATGCCTCATGATTAGGGTTAAGTCATGGTCCACTTAATACTTAACCAATTTGGGCTTGGTAGATTAATCAGGGTTAAGTCGTGAACTCATCGTTACACTTAACCAAGTTAATCCATGATTAGTAAAAGGGTTAAACCGTACTTAACCCACTAGAAAATCCTAGCAATGGGGGTCCACTCCAGCAGTAATCCCAAGTTTGTATCATTAAGACCCTAGGGACTAGGCTAGGGAGGGGCACGATTACTGGACTTGAGGTAAGTGACCAAAAACGACGGCCGAGTGGTACGCCGGTGTAGTTCCGGACGGACTATGGTCGTGCACATAGTCCGTAGCCGGAGAAAACATGCACGGGTACCAGTAGATCGAGACTGTGCACTTATGTTTATGGTGTCCAGGGGTTTACACCCTAGGGCTTGATACACCCGAAGGTGGACCCGGCACAGTCCGACTACAATTATGTTTGGGCCGTATTGACACCAACACGTGACGAGTTAGGCTTAGGGAGCCGATCGATTAGACCGTTTGGTTGGACCTCGTATTAGGGTCACTTCATGTTATTGGACCTCGTATTAGGGTCACTTCATGTTATTGGACCTCGTATTAGGGTCACTTCATGTTATTGGACCTCGTATTAGGGTCATTTCATGTTATTGGGTCAAAGCTTGGGCCAAGGGATCAATACTTGTTTATTCAAGTCATGTTAGTTTGCTAGTACACCTGTGGTGCAAAACCTTAAACCTGATTATGCGATGACACCTTTATCTATCATGCCAGTATGTAGTTATCCTTATGTTCATCCCTGCTTCTCATGCCAGTTAACTTTATCAGTTTACATTGATTGTAGTAGGGCTTACTCAGTCTTTTTGACTGACCTGTTTTTCTTTCGCCTCTTTTCTTCCGTTTCCCCCACAGGTTCTCAGGGTGGGAATATTGGAGCTTAGCTTGAATTTCTGATCGCTTGCTTGTGGGATTTTAGCTCATGTACGGTCTTGACATGAAGCTAGCTATGGTTATCACTTATTTTGGGGATAATACTTATGTATTTCAGTTTTTTAGTGATGTTGTTTTTATCTAGACTTGTGTATTTGGAAAGTTGACATTATGTTGTACCAGACTTGTTTTGAAATAGTATGAAATCTTCCGCTGTTTTACTTATCTTATTTACTCTGTTTACATATATACATATGTTATTGTTCTGCCTTGATATATCATTATGCATGTTTACCCGGTACAAACGCCCCTCCAAAGTCAGAGTGCTTGCAAGAGACACCCTGGCGGAGGCGGGGTGTTACATTTTGGTATCAGAGCATATGTTTTACGAGAAGGAACAAAAAGGTTTTTAAAACTTTTGGAAAACTATTTTCAAAACCAAGTATAAAGTATTTTCCAAAGAAAAGTCTAGTTTATTTTAAAGGCTATTCCCCAAAAAGCCATTAGCAAAAAAAAAAAAAAAAAAAATCCTTCGTTTTTCTCCATTCTGAATCTATCTTTTTTCTTCGTTTTCAGTATGGCCGATAACTTTGCTATTCCGGAGGGAGTACACGTACCTGGTTGGTATAGGAGACTTTTGGAGGCTAGGGAGACCGAAGCCGGCCCCGCAAATGTTACTCCTCCTCCGGTGGCTAATGTTTCTCCTCCTCCTCCCATAGCTGATGTTCCTCCTTCCCCTTCAACCTCCACAAGCGGATTTTTCGTAAACTTGTAAGGACTTTAAGACGATGGGTGGCAAGAATTTCATTGGAACGGAGACTTTTGTAGAGGCAAGGAATTGGTTGAAAGAAACCGAAGATCATTTCGCCATCTTTGACATAGATGACCTAGGAAGGTTTTATTGGCAGTGTGGTTGCTAAAGGAAGAAGCTGCATGTTGGTGGGTGGTCACCACCGCTACTAGGCCAATTGAGACTTGGGATGACTTTAGGGGAAAGTTTGGACTAAGGTTCCTATCACTGAAGCAAGGGGACATGACTATTAGGGAATACATAGATAAGTTTAATCAACTGGCTCGGGTCGGTTTAGACTTGGTTAACACAGCTCAGAAGAAGGCCCTATACTTTGCTCTAGGATTAAACGAGCCATTACATGGTTTGGCCATATCTCATATACCCTTGGGGGCAACTTTCGAGAGTTTGGTGAATATGGCCCTACTCAATGAAGAGAATAGGAGTGACAAGAAGGAGGAGAAGTCTGAAGATAAGAAGGAAAAGAAGTGCTTTACTTGTGGAAGCTTGACTCATCTAAACAAGGATTGCAGAAAGAGGAAGGGCACTTGCTTTGACTGTGGAGAAATGGGACACTTCACTAGGGACTGCCTGAAGAAGGGAGGGCCTACGTCGGAAGGAACGGTGAATTCCGGGAAGCAAGGCAAGAACTCCAAAAACCGCAAGAACAAGAACAAGAGTCAAGGCAACAAGGGGAACAATAGCAAGGGCAATAACGACAAGAGGAAGTGCCATTATTGCGGTTCAGTTGGGCATCTTATTAAGGATTGTAGGAAGAGAAAAAGGAAGAGTGGTGAATGCTTTCATTGTGGTGAGTTTGGACATTTCAGCAAAGATTGCCCGAAGAAGCAAGGGCAAGGTCAGACTCAGTGTGCAAGACCATCTGGAGGGCGAATTCATCCCCTCAACATCGTTCTTCCAGCTCATGATCGAGGTAGTGTTTCTGTTAAAAGTCCTGTTTACATTTCTGATTTTCCTGTTCGTACTTTTTTTGATTCTGGCACATCGCATAGTTTATTTCATCCGATCTAGTTGAAAGTTTGCACCTAAGTACTAGTCTAGTTAATGATCCCGTGTGTGTTTCAAATCCAATTGGGGTTTCCGCCCATTTGTCTATTATCTACGTGGATTTGAAAATCTCTATCTTTAGTGTAGAGTTCTCGTGTGATGCTTATATTTTCGGTTTCATGGGGTATGGGTTGATTTTGGGCATGGATTAATTGTCCAGTTTTGGAGCCATCCTTGATTTTTGAGCATAGGGTTGTGAGGCTCATGACTCGCCTCGGTAATACCCTAAAAATTTCTTGTAACCCTATGGGTCCCGTCACGTTGTGTTATCTTGAATCCCTCAACTCGTCTATCGATAGTTTGCAATCTATGAGGGTGGTCCGAGAATATCCTGATATCTTGGGTGAACTGAAGGGGTTACCCCTAAACGTGAGATAGATTTTCGCATTTATCTGGTTGATAATGCCAAGCCAGTTACGTGGCCGGTTGGGCACATGGTCCCGCAAGATGAGGGTTAAGAAAGCAAGTCAAGGAGTTGCTTGAGAAGAACTTCATACAATGAAGCATTTCCGAGGAGGGTGCTCTAGTAGTATTCGCTAGTAATGTGGACAGTTCGCTTCTCCCGTATGTTGATTATCGTGAGTAGAACAAGGAGAATAGACAACCATTACCAAGGATCGATGATTTGTTTGATCAGCTTGTAGGAACATCTGCTTTCTCTTGATCTTGCTACTGGATTCCATCAGCTCAGAGTAGCTGAGGATAGTATAGGCAAAACTGCGTTCAGAACTCCAGATGGATTCTTAGAATGGCTGGTCATGCCATTCGGTTTGACTAATGCACCCGCCTACTTCGTGGACTTGATGAGTAGGGTGCCTAGGGAGTTCCTGAACAAGTTTGTGGTAATCTTTGTAGACGATATCCTGACTTTCTTAAAGAATGAGGAAGAACATGCTAGACATCTCAAGGAGGTGATGGATGCGCTTAGAGCCCATCAGTTGAAAGCCAAGTCCTCCAAATGTCATTTTGGAGAAAAGAAGTTAGATTTCTTGGGCACATAGTTTCTAAACAAGGCTTAGTGGTGGATCCTGCTAAAGCGGTCGCGGTTCAAAACCGAAAAGCTCCGATGAGGACAATTGAAGTAAGAAGTTCTCTCAGTTTAATTAGTTAGTTAGCGTCCCTTGAGCTTAGACCTACCCTTCAGGATCAAGTAGGGACTTCACAGAAAGAAGACCCGCAGTTAGTCGAGATCATGGACAAGTTGATTCGAGGCGAGATGGTAAGTCACCTCGCTATAGATGACAAGGGATGGCTAAGACGCGATGAGAGAAAGAAGGTTCTTGAAGATGCACATCACCCGAGGATGTGGCCGAGTTTGTCCCAAGGTGCATGTTGTGCCAACAGATTAAGGCCGAGTCATAAAAAGCCCAGTGGGCTATTACATCCATTGGAGGTCCCCGCAATGGAAGTAGTAAAGCGTCACGAAGGATTTCGTGGATGGACTGCCTAGGTCAAGGAAAGAGAATACGAGCATGTGGGTCATAGTAGGTAGACTCACGAAGAGTGCTCATTTCACTCCGGTAAAGAGCGAAAGGACTGCATCATAGCTAGCGACAGTTAACTTTCAAGAAATAAAGCGGTTGCACAAGGTTCCCTAAAGTATAGTTAGTAACCATGACTCAATCTTCACTAGCCAGTTTTGGAATAGTCTACGGGAAGTCATGGGCAAGCGACTGAATCTAAGGACGTCCTATCATTCACAGTCAGATGGTTCATTTCGTTCAAGCATGAGTTATAGAAAATTACGTTAGTAAGAGCAATTGGTAAACGTGGATTGGTATTTTCAAGAAAAGTTCTGCTGCGTGGAATACTTTATAGTAAGTAAACGAGATCCAGGATTCACTGGTGAATTTTGGGGAGCTTGCATGAAACCATGAGGTCATAGTTATGTTTAAGCCAAGAATGATAGAAGAGTAAGTGAAAGAGGAAGACGAGAGGCGACAATGAAAGGGGTTCCAACTCATATTGGGAAATAAGAGTTAAGAAGCCAAGAAATCATGAGGTAAAAGACGGTCAAAACATAGCGGAGTCAAGCTCAAGGAAACGTGACTTAGAAGACTGAAGGCTTGATACGCGCATCATATCTCTTTCTAAGAGTATATCCTTGATCCTTGTTTTCCGGTGGAACTTACTTGCATGTTATCTTTTACATATATCCTCTCGGTCCCGTTCTCGATCCCATTTCTGTTGTAAACTCCATAAGGGGGTATGACTCATCGGTTAGTAATACATGTCAAGGTTTGAAGGGGTCCGTTAGGTTGACTAAACCTTTTGGGCTTTTATAGGATTGGGGTTGGGTTAGGAAGGGATTTCTTGTAATCCAAAAGGAGTATATCTTGCTTATCTTCCCGATCTCTTTGTAGCATATCTTTCTTTCGCTATCTATATCGTGTTAATCTTGTCATGAGAACCTTAGGTAGAAACCCTTTGGATGAAACATGTGTTTGAAACATGTTATGCTTGATGTTTGCAAGTGGTTGCAAGTGTTTGCAAGTGGTTACTCGTGGATGCATTATACACGTTAGGCACTAGATCGGCTCACACACTCCTCATATTGCATATGCATGAGTGTTTATGCTTATTCATGGATGAAAATTTTTGTGTTATCACATGGATGTTGCATACGGATGTATGTTATGTGCACACATATAGATGTTATACATTATGTTAGGAATTGCATACATATGGATTCATTTCACTAACATAATTTGCATTGATGATATTTGCATTAGATAAGTACGTATACACACACCTTTGCATATGTTCATACAACATTTAGAATCTTGTAAGGACAATGATTGCTCGTGGATGATGTTTTGAGTAGATGGATGTTGGATGGTAGGATACGTTCTTCCTAACTTGAAGATTTCGGGGACGAAATCCTTTAAGGAGGGGAGAATGTAACAACCCGTATTTTCAATAACCTGTTATAACGTAAATCGAGGCAGAATTTAATTTATAAATCTGAATCAAGAGAAACGGGCTATGCCATTGCGTTCGTCTCGGAAAAATACGCGAAATAGAGTCCGTGTTTTCGAAAATCGGAGTCCGTATGACCGGATTAAGGCCCAATGAAGTTTTCAGAAAATTTCAAGTTCAAAACAGATTTGAATTTCAAGTTCAAATTTCGAATTTCGGGCCTGGAAGGCTAGGCGGGAAATTTCCCGCCAAGCCAACCAAGTAGACAGGCCTGTCGACTTGGCAGTCGACTTGGTTGGACCCATGTCGACAGCCCTGTCGACTTGGCTGTCGACTTGGTACAGCCAGGCAGTTTTGCCTGGTGCACCATTTTAGGGTTTTGGTTAGGTTTTGGGGCCAGATTCGGTTTTAAGGGCTGAGATTGGAATTAGGGTTTAATCCGAAGGCTAAAACTAATCCTAATCTCTATAAATAAGCCCCTAACCTAACCCTAAATCATCATTATTCATTCAAGTAACTAAACTATGGCAAAATCATTCCTCTCATGGCCTCCACTCTCTTCATAAAATTCCTAAGTTATTTCTATGAGAGATTTTCAATGCATACAAGTGTTTTCAAGCTTGTATGAGCATCATTAGCTTGCATTCAAGTCAAGTTTCCATATTTACATCATAAAGCAAGAGTTTTGATCATTTTGGCTCAAGAGTTTTTCTATTGGAGCTTGCATTTTGGGTTTATTTGATTGCATAAGGGCTTTGTCTCAATCTATATATATTTTTGTGTCTTCATAAGCATTGTAAGCCCTTTTCTACTTTCATATTTAAACTCTAAAGTTAATGAATGATGCAAGTTTTGTTTGATCATTATGATATGCAAGTTTACCATGTTATGCTATGCAAGTTTGCCACGTTATGATATGCAAGTTTATCATGTTATGTTATGCAAGTTTGCCATGTTATGATATGCAAGTTTATCATGTTATGTTATGCAAGTTTGCCATGTTATGATATGCAAGTTTATCATGTTATGTTATGCAAGTTTGCTATGTTATGATATGCAAGTTTGCCATATGATATGCAAGTTATGTTATGCAAGTTTGGGTTGATCATTTTGCTCATGTTATCATGTTATGCAAGCTTATCTTGGGTTTATGAGCTTAAAGCTTCAAGCTTTATGCTAAAGGTTGCATTTTGGCAACATGTAAGTTATCATATCCCTTATGATAACTTGCATGTGAGGCTAAATGCGAACTTATGGCAACTTCTACATGTCATTTATCACCATGTATCACTTATATGCTAAGTTTGGTTTTATGCATACTTTTGAGGCCTAATGATGCAATATGCAAGTATATGAACATATGTACATTTCATATGCCACCATGTTAAACTTGTGGCTTCAACACCATTTGTCATCTTTATGCCAAGTTCCCTCTTTCTATCCTTTATGCGCTATTGCGATTATGTAAGCGATGGGATTGCGTTTGGGGTTGGGTAAACTTAAAAGACATGAAAACATAAGATTGGGAATTTACCTATTAAGTTAGGTCTACCCATTGGGAATTTACCTATTCAGTTAGGTCTACCCAAATTCTTGAAAACTTGTAATATGTTTTGGAAACACGATGGACATGACACTTAGAAAATATAAGTGTGACCATCTCGAGGTTGGGTTGAGTTTGTAACGTAAAACTACCCGAAACCGATCGGCTTAACTAGTTGCTACAAACAATAGGACCCAATGTGAGAAGTTGGTCATGTTGTACCTTGAACCCGAGGTTAGACCAAGTTGTGGTGTAAAGCTACCCGGACCCGCCCGGCTTAACTAGTAACCACAACAAGGTCTAATGTGAGAGGTTAAGGCACATTAAATTAGTTAATGCCTCATGATTAGGGTTAAGTCATGGTCCACTTAATACTTAACCAATTTGGGCTTGGTAGATTAATCAGGGTTAAGTCGTGAACTCATCGTTACACTTAACCAAGTTAATCCATGATTAGTAAAAGGGTTAAACCGTACTTAACCCACTAGAAAATCCTAGCAATGGGGGTCCACTCCAGCAGTAATCCCAAGTTTGTATCATTAAGACCCTAGGGACTAGGCTAGGGAGGGGCACGATTACTGGACTTGAGGTAAGTGACCAAAAACGACGGCCGAGTGGTACGCCGGTGTAGTTCCAGACGGACTATGGTCGTGCACATAGTCCGTAGCCGGAGAAAACATGCACGGGTACCAGTAGATCGAGACTGTGCACTTATGTTTATGGTGTCCAGGGGTTTACACCCTAGGGCTTGATACACCCGAAGGTGGACCCGGCACAGTCCGACTACAATTATGTTTGGGCCGTATTGACACCAACACGTGACGAGTTAGGCTTAGGGAGCCGATCGATTAGACCGTTTGGTTGGACCTCGTATTAGGGTCACTTCATGTTATTGGACCTCGTATTAGGTTCACTTCATGTTATTGGACCTCGTATTAGGGTCACTTCATGTTATTGGACCTCGTATTAGGGTCATTTCATGTTATTGGGTCAAAGCTTGGGCCAAGGGATCAATACTTGTTTATTCAAGTCATGTTAGTTTGCTAGTACACCTGTGGTGCAAAACCTTAAACCTGATTATGCGATGACACCTTTATCTATCATGCCAGTATGTAGTTATCCTTATGTTCATCCCTGCTTCTCATGCCAGTTAACTTTATCAGTTTACATTGATTGTAGTAGGGCTTACTCAGTCTATTTGACTGACCTGTTTTTCTTTCGCCTCTTTTCTTCCGTTTCCCCCACAGGTTCTCAGGGTGGGAATATTGGAGCTTAGCTTGAATTTCTGATCGCTTGCTTGTGGGATTTTAGCTCATGTACGGTCTTGACATGAAGCTAGCTATGGTTATCACTTATTTTGGGGATAGTACTTATGTATTTCAGTTTTTCAGTGATGTTGTTTTTATCTAGACTTGTGTATTTGGAAAGTTGACATTATGTTGTACCAGACTTGTTTTGAAATAGTTTGAAATCTTCCGCTGTTTTACTTATCTTATTTACTCTGTTTACATATATACATATGTTATTGTTCTGCCTTGATATATCATTATGCATGTTTACCTGGTACAAACGCCCCTCCAAGGTCAGAGTGCTTGCAAGAGACACCCTGGCGGAGGCGGGGTGTTACATTTTGGTATCAGAGCATATGGTTTACGAGAAGGAACAAAAAGGTTTTTAAAACTTTTGGAAAACTATTTTCAAAACCAAGTATAAAGTATTTTCCAAAGAAAAGTCTAGTTTATTTTAAAGGCTATTCCCCAAAAAGCCATTAGCAAAAAAAAAAAAAAAAAAATCCTTCGTTTTTCTCCATTCTGAATCTATCTTTTTTCTTCGTTTTCAGTATGGCCGATAACTTTGCTATTCCGGAGGGAGTACACGTACCTGGTTGGTATAGGAGACTTTTGGAGGCTAGGGCGACCGAAGCCGGCCCCGCAAATGTTACTCCTCCTCCGGTGGCTAATGTTTCTCCTCCTCCTCCCATAGCTGATGTTCCTCCTTCCCCTTCAACCTCCACAAGCGGATTTTTCGGAAACTTGTAAGGACTTTAAGACGATTGGTGGCAAGAATTTCATTGGAACGGAGACTTTTGTAGAGGCAAGGAATTGGTTGAAAGAAACCGAAGATCTTTTCGCCATCTTTGACATAGATGACCGTAGGAAGGTTTTATTGGCAGTGTGGTTGCTAAAGGAAGAAGCTGCACGTTGGTGGGTGGTCACCACCGCTACTAGGCCAATTGAGACTTGGGATGACTTTAGGGCATAATTGGTGGGATGACTTTAGTGCTCCAGGTGATCAAAAATTACGGTCAAACTTCCTGATTTTCGAAACCCTAGGGCGTGTTTTGGGGGTTTTCGATTTAGGGCATAATTGGAGAATTTGGAACCTGGGTTTGGTGGAGATCGTTGATAGGAATGGTTCGGTGGTGCTAGATTTGTATGGAAATGTCGTGGAGGCAGATTTGGGAAGTTTTATGCCAAAAGGCGGTTCCGTTCAGGATGACGTGGGGAGCTCCGTGGTTGATCGGAGGTGATGGTCGGGATGTTGGAAGAGGCGGCTTGAGGTGGGGAACACATCGAAGGTGGTCGCGGGTCAACTAAGGGTCGGAGCTCGCCAGAACAGGTGGTCAAAGAAGAAGTGGCAGTTGGGTTGTTGTGAGTTCTTGTAGCGAAGAGATGAGCGGGAAGAAGTTTGACGTGGCAGGGTATTTTGGTCCATTTATTATTCGAAAATAAATTAAATTATCGAAGTTTCTAACATCCATAACTTTCACTAACGAGGTTGGATTTGTGCGCGGTTCGTTGCGTTGCGATCGTGGCAAAATTGCGGTCGATATAAGGCTGGTTTGACTACGTTTGGAGACAGAAAAATTTTGGGTTTCGGTTGGACGTACGATCAACTAAGGACGCAAAGGTGAGTGATTTTCTCACTTACGAAATACTGAATTATTCCCATATTTATTAAATTAAATTGTGAAATTAGTTTGGTTGCATGGTTATGTATGATTGATGATGTGTTGATTTAAAACCGACATGCAAGTATGATAATCTGAAAATTTAGGCCAATAATCAGTTATTAAATTTAATTTAGTTACTAGTGGAAATCCTGATCCTTGCAAACCCATGAACCGTTTAATAACGGTTAATTGGATGAAATTATTGTGATGGATGTTTGGTTGAATTTTATTACTGAATTTGATGTTGACACTGCTAATGCTACATATTCAGTATATTATGTTGCATGTTGATTTTGACGATGAATCCCAATCTTTA
Source organism: Allium sativum (assembly GCA_030737875.1). NCBI lineage: Eukaryota > Viridiplantae > Streptophyta > Magnoliopsida > Asparagales > Amaryllidaceae > Allium > Allium sativum. The sequence goes on from CM060920.1 coordinate 313,850,177, forward strand.
CCTCTTGATGTTACGGGCATCTAATAAACCCGGGGTTTATCGATAAAATAAATTAAGAACATAGAGTGAAATGATAAATCTCTATGACCCTGATTTGGATTGAAATGATAGATCCATCCCTGAATATCGAGAAATTAAATTTAAAATCACTTGGCCATAGGATAGCAAATTATATATATATATGGACATCAGTTGGTTAAATGATTTTAAATTATTTGAATTCTATTGGGTGGAAAATTTCATTTAAAGGAGATGTATTGATTTTCGATAAATTTTTATTTTTCCTTTAAGATATGAATTCTCGATGTTATTTGGAATGGTTAAGAAATTTCCCAAACTAATTTGGAAGTTTGAAATTTGGATTTAAATATGATTTGGGATTTATTCCAATAATTGGTGGACTCAAATCTAATAAATTCTTTTCGAATTTAAATTTTGGAATAAAAGTAATCGAGGATATTTGGAGTTGTTTTAAACTAAATACGAATATGGTTTTTGAATCCTCGAAATGGAAACGGGTTGAATGGGTTGGAATAAGATATTGAAATGGTGTAACTCCATTTGAGACTGGAATTTAGATTCAAGTGTTGAAATTTGTAAGGAGAAACAATTTAAGGTTTAAAATTCTATTTTCTTTTGTTCTGTTTTTATTTTATTCTATTCTATTTTATTTTATTTATAAACTATATATCTACTTTGTTATAAGTGAAGTTTTCATATTATATATTTTTATAAAAAATATATATCTAGTAAGCTTGTTTTATGTGTATATATATAGTGATTTAAATTACCTTAGTACACTCTGATGATTCTATATAAGTAAATTTTATATAAGGTTCTATTTATAAGTGTTTATTTTCAAAATTTTATTTTATGAATTGTAATTCTTCTTCAAATGGAAAGTGTTTGGATTTAAACCGTTGGGTCAAATGGAGTTGAGATAAGTTATATTCTATTTGAATATGAATTGATTTTAAACCGATTTTGATATGCAAAGGTAGACTTCATTCTACTTGAATATAAATGGGATTTCCAAAGATTGGAATGAATAGATATGAAAAAAATATATTCTATTTGAATATGAAGGGATTTCAAATGTAAATCGGTTTGAAATAACTAAATCTTTAAGATGAAGTATAATCTATGTGAATATAGAGCGATTCGAAATATTATACGAGTATAATATAATGACATGGAAATATATTCAAGTTGGGATATAATCGATTTGGGAATGATTGGGATATTTTTGATATGAAATTATATTCTATTTGAATATAAAATGGGTTCGAAACAAAATATGATATCTTGATATGAAAGCGAACCTTTGTGAAATGTAAAAGAACCGACCGATGTGGAAAATGTAAACGTTGGTTGTTAAGGAGACCGGAGTCGACATAAGGCATACTCTCTGTCAGTGTCGATACCACTTTAATAACTGTGAATGTTAGGACGTATCCAGAATGGAAGATGATGACTTGGAGGCGATTAGCGAATCGAAGAAGATGAACGATGACGAAATAGCCCTGACCTTCGGGTCAGAATTGAAATGACTAAAACAGGAGCTATACCGTGACTAATTGAGGTAGCACCTTTGATCGGACACACTTCTTCGATAATATTTCTATGACTATAGTGATGATGATGATTTGGGCCCATTTATGACTTTGGGAGTGTGTTCCGAGGTGGGCGGTAGTGGCTGCTATGCGTTACCACCGGTCCGGGAGTGCAATTGTCAGAATCCTACCCTAGGCATTGCCTCGAGTGCCTTGTCATATTATCCTTATCGAGCCCCATACGATTTTGATTTGTATCGTACCTATGGAGTGCCTTCTGATGCCATCATTTACGGTGGGTTTACGATACTGTATAGACTACGGTATTATAAACGGTGTAAGGGTAAAAATGTATTCTCGCTTACGCTATTTTCAGTATTTATACTTTACTGAATAGACACTATTATAATAGCATTTATACTATCTATGTATTAGTTTAACGGATCCTTGAGAGATGGAAAAATCCTGTAACATCTCTGGAGTTACTGTACCCATGACACTGATGTTATTTCGTACTTTGATTTGACTAATATGAGATGATTTAGTGCTGATCCGAGTGTTTTTTGTGTTTTCTTTTTATGCAATACGCTCGGGTCAGCAGACGTTAGCAGTTACCGAAGATGACTATACCTTGAAGACTGAAGACGAAGATTAGTATATATCTATCATATATATATGTATTTCCGCAGCATTTTATTTCCGCTGCCATGTGATGAAACCTGTATATTTATAACTCTGATAGTCAATGTATATATATTTCAACTGTTTTAAACTGCTATTGTGTATTATATGTTGTCCTTCCGTTGTGAGATTCTGTTTTTGGTTTTCTCTTCTTTCTTCTTTTTCTTCTTTTTCCCAATAACTGCTTGTATTTATGATTGGTTCGGGTCGACATGTGTGGTTTATTATCGATTTGAACGGTCAAAAATCCGGGTTGTTACATTTGGTATCAGAGCGATGGTTAGCGATAACCTTGGCTCTGTTTGGAAATTAACTCATTAGAGATAGGGTTGGAAACGCCCTAGAATGAGTTGAGTGTATATTTGAGAGAGCGTATTTGTACTTTTGAAAAAATGGTTTTATATTGTGTGATTGGCTCTTTGATTATTTATAAATTCTACCTGATTTATGGGACGCCATGGTATCGACAGGGATTTCTAAAAAATCGGGCAGAATGGATCGACATAATATGGTTTCGATTATATTTTAAAATATATATCAAATATATTATTAATTTTAATTTTATATGCATTCGTTATTAGTAGGTAGTAATATTAAGTCATTTTACATTATGGTTGATTTAATAATAAATCTAATGAAAAAAATTTAAATGGGTTAAAGAAATTTGAAAGGAAATCCTTTGAATATAATTGGTCGCAAAATATGTTGCATATAAAATAGGAACGAACTTGAGAACTCGATTCCGATGCTTTTGAAAATAGTTTGCCAAAGTTTTGAAATAATGACGTATTACGAGAAATAGTTTTCGACATAATTTCCGAAAGATTTTAAATGGAATAAGTGTGTAATCCCTTCCCAGAACATCGGAAATAACTTCGGTAATGAGTGCACGCATTATTGACGTTTATTCTGAAGTGTCTAAGTGGGGAGATTACTCAGTATTTTCATAATTGGTTTTGACAAAGGATTTTGGATTTAAATTCCATATGGTATAAATTTTTATATATAGTATTGGCGTATGTTCTTTAAAAGTTGAATTTAAATTTTACTCGGGGTTTAGATTTTCTTTGTTCTTTGTGAATTAAAGATTTAGATTTAAAATTTATATCGTATGGTTTTCTGCAAAATAGTATAGGTATATATATTACTTTAACTTGGGTTATAAACCCGGAATTCGAGTAATTTAAGTTCATCTTAGCTAACTACATAGATGTAAGTACTAAATTTACTCGACTCATATGAATTTTAGACTTTGAAACATTGAAAATAAACTTAGTATTATAAGAAAAGATGTGGCCGTTGAAATGCTTAAGCATGGACGATAACAAGTTAAAGAAATTATATGTTTGATTGATGGAAGTGCTAGAGAAAATTTAAAATAACTTGCAAAGAAAAAATTCGATCGAAGTTGACTAAATTAGACTTGGTAAGTTATTTGTATAAATGAATTTGCAATAGCTTATGACTTGGCAAATTTATAAGTATATTAAGTTAGTCAAGTAGGAGTTGAAAAGAATGTATGTTGTAAATAAGTAAGGTTGATCGATAAATTAAAAATGAAGAGATTTAACAGTAAATTAATGAATATGTGAAATAAAGGCATAGCAAATCTAAATTTAGAAGAACTTGATTTAGACAATATATCGAACGTAAATCGGAGTACAAATAATGGAATGAATATAACATAAACGTTGTGTCGAATGGAATATAACCTCATTCGAGTAAAGGGATTGAGTTAAGTAAAGTTTAACTTGGAGAATTGAATAACAAATAGCTGAGAACTAAGTATAAAAATTTAGTTATGAACAGTCCTTAATTCAAACCATGATTTGAGAAATCGAATAAATGAATTGAGTTAAGGGGATAAGATTTGATTTAAAATAAAAATGGATTTAACTCAGAAAATTTAAATAAGTCGATTTAAGATTTATATCGATGGTTGGATTAAGTAAGTGAATGAGATTGAATAAACTAGAAAAATAGAATGAGGAAATGAAATGAATTTAGAATTGGAAATTTGAATTAAGATGTTGGAAATAAAATCAAAGTCTAATGTATTAAATTAGGATATCGGAAGAATTCAAAACTAAGTAGATTCAATCAAGCCTAATGAATTAGAATAAAGGGGGTTTGGATCTATATTAAAATAGAAGAGTTGATATTTGGCATCAAGTCTCGGGAAAATATTGGAATCGGAAATTTGAAACCTAGTAATATAGGTAAACCGTTGAAACTTTTGAATAAATAGGAATTCTAAATAAGCTCAAGTGGGATGTACTTTGGAATTTAGATAATGTTTGATTTTTGATAAGTGGAATATTCGAAGGAGTTTAAATTAATATGACTTGATTTAGGTAATAAATTAAGAAATGAAAAGGAACTTAAGAAAATTTAATTTGTGTCAACTTAAAATTTAGTATAAAAGTATGAAATGAAGCTAAATTTAGTCGAGTCAAGTGAATTGACTTGATAAGAGTTAATTTAGAAGACCTTGTAAAGATCGATTAAAGAATTAAGTACTTAGGAAAAGAATAAGTAATGAAATTTGGAGAACCAATCCATGAGGATGAATTAATGATTTAATATAATCGAATTAGCTCGGAAAGTAAAATGACTTAAAGTTTTTATTTAAAAGTAATGCTTAGAATGAAACGAGAAAAGGGAATAGTTAATATATCGAAATGGAATAAGTAAATCGAATGTGAATTCATTTCTCGAGCAATGATGTGATGACAAATTTAAGTGTTAAAGATAAACCAAATTATTGGAATCGAAAGGGTTTAAACTTCAAATAAAATAAATCAATGTTATGTGAACCTGAAATATTAGATAAGTTGAAACTAAAATGACCATAACTTTTGAATGGCTAATCGGAATTTAACGATTCCAGACTTTTTGGAAATCTCGGAAACTGAACTAAAACTTTTGCTGATAGGGCCTTGTCTAATTTTCATGTTATTAGGTTGAAATCTGAGAATTAGTCATAGTTGTATATGCAGAAAATAAAAATCTGAAATGAACACCAATGTTGTTTTGGTCATAACTTCCTAACGGAGCGTCGGATTTTAATGTGCGAGCACAATTCAGAAAGCCCAGGATCTGAACTAAAACTTTCCTTTAATATGCTTTGTAAAATTTTGAGATTTAAAAGGTAAAAACTGGGTTAAACCACTCAGATCTGCAATTTTATGTGTATGAGCTGAAGTGTTCGCCTTCACTAGAATAGTCATAACTTTTGAACGAATTATCCAAATTCGACGAATCCGGACAATTCGGAAAGCCTGAAACAAATGCTACAACTTTTTCCTAGTGTGTTCCAGTAGAATCTAATGGGTGATAAACCTTGATTTGTTCGCTGACCTGTTATAAGTATCTTGGTTTTTGTAGTTGAAATGTTCGATACATGTTGTGTAGGTTATGTGCATTTGTTATTTAGTGTATATATGCTGGATTCTCATGTACATGTGAGTATGTAGCAGGTGTAAGGAAGTCGCGCTACGCTTGTTGCTCGCATGCACTAAATGTTAAATGCTAAGGTAAATAAAATGCAAATAAACGCTAACAAGGTACGTATTTGAGTTAAATAGTTTTGTAGTTACACATATATGGTGTTTTCCCCATTTTTGGGATGCCTCATCGAATGATGAGAGGTATATTTGAATTTTATACATGTTGTGATTTTTCCGGACCTCTCCGTATAAAGGAGATGCTGCCGAAATTTTTCGTGATTTCGGGAGTTAGAAAGTTTATGAGGTTTTATAACTCTATACTTATTTTATAACTGCTATTTTAGAAGCATGGATTTGGAAGTATGACTTGTTTAATACCTTATCTCGTTCTCTTTTCGAGGACGAAAAGATTTTTAAGTGGGGGAGAATGTAACATCCCATGATTTTCAATATATTTAAATTTCAATTTAAAATAAATAAATTGGAATATATTAGGGAAAATCAAATTTTGTTGATTTTTAATGATAATGATTATTGACTTGAGTATAAATAGATTTTTAAGTTAGTTTATTTAGAAATGTTGTAACTTGGAATTTAATATTCTTAAATAACTAATTAAATTTAAGTTGGTTAAGTTAAAGGGAAATTTAAATCTAATTTATTTAATGGGGTATTCTAGGTTGTTTAATGAATAATTGAAATATAAAATTTTAATGGATTAACAATCCAATTCAGAAACTTGGAATCCGTGAAATATATTTATAAAATGTATTTAAATTTTAATTGGATTAAAAATGAAATTTAATATATATTTAAATTGAATTAAACAGTTAAATGAAAATTTTGAATATTTTATTGATTTATTTGCTGTGAAATTTAACGGTTTTGGCGACTGTTTCGGGATTCGACGGAACTGGCGCCATTGGATCCGGAACGGCGAATTATTTTAGGATTTCAGTTTGAGTGACAATCGGACGAGCCGTTGGGGTGTACGAAAGAAAGTGTGAAAGAGATCTGTGGAACGTGATAATTGGTTGTTTCTCATGTTTGGGCCTTCTTTTATATATAAATAAAATTCATTTACCATTCTATCAGCCCATTCTCTATTACGTATATTTTTCTCCATCAAAACTCCTCGTTAATGGTTGGAACAAATACTCAAACCCTAGTTTCAAAAAGGAAATCCAACTCAAAAATCAAATCTTCACAAACCCTATCGTATTACAAATCAAACTGAAGCTCTCAACGAAAGGAAGCTATGCGTACCATCAGTTTTGACATGCAGTGCTCCAGGTGATCAAAAATCGCGGTCAAACTTCCTGTTTTTCGGAACCCTATGGTGTATTTTGGGGGTTTTCGATTTAGGGCATAATCGGAGAATTTGGAACCTGGGTTTGGTGGAGAACGTTGATAGGAATGGTTCGGTGGTGCTCGATTTGTCTGGAAGATGTCGTGGAGGCCGATTTGGGCAGTTTTGTGCCAAAAGGCGGTTCCATTCAGGGTGACATGGGGAGCTCCGTGGTTGATCGGAAGCGATAGCCAGGATGTTGGAAGAGGCGGCTTGAGGTGGGGAACATGTCGAAGATGGTCGCGGATCAACTAAGGGTCGGAGCTCATCGGAATAGGTGGTAATGATGAAGTGGCGATTGGGTTGTTGCGAGTTCCTGTAGCGAAGAGATGAGCGGAAATAAGTTTGACGTAGAAGGGTATTTTGGTCCATTTATTATTCGAAAATAAATTAAATTATCGAACTTTCTAACATCCATAACTTTCACTAACGAGGTCGGATTTGGGCGCGGTTCGTTGCGTTGCGGTCGATATAAGACTGGTTTGACTGCGTTTGGAGACAGAAAAATTTTGGGTTTCGGTTGGACGTACGATCAACTAAGGACGCAAAGGTGAGTGATTTTCTCACTTACGAAATACTAAATTGTTCCCATATTTATTAAATTAAATTTTGAAATAAGTTTGGTTGCATGGTTGTGTATGATTGATGATGTGTGGATTTAAAACCGACATGCAAGTATGATAATCTGAAAATTTAGGCCAATAATCGGTTATTAAATTTAATTTAATTACTAGCGGAAATCCTGATCCTTGCAAACCCGTGAACAGTTTAATACCGGTTAATTTGATGAAATGATTGTGATGGATGTTTGGTTGAATTTTATTACTAAATTTGATGTTGGCACTGGTAATGCTACATATTCAGTATATTATGTTGCATGTTGATTTTGACGATGAATCCCAATCTTTACCTCTTGATGTTACGGGCATCTAATAAACCCGGGGTTAATCGATAAAATAAATTAAGAACATAGAGTGAAATGATAAATCTCTGTGACCCTGATTTGGATTGAAATAATAGATCCATCCCTGAATATCGAGAAATTAAATTTAAAATCACTTGGCTATAGGATAGCAAATTATATATATATGGACATCGGTTGGTTAAATGATTTTAAATTATTTGAATTCTATTGTGTGGAAAATTTCATTTAAAGGAGATGTATTGATTTTCGATAAATTTTTATTTTTCCTTTAAGATATGAATTCTCGATGTTATTTGGAATGGTTAAGAAATTTCCCAAACTAATTTGGAAGTTTGAAATTTGGATTTAAATATGATTTGGGATTTATTCCAATAATTGTTAGACTCAAATCTAATAAATTCTTTTCGAATTTAAATTTTGGAATAAAAGTAATCGAGGATATTTGGAGTTGTTTTAAATTAAATCTGAATATGGTTTTTGAATCCTCGAAATGGAAATGGGTTGAATGGGTTGGAATAAGATATTGAAATGGTGTAACTCCATTTGAGACTGGAATTTAGATTCAAGTGTTTAAATTTGGAAGGAGAAGCAATTTAAGGTTTAAAAATTCTATTTTATTTTGTTATGTTTTTATTTTATTTTATTCTATTTTATTTATAAACTATATATCTACTTTGTTATAAGTGAAGTTTTCATATTATATATTTTTATATAAAAAAAAATTATCTAGTAAGCTTGTTTTATGTATATATATAGTGATTTAAATTACCTTAGTACACTCTAATGATTCTATATAAGTAAATTTTATATAAGGTTCTATTTATAAGTATTTATTTTCAAAATTTTATTTTATGAATTATAATTCTTCTTCCGAATGGAAAGTGTTTGGATTTAAACCGTTGGGTCAAATGGAGTTGAAATAAGTTATATTCTATTTGAATATGAATTGATTTTAAACCGATTTTGATATGCAAAGGTAGATTTCATTCTACTTGAATATAAATGGGATTTCCAAAGATTGGAATGAATAGATATGGAAAAATATATATTCTTTTTGAATATGAAGGGATTTCAAGTGTAAATCGATTTGAAATAACTGAATCTTTAGGATGAAGAATATTTTTTGTGAATATAGAGCGATTCGAAATATTATACGAGTATAATATAATGACATGGAAATACATTCTAGTTGGGATATAATCGGTTTGGGAATGGTTGGGATATTTTTGATATGAAATTATATTCTATTTGAATATAAAATGTAACAACCTGGAAAATATGAGCCAATTAAAAATTTTTAAATTGGTTATTTCAAAGGAATTTGAACAATTGAAATAGAATATTTCAATAAAATAGTGAATTAGAAATAGTGAGTCAGTTTGAAAATTTGAATTCAAACTTTGACTGGCTGTGCAGGGTGGAAAATATAATGGATTTTAGTGAAACCGAAAATATTTAAATCTGTTTATCAATACCTTTCTAACGAATCTGAAAAATCGAAGTTTCATAACGGGAATCAAAAGTTATGGCCGAATGAATTTTCAGAGAGGTCGCTATATTGAATATATAGCCCTGGAAAATTGATATTTTGCAAACGACCTCGGAATTCGACGAAACCACTTTTGTTGGGTCCGGGATGTCAAACTATTGCTAGGTTTCAAATTTCATAATTTTTGAAGCTAGTATGTGAGCGTTGCAAAAGAAAATGTGTTTGGTCAATTTCTGTTAAATTGGATCGACCAGAAAATGGCCACTTTTCAAACGATCTCAGAATTCGAGGAACCTAGTTTTGTTGGGACCGTAGCGTTAAAACATAGCTAGATTTATTTTTCTGGAATTTTTCGAATCAGTTTGTGGCCCTGGCAAATTGAAATGTACGTTCAAAGTTAAAATTAAATGTTTTATACTTTAGTTTGAAAAATAACTGACTGTAACAGTCGAATTGGCCAATGAAACATATCCCATTGTGTCTGGGATGGGGGTAATTAGCTAGGGACGACAATCGTTGGGTTTGAATTGGTGTCCGTGTGGAGAAACACTATTTAAAAATTTATTAAAACTATGGGCCAATCAGAATTTTCCTTTCATTATTTTTAAAAATATAAAAATATCAGAAAACCCTCGTTTTCTCTCCCGATCGACGAACGACGTCGTTCAACCCTTCCCAGCCAAATCGTCGCCGCCACAGGCGATTCCAGCCGCTGCCACCACCACCAGTCGACGCGCCTCCCTCCCCTCTTCCAATCCGACCCAAGCTCGACCCCTATCGCCTCCTCCATCGCCAGTATCGTCGACCCAAAGTCGAATGCTTCCCACCGCCGCCACGTGCGCCACCGACAACCGAACCACCTCAAACCACCCTGCACCGACTCCCCTCTCCTCCCTCTTCCACGTCATCACCTCTGATCATCCCATCGTGCCTCGGTTTTCGCAAAACCTGCAACCCTAGTTTTGAACCATCGATAAAGGTGAGTTCTTTTTGAAGTTTGAACTTTGAAAAATCATATCTTTATGGTGTGTTGACGAAATTCGATGAAACAGGAAACATCGAGACCGCAAGGAAGCTCTCTACCACATAGAAGAGACCGCGGATTTTTCTGAGTCATCTACGATTTTTAGCACTCCGAAAACCAATGTGAGAAATCTAAATTAAATGAATTTGACTGGAAAATGACATGTATAAATTATATAAGTGAAATATAAATTACACACGTGTTGTATACCTCATGTACATGCATGGTGTAAGCTATATAAGCGAAGTATGAATTATACATGCATAGAATAATTGATATATGTGTTGAAATGCAAGTGAAATATAGAAATAATATATATATATATATATATATATATATATATATATATACACACACTCCCTCGTCCACAAACCATGGACGATATTTATTGTTGTGAATTGGTGTGAAATATTGGATGAAAAATGCGAATGGTTGAATAATTGTTTGTGGTTGATATTGATTGGTTGTGGTTGAAAAATACCCATTGGTGATTGAAATGAATTGGAAATAATTGTGGAAATAAAAATAAAACATGCCGCCTACATGCGAATTAGATGCATGAATCCCCATTGTCAAAAACCGCGAGGTTTTAAGGTAGAGCGAGGAGCCGTACTAGGGACGGTGTCGGTTTTAACTACCCTGCCGTTATGCTGCCGAAATTTTGAATAATATTCATGTGCTAGAATTATTTTCATACATTGAAATTATCTTCGTGCGTTGAAATTAAAGTCATGTGTTGAAACTATACCCATGTGTGGAAATGCTCATGTGTTGAGAAGTAATGTGTGAAAATTAAATTCATGTGTGAATGAATGAAGTGTTTAAACAATAAAAATCACATTTTTATAATATATATGAAGTATGTAAAATATTCGCCTTATATATAAATAGTTTTCAAAAATAAAAATTTCATCTTTCTTATATGAACAACATATATAAAATATCCATGTGTGGAGGTGCTCATGTGTTTAGAAGTGTGTGTATTGGAAAAGTTCATGTGCTGAATAAAAAGATCGAACAATAAAAACTAAATTTTTATTGAAATTATAAAGTGTTGAAAACATTCATTTGTTGACTAAATATGTTAAATGATAAAAATATCATTTTTATCATATATGTGACATGCTAAAGATATGCGAGCGTTGAAATAAATATTTGTGAAAGAAATATTATTTTTAACATACATAGGAACTAAATAAAATAGTCATGTGTTGAAATATATTTTAGTTCGCCAAAATTATCAATTTTGAAATGTGAAGTGTTAAAAATAGCCACTTGTTCAAATAAATATGCATGAGTTGAAATATTCATTAATTAGCTAATGATATGATTTTTGCCTATGCATGCAACATTAGAATGAATGGTGTCTTTAAACCAAAGTGAATCAAATATGAAGTTGAATGGAAAACGATAAGTGATAAGAATTGTATATATGTACATGCATATTTATGGAACAGGTTATAGCAAAGGGGCTAGAGAAGAGGAATAAAATTTTGTGCCCGACAAATAGGTACACATTACTGTTTTGTTTGGGTGATGATTTTATGAGCCTGTTGGCTAGCCGCTTGGCTTTTTCTTTTTCTTTTTGACATGAGATGCCCGTGTGGCTATTTGGGAATTTTCCCAGCCCCTCCCGTACAAAGGAGGTTATGGCGAAATTTTCCAAAATTAAAGGCGTTAGTGAAATATTTGAAGTGAAAACGATATTGAAATCGTCGAATGAACTATATTTATATAAATATAAATAAAATTAAAACGAAACGTGGTCGTGCAGTGCGTGTTTTGAAACCGTGATTTCAAACGACTAGTGCGGGAAATCCGACCATTGGATTTTCCCGAAACCGCAACCGTTGGGTTTGCCTTGGAAATATCTTTCCAACGACACCAACTTTGTGAAGATCTGACGGTTGGATTGTCTGGAATGTTTAATTCAAATCTGAAGAAAAACAGCGCCAGAAACGATTATATATATATATAATTAAATTAAATCGAATAACGACGCTGCAGTTCGTAATTTGAAATCGTAACTTCAAACGACGAGTGTGGAAGATCTGACCGTCGGATTTTCCCAAAACTGAAACCGTTGGATTCGTTTTGAAATAACCTTTCTAATACATAAAATTTGTGAAGATCCAACGGTTAGATTTCCAGATATGTGTAAAACAAATTTAGTGAAAAACAGCGCCAGTGCATCGGCACGACCTGAAACGTCGTTTAATTAAATATGGTCGCTTTAAATGAATAAAAATGGCGATATATCGTTATAAAACACTATAGACGATATAGAGTGGAAATAAACCAATTTTGTTGTGTTTGCTTGATATGTGATGGTTGAATGTATTTAACATGAAAATTATAACTAAAGAACTGAAATGTGAATGTTGAACAGTCTAACCATGTGATAAATTGATTTGAAAATCTAAATATACGTGGGACATTTGAAAAGCCCGAGTTCATCTCATTTCAAATAATCGATCGACGTTGAGAAGTCGAAGAGTCGAAGATGGTTGAAGACCGACGATCTTCACATTGGATGGATGGGCGCTACTGGTGCTCGTGATTGGAGTAGCTACCGTGAAGGGGCTGAAGTAGTAGCCGTCTAGACATACTGTTGATTGTACGGATATGCGAGGAATTTGGTGCCTCCGGTTTCGTTCAAACCCAGAACGGACTTGTAAATGGATTGTGTGTCTGACATTGGATTTTGTTCTGTTCTGATTGATCTCTGTTAAATATATATCTGTTTGGCAGTCGAGAATTTATTCTCTTGCTTAACGCCCTTCTCTGAGACGTACGAGCTCGGAGGTTATGTATTGATAGAAATCAGTCGCATGGAGTGGATTGCCTGTGTGGCACGCCTAAGTGGCATATGATCAAGGCTTCTGTTGCAAAGCAAAGTCTTATGGTTGATGATCAAACCATGGTCCGTGTGACGTAGCTTTGTGTATAACGTGAATTCGCGAGCCTCACACCCCGGTATGAGTCAAAAACGGGAGAAGGACCCAAGGAGTGCACGACGTTTCTTTCTAGCTATGGTGGTGTCAGTGACCTCCTAGCCCTGACATTTATATCTACTTTTCACCTGTGTGGTTGTTGGAATACGAGGCGCCTCGATTATAGGTCTGTAAGGACCGGGAAACGTGTGTTCAGGAATAACTAATCCTCAAAAGTAAGAGAGGACCGGTCTTGGAGGATCCAAGGATTGTTGTGTGCGGTCCCGAGGCATTTGCTAGAGTGTCTCGAATCGGAGAGGAGCTTGCCCCTTGCCTCGACCCATGATGGAACCCAATTTCCAATACAAAATACGCGGACGTGATTGTATTACTAGTATGTCGACATAGTAGATGGTAGCTATGCCGCCTAGGATTGATATTTGTGATTGAAATCGCTTTTGAAACAGAAATGCACTAGTAATAATATCAAACACTTTTGTTATATACGTATGAAGCATTTTTGGCCATTATAAGGTAAAACATCTATCCTCCGGCTTGCGTTGCATTGTGTGATGGTACCTGAGTCTTATAATGGCTTCATTTTATAAAAAGCATTGCGATGATTTAATCATTTACTTTATTTCATGCACTAGCACTCATTGGAGTAAACCCGTTCCACGAAAGTGGCGTGGTCCTTTGATTTGCCTTATCATTGTTGTTAATAAGTTAAGTAGATTTCTCATACCAGTCCCATGACTGACTCGTAGTTTGTTTCACCTTGCAAACTCGGGTGCCCTCGTTTTCACACGGGCAGCCTAGTTACAGGTATCTGGTGCACTTTTGGCTCATGGCAAGGCTTGACTACACCGTGCTGACTTTGACTCTTTCCGCCATTTTAGTATATTTATTATGATTCCGCCATTGGCGATGTAGACTGATATTTATTTTGTGTACTCTTTCTGTATGATTCTGCCTCTGGCGATGGTGACTGATTATGTATTATTATGCATTAAGTTGTATCCTGCACTGTGCTCTCTGATGTGATGACATCTATATGATTCCGCTGTCATATGAGTGTAAATTATCCTATTTTATGTTTATGCTATTATCTGTGATCTGCTAATGATGATTAATGTGTTATATTCCAATGATTACCCTTAACACCGTGTCACGGGGTTTTGGTATCGTCACATAAAATGGGTTCGAAACAAAATATTATATTTTGATATGAAAGCGAACCTTTGTGAAATGTAAAAGAACCGACCGATGTGGAAAATGTAAACGTTGGTTATTAAGGAGACCGGAGTCGACATAAGGCATACTCTCTGTCAGTGTCAATACCACTTTAACAACTGTGAATGTTAGGACGTATCCAGAATGGAAGATGATGACTTGGAGGCGATTAGCGAATCGAAGAAGATGAACGATGACGAAATAGCCCTGACCTTCGGGTCAGAATTGAAATGACTAAAACAGGAGCTATACCGTGACTAATTGAGGTAGCACCTTTGATCGGACACACTTCTTCGATAATATTTCTATGACTATGATGAGGATGATGATTTGGGCCCATTTATGACTTTGGGATGTGTTAGGAGGTGGGCGGTAGTGGCTGTTATGCGTTACCACCGGTCCGGGAGTGCAATTGGTAGAATCCTACCCTGGGCATTGCCTCGAGTGCCTTGTCATATTATCCTTATCGAGCCCCATACGATTTTGACATGTATCGTACATATGGAGTGCCCTCTAATGCCATCATTTACAGTGGGTTTACGGTAATGTATAGACTACGGTTGTAACAACACGGAAAATCTGAACTAGTTTAAAATTTTTAAATTGGCTATTTTAGTATATTTTAAATATTTAAAATAAATATTTTAGATAACAAATAGGAAAAAGTAGTTTGGATCGATGTTTGAAGTTGAATATAATCACTTTGAATTATAAACATGGCCCGAAATGGCGCGACAGTTTCAAAAATTGAATTCAAACTTTGATTGACTATACCGGGTGCAAAATAAAACGGATTTTAGTAAAACCAAAAACATTTAAATCTGTTAGTGAATACCTTTCTAACGAATCTGAAAAATCGATGTTTCATAGCGGAAAGCAAAAGTTATGGCCAAATGAATTTTCAGAAATGTCGCTATGGAATTTATGTAGCTCGTGAAAATGGCCATTTTGCAAAACGACCTCGGAATTCGACGAAACCACTTTTGTTGGATCCAGGATGTGAAGTTATTGCTAGGTTTCAAATTTCATAATTTTTGATGCTAGTATGTGAGCGTGGCAAAGGAAAATGTGTTTTGGTCAATTATAGTTAAATTGGATCGACCAGAATATGGCCATTTTTCAAACAGTCTCAGAATTCGACGAAACTAGTTTTGTTGGGACCGTATCGTCAAAACATAGCTAGATTTATTTTCTGGAATTTTTTGAATCAGTATGTGGCCCCGGCAAATTGAAATGTACGTTCAAATTAAATATTGAATGTTTTATATTTTAATTTGAATAAAAACTTGCTAAAACAGTCGAATGGACCTACGAAACATATCCAATTGTGTTCGGAATGGGGGTATTTAGCTAGCGACGACAGTCGTTGGGCTGGAATTGGAGTTCATGGGAGAAAAGAGCATTTTTGGAATTAATTAAATTAAAAATTTAATATAAAACCCTGGCCCAATCATATCTCGACAAACCATCCTTCTCTCTCCCCGATTCATCAGCTACGAACGGCGGCCTCACTGCTTCCCTTCTCTCCTCCTTCCCTCTTGATACACGCACTAAAACCCTAGGCCCCTTTGGACATCTTTGAAGATCTCTGCTCGAGCTTCAAATCCGTACCAGTCTCATCACCTCTCGTCGCGTGTGGAGGGAGTTACGGGTCCACAAAGCTGTCAACTTTGAGGCGCCGCTGTGAGAAGGAGGAGCCGTCGAAGTGGGGGGCCACTATATCGATCTGAGCGCCGTTCCAAGGCCTAGAGGGTGGCGCCAACCGATCTCGTCCAAGTGCTGCGGATGTCGAGTTATTGGCAAACCTAGTTTTGAAGATCGAGGTGAGCTAACGGCTGAAAATATATTATAGCACTTTAAAGCGCTACGGTTTTCAATTTCATTGTAAAAATCATATCTTTTTCGTTTGTGGACGAAATTCAGTGAAACAAGAGACGGTGGACTCGTGTGGACGTCTTCTATATTCTAGAAGAGACCGCATATTTTTCTGAGCCTTCTGCTATTTTTGGTGCAGTGGAACCCAATGTGAGATTTCTAATTTGTAAACGATATGGAAAACAACGATGTGTAAATTATATAGTCGATGTATGAGTTTTATAAGCGTTGTACACCTCATGTATAAGCGTTGTATAAGTTGTATGTTTGATGTATAAGTTATATATGCGTTGTAAAAATTGTATGTGCGTTGAAATGAATTGAAGTGAATCGAAATATAGTTATATACGAATATATATATATATATATATATATATATATATATATATATATATACTCCCCTCGTCCACAGACCATGGACGATATTTATTATTTGTGATTGGTGTGAAAATTGGTTGATAGCGAATGGTTGATTAGAACTGTTTGTGGTTGAAATTGATTGGTTGTGGTTGAAAAATACCCATTGGTGATTGAAACAAAATTAGAATAGATTGTGGAAATGAAAACAAAACATGCCGCCTGCGTGCGAACTAGATGCATGAATCCCCATTGTCAAAAGCTGCGAGGCTTTAAGGTAGAGCGAGGAGCCGTACTAGGAACGATCCCGGTTTTAACTACCCTGCCGTTATGCTGCCGAAATTTTCAATAATATTCATATATTAGAATTATTTTCATGTGTTGAAACTATATTCATGTGTTGAATAGAAATTCATGTGTTGAACGATAGTCGTGTTTTGAAATAAATTGTTTTATAATAAAAATCATATTTTTATCATCTATATGAACTATATAAATTATTCGTGTTTTGAAATAAATCGTTTTATAATAAAAACCATATTTTTATCATCTATATGAACTATATAAAATAGTCGTGTTTTGAAATAAATTGTTTTATAATAAAAATCATATTTTTATCATCTATATGAACTATATAAAATAGTCGTGTTTTGAAAAAAAATGTTTTACAATAAAAATCACATTTTTATTATATACATGAATTGTTGAAAATAGTGAAGTGTTGAAATAAATGTCTGTTAGATAAAAATATCATTTCTATCAAATCTATAAAGTGGATAGTGTTTTGAAATCGATGAAAGGATTATATTTATATATATATTTATATAAATACAATCAAAATATAGTGAATAAAGAGGCTGCAGTTCGTGTTTTGAAACCGTGATTTCAAGCGATTAGTTCGGGAGATTCGACCATCGAATTTTCCCGAAACCACAACCGTTCGGTTCGCCTTGGAAATATCTTTCCAATGGCACCAACTTTGTAAAGATCCAACGGTTGGATTGTCTGGAATGTTTAATTCAAACCTGAAGAAAAATAGCGCCAGAATCGATTATATTTATATATATATATAAATATAATTAAATTAAATCAAATAACGACGCTGCAGTTCGTATTTTGAAATCGTAACTTCAAACGATTAGTGCGGGAGATCCAACCATCGGATTTTCCCAAAACTGAAACCGTTGGATTCGTTTTGAAAAGATCCTTCTAATGATATAAATTTTGTGAAGATCCAACGGTTAGATTTTCAGATATGTGTAAATCAAATCTGGAGAAAAACAGCGCCACGGCCGCGTTATGGCCTGAAGCGTCGCTTGGAAGAGTTGGCTATTTTTAAATAAATAAAAATAGCGATAAATCGTGTTAAAATATTATAAACGATATGGAATGGAAATAAACTGCATTTTCTCGGTTTATTTGATTTTTGATGGTTGAATGTATGTGGTGTGAAAATTACACTAAAGAACGGAATTAGTGACATTGAATAATTTAACCATTGAAATAAATTGATTTGAAATTCTAAATATTCGTGGATTATTTGAAAAGGACGAGTTAATTCCCATTTCAAATAATAGATCGACGAGTGAAAGTCGAAGATATGAAGACGGTGCAAGGCCGATAATCTTCACGTCGAAAGGAGGGGTGCTACTGATGCTCATGATAGGAGTAGCTACCTTGACGGGGTTGAAGTAGTAGCCACCCGAACGTACTTGTTGATTGTATGGATATGCGAGGTATTAAGTGCCTCCGGTTTCGTTCAGACCTAGAACGAACGTGTAAATGGACTGTGCGTTTGACATTGGATTTTTTTTCTGTGCTGATGGACCTCTATTAAATATATATCTGTTTGGCGGTAGAGAAATTATTCTCTTGCTTAATGCCCTTCTCTGAGACGTACGAGCCTAGAGGTTATATATCGATAGAAATCAGTCGCACGGAGTGAATTGCCGATGTGGCATGCCTAAGTGATAGATGATCAAGGCTTCTGTTGAAAAGCAAAGTCTTGTGGTTGATGATCAAAGCACGGCCTGTGTGGCGTAGCTTTGTGTATAACGTAGTTTCGCGAGCCTCACACCCTGGTATGAGCCAGAAACGGGAGACAGACATCAGGGAGGACATGCGTTTTCTTCTAGCTAGGAGTGGTGCTTTGGGTTTTACACGCCCGGGTATTTTACTTCTATGGATGATGGAAAGAGAGGCGTCGGTTGCTTCGGTCTCTTCGAAGCCAATGGTGTGTTCAGAGATGACCAGTTTACGCCCCATAGGGTGGGGAAATGCAGTATTCAGGAATTTTAATCCACATTGGTGGACTGGCCCTTACGATCCAAGGCTTGACTGAGAACTTGCCTGATACATGGGCTAGATTGTCTCGAATTCGGTGAGGACAATCTTTTGCCTCGGTTCATGACGGAAATCCAATTTCCAAATACGAGATTGTGCGGTTTTGATTATATATATATGACGACATGATATATGGTACCCATGTCGTCTATGATTGATAGTTATGATTGAAATTGTTTTTGAAACATATATACACTAGCAATAATATCAAATGATTTGTTTTTCTCGTATCAAGCATATTTTGGCCATTATAAGGTAAAACTCTATCCTCTGGTTTGTGTTGCATTATGTGATGGGAACTGAGTCTTATAATGGCTTCATTTTTATAAAAAGCATTGCGATGTTTAAAAGATTTATTTGTGTTAAAGCACTGGCAATCCAATGGAGTAAACCCGTTCCACGAAAGTGGCGTGGTCCTGTGATTAGCCATATTTGTAAATGTGTTAAGTAGATTTCTCATACCAGTCCCATGAATGACTCGTAGTTTGTTTCACTTGCAAACTCGGGTGCCCCTTTTTCTACACGGGCAGCCTTGTATTCAGGTTTTAGCAGGCTCTTTCTGGATAGTTGGAGCTGTAGATGGATTCTATCATTTATCTCTTTTTATGCTGTTCAGCTCCTGTTGTACATATTATGTTTTCTTTTCAGCAGTAGACATTTATGTATAGCCGAACTGTATTTTGTACTAAGTATGATCCTATATACTGTGTAACTCTGATGATTATATTTATCTAGTGTATTCTATTGTACATTATCTGGTGTATTTATTTATTTCTGTTCTGTTATTATCTGTTTATGTGTTATATTCCAAAGATTACCCTTGCCACCGTCTTGTCGGGAATGGGGTTGTCACAAACGTGGTATCAGAGCTTTGGTTAAGCCTGGAATATAACATATGAACGAGCTCGTTAGAAATAGAACCAGGAGAGTTCTAGGACGAGTAATTCATTACAGATAGGATCAGTAATATCCTAGTATGAGTATAGCAGAATGAAATGCACCTCGATAGACACATTTACATTCAAGTATATGTTTCTATGTTTTAAAATATCTTTTCTGTTGACCTGACACTTGATCTGCCAATTGTAGAAGTACTAGAAAATGAGTGTCAGAAACAGGAGAAATGCAGAACCAGATCTAGAAGCTTTATTAAAGAAGTATCGAAATCTGGGTGGAGTACCCTACTTGGGAAATGAATCCATTAGTCAAACCCAAGATTGGATGCGTTCTGCAGAAAGAATTCTTGAGCGTCTCCAGCTAAAAGATGATCAGAAAAGATTAGTGGCATCTTGGGCACTCAAAGAATAAGCTTTGTTCTGGTGGGAGTTAATTATTAGGGATAATCCAGAAGGTGAAATCATCTGGGATAGATTCAAAGAAATGTTCAACCAAAGGTTTATTCCTCCAGAAGCAACTGAGTGGTTATACGATGATTTCTACTATCTGGTACAAGGTGATATGAATATTCCCAAATATCATAAGAGATTCAATGAACTTTCTCATTTTGCCCCGCATCTAATTGAAAAGCCAAAGATGAAGAACATGAGGTCCATTAATGGTCTTCAAAGAAAATACCAGAATAAAGTAATGGGGCATGTGAAGCTTCCTTTTTCTGAAATGATATACACGGCCTACCAGTATGAGGATCTTGATAAGAGAGGTATGTTGCGAGACGAAGACGAAGTCAGTTCTAGCAGCAAAAGAAAATTCGAAAGTGATAGCCCCGAGGTGAGTACACAACCTGAGGCCAGTACTAAGTCTGAGCTCAGAAAGAAGCCTAGATTCAATCGGAAAAATGTTATATCCGAGAAAGGACCAGTAACCACGGCAATATGCAATAATTGCAAAAAGCCTGGGCATTTTCAAGGGAATTGCAAATCCTCGAAGAAAGAAAGAAATGTCAGATTTAGACCCAGTAAGGAGCAAAAGAAATCTCACGGTACAAGGGAGTGCTATAAGTGTCACCGGCAGGTCATCTTGCTAGAAATTGCCGACTAACACAGAAATCTGAAGTGGTTCAAATAAATGAGGTGGCAGAGGTTCCTGCATCCTCGGCCGGCCAGGAAAGGCCAGATGTTTTGGAAGGCACGCTTACTGTCAAAAACATTCCAGTTAAAGTACTGTTTGACACAGGCGCATCACGAAGCTTTGTTGCAAAGAATGTGGTGAAGAAACTAGACTTGAATTTGAAAAAGCTCAGAGAACCCATGACTGTACATAATCTGGTTGGGGGTTTCGTCGATCTTAGTTGGGTTTGTGGGGTTCCAGTTTCTTTTTCCTGCTACCGATTCCCTACTATTGCGATTGTCATAAATTTTACAGAGTTTGATCTGATTCTGGGAATGGATTGGTTAACCAAGTATGAAGCTGAGGTTAAATGCACCGACAGAGTCGTAAGGGCGAAAATTAAATCAGGAAATTATATAACCATTCCATGTGAAGGTTCGAATTCTGACAGAAAAGACTTCTGGGCAGCATTAGATGTTTCTCCTGCTCAAATAAACCTGTTCCTGCCGTTACAGAGAATATTCAGGTCGACATTGCAGATATCCCAGTTGTTAAGAACTATGCGGATGTGTTCGAAGAAGTCGTTAGCTTACCTCCGCAGAGAGAAATCGATTTTAAAATCTCTTTGGTTCCAAATGCAAGGCCAGTAGTTCACACTATTCGAAGAATGACCCTGAAAGAAAAAGAAGAGTTAGATAATCAAACTAGGCAACTTATATGGAAGGGTCTAATCAGGCCAAGCTTTTCTGATTGGGGGGCAGCAGTGGTATTTGTCCCGAAGTCAGATGGTACTCTCAGACTATGTGTAGATTATCGTGACTTGAACAAGCAGACATTGAAAAACAAATATCCATTTCCGCGGATTGATGATTTGTTGGATCGATTGAACGGCGCACAAGTATTTTCACGAATGGACCTAGCTACAGGTTTCCATCAACTTCGTATCGCCGAAGAGTGTGTTCCTTTGATAGCATTCAAAGGTCCAGACCTATTTTATGAGTGGTTAGTAATGCCGTTCGGCTTATATAACGCTCCAGCTTATTTTGTCGATCTGATGAACAGAGTGTTCAGAGGAGTTTTGAATAAATTTGTTCTGGTTTTCATTGATGATATCCTTATCTTCTCTAAGTCAGAAAGCGAGCACGAAAAACATTTGGAACAAGTGTTAGAAATTCTGAGAAGGAATGTTTTGAAAGAAATGTTTTCCAAATGTATATTCTGGCAAGAAGAGGTCAAATTTCTTGGCCACGTCGTGTCAAAGCAAGGAATTTTAGTGGATCCCAGTAAAATCACTGCTATTCAGAATTGGAAACAGCCTCTTACACCCACAGAAGTCAGAAGTTTTCTCGGGTTGGCCAGTTATTATTGGAAATTCATTAAGGATTTTGCGAAGACATCTAGTTCCTTAACGAAATTGACTAAGAAACATTCGAGGTTCAATTGGACTCCGGTATGTGAGGAAGCTTTCCAGGAGCTGAAATTAAAACTGACGACCGCTCCAGTGTTAACAATAATAGATGGCAATGAGGACTTGAAGGTCTGGACTGACGCTTCTATAGAAGGCCTTGGCGCGGTGTTAATGCAAAGAGGTCAAGTGATTGCTTATGCTAGCCGTCAGCTGAAACCACATGCGAAGAATTACGTTACTCATGATCTTGAGCTATTATCCATCGTATTTTCTTTGAAAATATGGAGGCACTACCTTTTCGGTGAGAAATTCGAACTGTATACTGACCATCAGTCATTGAAGTATCTGTTCACCCAGAAGGATTTGAATCTTAGACAGCAGCGTTGGCTAGAATTTCTTGCGGCGTACGATTTTGAGATTTTGTACACTCCAGGGAAAGCCAATGTTGTGGCAGATGCGCTAAGTAGAAAGAATGTAATAATCGCCAGTTTTATCATTACGACGTCATTGATTGATAAAATATCTACTCTTCAGAAGGATGATCGCTTCATTCAAAGAATCAAAGAAGGAATACAGAAAGGCGAGACCTTGAGTTTTCTGATAGATGACGAGGGAATCCTAAGGTTGAAAGGCCGAATCTGTGTGCCAAACATTGCAGAACTCCGGAGAGAAGTATTGGATGAATGTCACAAAGCCAAGCTTAGTATCCATCCAGGAGTGATCAAGATGAATAAAGATATCAAACGCACTTTCTGGTGGAGATCTATTAAACGAGACATCTCCTTATATGTTAGCCGATGTACTACTTGTCAGCAAGTCAAAAGCGATCAACAGAAGCTCGCTGGATTGTTGCAACCTTTGGAAGTTCCAGGTGGGAAGTGGGAACATATTTCAATGGATTTCATAGATGGTTTGCCCAGAACCAGAAAAGGAAATGACAGTATTTGGGAGATCGTGGATCGATTCACGAATACCACCCATCTCATACCTGTCAAATCGAATAGAACTGCTCAGAGTCTGGCGCAGGTATATTTCAAGGAAATTGTTGGACTGCACGGAGTTCCCAGAAGCATCGTTAGTGATCGTGACCCGATTTTTGCCAGTAAATTCAGGGAAGCATTCCACGCAGAATTGGGAACGAAACTGAACCTGAGCACCGCTTATCATCCTCAAACTGATGGCCAAACTGAGAGGGTGAATCGTATTCTTGAAGATCTATTGCGGGCTTGTATTCTTGATTTTGGCGAATCGTGGGAAGACCATTTTCATTTGGCCAAATTCTCATACAACAACAGTTACCAAGCGAGCCTGACAATGTCACCATTCGAAGCATTGTATGGTAGACCGTGTCGATCCCCTGCTTGTTGGGTGGAGCCAGGCAATAGACTTGAATTGGGCCCAGATATGATTCGCGATGCTGCAGACAAAGTCGATTTTGTTAAGAAACGATTACTCACCGCTCAAAGATGACAGAAAAGCTATGCAGATAAGAGAAGAAGGGATATATCATTTGCTGTTGGCGACTATGTATATTTGAAAGTATCTCCGATGAGAGGAGTTATCCGGTTTGGTAAAACAGGGAAATTGTCACCCAAATTCATTGGTCCGTTTCCTATTCTTGAACGGTTTGGAACTCTCGCATATAAGGTTCAATTGCCCGATTGGTTGCCTGGAGTGCATGATGTATTTCACGTATCTCAACTTCGAAAGTACATTCATGATCCAGACTTGATCGTGGAAGAAGCAGCACAACATGATATAGAAATCACTCCAGAATTGGCCGTTAGGAGAGATCCGCTAAAGATAATTGGCAAAGAAACCAAGGAGCTGAGGAACAAAAAGGTTCACTTAGTCAAAGTGCAATGGAGTGGAGATCCGATGGGAAACAGAGGAAAGCATTAAGAAAGCCTATCCTAAGTGCAGGGTGGATATCTCTGATTGACTCTAGTGCAAGGTACATTTACCGTACTTCGCATTACCATTTAATTCTCTACTTTGTTGTTATTTTCTTTCCAGGGATGTGCACTTTTACTTCTGTAGTCTGATTAATTTAAAAAGAGAGTAGAATTAATTTGTATGATTTTGAAAAGTTAAAAACAAATTGCTTTTTGTTTGTGTTGTGTGATAGTGGATTTGATTAATATTTTAAAAAGATAGTTAATTTAATTAATAAGAGGATGAATGGTAGAATTTATTCGATTAAATCACACATAGAATTGATTTAAAAATAGATAGAAATATATACATGTGCATTATATATGTTTGAACAGGTAAATGGATTAGCTGTTGGGTAAAGATTTTATTTGCGCGCCCGACAAATAGGTAAACCTTAATGAGTTGGATGCACAATTTTATTATTATATCAACTCCTGTGAGTGCCATTGGATGCGGAGTTCTGGTTATTCTATGTGTAATTAATAAATGTTGCCATAGGATAGTAACAATTAATTTTGGACTACACTACATGGCATACTTCTTGAAGATAGGCATACTTCATCATATACCACATAAGCATTTGGAGCTTGTGTGACGAGGTTGAAGATTTACCGTACGAGCGAGAGGCTTGTATGGCGATGACTATATTTTACAGGTTGAACTGATGACTGATATGGACCATATAAAATATAACGGTAATTGGCCAGATTAATAAAAACCCCACACGGGTCTGGAGTTGACAATAATCACGTCTCTCTAGTTATTAGATACGGCACATGGACTATTTATTTCCCACACGGGACGAGGTGACAAGGATTTATCCTCTGGAGCAATTAAAAATACACACTCCCTCGGGCTTTGACAAGGTAACGAGAATTTATTCTCTAAAGTTATTATCTATACACGCTCCCCTGTAAACACCAGAATATATAACTATAAATATGTGTATGTTTTATAGGATTTATTGGGTACCTAATACGGCCCAATAAATTTCCAAAACCCTCCCCGTACAAAGGAGGTTATGGCGAAATTTTTCAAAAATTCCAGGTGTTAGCCAAATTTTTGAAGAATTTGAAAATTCTCAGAAACTGAAAAGTTGGAGAATGGAAGCCAGATTGAAAGTAGAGTTAGTTAATCAAACCACTTTCGACTTTGTTCCTTTTCGGGGACGAAAAGTTTTAAGTGGGGGAGATTGTAACAACCCGGAAAATCTGAACCAGTTTAAAATTGGCTATTTTAGTGTATTTTAAATATTTAAAATTAATATTTTAGATAACAAAGAGGAAAAAGTAGTTTGGATCGATGTTTGAAGTTGAATATAATCACTTTGAATTATAAACATGGCCCGAAATGGCGCGGCAGTTTCAAAAATTGAATTCAAACTTTGATTGACTGTACTGGGTGCAAAATAAAACGGATTTTAGTAAATCCAAAAACATTTAAATCTTTCAGTGAATACCTTATAAACGAATCTGAAAAATCGAAGTTTCATAGCGGAAAGCAAAAGTTATGGCCAAATGAATTTTCAGAAAGGTCGCTATGGAAACTTGTGAAAATGGTCATTTTGCAAATGACCTCGGAATTCGACGAAACCACTTTTGTCGGATCCGGGATGTGAAGTTATTGCTAGGTTTCAAATTTCATAATTTTTGAAGCTAGTATGTGAGTGTGGCAAAGGAAAATGTGTTTTGGTCAATTACAGTTAAATTGGATTGACCAGAATATGGCCATTTTTCAAACGGTCTCAGAATTCGATGAAACTAGTTTTGTTGGGACCGTATCGTCAAAACATAGCTAGATTTATTTTTCTGGAATTTTTCGAATCAGTATGTGGCCCCGGCAAATTGAAATGTACATTCAAATTAAATATTGAATGTTATATATTTTAATTTGAATAAAAACTGGCTAAAACAGTCGATGGGCCTATGAAACATATCCCATTGTGTTCGGAATGGGGGTATTTAGCTAGGTACGATAGTCGTTGGGCTGGAATTGGAGTTCGTGGGAGAAAAGAACATTTTTTGGAATTAATTAAATTAAAATTTTAATATAAAACCCTGGCCCAATCGTATCTCAGCAAACCATCCTTCTCTCTCCCCGATTCATCAACTACGCACGGTGGCCTCACTTCTTCCCTTCTCTCCTCCTTCCCTCTTGATACACGCACTAAAACCCTAGGCCCCTTTGGACATCTTTGATGACCTCAGCTCGAGCTTCAAATCCGTCCCAGTCTCATCACCTCTCGTCGCGTGTGGAGGGAGTTACGGGTCCACGAAGTTGTCAACTTTGAGGCGCCGCCGTGAGCAGGAGGAGCCGTCAAAGTGGGGGTCCCCTATATCGATCTGAGTGTCGTTCCAAGGCCTAGAGGGTGGCACCGACCGATCTCGTCCAAGTGCTGCGGATGTCGAGTTATTGGCAAACCTAGTTTTGAAGATCGAGGTGAGCTAACGGCTGAAAATATATTATAGCACTTTAAAGCGCTACGGTTTTCGATTTCACTGTAAAAATCATATATTTTTCGTTTGTAGACGAAATTCAGTGAAACAAGAGACGGTGGACTCGTGTGGACGTCTTCTATATTCTAGAAGAGACCGCATATTTTTCTGAGCCTCCTGCTATTTTTGGTGTAGTGGAACCCAATGTGAGATTTCTAATTTATAAACGATATGGAAAACATAAATTATATAGTCGATGTATGAGTTATATAAGCATTTTACACCTCATGTATATGCGTTGTATAAGTTGTATGTTCGATGTATAAGTTATATATGCGTTGTAAAAATTGTATGTGCGTTGAAATGAATTGAAGTGAATCGAAATATATTTATATACGAATATATATATATATATATATATATATATATATATACTCCCCTCGTTCACAGACCATGGACGATATTTATTGTTTGTGATTGGTGTGAAAATTGGTTGATAGCGAATGGTCGATTAGAATTGTTTGTGGTTGAAACTGATTGGTTGTGGTTGAAAAATACCCATTGGTGATTGAAACAAAATTAGAATAGATTGTGGAAATGAAAATAAAACATGCCGCCTGCGTGCGAACTAGATGCATGAATCCCCATTGTCAAAAGTTGCGAGGCTTTAAGGTGGAGCGAGGAGCCGTACTAGGGACGGTCCCGGTTTTGACTACCTTGCCGTTATGCTGCCGAAATATTCAATAATATTCATGTGTTAGAATTATTTTCATGTGTTGAAACTATATTCATGTGTTGAATAGAAATTCATGTGTTGAACGATAGTCGTGTTTTGAAATAAATTGTTTTATGATAAAAATCATATTTTTATCATCTATATGAACTATATAAAATAGTCGTGTTTTGAAATAAATCGTTTTATAATATAATTCATATTTTTATCATCTATATGAACTATATAAAAATGTCGTGTTTTGAAATAAATTGTTTTATAATAAAAAACATATTTTTATCATCTATATGAACTATATAAAATAGTCGTGTTTTGAAAAAAATTGTTTTACAATAAAATCACATTTTTATTATATACATAAATTGTTGAAAATAGTGAAGTGTTGAAATAAATGTCTGTTAGATAAAAATATCATTTCTATCAAATCTATAAAGTGGATAGTGTTTTGAAATCGATGAAAGGATTA
Organism: Allium sativum; assembly: GCA_030737875.1. Classification (NCBI taxonomy): domain Eukaryota; kingdom Viridiplantae; phylum Streptophyta; class Magnoliopsida; order Asparagales; family Amaryllidaceae; genus Allium; species Allium sativum. The sequence continues at coordinate 313,878,371 of CM060920.1, forward strand.
TATTTATATATATTTATATAAATACAATCAAAATATAGTGAATAAAGAGGTTGCAGTTCGTGTTTTGAAACCGTGATTTCAAGCGATTAGTGCAGGAGATCCGACCATCGGATTTTCCCGAAACCACAACCGTTGGGTTCGACTTGGAAATATCTTTCCAACGGCACCAACTTTGTAAAGATCCAACGGTTGGATTGTCTGGAATGTTTAATTCAAACCGGAAGAAAAACAGCGCCAGAATCGATTATATTTGTATATATATATATAAATATAATTAAGTTAAATCGAATAACGACGCTGCAGTTCGTATTTTGAAATCGTAACTTCAAATGATTAGTGAGGGAGATCCGACCGTCGGATTTTCCCAAAACTGAAACCGTTGGATTCGTTTTGAAAAGATCTTTCTAATGATATAAATTTTGTGAAGATCCAACGGTTAGATTTTCTGATATGTGTAAATCAAATCTGGAGAAAAACAGCGCCACGGCCGCGTTATGGCCTGAAGCGTCGCTTGAAAGAGTTGGCTATTTTTAAATAAATAAAAATAGCAATAAATCGTGATAAAATATTATAAACGATATGGAATGGAAATAAACTGAATTTCCTCGGTTTACGTGATTTTTGATGGTTGAATGTATGTGGTGTGAAAATTACACTAAAGAACAGAATTAGTGACATTGAATAATTTAACCATTGAAATAAATTGATTTGAAATTCTAAATATACGTGGATTATTTGAAAAGACCGAGTTAATTCTCATTTCAAATAATTGATCGACGAGTGAAAGTCGAAGATATGAAGACGGTGCAAGGCCGATAATCTTCACGTCGAAAGGAGGGGTGCTACTGATGCTCATGATAGGAGTACCTACCTTGACGGGGTTGAAGTAGTAGCCACCCGGATGTACTTGTTGATTGTACGGATATGCGAGGTATTGAGTGCCTCCAGTTTTGTTCAGACCCAGAATGAACGTGTAAATGGACTGTGTGTCTGATATTGGATTTTATTCTGTGCTGATGGACCTCTATTAAATATATATATCTGTTTGGCAGCAGAGAATTTATTCTCTTGCTTAACGCCTTTCTCTGAGACGTACGAGCCCAGAGGTTATATATCGATAGAAATCAGTCGCACGGAGTGAATTGCCGATGTGGCACGCCTAAGTGATAGATGATCAAGGCTTCTGTTGAAAAGCAAAGTCTTGTGGTTGATGATCAAAGCACGGCCTGTGTGGCGTAGCTTTGTGTATAACGTAGTTTCGCGAGCCTCACACCTCGGTATGAGCCAGAAACGGGAGACGGACATCAGGGAGGACACGCGTTTTCTTCTAGCTAGGAGTGGTGCTTTGGGTTTTACACGCCCGGGTATTTTACTTATGTGGATGATGGAAAGCGAGGCCTCGGTTGTTTCGGTCTCTTCGGAGCCGATGGTGTGGTCAGAGATGACCAGTTTACGCCCCATAGGGCGGGGAAACGCAGTGTTCAGGAATTTTAATCCACATCGGTGGACCGGCCCTGACGATCCAAGGCTTGACTGAGTACTTGCCTGAGACATGGGCTATATTGTCTCGAATTCGGTGAGGACAATCTTTTGCCTCGGTTCATGACGGAAATCCAATTTCCAAATACGACATCGTGCGGTTTTGATTATATATATATGGCGACATGATATATGGTACCCATGCCGTCTATGATTGATAGTTATGATTTAAATTGTTTTTGAAACATATATACACTAGCAATAATATCAAATGATTTGTTTTGCTCGTATCAAGCATATTTTGGCCATTATTAGGTAAAACTCTATCCTCTGGTTTGTGTTGCATTGTGTGATGGGAACTGAGTCTTATAATGGCTATATTTTAATAAAAAAGCATTGCGATGTTTAAAAGATTTATTTGTGTTACAGCACTGGCAATCCAATGGAGTAAACCCGTTCCACGAAAGTGGCGTGGTCCTGTGATTAGCCATATTTGTAAATGTGTTAAGTAGATTTCTCATACCAGTCCCATGACTGACTCGTAGTTTGTTTCACTTGCAAACTCGGGTGCCCCTTTTTCTACATGGGCAGCCTTGTATTCAGGTTTTAGCAGGCTCTTTCTGGATAGCTGGAGCTGAAGATGGATTCTATCATTTATCTCTTTTTATGTTGTTCAGCTCCTGTTGTACATATTATGTTTTCTTTTCCGCAGTAGACATTTATGTATAGCCGAATTGTATTTCGTATTAAGTATGATCCTATATACTGTGTAACTCTGATGATTATATTTATCTAGTGTATTCTATTGTACATTATCTGGTGTATTTATTTATTTCTGTTCTGTTATTATCTGTTTATGTGTTATATTCCAAAGATTACCCTTGCCACCGTCTTATCTGGAATGGGGTTGTCACAAAGATATTATAAACGGTGTAAGGGTAAAAATGTAATCCCGCTTACGCTATTTTTAGAATTTATACTTTGCTGAGTAGACACTATTATAACAGCGTATTATACTATCTATGTATTAGTTTAACGGATCCTTGAGAGATGGAAAATATATGGATGACTGTACCTTGAAGATGACTGTACCTTGAAGACTGAAGACGAAGATTAGTATATATCTATCATATATATATATATATATATATATGTATTTCCGCTACATTTTATTTCCGTTGCCATGTGATGAAACCTGTATATGTATAACTCTGATAGTCAATGCATATATATTTCAATTGTTTTAAACTGCTATTGTGTATTATATGTTGTCCTTCCGCTGTGAGATTCTGTTTTTGTTTTTTCTTCTTTCTTCTTTTTCCCAATAAATTCCTGTATTTATGATTTGTTCGGGTCGACATGTATGGTTTATTGTCGATTTGAACGGTCAAAAATCCGGGTCGTTACAACTAATTTGTTAATTATGTCTAGCTTATAGTAAATGATTTTCTTATGTGTTATCAAAGTTATGCTGCAACACATTTTATTTTTAGAAAATTATATACTATTAAAAGCCTTTACTTTGTTTTGGTAAGGAGGTGATTCATATCTATTAGTTTATTTTAATAATTATAGCAATAAATTTATTGTTTATTTCAGTAATTACGACAATATTACAAGCTAATTATGACCAACAAATAGATTAAAGTGGAGTATAACATCTAGGCATTTTAAATATGATTAACAACATTGAAGAAGACTTGTTTTGTCATTGTCAATGGTTGGATTAACTTTCTGTTTAATCATAATGAATATTGTGGAAAAAAATCAAAAAGGTTTACAAACCTAAATGAGCTACAATCATTTTTCTATCAAATATTTTAGTGCGATTGCTCATACTTTTTGAAATTATTTGACAGCCAAAAATGGAAGTTAGGAAAGTATTTTTCATCTATAATAACACAGGTTTTTATAAATCCACTGATTAAAAAAGGAAAATTACATAGTAAGATACAAAAACTTAAAAAATAGCCACTAGCATATATTTTTCTTACAGTTCTTGTTTATTTGAATCATACTTGATTAAAGCATATGAGTTTTTATGCATTAATTTCTTATTTGAGCCCATTGATTAAAACATATAATTTCATAAATTATAAGTGGTAGAATCAAATAACAAGTAGAATATGAATATGCTAGAATAAATGGTTAATTAAACAGAGCATATGGATAATTAATGTGGTAATGCTCCCATTTGGAAAGAAAGTAGGTATTGAGAAGCATATTGATAATTTTGTCTTGCCTGATTAGAGAGAAAATATTTAGACTCTATATATATAGGTGAAATCATGGTAATGATCCAGTTTTCCCAACTGAGTGGTTCGCTCACTTAACTGTTAACTGGTAATAGAAATACTACCTGCAAATTCACCTTAGTTTAAGCAACATTGTAACATTTTTTTAGTGGCTTCGAATGATATTCTTGAATTAGACCGAGGGATCTGTTGACGTTACTTGATTTGTCTTTAAGTTTTGGCATATCGTTACTCAATTTTGTTGACGTTTTTACCTTGGTTGAATAAATTCCAGAAATAGTTTGTTTAAAGTTTAAACATGGTTTTTTTAAGAAACCAATTATTGCTTTGGTAGTAGTAGTTGTGTCAAATTTACCCAACCGCGAGAGAACAATATGATGAAAAATATGATACTCCCTGAATTACATCTTAAAAGTGCATATAAATTGCATGATTTAGATGTATAAGTTACATCTTAAAATTGCATATAAATTACATCTTAAAAATATGTCCTCATTATCACTACTTGTGAATTTGAATTATTATTTGAACATTTGTTGAGTTTATAGTTAGCAGTTACAATCTTTGATTTTATCTTTCAATATTTAATGCTAAGAATTAGGATCTCGAAAATGAACTAAAAACAATCTTTTCTTATATTTCATAATAGTCTTTGTTTCCAACAACCCTTAAATTTACTGTTTCTTAATTTTGAATCCTATGCTATATGAGTTGGAACTTAGTCCACCAGCACACAATTATTACAAAATTTAATCAGTCAATTATGACTTGTATTACGATAAAGTTAACACAGATTTGATAGCCATTTGAGTAAAATGTTTGTGTTAAATATAACATAACCTGTGTGGATAGTTGGCCATTTTGATTTACGTTACATGTGAATTCATGAAATGTTTTACTATTTTTTTCGTTATTGTTATAGAACTTTCTTACAATTTTGTACATTCTACTAATTTTAAAGTCTAGATCATTTATAATATTTATTTTCAAGTTTTAAGATGTAATTAATCATAATTCCTAAGTAAATCCTTTCATGGGGGGCGAATATGAAACCTGCTATTAGCTCATTTTTAAGTATTATGCATGATAATGCCGCTGACATTTACCTGAACCAATTGTAATGGAAATAGTTTGATACTCCCTGAACCAAATTTAACATTAATACATTGTTAGTATTTGACAATTCCATTTCTCAAACATGTCCATGCAACAACATTAGAATTACTATCTAGATAGAGGTAAATCAAAAATAATAATTTCCTACTTATCTTAATGCAGAATTTGCAATATTATTAAAAGGAAAGTCCGTTTGAACATAAAAGATAAACACAAATGGAAAGTATTTTATTCCCATAGCTAGGGATCCAATGCAGTAACAGGAAGTAATATTCAAAAGCAATTGTTAATAGGAAGTATATTTTTTTCTAATTATGTATGATGCTTTTCTCTAGTCCTTTGAGAGGTTCTCTAGTTCTTTGAAACCCCCGTCATTTTGAGGAACCACTTATAAGGTTGTTTTATTCTTAAAAAATAGAATATGGGAGGTGGAAAAACGAAAGAACTGATGTCATGGTCCGCAAAGAATGAGAAGATTTTCATTGATATACTTTATGAGAATGTGAAAGCGGGAAAATTACAATTTTCTACTTTCACAAAAGATGTATGGGTCAGATTAATCAGCAGATGATTCAGGCAACGCAATTTGACTACGGGATAGATAAGCTAAAAGGAAAATGGAATCGTCTTCGTTGTGAGCATCGTCTATTTTCTGATCTTTTAGCACATACGGGAGTCACATGGGATTCTAATACAAATCAAGTCAATGCTCCGGAAGAAGTTTGGCAACACTTCCATACGTTATGAAAAATATACAATTAAACAAAAATTTATAATCCTTGTATATATTGTAATTAAATAATATATAATATATTACTTTTGCAATTATAGAAAAACTAGACGGAGTACAAGAAATTTAGGAAGGAAGGATGTGAGCATTTTGCAATTCTTGGAGAGATATTTGGCAGGACAACTGCCACAGGTGGATTGGGAAATGCTTCTACTCAGCCACCTCCTACATCAGATGAAGAACGTTAATTAGAAGAAAGTTTCTTATCCAAAGGAGTGCATGTGCACGTGGAGACTGAAGATGATGATGGAGCAAGCTTTCATATGAGTGATGATACAAGTACGAACGATCGTTGTCATAAGAAATTGAAAAGTAACAAGACAAACAAACTTGAAGGTTTTATGGAAAAGTGGATTAACATATGTAGTGAAGAAGCTGAGTTGAAAAATGCATGGTTGAAAGAAAAGCTTGCACACCTTCAGAGAAATTTGTCTACTTCGGAGAGCAGTGCCATTGATTTGGGCCCTTACTCACATATGGCTTGTTTAGATATATTGAATAGCATGACTGAGGTGACCAACGAAATTTATATCAAATCAGAAAATGCTTTTAAGGATCCAGCTTTTCGAGTGACATTTGTGAAGACGGCTGAGCATCAGCACTTACCTATTTTAGAGCTTCTTTGATTCACATAATGTTTATCTGAATTATGTGTTAGGAGCTTAGCTAAATTTAAATCGTGTTATTGTTGTATTTTGCTCTATTGTCCTTTTGTATTAGGAGCTTAGCTAATTCTAAACTATGATACATTGTTATGTTGTTATGATTTTTTGTATGTTGTTATGTTTGGGTCTGGTGGTGTCTATGCTTTTTTCCGGTTTGAAGTTGCTGCAAATGCAATGTCTAATTTAACTTTGCTTTCCCTGTAGTGTTGCTTTCCTTGTAGTGGACACATTAATAACTATTTTTTTGTAGTGTTGCTACCAATGCTATGTCTAATGTTTAGGTCTGGTGGGCACATTAATGATTATTTTTTTCTTTCCCTGTAGAATTGCTTCTCATTTTGTCTCTCTACCATCATGTAGTGTTTGGGTTTGGTGGTGTCTATGCTTCTTTCCCTGTAGAGCTGCATTGTTCCATGTATTGTTGATGTGAATGGCCTGTTGTGAATGTCAATTTATTTTTCCATTATGGTCTTTGTTTTTGTATGTCTTGTGATGATTTTTCCATGATATGTGAAGCTATATTTTTTGGTACAAAATCGAACTGCAACCATTTTGTCCCCATGGTTACCAATTTTATATTACATATAACACATATTTGTTTGACATTTGCTCCGTTAACTTTACATTAGGTACTATAACATGGATGAAGATAACATAATGAATTCTACCAAGTAAGTTTATAGTTTAAAATTTGTCTAATTTTTCAGTCAACCTTTCGGAAAATTTATTATGAATGCAAAAGTCCATTAAATAATGAATTCATGTTAAGCATTTTTCCAGTGGGATGCCTGTTGAGTTTGGTGAAATTTCAAATATATATAATGATGGTTCAAGTGACAATGGTTCAAGCGATGATGATTCCATAACAATGGATGACATTACATCAGATGATAGTCAAGATATAATGATGATTAATTTTTCATTTGCTAACCGAAGAAGTGTCGTTAGTAGAAGGCCTTGTAGGACATCATCTCTTACCAGAAAAGGATTTATGCTTGAGATTTTAATTGGGCATTCATCTGTCTGTCATGAAATGTTTCGCATGCAAAAACATGTGTTTCTGAACTTTTGTAATGCTTTGAAAGAGAAGGGACTACTAAAAAATGGTAAAAAAGTGGATGTTGAGGAGGATGTTGCTATGTTTTTGATGATTATAGGACACATGACACGCTACAGAGTGGTTGGTGATCGTTTTCAGCATTCCAATCATACAATCTCAAAATGGTTTTGTAAAGTTTTATGAGTTGTTTGCTCGTTAGACATGGAGGTTATTCAACCAAAATATCAGGATACTCTCCATGAGCGTCTTTTGCAAAAGTATCCACATTTCAAGGTGATACAATCGAATACTAATGATATTTAACTAGTTAGAAATAGAATAACAATAATATTGTCATCTAATATCGTACAACAGAATTGTATTGGAGCAACAGATGGAACACATGTTTCAGCGTGGGCTCCTTCTTCAAGGCAAACATCCTTCCGTGGCAGGAAAATTGCCGTGACACAAAATGTGATGGTTGCATGTGACTTCGATATGAGATTCATATTTGTATATGCTGGATGGGAATGTACTGCCAATGATTCATGAGTATTTATCAATGAAGTTTTAAAACCAAGCAACAAATTTCCATTGCCACGAGGAGGTACTTTTAACAAGTTTTATTTGTCACAACAAATTTACAAATATTTATAATTAACTTATTCAAAAGCACAATTCTTTCATATGATGTTTTTTATAATTTATTTGTAGGACAAATCTATCTTGCTGATTCTGGATATCCAAACATACCTGGATTTCTTTCTCCTTATCATGGACAAAGATATCATTTAGTGACTATAACAAACAAGGAAGACTACGTGGAAAGGAAGACTTATTTAACTATAGACATTCATCATGTCGGAACATTATTGGGCATTGTATTATAGTCCGAAAAGCAAGATTTCCTATTTTAAAGTTGATGACAAATTTCCCGCTTTCTAGGCAAAGGCAAATTCCAATTGCATGTTGCACAATACACAACTTTATTCGGGAAAAGCACACGATGGATACTCTATTTACTGAATGTTCATCTGAAAACATGGTATTTCAACCCACATTGGAGTCAAGTCATGAACAAAAGGTTGTGCAGTTTAATGTTAGTCAATCGGTTCAAATTGATATGTTAGAGATCAAATAGCCACACGGATGTGGAACGAGTATGTAACAACTCATCATTTATAGTTCAGGTACAATTTTATTTCAATTTCAATTTAATAATTCAATCCATCTTTATTTCAGTAACATATCTGAGTTGTTCAGGTACTCTTATTTTTATTTACTTTTATGCTGTGATTCAGTAGATGTTTTACTTTTGTACTATCGTTTGCAGATGTAACTTGGAAGACATCAGAAGCACGTTGCTTACAAAGTTTGTAGCTTATATAAATATCATATTGTTATGATAGATGCTTGAGTTGTTCTCTTTCAACTTTATCTTTATCTAGCTTATCTCTTATGTTACATTTAAAACCATATTATGAACCTTTTTATTATAATTTTATTTATGTACAATTCGGCCTTATGTAGTTTAAAATATTGTATTCTCTTTAATGTTTAATCATTATGTTTAGAATTCAGCTTATTATATTTCGTATATTATAGTTTTTAATTAGCAGCTTGATATATTTACAGTTGTTTATATTCAAATTCTTTATGTTTGAATTCTTCATTTTGTTTTTTGTTTGATTTACAACATGTAGTTTGTTCATGCAAACATGAAAAATGAACAGTATATATCATTGAGGGCGACTATTTGAATAATATATGTTTGAATTGACAAAATGAAAACTCAAATTTTCAAAGTTTGAAAACTATATTTCAAACCAAACGCATTTTCAATTTTTAGTTTTGAAAACTTGTTTTCAAAAAAAGGATAACCAAACGCATTTTGAGAAATAATGAAAACATTCAAAATGGAAAATTGAAAACAACCATGAAAACTCCAAATTAAAACCAAACGCACCCTAAGGTACTGAACAAATATTCAGTCAATATCGTATAAAGAAAGAAAATTTCACATCATAAATTTTGCATCACCGAAGCATCCATGGTAGAAAATGGAGCCCCAAAAAAAAAGATCTTCTTCATCCCAATGAAGCCTATTTCCTATAAATTAATTGGATATGCTTACATAGTTGAATATTTGGGATTAACAAAAATACAGAAAAAGGTTAATGATCATTATGTAGATTAAAAAATAAAACTATCTCTATCAATGTTTCTTTTTATAACCTTTAGAAGAATAAATTAAATAATCTAATAAACGTGAACGAAGAATAAATACTTTCATTCTTTGATACTTTACACTTAAATTGCTCTGGTTTCCATCTGTTTAGACCACATTTAATTTTCCCTCTACAATTTGAATTAAGACTATCCTTTTATTTTGAGATCGCAAAACGCATGCATGCATTTTTAGTAAGAGATATAAGCATGCTTGGATTTTAATATGTTAGAAAATATGTCAGTTGTGAGAATACAATCTAGAATTTTAATGAAAGAAATATTCATGTGGAAATATTTTTCACGTTAACAACTTTTTCCATGATCCTTTTCTTCAGCCACACTAATCTATGCAATGACTACGAAAAGCACGAAGTTAGCAAGGCTAAATTTCTTTTTATATAGGGTATTATAGTGGTGATATTAAGAACTTACAGCCATAATATGCTTCCTTTATAGTCCCATCATAAAAAAAGAAGGTAGTCTAGCTTTCTTTAGATAACCTAAAACATTTTTCTAATAGAATAAAAAGTAAATTTTATTTGGTCATAAGAGAATTTAAATATTTCCATACCTTATATGAATATTTTTATCATGTATTATTCTATTTCTCTTTCTCTTATTTAGTCAAAAAGGTTTGCTATAACCTATAAAATTTTGTTAGAAAATATTAGTGCCAATCGATTGATGATAAGAAAAAATCTCTTTATGAGAATTTTAAAAAATACACACATTGTTTATTGAATAAATAAATAAAATTGATATACATGAAAAAATTGACCTAAGAAAAAGTAAGAGAATTAATCATGAAAACATCTTAAACCTCATAACATAGAACATGTGTTTTTTGATGAGCATGTATACATGTATTTTTTTACATGTAGCAATGACAATATAACTGATTTAATCAAGCATTATCTGTAATGAAAGCATCACATTAATCATCATAATCTAAGGCCATGAGTATACTGTATTCCACGATGACGAAAGTGACAAAATAACCTGGAAATTAGATCTGTAGAAGGATATGATAAAATTGCCACATTACCATGCATCTACAATATACTATATTTAAAAACTTAGAAATATCTACATCATTCAAGAACAATTTAAGAAGCCTGAAAAAGGTATTATATTTTTGGATCCAAATTAACTTGCAAGTTACATGTCACCAACAAAACACATCAAAATGTAAGTAGATTTGGTACTTTTCCAATTTATCCCTATAAATGAAAATTATTTTACAAATACAACAAAACTTGTTTGTAACCCGTGCATTGCACACGATAATATTATAAAATATAGTTTTTAAAATTTTATTGTTAAAATTGGAACTTTATTATATAATGTACGATGATCTAACAAAATAAATAAACTATAAATTATTGTTGTTGTTGTTTATATAAGGTATGTATTATGCAACTTTTATTTGTTTGAAGTAAAAAAATAATTCTATTATTCTTATTGCTATGAGCAAGTGTTTATTTTGAAACTAACATATTTGAATTATGTTGGATATATTAAAAAATATTATTTATTTCTTTTAAAAATATGTTAACTTTGAAATTATGTCATTAGTTAAAATATATTGTCTTAAGAGTAAATAATCTGAATAAATTGAGAAGGATTTTATAATAAAATTATATAGGTCTTATTGTAGAGTTATTTGAAGTTAAAAATAGTATATTTTTTAAATGTAGTGTGCGATAAATTTATTGTTCATGTACATAAACGATCATAGTTATTTACAAAATAACTTTATTATTGTTTTTTATGTACATAAATGTATGCATGAGATCTATACATCTATGTAGTTAAGCACAAAATTTTCATTATGATTTTTATTAATATGTAAGTCTACACATATGTGATTAATGCATAGATTATTAAAATACTTTAAATTCAAGTTTTCGTAAACAATTTAAATACATATGATCTAAATATAAAAAATTAGTCGATGAAGTGCATATAACTATAAAAATGTCAGAATATGGATATTTAAAGTTAAAAATAGAATTCTACAATATAGATAAATTTATTAAGACAAATGAATAACAAATTATCTTTGTTGATGTTACTCATGTATGCAACTTATGATATCTGAATTATATATTTTTATATTTAAATGAAAAATTCACTTGATTATTTTTTTAAGAGACCGACTATTTGGGCACAAAATTTGACATAATTGGTGGCATAAAAGATCTGAGCCTGGATCTTTTTATCCTTATATGGAGATGTAAAATTCAGAGGGAAATCTAATGGTGGAGATTAACTGTGTCACCAATTATACCAAAATTTGGTGTCTAGATAGACTTTCCCTTATTTTAATATGAATACGATGTACATATTGAAACCATCACATTCAGTGTCGGCCCTAGCCTTGGGGTTGTCGTAGGCACGGAGGCAACGTACTGGGAAAAAAATTGCAAAATGATGACCCAACTTTAGATGCTATCAGCAAGTTTCGAACCTCTCACCTCACAACAATGGACCAAGCGCTTTACCACCCAACTACTGCTACCTCTTGATACAAAGAGAAACTAAATCGTTTAAATAGAAAATAGAATATGCTCTCACCATATCACCACCTCCTTCTTGGTGCCCCTCTCGGGTGGGTTGCCCTAAGCGGCCGCTTAGCTGGCCTATCCCTAGGGTCGGCCCTAGTCACATTTAAGGATTTATTAAATAAATTAGTGAATAATTATTAATTAAATTTATTCAAATAATTTAAAACCAACATTTATGTAATTAATTGAAAATATATGGATGTAAATGTACAAAATTATATGATATTGAGATGGTTTTTGAGCAACTTTAAAATTTTCAGAAGGTGCCCTTTAGTTAAAATAATGTTTTAATAGTGTAATTCATTAATGTATACATATAAATGAATCATAAATTAAACTTGTGATTATTGTTTACATATATAATTATGTTATGTGACTGATGTACGTATATATCCAAATGAATTCTATACCATTTAATTAATTTGAATATTGTGCAAAATAAAAAAAAATCATTTTTTAATGATTTATTTGGCACATCAACAACTAATAGTTCGCTAAATTTAAATATATTTTTAAGATTCGTGATTAACTCTAGTGTATGAAGTTAAATATAAAATACTATAACAAAATTGAGATAGCTCGGTAAAAGGTTAAAATTAAGGCTTTTGCTTAAAAATATATTTTTGCAATGCATGACAGAATTGTTGATATTTTTTATGATATTTTATTGCTATTATTTTCTGTTTTATTTCAAAAATAAAATTTGTACACAGTCACACATTTCTATCAACATTATTTTTATTTTTATTTGCACAAATGCATTTTTTTTGTTGTTGCAAAAACAACTGCATTATTGGATTGTAAACTCACACTATCATTATTTGAAGTTTATGACATGTTGAACATAGGAACTTGTAGCACGCTATTTTTAGTGCAATTTATGGATTTTTAACCAATTTGTAGTTGATCCTAGCCTCCCTATTTACAAGCTTACGTGTAAACACTTAATTATTAATTGTGAGGAAATAACCATCTTAAAATTTGTTGACTTGGTTGATTGTTTTTGCCATTTGAGGAAGTAATTTGCGCGTTCAATTCATTGTACCAGTTGGTAGCCAAGTTAGATGTAAATAGAACAATTAAATCGGATATGAAAGTAGAAGATGAAGCAGTAACGCTAAAACAACTGAAATAATCCAAGGGAAATTCGGGTATGGTAGTAAAATAGAAGGCGGCGAACATTAGGTAGTGAATAGGAAAATGTCACTTGTGAACGTGCATTTTGTCATGTATTAAAGCCGCAGGCATTGCATTGAAAGCTACCTTTGTGTGTAAGTAATACTTTTTAATTTCATGTATGATTTCAAGCGCTGGTTGAATAGATGTCTAAGTCTGAGATGTTTATTCAACAGAAACATGACACCGACACAGAGCGTCTTTTTAGCAGACACATGATTTGATTACTAAAACATAACCAAAATAGATTGAAATGTAATTTCTTACAAAATCGGCACTCTGTTGGAGAGTGAAATGAATGTAAATATTACATTTTGTAATATATTATCAACAGTTAGAGATGTTGTTAGATTGCTTAGATTTTAACTTTTGCAATATTAAATTTAAGCTTGTTTGAAAGATTTAGTTAAATCTATGATTATGCTGCATGATCCATTTCCTCATGTGTTGTGTTCTTACAGTAATCACTTCTCTTTAGCAACATATTACATGAATAATCATAAATCAACATTTAGGGAAGGCTGATACATATTAACATTTGAAAATAAAAAACCTTCATGTTCCTTTGTTTCATATCATATTACATATCGTGTTATGATTTGTGATATTTATCACATAGATATTAAAGTGGAGATATTGGAAGTTGCGGGATTTTAGGATCTGTTGACCAAGTTTTATGGATTTGTTGAGATATTTTAGGGAAAGTTTTATTTTGAACAAGTTTTAAGGAGTATTAATTTCTGAGATATTTTAGGGTCCAATTGGTTATGGATCTAGTCTTTCTATTTGTCTATATTAGCATCTCATTAGGGATAGATTTATTTGTACTTTTGAGGGAGAATTTTTGTTTTTGTTTTTTAGGGATTGAGATATCTTCTCAATTTTAGGTCTTTCTTTGTAATTAATTGGTGGAATAATAAAGGTTTGTTTGGTGGAATTTGCTTGTTATTGTTATCTACTTCCTTCTTTCCAAATCTAGTTGTGTTGTGATCTCGCGGAAACCCTAACAATTGGTATGAGAGCCTTCTACACAAATTTTTTGGTGAGGATTTGAATATGGATAAAATAATTATTGAAAAGCTTAATGGAAGAAATTGGGGATTATGAAGGGCAAAGATGGAAGATTTCCTTTATCTTAATGATCTTCATCAGCCACTGGAGAATAATGGGGGAAAACCTAGCAATCTATCCGAAGCAAAATGCGAGACTTTGGATAGAAAGGCCATTGCGTCTATTCAATGTTTTTTTTGGATAATTCAGTGTTTCATATTGTTGCTAGTGAAACATCTGCATATGCAATATGGAAGAAATTGGAAGGGGTTTATGCAAAGAACTCCGCAACAAATAAGGCTCTTCTTATGAGAAGACAGTTAATCTAAAGCTTAAGGAAGGTGGATCAATCGAAGAGCATCTTAATGATTTTCAGGGAATTGTAAATCAATTGGCTGCCGTGAATTTCAAGGTGGATGATGAAACGCAAGCCCTAATGATGATGAGCTCGTTGTCAGAAAGTTGGGAAACACTTGTGGTTGCGTTGAATAACCCAAATTCCGATGGCGTTGTTTCAATGGGGTCTGTGGTTAGCAGCTTGCTTAATGAGGATATGCGGAGGACGAGTCTTGTGGAAGGAAAAGATAAGGAGGCAATGGAAATTGAAACTCTAATTGAAAAAGCTTTTATTGCAAGGAGGGTTAGTCAACGAAATATGGAAAGGCAATTGAATAGATCGGACATGAGAAAGGAATACATTTGTTTTTACTGTGACAAACCCGGTCATCAACTGAGATTTTGTCACAAGCTTAAAAGGGATAAGGAGAAGATGAAGGCATTGGAAGAAGAGACTGATGAACAAAATAACAATGGTAATGAGGTGAATTTTGGTAAGGAGATTGAAGTTAATGTTTTATGTGTTAATGAAGGCAAAAGAAAAGATTGGATACTTGACTCAGGAGCTTGTTTCCATGTGTGCCATCAAAAGGAAGCATTTATTGATTATGAAGAACAAAGTAGTAAAATTGTATCCGCCAACGGTCGAGATTTGCATGTTAAAGGCATAGGTTTAGTTCGATTGAAGATGAATGATGGAAAGGTGGTGAAGTTAACGGGAGTTAGGTACATCCCATAAATTAAGAAGAATCTTGCTTTAATTGGACAGTTGGAACAAAGAGGTTGCAGTTTCTCGACTAGATGTGGAGTTACAAGGTTATGGAAGGGTAACAAGGAGCTTCTACGCGCAAAACGGGGAAATGATAACATATATAAATTGCTTGGAAAAACGATGGAGAATGTTTTGAGTTCTCAAATTGGATTAGGAGAGGCGAGTTCATTTGAATTAAGGTGGAGCCATCAACGTAAAGCCACATAGTCTACATGCAGGCCATTGTGGTATTACAAGCAATTTTGATATCTTTTATATGGTGTATATCATTTGGGAAACGCATAGTTTGGGGGTGGTTTTTAGATTTGTTGAGTGTTGGAGTGATTTCATATCAAGGTGGAGTGTTATGATTTCTGATATTTATCACATAGATATTAAAGAGGAGATATTTGAAGTTGCTGGATTTTAGGATCTGTTGACCGAGTTTTATGGATTTGTTGAGAAATTTTAGGGAAAGTTTTATTTTGAACAAGTTTTACGGAGTATTTATTTCTAAGATATTTCAGGGTCCAATTGGGTATAGATCTAGTCTTTCCATTTGTCTATATAAGCATCTCATTAGGGATAGATTTATTTGTACTTTTGAGGGAGAAAAACTTGTTTTTGTTTTTTTAGGGATTGAGATATCTTCTCAAGTTTAGGTCTTTCTTTGTAATTAATTGGTGGAATAATAAAGGTTTGTTTGGTGGAATTTGCTTGTTATTGTTATCTTCTTCCCTCTTTCAAAATCTAATTATGTAGTGATCTTGCGGAAACCCTAACATATCGTGCTTCCTCTTTTATTAGACAGGTTCACAGGCGTTCAAAATTTTGTGCCGGAAAAGAATGAGTAGAGTTTTCATATGTATGTGAAGTAAATTACATAATATCAAGAACACTCAGCAATATAAAACTAATGCAAATTATTCACATCAATTAAAATAATTGCAGTCCACATGTTTCCATTTTGGAATTTTAAATGCACCCTACATTATTGTAATCTTCATTCAACAACATATAATACTGGCAATTCATTTCCTTCCATTTTGGTTATTAATTTGTCTCCATTAAAGCAGTCTCAATCTAATAAATTTTGGTAAGTCAGCTTATATTATATTTAACTAGAAGCACTTAAATCAATAAAAGAATATCCATGACCTGCACAACGTCAAACTTTGGTTTTTTGTTTTTATTCATCCAATAGTGAAACTTGCAAATTAAAATAATAAAAAACCCATTGAATAAATTATGTACTTTCTGAAGATTTACAAAAGGGATTACCTGACATATACTTCCCAAAAGCTTTGATGGAAGGAATAAAAAAATTTATCAAGAATAATGGAAAATTATGTTGTCAGAAATGTATGTGTAACATAAATAAAAAAATAGATTGCATAATGACATCAATTTTTTTAGGCTCACGATGAACGACAGGTAAAGACCAACACATCATAGGGACAAATCTTCAATTTGGAAGGTTACATGACATGCAATTTTGAATATGCACTCTTAGAAAAAAAAGCAAATAATCAGCAAATATAGGAAATCAAGCATCAAAAACAAACATATAAGCTAGAATGGTTAAAAGTCCAATAGCAGAGATTTATACAATTGAATAATGGATTTTTTTTATTTTATAAATTAAATAATTGTATGCAGCTTACCAACTTAGACATGAAACTTGCATCTCAACCATACTCATCTACTAACAGGAACTTTTGATTGTTGCGTAGTTGCATGGTGTTGCGGATGGCATGAGCGTTTACAGTATTATATAGGTTTGGTGCAAACTATTGAAAACCAAATACTAATGCAAACCAAGCAGATAAATCCAAAAAGACACAACTGAATACTGATGCAAACCAAAGTAGATAAATGCATAGAATAATATACCGTAACTATCTTGAAATCAGAAGCTTTCCCACTACAATCAAAAGCTAGAGATCCTGAGATTAGTAAACAGTTTAAATGACTCTAAAAAGGAAGAATAAAGAGCGTAATTGATTTTGTGAGGTGGCGAAGAAAGATATAGTGTCATATTTATAACTAAGAAAATATACATATTAGCAAGATAAGTTAGTGCATTTTAGGAATGCGATAAAATATGTGCACTATTAATTATCAAATTAAAGTACAAAAATCTAAATTATATTATTTTATACATGATTATTTTAATGCTATATATACTACCAATTATATTTAAATGACATAGGGAATATAAAATAATTATACAATCAGATGCACTTAGAGCAAAAAAAAGGAGGAATGCAGCGTTTTACAAATTAAATCAGCAATATATTTTTAATCTGTATATTGGAAATGTAGTTATATGTCCACAACTCAATTTTGGATATGAGAATGCATTTACATGTAAATATAGTATGAAATAATCATAATTGGTAGAATTGGTATACATAAATCCCACAATAATTCTACCGTAATACTGAAAATCTATAATAACCTACAACTCAATTTAATTTGATTAAATATATGCACAACTCAATATTTGAATTGCATATTTGGATTATGGTACCAAATATGGTAGAATTTGTATTACCAAACATGTACAATAATACAGTCTTATATTGTAATAATACTATATTTGGTAGAATTTGTATTACTGATTTAATTTACCAATTATGAAACAATCCATTTATTCTATATTTGAATTGGTATTTCATGTTATTTTTGAATTTCAAATATAGTATCAAAGGTTCACAACTCAATTATATCTACCATATGAGAATCCATTTACAATCCTACTAATTTAAAATTATCATGTATAAAGTAATCTATTTATTATGTACCAATTGAGAATAAATCCTACCATATTTCTATTAATTAAAAGTAAAAAATGTTTAAAATTGAACGCATTTACATGTACCATAATTTTCGCTGCATGATTTATAATTTAATTGAAAATGATTAGGATGCTCATAAGGTATGACATGCATTCTTACAGTAAAGGTCATTTTCGTCAGTTTAGGTGTACACCAAAAAAGTGTGACATCAAACCTATTCCACTTATTAGTAAAGAAGTAAAGGGATTTTTCGTCAGTTTTAGGTGTACACCAAAAAAGTGTGACACCAAACCTATTCCGATTATTAGTAAAGATTAGTAAAGGTGTAGATTTTCTTCTAGCTGACTTTTTCTTCAGCATTAGTTTTGGAAGATTTTAAAATATTGTGGATATGCCATTGTTTGTGAGTTTAATCTATGCCAGAGTTCAATCTAAGATCAATGCAAGTTCAATCTGTGCTCAGAGTTTGTGAGTAATCTTAACATTCATCATTATGAAACAGCAAGAACAACATATAATTAGAGTGTCAAATGTTCACAATCTCAATTGCATCTTTCGGATAAATGTGGCTTTTGTTCCTCAATGACAACCAATCCAGAGGAGTATTTCTTAATCCTCAAAGATATGAATATATTGGAACCAATTCCAATTAAAGAAAAAAGATATGAAGAAATCTTTCTGTGAGCCAGTAGAAGAAGATACTACAGCTCCAGCCATCCTTTTTGACTCCTTAAGTGAGTAGATGAAAGTATTTACTGCTTTCGGCCTAGTCCATCATTGGTTTTGAACTCTAGAAAATTAAATGTTCGACGTAGAAGGAAAGAGAAGCGCCTAAAAGTTTTGCTAGAAAAAACAAAGAGAACATCAAGCAAAAATCCAAACAACAATTAAGCTTTAGCTTTAAAAAACCCGGCGTAAGACAAACATATCTTGACAGTATAATGTATATCATCAAGGTATGAAAAATACCTGAGTTATGGTGGTAGGTGATGCAGTACTAATTTGAATAAGAAATTTTTTTGTAAATAAGACACTACATATGTTTATATATAATAACATACCAAAAGAAAAGTTTTTATGCCGTACGCAATCTAACCTGAAGCTTGAAACCATAGCAGCAGTAGCCAAGACAATGAACAATAAAGATTAGTGAAAATGAAGAGAGAAGTGGGGATTACAATTGGTATTTAAAGCGTGATAAGATATTCTATTGTGCTATTTTTATGGAGATTTGAGTACCCGAGAAAAAGTCAAAAAATAAATACCTCCTTATTTTTGTAGAGATTCGGCCAACCTTCCTTTATTAGCATATTTATAAGATTTTGTTTAATTTGGCTAAATTTCCTTTATTTTTGTTGAGAACACGAAAATGGACAATGTAGGAAATTAAATGCTTTCCATTTTAATTTCACAATGCTAATACATCAAATCCTAAATAAAGTTTAATAATTATCCATATACGTTGTGTAAGGTATTAAATCTGATTTGATTAATAAACAACAAAACCTAGCATGTATTTGAAATAAAAGGCATATTTGAAAATGCTTATTTGAAATAAAAGGCATATTTGAAAATGTTTATTTGAAATAAAAGGCTTATTTAATTTATTGCGAGAAAAAATAGAAAATATATTGAAATAAAAGGCATATTTGAAAATTCTTATTTAAAATCAGCATATAAGTCAAATCCTAAATAAAAGTAGCTCGGCGTATACAATTTAATGATTGTCCATATATGTTTTATAAGGTATTAAATCCGATTTAATTAATTACGAAATGCACAACAATACCAAGCATGTATTTCAAATCTTTAATTCAGGTAAACTGAATAAATGGAAATTTTCCTTAATTTATTACAAGAAAAATTAGGAAATAGATTGAGATAAAGGGCATATTTGAAAAAACTTATTTAAATCCATAATATACATCAAATCCTAAATACAAATAACTCGGCGTATACAATTTAATAATTGTCCATATACGTTTTATAATTAAATCTGATTTGATTAATAAAAAATACATTACAAAACCCAGCATGTATTTCAATTCTTTAATTCAAGTAAATCGAATAAATGCAAAATTTTCTTAATTTATTGCATGAAAAAAATAGGTAATATCAAATAAAATAAGAAGCGATTAAAATTTGCAATTAAAGCCTATTTAGAGATCCTCTTTTTAAGCGAAATTAAAGAGGCAATTTGAATTTGTTGAAAAGGTTTATTAAATCCTAATTTAAGTGACATTAAATACCTAATTTATTGGGGATATTAGGATAAACAATAATTTTGTATATTTAAAAGCTTATACGTAAGGGCATTTTGGGAAGTTCACGGTCGGACCAAAACTTTGTGCTCCCAAGAAAATTATTAATAACAAGCGTCACGGAACGCGCTTCACACGTGGTAATGGCACGCGCTTCGCGCGTGGTCGTGGCATGCGCTCTGCGCGTGGATTGTTATTGACTCATTATTCAAGGGCCAACGCATACAAAAATAAAGTTCTAAAAAGACAAAAAATCTAAATTTAATGGTATAAATCTAACATCAATGCAAGTTCAATCTATGCTCAGAATTTGTGAGTAATCTTAACATTCTTCATCATGAAACAGCAAGAACAACATATAATTAGAATGTCAAATGTTCTTAATCTTAATTGCTTCTCTCAGACAAATGTGGCTTTTGATCCTTAATGATAACCAATCCAAAGGAGTATTTCTTAATCCTCAAAGATATCAATATATTGGAACTAATTCCAATTAAAGCAAAAAGATATGAAGAAATCTTAGATTTCTGTGAGCTAATATAAGAGGATACTGCAGATCCATCCATCCTTTTTGACACCTTAAATGAGTAGATGAAAGTATTTGCAGCTTTTGGCCCAATCCATCGCTGATTTTGAACTTCGGAAAATAAATTTCTGATGTAGAAAAAAAGAGAAGTCCCTAGAATTTTTGCTGGAAAAAACAAAGAGAACAGCAGACAAAAATCCAAACAACAAAGAAGCTCCAGCTTAAAAAAACACAGCGTAAGGCAAACATCTTGACAGTATAAAGTATATCATCAATGTATGAAGTAGTAAGCACCCGAGTTATAGTGGCAGGCGCAGCAGTACTAATTTGAATAAGAAAAATATTTTTAAATAAGACACTACATATGTTTATATATAACAACATACCAAAAAGAAAGTTTTTATGACATAACAATCACAATCTAACTTGAAGCTTGAAACCATAGCAGTAGTAGCCAGGAGAAGTGAACAATAAGGATTAGAAAAATTGAAGAGAGAAGTGGGGATTACAATTGGTATGTAAAGAGTGATAAGACATTTTATTGTGCTATTTTTTTGGAGATTTGAGTATCCGAGAAAACGTCAAAAAATAAATACCTCCTTATTTTTTGTGGGGATTCGGCCAACCTTTCTTTATTAGCATGTTTAGAAGATTTTGTTTAATTTGGTTGAATTTCCTTTGTTTTTGTAGAGAAGGTGGAAATGGATGATGAAGGAAATTAAACGCTTTCCATTTTAATTTGACAATGCTAATACGTCAAATCCTAAATACATTTAATAATTATCCATATACGTTTTATAAGGTATAAACAACAAAACCTAGCATGTATTTTAAATCTTTAATTCAAGTAAACTGAATAAATTGAAAATTTTCTTAATTTATTACGAGAAAAATTTGGAAATATATTGAGATAAAGGGCATATTTGAAGGTGCTTATTTAAAATCAACATAATAGTATTATGAATTAAAACTTAGCACCTAAACTTAGTACCTAAATATTGTAAAATAAATTTGTCATTGACATAAAGCCAAATTTGCTTTCTAACCATATGAGAAATTGCCATATATCCATGTCAATATTAATTTCTATATGTGGAAAATAAATTGAATTAGTAGATCTATATGCCAAATATAAATTATCTTAGTTTTAAAAACCTAAATGAATGCATTAGAACAAATGAAATAGATAAACTAAAATAAATAGCAACTAAAATGCGAAGCGATATTGAAGAGGCAATTTGAATTTGTTGAAAACGTTATTAGATCCTAATTTAAGTGACATTAAATCCCTAAATACAAATGATCTTCGTTCTAAGCAAACTAATAAAATGGATAAACTAAAATAAATAGCAACTAAAATGAGAAGCAATATTAAAGAGGCAATTTGAATTTGTTGAAAAGGTATATTAGATCCTAATTTAAGTGACAGTAAATGCCTAATTTATTGGGGATATTAGAGAAAATAATAATTTTGTATATTTAAAAGATCCTAAGTAAGGGCATTTTGGGAAGTTCAGGGTCGGACCAAAAATATGTGTTTCCAAGAGAATTATTAGTAAAGAAGATAAAATAAAGATAAAGATATTTAAAAGCTAATACATAAGGGCATTTTGGGAAGTTCACGGTCGGACCAAAACTTTGTGCTCCCAAGAGAATTATTAATAAAGATAGTTATTATATTATTATTGTATAGATGTGATATTTTAATTTAGTACAAATATCTAATATCTTTAGAGTTTTAAGGAGATTTGAGATAATTGAGAGAATTAAAGAGAATTGAGAGAATTGAGAAAATCAAGGAGAGAGCTTGAAAAGCTTCTGCTTTACTATTATTTAATAGATAGGAATCAATAATGTAATTAAATATCAAAATTAGTCAGCATGATCAAAACTTAGCCCATTATTTGATACGTATTTGCTAGAACAGTATAAATATCATATTTACTGCTTCTTTGATATCTTAAATAATTTGCACCGAATGTCTATTTTTCCCTATAACAGATGATGTTTTAAGTTTCTGAGGAAAAACAATTTCGAAGCATCTACAAGACAAATGCATAGTTTTCTAAGAAAATGGTAAAATTTGCCACTACTTACTATAGCAAATGTAATAGAGCTAATACATTTAAAATTACAATTTTGATCTATTTTTTATTACTACTTATTTTGGTGTCGGATTATATGAAAGAAAATGCATGGTTTGAAATTGTAAATTTTGTCATACAAAAAGGGTAAATGTTGTTATTCATGGTTGTAAAAATTAAAACTAACAGTTCACTGACCCTTAGGAATCATATTTCAAAATATATCTCAGTGACAAAATTTATTATTTTTCAAATAAATAGTTTGTAAACTGAGTATTAATTGCTACTTACCATAAATATACATCTTTCACCCATTTTTCTTCACCCACTAAACATGAAATGTTAAAATCAAGTAATGTTACTGATACAAAAAATAAATAAATAAAATGGTAGTTTAGAATAAAATCTATAAAATGGAAAATCTAAAATGAAATATTTTAGTACAAAAGAACAGACATAACTTGATGTTGCTCTTGATTCAAAAATAATAATATGAAAATGCATTCTTCTCAAAGTATCGTAGAGCTGAGCGAATGAGCAAAAAAGTCCAGGGTGTTTGAATTTAGTAAGAAATGGAACAAAAACCATTTTAGTATCATAAACTCCATGACATGTATTCATATCAGTTAGTTCATGTCATTTCAAAAATTTATAATTTGCTAAGAAATTTTGCATTTGCCATTTTTTTAGTAGTTAAAACTTAAAATATTATTTCATCATTTACACAATTGAACTGGTGTAAAGACATGAATGAACCGACATTTCAATCAATCCAATTTAGCAGAGCCTAATTGGCCTAAATGTGTAACATACATAACTATGTTTGCTACTCATGTTAACCTAAAAAGGACAACTATCAAATTTACCAAGCAAGAAACAATTGTCCTAAACTTATAACATTGTTTAAGCTACGAATAAGTGATAGGATCGATTAGGGGTTACTTCAAGCTACACCCACAATATCACACACAAGACAATCAATCAACACACCATTCAAATAAAAAAGATACGATGAAAGTAAAATAGCAAGACACAAGATTTTTATACGTGGAAAACCTCTTCGATGTGAAGAGTAAAAACCACGAGACCTCTTAAGGAGTCTACCCTCTTCTCTTATTGATAAACCAAAAGGGGAAAACAGCCCCAAAATGTTTACAAAAGATTCTCTTCTAATCACCGGAATCCAAAAACAATAAGAGATGAAAAAGGTGTAAGAGAACACCCTATGTGTGCACTTCAGGCCAGCGGTGTATCGAGCAAGAATGAAGCTCAATCTTGAAGACCAAAACACCTTGAAGAAGATGATAAATGACCAAAAACTGCTACTACCTTATGTGACCAGATCTGGTTATATTAACCCTTTTTTCTTTTAATGTGCCTACCAAAATTGTGAGTAATCTCCCAAATGTCTTTCCCTAAAAGAAAAGATATTGTTGCACAAAAGGCATGCTTGCACAACAAATCTAGAAAAAAGACAAAACTAATAAATCTCTCCCACAAATTTAGCATGGCCTGCATAAAAAGATATGCCAAATATGCCTGCATACAATTATGCCAAATATGCTTGCATAAAATTATGTCAAATATGCCTGCATGAAATTATGCCAAATAAGCCTGCATAAAATTATGCCAAATATGCTTGCATAAAATTATGCCAAATATGGGCTGGAATATCCAACAATCTCCCCCTCCAGCCCAACTTGGGGAAGATGTGCATGCTTCAATCATCATTTGAAACTCATTCCCACAAGCTTGCTACAAACATCAAGCTTGTTTCCTGGAACCACTTTAGTCAACATATCTGCACCATTCTTGTTTGTATGAATTTTCTTTAACTTGAGCATATTTTCTTCAATCACATTTCTTAACCAATGATACCGAACATCAATATGCTTAGTGCGTGCATGATACATGGAATTCTTGCTCAAATCCATAGCACTCTGACTGTCACAGAATACTATATACTCTTCTTGTTGCAAACCCAACTCTTGAAGGAACCTCTTCAACCAAAGCATCTCTTTACTTGCTTCCACAGCTGCTATATACTCTGCCTCGGTTGAAGATAAAGCCACACACTTTTGTAACTTGGATTGCCAAGAAATGGCTCCCCCTGAAAATGTGAACACATAACCTGAGGTAGATTTTCTACTATCAATGTCACCAGCCATGTCTGCATCTGTATACCCCTCAAGAACATGTTTGCTACCTCCAAAACATAAGCAAAATCTAGAAGTACCACGCAAATATCTGAAAATCCACTTTACTGCATCCTAGTGAACTTTACCAGGATTGGATAAGTATCTACTCACCAAACCAACAGAATGTGCAATATCTGGCCTAGTGCACACCATAGCATACATCAATGAACCAACTGCAGATGAATAAGGAATAGAAGACATACTTGCTTTTTCCTTCTCCGTTGTTGGACAATCCCTCTTACTTAGCTTAAAATGAGATGCGAGTGGTGTACAAACCGGCTTAGCATGCTTCATATTGAACCTTTCAAGCACACGTTCAATATATTTTTCTTGAGATAGCCACAACTTCCTAGCTTTTCTGTCACGAACAATCTCCATGCCTAAGATTTGCTTTGCAGGACCCATGTCCTTCATGTCAAATGACTTGGACAAATCTTTCTTCAAGTTGCTAATCAATTCTAAGTTTTGCCCAACTACCAACATGTCATCCACATATAAAAGAAGAATAATGAAGATATCACCAGGAAACTTTCTAAAATACACACAAGGATCTGCAACAGTCCTCTTGTAACCATTGCTTGTCATAAATGAATCAAATTTGTGATACCACTGCCTTGGTGCTTCCTTAAGTCCATAAAGACTCTTCTTCAACTTGCAAACAAGTTTTTCTTTTCCCTTTTCTTCAAATCCTTCAGGTTGTTCCATGTAGATTTCTTCCTGCAAATCACCATGTAAAAATGCGGTTTTTACATCAAGTTGTTCCAATTCAAGGTCACAACTTGCTGCTAAACCCAAAATGGTTCTGATAGAAGTCATCTTGACAACTGGTGAAAAAATCTCATCAAAATCAATGCCTTTTTTCTGATTGCATCCTTTGACTACCAATCTAGCTTTGCGCTTTACTATCTTCTCACCATCTTTCTTGTTCTTGAAAACCCATTTGTTTTTCAAAAGCTTCTTGCCTTTTGGAAGTTTCACTAGCTCAAAAGTCTGATTCTTCATCAAAGAATCCATCTCCTCTTTCATAGCCTCAAGCCAAAGATTCTTGTCTTGAATGGACAACACTTCTTGGAAGCTCTCGGGCTCACCATCAGCTGTAACTAAGATATAATCTGTGCTTGGATATCTTGTAGATGGTTTATGTTCTCTGGTTGACCTTCTAACTTGAGCATCATCCACTTGTGGGGCAATTTGCTCCCCCTGCTCACAAGCCACTTCTCCATTTGGTTGAGCTTCATCATGAACATCATCATGAACATCATCAAAATGTGCACCATCAAGCTGTGCATCATCAACACCTTCATGTGTTGCATCAATATCAGCCTGTATTGGCTGTTCAACAAAACCACGAGTAGGGGACAAAGAAACATCAGTAGTATCAATAAAAAAATCTGAGCTAGTATGATACCTTGCACTCAAAAGTTCTGCACCTTTTTCATGCTCAAAGAACACTACATCTCTGCTTCTTACTACCTTTCCTTTTTCTGGATCATATAGCCTGAACCCGTACTCTTCATCACCATAGCCAACAAAAACACATGGATTAGTCTTGGATTCCAGCTTTGACCTTTGGTCTTTTGGCACATGCATGTATGCCTTGCATCCAAATACTCTAAGATGTGTATATACAGGATCACATCCCTTCCATGCTCTCTCTGGAATGTCAAGCCCCAATGGAATAGATGGAGAACGGTTGATCAGATAAACTGTTGTATTCACTGCTTCAGCCCAAAATGACTTTGGTAGATCGGACATCTTCAACATGCATCGCACCTTCTCCACAATGGTTCTATTCATCCTCTCAGCTACACCATTGTGTTGGGGAGTGCCTGGAACTGTCTTCACATGTCGAATACCATATTGCGCACAATAATTCTTGAACTCATGTGAGGTATACTCTCCACCATTGTCTGTACGAAGGCACTTCAACTTGCTTTTTGTCTCCCTTTCCACCATAACATGAAACTTCTGAAAAGTTTCAAACACTTGGCTTTTGGTCTTCAAAATGTAAATCCATGTCTTTCTAGTAGCATCGTCAATAAAAGTGACAAAATATTTGTTGCCACCATTGGATTCAACCTCAATAGGACCACATACATCCGAATGTACAAGCTCCAACTTAGCCTGCTTTCTTGTAGACTTTCTAGCAAAAGAAGCTCTATGTTGTTTTCCTGCTAAGCAATGATCACAAGGGTTAAGTGAAATTGTAGTATTGACAGGAATAAGAGATTTACCTGCTAAATATTTCAAACCCTTTTCACTCATGTGTCCCAATCTTCGATGCCACAAATTAGGAGAATCTTTTTCTTCCACTGCATTGATCTCACCAAAACATACAGTCAAATATGTCTTGTACAAAGAACAACACAACTCGCCTCTTGCAATTGTCATGGATCCCTTGGATAATTTCCACTTGCCACTCTCAAATGTGTGACGAAAGCCTTCTTGATCAAGAATATGAGCTGAAAGCAAATTAAGACGCAAATCCGGAATATGACGTACACCTTTCAATGTAAGCATGCATCCAACATTAGTCTTCACACGAATATCACCAATCCCAACTATGCTTGCTGAACTCTGGTTACCCATTTTAACACTGCCAAAATCACCTGCTTGATAATTCAAAAAATACTTTCTCTTAGGAACACAATGATATGAAGCACCTGTATCAACCAGCCACTCAGAATCTGTACTGCTAACATGATGACATTCACTAGTTGCGCAAATTAAAGTGACATCATCATCACTTTTAGAGGCTACTGCTGCAACATTTTTATCATCACCTTCTTTTTGAAAATCATTCTTCTTCCCATGTTCTCTTTTCCAACGAAAGCAATACTTTTTAATATGGCCAGGCTTCTTGCAATAGTTGCATATGAAGTGATTCTTTCCATCACTAGACTTGGATCTTCCTCTTGAGTTATCACGGCCTTTGGGTCCTTTGCTCTTGCTTCTTCCTCTATTCTCCACAACAAGAGCTTGTGAATTGTCAACTCCAATCTCTTTTCTTCTAATTTCTTCATTAAACATGCTTTCTTTGATCACATCCAAAGATAGCACACCATCTGGAGCTGAATTACTAATGGTCACAACTAAAGTTTCCCAACTATCTGGCAAAGAACTCAATAAGAACAAAGCTTGCAATTCATCACCAAAAATGATCTTCATAGTTGTCAACTTGTTAATAATATCTTGGAAATCACTAAGATGCTCAGAAACTGACTTTCCACCTTTCAACTTTAGATTAACAAGCCTTTTAATCAATGAAGCTTTGTTATGGGCGGTTTTCCTCTCATACAAACCTTCTAATTTCTTCCACAAATCATATGGATCGGTCTCTTGTGACACATGGTTAAAAATGCTAATGTCAACCCATTGTCTAATGGTTCCTAAAGTTTTCCTTTTCAACTTTATCCATTCATTCTCTTCCATTTAATCGGGTTTAGAAGGTTTAGAGATAATACCACTCGAACTAGTGACGGTTTCAATTGGGTCATGTAAATCCCTGCAATATAACAAGTCTTCCATCATAGGTCTCCAAATAGAATAGTTGGTTGATGTCAACTTAATCATTGAGCTATGACTGCTCGACTCCATAGTGTGATAAATAACCAACCTCAAGCTCTGATACCAATTTGATAGGATCGATTAGGGGTTACTTCAAGCTACACCCACAATATCACACACAAGACAATCAATCAACACACCATTCAAATAAAAAAGATACGATGAAAGTAAAATAGCAAGACACAAGATTTTTATACGTGGAAAACCTCTTCGATGTGAAGAGTAAAAACCACGAGACCTCTTAAGGAGTCTACCCTCTTCTCTTATTGATAAACCAAAAGGGGAAAACAGCCCCAAAATGTTTACAAAAGATTCTCTTCTAATCACCGGAATCCAAAAACAATAAGAGATGAAAAAGGTGTAAGAGAACACTCTATGTGTGCACTTCAGGCCAGCGGTGTATCGAGCAAGAATGAAGCTCAATCTTGAAGACCAAAACACCTTGAAGAAGATGATAAATGACCAAAAACTGCTACTACCTTATGTGACCAGATCTGGTTATATTAACCCTTTTTTCTTTTAATGTGCCTACCAAAATTGTGAGTAATCTCCCAAATGTCTTTCCCTTAAAGAAAAGATATTGTTGCACAAAAGGCATGCTTGCACAACAAATCTAGAAAAAAGACAAAACTAATAAATCTCTCCAACAAATTTAGCATGGCCTGCATAAAAAGATATGCCAAATATGCCTGCATACAATTATGCCAAATATGCTTGCATAAAATTATGTCAAATATGCCTGCATGAAATTATGCCAAATAAGCCTGCATAAAATTATGCCAAATATGCTTGCATAAAATTATGCCAAATATGGGCTGGAATATCCAACAATAAGAGTAGTTATAATATGTTAAATTTTAGTACTGGAGAGTCTGAATACAAATCCATATTAAATATCTAGAATTTTATTAACCTTGTTGATGAATTATTCTACCTTATATACTAGAGTAATATATTGGAAATGTTATGCAAGGGCCTGATTCCATCTATAACAGAAGAAAAAAGCTTGTAAAAAAATGACACAAGCTATCAAGTATCAACCACTCTTTTGATAAATGCAGCAGACGTAACAATCCAATTAAAAGGTGAAAAGGCTACAGAAAACTGAAGTAAAATAGAATTCATTCATTTTGAAAAGCGTAGAACCAATGCTCATAAAATGAACTAAAAGATTAGGAAATAGAATTGATCTTAGCAATTAATGCACTTTTTATAACAAGCAAGCTTTAAGCTGCAAATTTGAAATGCAAATTTATTACCAAAAAATGTAACTAGCAATCTACGCCATAGATTTTGCATGACAATCTAAATATTGCCTGGGGCTGTCAATGAGTACTCAAAAAATCTGGCATCCGTCTGAATTCGTATTCGAAAAATCCGTCATACGACATTATCCGAAAAGCAGATACAGATATTCGACATTCGAAAAGCTTTTCGGATACGGATATGGTTATAGTGGTATTCGTATCCGAAAAATATTCGTCCGAACTCAAAACAGGAAAATAAAGTTAATAATTTTTTGCAATTGTTGTACACTACTATGATACAAATTTCTGTCCATTTTTAGTGATAAATGGTTGTTTTCGTGTTTAATTTTGAAACATTCTTGGATATACTTATGGATATTAGTATAAGATAATGATTCATCATCACATTTCTTTATTTCCTACGATTAGCATAAAAATTATTTTATGTTGATGCAAACTTTTTTATTTATATTATTAAATTTATTAATTACAGGCGAAACGGATAATTATCCGATATTCATCCATATTCGAAAATTAAGCGGATATGGATATCCGATATTCGAAAATTAAATGGATACATATATCCGATATCTGAAAATAATTTCGGATACGGATACAGATATGACTCTATCTGTAATAACCCGGAAATCTGGGTCAATTTAAAATTTTTATTTTGGCAATTTTAGCGAATTTTGATTATTTAAAATGGATTATTTTAAATAATAACGACGAGAAATTTATTTTGAATGGAATTAGAACGTATATATTACATAGATCGTCATTAGAATATAAATATTTATTTCTAATTATAAAAGGAATTGAAAATGGCGCGGTAGTTCGATAATTCGATTTCTAATTTCAAATGAATGTACCGGGTGCAAAATAAACCAGATTTTAGTGAAACCAAAAATATTAGAATCTATTTGTGAATATCTTTCCAACGAATCCGAAAGATTGGAATTTCATAGCGGGAATCAAAAGATATGTCCAGTTGAAATTTCAGAATAGTCGCTATGGAATATCGGCCCCTGAAAATAGCCATTTTGCAAACGACCTCGGATTTCGACGAAACCACTTTTGTTGGATCCGCGATGTCAAATTATTGCTAGGTTTCAAATTTCATAATTTTTCGAATCAATATGTGAGCGTGGCAAAGGAAAACGTGTTTGACCAGTTTCAGTTGATTTTAATCGACTGGAAAATGGCCATTTTTCAAACGGTATCAGAATTCGACGAAACTAGTTTTGTTAGGACAGTATCGTCAATACGAAGCTAGAAAATATTTTTCTGGAATTTTTCAAGTCTGTATATGACCCCGGTAGTTTGAAATGTACGTTCAAATTCAATATATAGAGTTATATGTTGATTTTGACGAAAACTGATCGAAGCGATCGAATCAGCTGACGATTCATAGCCCATTGTGTTCGAAATGGGGTAATTAGCTATGGGCGATAGGCGGTGGGTCTCGTTTCGAGGTCGATATAAAAAGTCAACTTTATGAAGTCTAAATAATTAAACAAAAACTTTTTTCTCCCTCATCCTATTATCTCAGCCCCCCCCCACCCCATTTTTATTCATTCAGAAGAAAAAAAATGAGCACAACGGAGACGCGTAGCCCCCCCACGATGGCCATCGCCGCACCTCCTCAGGCGACTGCCGCGTCGCCGATTCCCCCTTTCCTCTCGCCTCCAGCTCCCTCTCCTCCATCCCTCCGACGCGTCGAGCCCGTTCAACGACCCTCCCACCGCTTGAAACCCTAGCCGCCCCCATTGCCTGTACAGGCGCCATCGCACCCCCCCTGATCCCCTTCTTTCCAAATCCGCCGCCCACCAGTCGATGTCGCGCCTTGCCTGGCCACCAACGCCGCCTCAGGCGAACTCCTCCGCCTCCCCACCCAATCTCCGACCACCTCCGATGCCTGAAACCCACCTACCCTTTCTGAAAATGCAAAGTTGATTTTACTCTATTTTATTTTATTTATTCAGTTTAAAAAGATTTTAGTGATTAAATAAAAATCTGTTTTATATATAGTGTGACGTTGTAGGAGGGCAAAAATATAATTTTTAATCTTTTAGAAGGATAAAAATATAATTTTTATAGGGTAGAGATAATAAAAATGTAATTTTTATTATAGTAGAAGATTGAAGATATAATTTTGATTATGGTAGAGTGTTAAAAATATAATCTTTATATTATAGAAAGGTTAAAAATATAATTTTTATATTATAGAAATATTAAAAATATGATTTTTATATAGTAGGAATAATAAAAATATTATTTTTATATAACTATAGTATTAAAAATAGGATCTTTATATAATAGAAGATATAAGAATACTATTTTTATATAAGTAGTGTATTGAAAATAGAATTTCTATATAACAGAGAATATAAAAATATTATCTTTATGTGAGTAGTGAAATAAAAATCTGATTTTTATTATATATAATGAAGTAAAAATGTGATTTTTATAGTGATGATATAAAAAAATTCGATCTTCGTATAAGAAGTCGAAATATATATAAAAATATAATTTTTATATAGAAAGAAGCGTGGTAAAAATATATGAAGTAGAAATAAAAATATGGTTTTTATTTATTAGAATGAAGTAATAAAAATATAATTTTTATTTGAACAGCATGAAAAGAACTGCATTGGAATTTCAAGCAGATTCAGACAGTTCAGCAGTTCGAAAGCAAAGCACGGCGGAGTGGAACCCTCGGTGAGAACTTCTCACCTTTTAATCTAATTTTCTAGTTAAAATATATACTAGGATGCAGACGGTGTTTAGTAGCACCCGACACCCGTCGTCCACAGACCATGGACGGCTTGTACGCTTGGTTGTTTGATTTTGATGTGTAGTTGATTGTGTGATGTGATGTGAAATGAAATAAAATATTTATATAGTTGAAAATATTTTATAGTTAAAAATAGAATTTTTAATGTGTATATGAAATGAAATAAAAATAAACAAATCGGACGATTTGTTTATATACACACATTTGACTGATATTGATTGGGACGATAAATTTTACACATCGCCCAACTGCACAAATAAAATCTGTGTTCGATTGTTTGAAACCCCACACGGGTATTGGGATGATATTTGACGTACACTAATCCCGATTGTTTAGTTGTATGTCGATCGATTGATTGACAGGCTGTTATAAGCGTTGAATATTTATATTTGATGCTTATACAGTGTAGAATGCACTTTGGATGATGGTTGATTATTCATCGTTGTTATTGTATACATGTGTTGTAGAAAATCTATATAATTAACATTATATGGTAATTGATTGGGATTCATTCCAGTTCTGAAAAAGAAATATTTGAATAGAAATATTTGAAAAGGAAATATTTGAAATAGAATATTTGAAAATAGAAATATATGAAGCCGTGTTGATTAGATTTACGCCATTTTGACGTGAACGATATTTATATTGATTTTATTCATTTTATAATGAACATCGAAAGTGATTTCAAAATCTGATATTTTGAATAGAAATGAATTCGAATTGAAATTGAATAGAACTGAAATTGAATAGAAATGAATTCGAATTGAAATTGAATAGAAATGAATTCGAATTGAAATTGAATCGAATGGAAATTTAATAGAAATGAATTCGAATTGAAATTGAATAGAATTGAAATTGAATAGAAATGAATTCGAATTGAAATTCAATTGAAAACGAACTGAAATTGAATTTAAAATCGATTTGAATTGAAATCAATTTGAAATGAATTTAAAACGAATTTGTAAGGGAAAATTCAATTTTGATTTGAATTTGAAAAAGAAGTTGAAATCGTTTTGAAAACGAATTTACAACGATTTATATAATACGTTTTAAAAGGAAATCGATGAAGTATATATTATATATATTATATATAATATAATGGCCTGAATAGAACACGCCGCGCTGCGGTAGTTCGTGAATTTCGACCATTGACTTCAAATGGATATGGCGGGAGATCCGACCGTCGGATTCTCCTCAAACCAGAACCATTGGGTTCGTATCGAAAAGAGCTTTCTAATGAATATTAGAAATTAGAAATCTAACGGTTGGATTTGGAATTATGTCCAAATCAAATTTGAAAAAGGTCGTTGTAAGTGCAGTTCGATGGCCATTGATGGAAATCGCCTGTACGGGCCTTGATAAAATTATTAAAAATAGTAATAATTTGTATAAAATCATAAGAAATGATTTGGGAAGAATTGGGATGAAAAACTCCAAATTTGAAAAGATAAAAATAGATTTTTATCGAAATGAACTAGTTTGAACTAGGATAGTAATTTATTTATTTTTAAAATAAATAAATTGGATTTGAAATGGTTTTGAAAATAACCAGAATTTCCAATAATTGCATTGGAATGGATTTGAATCGAAATTGTCTTCGGAATATTTCGATTTTGGATTTCGTGATTATACAGATAGTGTTATGGAAATTTGAAAGATATATATATATATATCGTTATTTCCAATACGATATTTGTTGGTCGTAGAATTTGCTATTGAATATAAGCCGATATATATTCTATTCAGAGCCTTGTATTTAATATCAAATATGATTTGGGTTTGTCGTGAATGGTGTCTTCATTAACACTGTTCTTAATCCCAGTTGAGAAAAAGATTAAATCTTTTTATTTAGATTTAATGAAGTGT
The DNA here is from genome assembly GCA_030737875.1 of Allium sativum. Taxonomy (NCBI): domain Eukaryota; kingdom Viridiplantae; phylum Streptophyta; class Magnoliopsida; order Asparagales; family Amaryllidaceae; genus Allium; species Allium sativum. Next base: position 313,913,171 of record CM060920.1, read on the forward strand.
ACCGATTAAATAATATTTAATTGGAATTGAATTGGTATTGATTTTTGAGTTTATCGTGAACAGTGTTTTAAATAACACTTGTTCTTTAACCCGATAATTAATGAAATGTGATTTTGGGTTGTCGTGAACGGTATCTTCAATAATACTGTTCTTAGACCCAAAGGAGTTAAGAAAATCAGAAACTAACTGGAAATTGGTTAAGTTGAATGGTTTCTGAGGTATTGATCTGATGTTGGTTTCGGCCTTCGGGGTTAATACTTAGGGAATTGCTCACTTGCTAATTTACGGTTAGGGACTGATTGGAATGGAATGTGATTTTGGGGTTTATCGTGAACCGTGTTTTAAATGACACTGATTCTTTAACCCAGTTAAAGATTAAAGCTAAGTGGAGTTTTAATGAATCTTTAATTAATTGAAAAGATTGAGAATGGAGTATCACCAGTTTTGCTCCAGGCGATAGTTAAATCTTTAATTAGATTTGAACGTGAAATGGTAATTGAATTTACGGACAACACCGTGGTGTTAGATATGAAGTATTACCAGTTTTACTTCATGGGATGAATAGGTTGGGATTGGGAAATTAAAACAAATTGTAACATCCCAGAATTTTAATTAAGTTTGATTTGGATTTTTATTTATATAATTTTGGATTTTCTAAATATAAATTGATTATTATAAGGTTTGGATATGAATTTTAACTTTGAATAAGTATTTTGTTTTATTAAATATGATTTTTCATAAGAAAACTTATTTTAAAAGTTATATTTAATTTATAAGATTTTATGTTAGGTAATGTTATTTTTCTGATTTTGATAATATTGATTTGTAAAATATGAATTTATTAAAGAATAATTTGTTGTTAAAGATTACACAATGAATGATTTTACCTTTCTTTAATAATGTCTATAAAATATATTAAGCATTTATTTTAAACCAATTAGTATAAATTTTGATAAAGTGTTTATAAATACTTTTGAAATAATTTGTGAATTTAAAATATTTTTTTATATATGATAACTTATAATTTTGATAGTTAAGATCCATAAATGTTGCATTTATAAGTATGACAAAGTTTGGTTACATTTATAAATGTTACAACTATGTTGATAATTTAAATAAATTAAATAAGGTTCTAAGATAATTATGAGAGTGATGTGTCCATGTAGTGTCTTCATGCATGTTGCTAACACCTTAATATGATCCATGTGTCCTTCTTAGGTGTTTGAATGCATGTTATTAGCTTCATTAAACGTTCCAGGTGTCTCTTATTAAAATGACTTAAATACCTTTCTTAGTGCCTACATATACACCTACTCTCATTCAAGAAAAAATCATATTACAATTGTATCTCACGTTCAAAATATTTATGCTGCTTGAAGTCTTCTGTTTCACTTACTGTAAATGAAAATTTACATTTTTCTCCATTCAAAAATCAATATCTCCCAATCCATTCAGTTTTAGCAAAAATGTTATGCATGAATGTTGTTCGGATCATCGTTTCCGATTTAGAAAAAAAAAACAGATCAAGTTTTCGTTGAGAGTGGAGAGAGTTATAAATCAAAAACAGAAAATATGAAGAATGGGTTCAAAAACTTCAAAAATTAAAATCTCTCAATCCGCTTTGAATTAATTGATGCCGTCAACGCCGTTGCGATCAGCGAAGAACCTAGTATTTTTGGTGCAAGTTTCATTCGATTCCGTGTCTATGATTTGAATTGTTCAAAATTAGGTTTTGAGTTCATCGATGGAGGAAGCAACGGTTGGCGAATCGGAGTGTGGAGTTGCGATGAGGAAGGAAAGAGCTTTAGTGCGGTGCGTTTTGGTGGAATTCGGTGCAATTTTGTGTCGATGTCTTTACAAGGGACGTACGGTTTTCTCACTCCAAGCGTTGGGTTCAGGTGCGGATCTTCGAAGGAGAGGGCTGAGGTCGTGGCGAGATGGTGCAAATTGAAGAGGAGAGGAAGAGAAACTTGCGAGTGCTTTCGGATTGAAGATCGGTTGAGTTTTTGGTGTGTACATGTGCACACGGTGCACATATGAATGGGTTCCAGTCAATACAAAGAAGGGAGGAGCGTGGAAGAAGAAGAAGGAGGGATGGGCCGGTTTTGGTGAATATGGGCTTTGGGCCGAGCTTGGTATGTTTTATTTTCGTTTTTATCTAAGTTAGTTTTGTTCAAACTTCAAACAACAATATCTCGCTCACTTTATATCGAATTTGCTCGCCGTCAAAAGCGTTAGAATCGTATCTGAAAATAGAACGTAGTGATATATAAATTTGATAATTTTTGTTAAGTATAAATTTATATAAAAATAAAATGAATATCCTTATATATATAAATATATATATATTTAATTTCGATATAAAATTAGCATAAAATTTCCAGCTGCTGATAAGAGTGGATTGGGAGCAATACGAGTGATGATGGCAATGTTCGTTGGCTCGTCCGTAAGGAATCTTTGATAGTGTAAAGTTTGAAGCTCGACTGGTGAGAACTTCTAATTTAAACTATTTATTTATTTAAATTAGTTAATTTTTAATTAGCTGAGATAATTATAATTTGTTGATGATGGTTGTGTGATGGATGTTATTATGTGAATGGATATGCATGTAGTTGGATAACACACCGAACACTGGAAGCGTTATCGACAGTAACACTTGTGCACAACTGAACTGTTTGTTGTTGATGATAACGATAATTCATTATCATCTGATGTATATGGTTGATTTACTCTGTTTGTATGATGCACACACAATACCATGGTTATGGGATCATACAGGTGATAAATTTTATTCCACTTCCATATAAATGTAGTTTGATTTTCTATTATTAAATATTATCATGGCCAGTTTATTCAAAATAAGATTTTGAAAATTTGAATATGGTTTTATATGTTTGAAAACATAATTTGATAATATATATAAACCAGAACGTTTTAGGATGACAAAGAGGATGGTGTCTAGGCTTGGGTTTCGAAATTCAGTTTCCTGCTCTCCCTGGCCATCCCTAACTGGTCCGACAATGGGATGGTAAATTCGAAACCTAAATTGAAACGTAATTTGAACCTGTTTTTTTAAATGATTGGAAATATAAATTAGATTGAAAGAACGTGGAAATTTATAATCATTATATGGTTTGAATAGAACGCACTATGATGCGACAATTCATAAATACTGATTTCAAGCTTTGAATGACTATGACTTGATTATTTTAAATTTACTTGACTTGAAATAAGGCGCGTTGAATTTCAAAGAATAATGGTATTTGAATAGAAAGGAAAATTTCGATTTTCGACATATGATTTCGAGTTATATTCAAAGCAAATTTTGAAATACGTGTAGTTGATGATCATAACGGAAGTCGAATAAAACAAGTTGAATAAATTGGAGAAATTTATGATTTATAAATTTCAAAGGCGAATAGGAATAGGGATATTTGAATTTCAAATAAGTTAAACTATTATTTTAACAACGGTACTTTGGTAATATTTCCAAGTGTTGTTATTGGTTTTGAAATTCATAAGCGTGAACTATTATTGAATATGAGAATGATCATGAAATAGTTCGAAGATTTATTTAAATATTGGAAATATTTATATGGAATTGAAATGGGTTTTCCAAATTTAAAAATTTGGATATGGTTGGAAATAAATCTTCGAATGTTTGATATTGATTCGGTAAATGAAAACTCTTATTATCTGAGGAATTTAAAAGGTAATTCACTGTTATTCCGCTTATAATATGAGTTGGATACGGTAATTAAATTGGAGATAAGTTGATGGTATTTCTATCCAGATCTAATGTCGAAGAGTTGAATAAATCTTTCAATTAAGATATGGGTTCTCAACCTGATTGAAATAAGTTAGATAGAAATAATCTTCGATATTTGGTATGGAATCTCATGATGCAAGCGTATACTATCTGGGGAATTTGAAAGATATTATTATATCGTTATTCAACTTATAATATCCGTTGATTTTGAGAATTTATATCAAATATAAGTGGATAAAATTTTTGTTTAATTTATAATTCAATATCGATTGATTTGGGTTTTGTGGTGAATCGTATCTTTAATAATATCATTCTTGAAACCCGATGAGATTGAATGGTAGGAATTCATATCGTAATTGGAGATTTAAGCAAATCTTTGATTCGAGGGAATTAAAGTAAAGCGAAGTTATCATCTTGGATTTCAAAGAAGAGTTTAAGATGACAACGAGATATATGAATTTAAGTAATTCAAATCTTGAGTCATAAATGAATTGGTAACTATGTGGAAGGAGATTTGAATTGAAAAGCCTGTGTGAACCATAGCTACTGTTTAAAGTACGCTTATTACTTGGAAAGACCGGGATCGAGTAAATGTTCGAAAACCATTCCAGGTAATAATATGACGTTATTCAAGACTTGGAAACGACGAATGAAGACTGGAAATATTTGAATTGTTTAGATGGATTGTCGATTGATGTCTCGGTTGGGTTGGCCACCCAATACGAGTTATGAGTTGCATGAGACCTGAACATATTCAAGTATTTTCAGGTTGTTGTTCCGTTCAGACCCAGAACAGATTTGTATGGATGGTGTGTCTGACATTGAAATTGACCGCATAGCATTGATTTCCGTTAATGCATATCGGATTTGTGGCAATATATTATCCTCGTCTCTAAGTCATATGAACTTAGAGGGTATGCATTGATTGAAATCAGTGATATGTCGTGAATTGTCAATGTGGCATACCCGAGTTATGAAACGAGCTAATGATGATCAAAAAAATGGCTTATCGAAGCATCGCTTTGGGTATGAAATGACATCGACAAACCTTACACCCCGGATTGATGAGAAACTGGCGGTTAGGTTTTATACTTATATATGAATTGATGATGAAGTTGTGCAGCAGTGGGAAACCACTTATGAACCTGGGGAAGTTGGGTATGTTCGGGGGGCCGTGTCTGGTCGAAAACCGTTAATCTGCCCTGACGATGTGTAGTCGGTGTCCGCGAATGGATGAAAAATCCGTTGAGGCACTTCGTTTTGTATCCCTGATTGACCTTTCGTGCCAGGAATCATCAAGTTGGAAATCCAAATCTCCAATACGAGCCAGACGATTTTATTTGTATATATATATGGCGACATATATTATGGGGTATCATGTCATCTAGGATTAATACATTTATTTGCGAAGTGATTTCCACATTTATATAATGATATTATAAGAGGATTTTCACGTATGAAAGCATGTTTGGGTATCATAAGATAAAACTCGCCCATCTGGTGTGCGCTTGCATTGTGTGATGTGGGACGAGCTTATGATAGCTTCATTTTCAAAAGTCATTGCGCATTTATATGCACGGGTGTTCACTTGGAGTAAACCCGTTCCGTGTTAGCGGCGTGGTCCGGTGAAATTCCCAACTTTAAAATGAATCATAAAGATAACTGTTTTGAGTTCTCACACCAGTCCCATGACTGACCTGGAGTTTATTGTTCCTTTCTAAACTCTGGGTTCCCATAATTTCCACACGGGCAGCCAGTAGTTTAGTTTTGCAGTTATAGATCGTTGAAGCAGGATCCAGAGCGCTATCAGAGTTGGAGTCCACGATAGAGTGAAGCTTCTGCTGTGTTTGTTCTTCCGCTGAGAGTATGGTTATATGTTTCCTTCTGCTGTGTAAATATCGATATACTCTGATGTATTCCTGGTAAATCTGATGTAATATTTTGTAATGAAATAAAAAGTTCTGTTGTTTTGTTCAATATACGTATGTACCCATAACAATTCATCTTTGTGAACGGTTTAAGTTGGTTTAATTACCGGTGAAAAATCGGGCAAAAAGATGGGTCGTTACAGTTGGTATCAGAGCTTTGGTTATACAAAGCTATAGGGTACGTATATATTTGGACAAAAGAAAAGGACTCCTCAGAGTTATATTTTCTCATTAGAGATAGGGATAGAAATACCCTAGAATGAGATTTTGGAATATTATGATGAGAGAACGTATTTTAAAATCCATGTAAGGTATTTTAAACAAGTAAATCATTTTGGAAACGATAATTATTTGAAATATATTTTGAAATATAATGGAAATAAGGATTTCGAGTGTTTTATTCGACGACACAATTGGACTATCAAGTATATGGGGATTTTGAATATACGCCTAGCTAACGTATATACGAAGTCCAATATATACTAGGTAGATGTAGGGTCACACTCTAGTCGCTCGAGGATGATTTTACTGATGACCATGGCACCATCAGTAGTTATTTTTGAGTTTCGAAAGTGGGATGACTATATGGTTTCAATTAAGACGTCGAGGAATACTTGAACCATTTCGATATGTTAGAAATATTAAAAGGGAATATAATATGTTATAGATGCAAACCAACCATTGTGTTAATAACCTGAAAGGATATTTTAGAAGTAAACAATAATTAAGAATTAGAAAGAACACATAAGTGTGAAAATTCATTAAGAAATTATATCAATACCACCCCTTAAGGAAACTGAAGATGATTTAGGCTTAAGTTAAGAATTTGTTTAAAGAGACGATTTTGACTTGACTTAAGAATGAGTTTAAAAAGTTAATCTAAATCGTAACAAACTTCAAAGTAGAAAAATTTGGATCTTTGAAATATTAAATGTGAAGAAGTGATTTCTGAAAATGTTAAGATAAAATATTTGAAACTACCCTAGCTTGAACCTGTGTACACATAATCAGAATGCGCAGAGGAAGCGTGATGGTATTTTAAATAAAACTGTTTAAGAGACTTTCCGGCTAATTGACAAAGAAAATTTTCTAAACAAGATTCGATATTTAAACAGGGATGAAAAGAGTTATATGTATTTATGAATTTAAAGTGAATTTAGAGAAAAAAGTGTTATTCGATTAGATGAATATGACAACTAAAATATAAATATTAAATGAGTATAACTTATAAAGGGGTCAATATGAGATTGGAAACAATTGGAATTTTGAAATAGAATGAGTGTTTCGAAAGTATAATTCCATCTCTTTCTTTGTCGCTAGGTTTTACCCGACCATTGTCATCTTTTGAATATCACCCGAATTGTCATACTTGAAATTTTACTGTCCAACTTTATCTCTGAACTCTTCTTATTTCCCTGCTCGGATAAAGTCAGGGACAAGTGAATTAACTTGGATTCAAAACATGTATTTTTGAATTATCTATTAAATTGAATTTGAATTCGTATTGAGTGCGATAGAATTTCTAATACTAAACTTGACCAAGATGTTATTTGCAAGATAATGGAAAATTTTAGGAAAATTCATTTGAGAACTTGAATTTAAATTTCTAATTAAGCACTTAGTCTTATAAGTGATAAGAAATCATGGGGTCCATAAGAGTAAGTTAGAAAGATAATTTCCAAACTTTAAAATTCTCTTAGGGTTGTAGACCTCTAAGTATTAGACCGTATCTCTCCCAATTTCTCCTTAATGGTAGGATAGCAGCTCTGAGTCAAACTCAGAGAATTCGATTATAAACAAGACCCGCGACGACCCTAGTAATCACGAGATCATAGAAGTATCCTTAGACTTTACCTTTAGTGTGAATTTGATTGAGTACCCTGAGAATGATATGAGCCTTGGTTCTGATTATTACATTTCTGATATGTTGAGAGAGAAATGGGAATTTAAAATTGGTTAGGGAGTTTAAATTTTTTCCGACTTCCTTTTCGAGGACGAAAAGTTTCTAAGGGGGGGTGAATGTAACATCCCAGAATTTTAATTAAGTTTGATTTGGATTTTTATTTATATAATTTTGGATTTTCTAAATATAAATTGATTATTATAAGGTTTGGATATGAATTTTAACTTTGAATAAGTATTTTGTTTTATTAAATATGATTTTTCATAAGAAAACTTATTTTAAAAGTTATATATAATTTATAAGATTTTATGTTAGGTAATGATATTTTTCTGATTTTGATAATATTGATTTGTAAAATATGAATTTATTAAAGAATAATTTGTTGTTAAAGATTACACAATGAATGATTTTACCTTTCTTTAATAATGTCTATAAAATATATTAAGCATTTATTTTAAACCAATTAGTATAAATTTTGATAAAGTGTTTATAAATACTTTTGAAATAATTTGTGAATTTAAAATATTTTTTTATATATGATAACTTATAATTTTGATTGTTAAGATCCATAAATGTTGCATTTATAAGTATGACAAAGTTTGGTTACATTTATAAATGTTACAACTATGTTGATAATTTAAATAAATTAAATAAGGTTCTAAGATAATTATGAGAGTGATGTGTCCATGTAGTGTCTTCATGCATGTTGCTAACACCTTAATATGATCCATGTGTCCCTCTTAGGTGTTTGAATGCATGTTATTAGCTTCATTAAACATTCCAAGTGTCTCTTATTAAAATGACTTAAATACCCTTCTTAGTGCCTATATATACACCTACTCTCATTCAAGAAAAAATCATATTACAATTGTATCTCACGTTCAAAATATTTCTGCTTCTTGAAGTCTTCTATTTCACTTACTGTAAATGAAAATTTACATTTTTCTCCATTCAAAAATCAATATCTCCCAATCCATTCAGTTTTAGCAAAAATGTTATGCACGAATGTTGTTCGGATCATCGTTTCCGATTTAGAAAAAAAAAACGGATCGAGTTTTCGTTGAGAGTGGAGAGAGTTATAAATCAAAAACTGAAAATGTGAAGAATGGGTTCAAAAACTTCAAAAATTAAAATCTCTCAATCCGCTTTGAATTAATTGATGCCGTCAGCGCCGTTACGATCAGCGAAGAACCTAGTATTTTTGGTGCAAGTTTCATTCGATTCCGTGTCGATGATTTGAATTGTTCAAAATTAGGTTTTGAGTTCATCGATGGAGGAAGCAACGGTTGGTGAATCGGAGTGTGGAGTTGCGATGAGGAAGGAAAGAGCTTTGTTGCGGTTCGTTTTGGTGGAATTCGGTGCAATTTTGTGTCGATGTCTTTACAAGGGACGTACAGTTTTCTCACTCCAAGCGTTGGGTTTAGGTGCGGATCTTCGAAGGAGAGGGCTGAGGTCGTGGCGAGATGGTGCAAATTGAAGAGGAGAGGAAGAGAAACTTGCGAGTGCTTTCGGATTGAAGATCGGTTGAGTTTTTGGTGTGTACATGTGCACACGGTGCACATATGAATGCGTTCCAGTAAATACAAAGAAGGGAGGAGCGTGGAAGCAGAAGAAGGTGGGATGGGCCGGTTTTGGTGAATATGGGCTTTGGGCCGAGCTTGGTATGTTTTATTTTCGTTTTTATCTAAGTTAGTTTTGTTCAAACTTCAAACAACAATATCTCGCTCACTTTATATCGGATTTGCTCGCCGTCAGAAGCGTTAGAATCGTATCTGAAAATAGAACGCAGTGATATATAAATTTGATAATTTTTGTTAAGTATAAATTTATATAAAAATAAAATGAATATCCTTATATATATAAATATATATATATAGAGCGAGCGTTGTTATTAATTAAATTTCGATATAAAATCAGCAGAAAATTTCCAGCTGCTGATAAGAGTGGATTGGGAGCAATACGAGTGATGATGGCAATGTTCGTTGGCTCGTCCGTAAGGAATCTTTGATAGTGTAAAGTTTGAAGCTCGACTGGTGAGAACTTCTAATTTAAACTATTTATTTATTTAAATTAGTTAATTTTTAATTAGCTGAGATAATTATAATTTGTTGATGATGGTTGTGTGATGGATGTTATTATGTGAATGGATATGCATGTAGTTGGATAACACACCGAACACTGGAAGCGTTATCGACAGTAACACTTGTGCACAACTGAACTGTTTGTTGTTAATGATAACGATAATTCATTATCATCTGATGTATATGGTTGATTTACTCTGTTTGTATGATGCACACACAATACCATGGTTATGGGATCATACAGGTGATAAATTTTATTCCCCTTCCATATAAATGAAGTTTGATTTTCTATTATTAAATATTATCATGGCCAGTTTATTCAAAATAAGATTTTGAAAATTTGAATATGGTTTTATATGTTTGAAAACATAATTTGATAATATATATAAACCAGAACGTTTTAGGATGACAGAGAGGATGGTGTCTAGGCTTGGGTTTGGAAATTCAGTTTCCTGCTCTCCCTGGCCATCCCTAACCGGTCCGATAACGGGATGGTAAATTTGAAACCTAAATTGAAACGTAATTTGAACCTGTTTTTTTAAATGATTGGAAATATAAATTAGATTGAAAGAACGTGGAAATTTATAATCATTATATGGTCTGAATAGAACGCACTATGATGCGACAATTCATAAATACCGATTTCAAGCTTTGAATGACTATGACTTGATTATTTTAAATTTACTTGACTTGAAATAAGGCGCTTTGAATTTCAAAGAATAATGGTATTAGAATAGAAAGGAAAATTTCGATTTTCGACATATGATTTCGAGTTATATTCAAAGCAAATTTTGAAATACGTGTAGTTGATGATCATAACGGAAGTCGAATAAAACAAGTTGAATAAATTGGAGAAATTTATGATTTATAAATTTCAAAGGCGAATAGGAATAGGTATATTTGAATTTCAAATAAGTTAAACTATTATTTTAACAGCGGTACTTTGGTAATATTTCCAAGTGTTGTTATTGGTTTTGAAATTCATAAGCGTGAACTATTATTGACTATGAGAATGATCATGAAATAGTTCGAAGATTTATTTAAATATTGGAAATATTTATATGGAATTGAAATGGGTTTTCCAAATTTAAAAATTTGGATATGGTTGGAAATAAATCTTCGAATGTTTGATATTGATTCGGTAAATGAAAACTCTTATTATCTGAGGAATTTAAAAGGTAATTCACTGTTATTTCGCTTATAATATGAGTTGGATACGGTAATTAATATTGGAGATAAGTTGATGGTATTTCTATCCAGATCTAATGTCGAAGAGTTCAATAAATCTTTCAATTAAGATATGGGTTCTCAACCTGATTGAAATAAGTTAGATAGAAATAATCTTCGATATTTGGTATGGAATCTCATGATGCAAATGTATACTATCTGGGGAATTTGAAAGATATTATTATATCGTTATTCCACTTATAATATCCGTTGATTTTGAGAATTTATATCAAATATAAGTGGATAAAATTTTTGTGTAATTTATAATTCAATATCAATTGATTTGGGTTTTGTGGTGAATTGTATCTTTAATAATATCATTCTTGAAACCCGATGAGATTGAATGGTAGGAATTCATATCGTAATTGGAGATTTAAGCAAATCTTTGATTCGAGGGAATTAAAGTAAAGCGAAGTTATCATCTTGGATTTCAAAGAAGAGTTTAAGATGACAACGAGATATATGAATTTAAGTAATTCAAATCTTGAGTCATAAATGAATTGGTAACTATGTGGAAGGAGATTTGAATTGAAAAGCCTGTGTGAACCATAGCTACTATTTAAAGTACGCTTATTACTTGGAAAGACCGGGATCGAGTATATGTTCGAAAACCGTACCAGGTAATAATATGACGTTATCAAGACTTGGAAACGACGAATGAAGACCGGAAATATGTGAATTGTTTAGATGGATTGTTGATTGATGTCTCGGTTGGGTTGGCCACCCAATACGAGTTATGAGTTGCATGAGACCTGAACATATTCAAGTAATTTTGGGTTGTTGTTCCGTTCAGACCCAGAACGGATTTGTATGGATGGTGTGTCTGACATTGAAATTGATCGCATAGCATTGATTTCCGTTAATGCATATCGGATTTGTGGCAATATATTATCCTCGTCTCTAAGTCATATGAACTTAGAGGGTATGCATTGATTGAAATCAGTGATATGTCGTGAATTGTCAATGTGGCATACCCGAGTTATGAAACGAGCTAATGATGATAAAAAAAATGGCTTATCGAAGCATCGCTTTGGGTATGACGTGACATCGACAAACCTCACACCCCGGATTGATGAGAAACTGGCGGTTAGGTTTTATACTTATATATGAATTGATGATGAAGCTGTGCAGCAGTGGGAAACCACTTATGAACCTGGGGAAGATGGGTATGTTTGGGGGGCCATGTCTGGTCGAAAACCGTTGATCTGCCCTGACGATGTGTAGTCGGTGTCCGTGAATGGATGAAAAATCCGTTGAGGCACATCGTTTTGTATCCCTGATTGACCTTTCGTGCCAAGAATCATCAAGTTGGAAATCCAAATCTCCAATACGAGCCAGACGATTTTATTTGTATATATATATGGCGACATATATTATGGGGTATCATGTCGTCTAGGATTAATACATTTATTTGCGAAGTGATTTCCACATTTATATAATGATATTATAAGAGGATTTTCACGTATGAAAGCATGTTTGGGTATCATAAGATAAAACTCGCCCATCTGGTGTGCGCTTGCATTGTGTGATGTGGGACGAGCTTATGATAGCTTCATTTTCAAAAGTCATTGCGCATTTATATGCACGGGTGTTCACTTGGAGTAAACCCGTTCCGTGTTAGCGGCGTGGTCCGGTGAAATTCCCAACTTTAAAATGAATCATAAAGATAATTGTTTTGAGTTCTCACACCAGTCCCACGACTGACCTGGAGTTTATTGTTCCTTTCTAAACTCTGGGTTCCCATAATTTCCACACGGGCAACCAGTAGTTTAGTTTTGCAGTTATAGATCGTTGAAGCAGGATCCAGAGCGCTATCAGAGTTGGATTCCACGATAGAGTGAAGCTTTTGCTGTGTTTGTTCTTCCACTGAGAGTATGGTTATATGTTTCCTTCCACTGTGTAAATATCGATATACTCTGATGTATTCCTGGTAACTCTGATGTAATATTTTGTAATGAAATAAAAAGTTCTGTTGTTTTGTTCAATATACGTATGTACCCATAACAATTCATCTTTGTGAACGGTTTAAGTTGGTTTAATTACCGGCGAAAAATCGGGCAAAAAGATGGGTCGTTACACAAATGATTACTTCGGTGAGGTTCGCTAATCCCGACTAGTTTGAATTGATATTCAAAAGTAGATTAAAGAATAAATTTAAAGGAATTTATCTTTGATAAAATTAATGGGAATCTTTCCCTAAGAATGTGAAATTTAGAAACTAACTGTCAGTTAGCTAAGCAGAATGGTTTTCTGGATATTGATCTGATGTTGGTTTCGGCCTTTGGGGTTAATATTTGGGGAATTGTTCTCTTACTAATTTACGGTTAGTGGATGATGAATTGGAATGAGGCGTATGTTGTGTTTGTGTAACACTTGTTTACTATATACGCGAGTTATTCGGAAAGACCGGATTTATCCCATTCTGAATAACTGATACGACGATAAGTCGAAGATGAAGACGGTGGTCGAACACCGGAGGTCTTCACATCGTTTGGGTGATTACTAATGATCTTGATTGGGATGTACACCCAAGAAGATGGAAACAGTTGGTGATCGTCCAGACGTACTTGGAGATCGATGGATATGCGGGGTACTAGGTGCCTCCTGTTTCGTTCAGACCCAGAACGGACTTGTAAATGGACTGTGTGTCTGACATTGGATTTCATTCTATGTGATTGATATCGGTTGCATGGAGTGGTTTGCCTGTGTGGCATGCTAAGATGCAAATGATCAAGGCTTCTGTTGAAAAGCAAAGTCCTGTGGTTGATGATCAAAGCACGGCCTTTGTGGTGTAGCTTTGTGTAACGTTGATTCGCGAGCCTCACACCCCAGTGGTGAACCAAAAACGGGAGAGGACTTCAGGGAGGACACGCGTTTCTTTCTAGCTAGAAGTGGCGTCAGTAGTTTTACACGCCCTGATGAGTTTGACTTATGTGGTTGTTGCTGTTGCGAGGCGCCTCGGATTGATCGGTGACTATGTGAAGCCGATGGAGTCATTCGTTGGCTCATTTGCGCCTCATAGGGTGGGGAGACACAGTGTTCAGGCATTTTAGTCCACATTGGTGGACCGGCCCTGACAATCCAAGGTGCAGTTGCGGCTGTTCCTGAGACATGGTAGGCTAGATTGTCTCGAATCGGTAGAGGACTATCTTTTGCCTCGGTTCAAAGATGGAAATCCAACTTCCAAATACGTGACATTTGTGGTTTTGATTGTAGAGCCTAGTATGGCGACATGATATATGGTACCCATGTCGTCTATGATTGATATTTATGATTTGAAGTTGTTTTATACACTATGCACTTATAATAGTATCAAATTATTTGTTTTAAACGTACTAAGCATGTTTGGCTATTATAAGGGAAAACCCTATCCCCCGGCTTGCGTTGCATTGTGTGATAGGACCTGGGTCTTATAATAGCTTCATTTTTCTTTACTTAGCATTGCGCTATTTGTTTTATGCACTGGTATTCCTGGGAGGAAACCCGTTCCGTGTTATACGGTGTGGTCCCTTGATTTACCTAACTTTAAGATAAAGATTAATAACTGTTTTAGTTCTCACACCAGTCACATGACTGACCTGGAGTTTATTGTTTTAACCTAAACTCTGGGTGCCCTTATTTTGACATGGGCAGCTAGTAGTTTTGGTTTTGCAGATTTATATTCACAGGATCCTGGTTTACAGCTGGAATGATATCCGGAAAGCTTTGTATCCGTATATCTCCTTCAGTTGTGCATTTTATTATTTTCCGCTGCTATGTAATGTATTATAATCTCTGATATTTTCTGTGTAATATTTATTCATTTATACTCTGTATATTCTTGTATTCTAATGGAATTGTTGTAATATACAATGAAATGTTCTTCCGTCTGCGTTATGATATGGCTTGTTCTCGACTCAATCCGCGCTTTCCTCACCGGGGAAGTTCGGGTCGTTTCACTATTCGTATCCGAAAGCATCTGTTGACAGCTCTAAATATTGGCATCTTAACATATATAGTGAAAAAAAATTTGATTATTGGCATGATTTATTTGTAACTTACTTGCTCACATTAATTTGGTGCATTAACTTTATATTTTTATGTATTTATAGAAACATATATTATGTCCAGCTATGTACGTAACTATATGCAATTGTTAATTTTTTAGTATGTTATTAGTTTTCATATATAGTCAATGAATGTTATGCTAGATCTTGGTTCATTATTAAGGATCTTCATTTATTTTTTATATTGGTGTAAATAAAATTTTTCTTTTCTCTATAACTTGAGTTCAACCAACATAGCTCCTAATTGTCTTCTTTGGTTGCAAAAGAAAATTACTAACTTACTGGTGGTCTACAATTATAAATAACAATTGTGTGAATCCGTGACCATATTATTATTAGTTAAAGTTTATTAAGGTATATATTTTGTTAATCTTTTATTATCACCGCTTCCATCATAAAGCTAGACAACTATGGATAAAGTCTGCATATTTGTCGTAACTACAACGGTAAGTATGTTTACCTATATTTTATTTCTGTAGACCCAGCTCTTTGTTTCTACTTAATCGTATACTTCGAATGTATCACATACTCATTCAAAAATTAAGGTTAACACAACCATATGTATATCACATTTTTGTTTTCTACTTACAGGATTTTATTTAGCAAACAATATAGCATGCAACGGAAACATTATTTCATCATACGCCTTTCTATTTTAGAGGACTCAAACTTGCGAATTCACCGTAGTGCATTTGGCCTTTTTTTTTTACTATTGGCATGTACATTGTAAACTTTCGAACTTTTTACCAATACATATGTTTGAGAACATTCGGTCCTATTGCTGTCAACAAGGATTGTGTACTTATGCTAATATTATAATTATAATTACATTTCACATCGCTTTCTGTAAATAGAACATTTTTATTATTAAAAATATATTTTAGTTCTCTTACTTCGAATATGATATTTTCACTATACCCGTGTGCGAAACACGGGTCCACACTAGTTATTAATAATAGAACAATAAAAATGCCTCTTTTTTTATTGCAAAAACACATTCCCCTTTAGTAGATCGTTCTCCTTTTATGCCCCTTTTGTATACTCCGTTCACAGTCCCTTTCATATCCCTCAAGAACGACAGAATACTTCATAGGGGGACGCCTCTATCGCTTCGGCCACCCAAGGGCTGTCCTCGCTTGATAGAGTCTAAACTGACATGTATTCATAAAAAATGAATTAGAATTCATTTTTGATGTCTCACGCTATACCACCCATGAGCCACTCTAAACGCTAGTTTTTGTTAAACAAAAATGGTAAAAGAGTAGAACAAAAGGAATGGTCATTACAAATACAAAAAATAGAGAAAAACAATATTAAAGTAGGTATAAAAATGTGATTTGTGTATTTATTTAAATGAGTTGGAAAAGCATGAAAGCATGAGAGAAATGGTTTTTGACCTATCATAAAATGTGAATAAAAAGGAACAAAATTATTTATATGTTATAAACCATTCTCCAAGTCGATCGTTTTCCATCTATTTCTCATTTCCCGTGCTACGTGTTGAAAATGCAAAAATACAGATTTCATTTTCAAATCAAACACAACATAATAATTTTCGGTTGAATCTACACTTTCTCGATTTCATGCCTATGTCCTTTCTCACCCATGATATTTCCCATTGCTTTTTCATTAGTCTATTAAACATTGCCATGAAAGTAAGGTTCTGCTAACACCTCATATCGACACTCATACTACTAAAGAGTGTTCATACGTAATACTGATTGATAATATGAAGAATGAGTTGATAGTGAGCTGTCACATGTGAATATTCCATTGGGATAACACTAGTTTTATATAAAGCTTGAATTTAAAATATAAATTTTGGTCAATTTTGATGAAGGAAATGGGATTCTGACCCTTGTATGTTGTGGTATCAACCATTAAGTGCTACACACTGGTTTACTTGGAGCTTACCTCACCAACAACTATGGAAACATCTTTTAATGCTTGTAAAAAGAGATAATGTTGTTTTATTGTTACAATCTTTTCTATGTAATTATTATTTTTCAAATTTTGATTGTATCTGTTAGGGAACTAGGGTGTCTATAACACAGTGTTAATGGATCTTAAGGCTATTCGGACACTAGAGAGATGAAGTGTATTTACTATATCTATTCAATATTCGAATAGAAAGAAATTAGTAATAAAATAAAATGTAGTAACTAGTTTGGATTAACCAATCCTACATCCAGTCCTGCACTTCACTGTGAAAAATTTCTCTATAATCTCTTGCTTTCCACGGGTGGTAAGAACACCTTTACAATCTTGATTTCACGGGCTACGAGATACTCCTCCTTATCAACAGCAATAAACAATGGCAAGTAGTCGTACCTTCAATACATATTCTTGCAGATTTGATACAATGATCCTATTGAGCTCCAATAGCAATATATCATTGAATCCTTTGAGGAAATAGGATAAAATCATAGAGAGAATGATATAAATTCAAGTACAAGTCTTTGATATTGTTTGGCTTGCAAATCAATGAAGAATAGGACTGAAAGAGAGTGTATTTGCAAGAATAATAGGATAACATTCAATGGATTAGAGAATATATGGAGAAGAAGGAGTAGAAGAAAATGTGAAAATATGATGTGAAATTCGTTTCTAGGACCCTTTAAATAGTGTTTGAAAGGATGTGTCTTTTGGGAACGGGTGGAGCGAAATAAATCTCAATTTGAATTTGAAAATATGGAAATTCGTTATATGTCGACATAGGCAAAAATGTATGTCGGCATATCTTCTGTGGCAAAAGACACATATAAGTGTCGCAAATATTCAGCACTTCATATTTCCTTGTATTTATGAATTTTGGTAATTTGGTTGAGATCAATGGTTGATTATCTTCAAGTAGAATTGCCATAGGTCTTTAACAGGATATTCTAAGGTTCAACCAGCTCCTCCTCACTTCAAACACCTCTATTCTTCATCATTCTTCTCTAATAGGCTTTAGTCTTGTTTGGTCTTTAATTGTTCTAATTATCCTTCTTCTATAATTATTCTTTTGTACTCTTGTTTAAATATCTCTAAAATATTTCTAATCTAACTGCACTACTCAAAGATATGTTAGTAATAATGTTTATATGGTTGTTGCCATCAAAATCAATACCTAGGGTACCTAGGGTATTAACAATCTCCACCTTCTTGATGATGATAACCATATAAATATTTGAGAGATAAAATACGATACTTTTTATATTTGACTCCCCCTAACTCTGTGCACTCCCCCTATCATTTTGTCCATTATATTTATACTTTTTTTTACCCCTTTTTCATCAACAAAACAGGGTAGAAATAATTATTTAGTTTATTGCTGGACAATATACAGAGTTCGTATATGCATATAAATAAAACACAAGTGGGGAAATCAAAATATGAAATAAACTAAATAATCAGATGGGTTTTAGAGTTATCGACTTTGTTGATGCCAATAACAAAATTCTTTTCATATTTATTTGAGATTCAATAGATTTCTTGTCATATTCTTTGAGCATCGACTATTTGGTACCTGAAAAATTATAAAATATGCACACTTGTACCCTTTTTATTTCAGGGTCCATGGGGTTAAGTTTTGGGATGCCGAATCCATGAAGAATTTGAATCCCCTTTCAGAATATAATCATTAGATAAATGAACCTTATTAATAAAATTATCAATATATTTTTCTTTTTCAGTATTATCCAACCATTTTGGAACCCATAAATTAATGAACCTATTTGGAGGACTTAACTTTAATTTCCTTAGTTTTGGTTTGAACTTTGTGGCTTTAACAAACTAAGTATATTATGTACTATTTTTCTTTGATTTAGCCTTAGGGGTATATCCAATTCCATGCTTATTCCTAGTGTTTTTAGATGCAGACAATAATTTCTCTAGATTATCCTTTCCTTTGTTAAATTTATTAATATATGTTTTCATTTTATCAAAATCCTTACTATGGTTAAGAATAACATTGTCTACAGATGTTAGTTTCTTATTCAGATCAGTGATCTGTGACTTTATTGAAAGATTTTCTAATGTTAAGGACTCATTTTCACATTTTAGTTTTTCAAAACATCCAAGTGTTAAATCCTTTTCATTTTTACGAGCATTAAATCTTTCAATTTCATCTTCTAGACGTTGTTTTTCTTTACTCAACTTTTCATTAGATATTTTTAATCTATCTATTTCTAGCAAACTATTATTGTACTTTTTCCTAAGTATTTCATAATCCTGATGCATATCATTTAAACTTTAGTAATTTCTTTATCAAAATTCCATGCCTGGACATCCATTGCCATGAAGCATACATTGGCCTTTTCCGTTTCTGAATCACTATCACTTGACGATGTATCTGAATCATCCCATGTTGCATTGAATGCTTATTTCCTCTCCTTATTGAAAGTATTTGAAAAGTACTTTAGTTTTCTCGAGTTGGGACAGTCTCTTTTCAAAAGACCGGGTTGATCACATTCAAAACATTTAACAACATTTCCATTTCTGGAATTATTTTTGTTAGTTTTTCGAAGTTTCTTCGTTATCCAGTACTTCAAGAATTTCTTGATCTTCTTGGTAATAAACTCGAGATCATCATCAATAGCATCATCATCTGATTCATCATTGTCGATCATAGCACTAAGTGCCAGTGATTTCTTCTCATTTCCCAAATTCTATTTTCTAACCCGCAACTTCACATCATACGACATTAGATTACCAGTTAATTCTTCTATTGACATAGTACTGATATCATTGGCTTCTTCGATTTCAAGACTCTTATGATCCCATTCACTAGGAAGCGAATTCAAGATCTTTCTGACTTAGTCTTCTTCAGCAATTTTCTTTTCTAATGATATTAAGGCTTGTACAATATCTTGAAATCTAGAATACATATCAGAAATAGACTCATTTGGTTTCATTTGAAAAAGTTGAAACTGGTGATTCAGCACAAAATATCTTTGTCAGATTTACTTTATTGGTGCCTTCGTGTGTGACTTTTAGTGTTCTCCAAATTTCTATGCAGAATTACATATATAAACTCAATTAAATTCATTTCTACCTAAAGAGCAAAATTAAATGTTCAAGGTCTTAGAATTATTAAGTGCTTGTGTCTTTTGGTCTAGTGTCCATTTTGAATATTCAGTTTGAGGCTCTGTATACTCTATTTGGGTAATGTTCCAAATATCTAAACCATTAGACTGCACATAAAATCTCATCCTACAAGCCTAATAAGCATAATTACTGCCATAAAATAGAGGAGGTCTAGTGGTAGATTGCCCTTCTATAAAAGAATTATTAAAGGTGTTACTAGTGTCACGAGCCATTAATAATTTTCAAAAAAAATCAGATTATTTTAACTTGGGAAACCTTGCTCTGATACCAATTGTTTGGGAACCGGGGTGTCTATAACACCGTGTTAATGGATCTTAAGGCTATTCAGATACTAGAGAGATGAATTGTATTTACTATATCTATTCAATATTCAAATAGAAAGAAATAAGTAATAAAATAAAATGCAGTAAAGTAAATAACACTAGGATTTTTATACTGGTTCGGATTAACCAATCCAACATCCTGTCTTGTAGTTCACCGTGTTGAATTTCACTATAATCGCTTGCTTTCCACAGGTGGAAGAACACCTTTACAATCTTGATTTCATGCGCTACAAGATATACCTTCTCCTTATCAACAACAAATAATGGCAAGTAGTTGTATCTTCAATACAGATTCTTGCAGATTTGGTACAATGATCCTATAGACCTCCAATGGCAATATATCTTTGAATCCTTTGAGCAAATAGGATAAAATCAAAGAGAAAATGGTATGAATTCAAGTATAACTCTCTGATATTGTTTGTCCTGCAAATCAATGAAGAATAGGAGTGAAAGAAAGTAGATTTGCAAGAATAATAAGATAGTATTCAATGAAATTTTGTAGAGAATATACGGAGGAGTAGAAGAAAATGTGAAAATTTGTTTCCAAGACCCTTTACATAGTGTTTGAAAGGATGTGTATTTTGTTGAAAGGGTGGAGGGAAATAAATTTTCAATTTGAATTTGAAAATCTTGAAATCCATTATAAGTTGACATAGGCAAAAATGTATGTTGACATATCTTGTGTGGCTAAAGACACATATAAGTGTCGCAAATATTCAGCACTTTAGATTTCCTTATATTTGTGGATTTTGGTGATTCGGTTGAGATAAATAGTTGATTATCTTCAAGTAGAATTGCCATGGGATCTTTAACAGGATATTCTAAGGTTCAACCAACTTCTCATCACTTCAAACACCTCTGTTCTTCGGCATTTTTTCTCAAATAGGCTTTGGTCTTCTTTGTTCTTCAATTGTTCTGATTATCCTTCTTTTAGAATTATTCTTTTGTACTCCTATCTAAATATCTCCATAATATATATAACGTAACTGCACAACTCAAAGATACGTTAGTAGTAATGTTTATATGGTTGTTGTCATCAAAATCAATACATAGGGTATTAACAGTATCAGCTACTTGGCATGTGCACCAGGTTTGTATAATTTTAACATTACATTATTATTTAATTGAATATGTTTTTGTAAAAGTATTTTTTAATTTTCTGTAATTAGAGAAAAGAATTATTTCCTATTTAAGTACATAATTAATATATTTTTTGTTCATGTACCAGTTTGATTTTTTGCGCATTGTGCTTAATTTGTAATAAGAGTTGATATCAAAAAGAAAAATTATTCTATAGGAAAGTCTAAGTGAATTTACTATAGAACAAGAACTATAATCCAAAACTTCAATTGCTAAATGACACACCATGGTTATTGTGCATGAGGATGTTGGTACTATATTGTTGACATTTGATAATCCAAACTCTACACGGAACAATGCCCATGGTTGATAATAAATTTTTAGATACCATTATCCCCTCTTCTAGATATCGTGCTAACACTTAATTATCTATATTTTATTTTTTATGAGTGATGGATGTACAATCCAACCAGAACATTGATGGTGTAAATTATGTTAATCTAGGAAATGTTGAATGATGATTGCAAGAGAAGATATGTAAAATTTTGATGATCGTAAGAGATGATGGTGATCAAAAAGCAAAGGAGATGAAGTATTAAGAGAAATTTGGTGAAGATATGGAATAATTAAAATTTTGTTACATTTTTAGTTAGTTAAAATTATAGGCTAAGAATTAAAGTTTATATTATGTTTTAATCTTAAACATGATTCATTGAATTTCACTTACTGGCATACTGTTCTCTTGTGCAATTCATATGATATGTTTCTTCTTTTGGTATTTTGAACAACTAAATTGAATAAATTGGATGGCGTGTATCCACATAATTTGCATTGGTTATGGTCGCAATGGCATCGTTAAAATTTAGCTATTTTTTTCTAAGTTGTTGCTTTAAGAGTTGAGGCCCCAACATAGGTCAGTTGCAGTAGGATGGATGGCGTTCCCGATGAGAGGGTGTTATAGCTTAGGATGCCAGAGCTTGGCTTGGATGAATGTCCAGGAGGATTTCATTGGTTGGCACGCTCTTCATTGTTGTTAGGGGGTTGGAAGGTTTTCAGGTGGGCTTTCTGGTTATGGGCGGCTGGTGTGCATCATTATTGCTTTGGTTACTTGTTTTAACTATTACGATATTTTACGCTTTAGAAATTAGACGTCACAATGGCTCCGCTAAGTTAGCGACACCATCATAGCACGTATTTTGCATAAAAATATAGGACTCATAGTGACATCGCTATATTTTAATGACATCATAATGACACCACTCATCTAACTTTTTAGCAACATCGTGCATTTAGTGACGCTTGCTATTCTGATGCACATGTGGTGTCAATAAGGCATCGCTAAAATTATAAGTAATTCCATACTGACATCAAAATCATGCCAGAAAATCGTAGATTTGTAGTAGTGTATTGTTCGAAAGGATAGTAAAATGGGCATTGTAGTTTTTTAATTACATAAATGTAGAACCTAACGCTTTTTTTTCCGAATATCGAAATAATGATCTGATGTACTTAAAACCAATGCACTATTAGTTTTACTATTTCAGAAAGTTCACACAACAAATATATATATAAAGTATTTGCAATATAAAACTTGTAGTCGTAATGTTCATTGTGCAACCACACCATACAACAGATAAATACACATAAATTTAATTCTTCCAAAATACCAAATAGTGGAAGTGAAAATATTCAAAGTTCGTCAATTTGTGTACGTTGAGAATTTCGGTCAACTTGGAGGTAAAAATACGTGATTAATTGACAAACATCCATGCCTTAACTGGTTAAGGCAATTGGAAAGACCCAGGAGGTCATGGGTTCGATTCGATCAGATCCTCTTGCCACGGTAGTATGGTACATACTATCCAAATTTGTATATATAAGTATCCGATTTCAAAAAAAAAAAAGACATGATCAACGAAACTGGCAAATGTCAAATATAGCACATTGTTTAGGCGTGGAATTTTTTTGTTGATTGGGTAAATTATCTCACACATGAAATGACACTAGGTAAGTTTAAAGAGAACTGGATTTCTAAGTACCAGTATCTAAGGGATGTAGGGTTGTATTTCCGTCATGTGAATGAGATCAACTAAACTTCTATGGTTATCAGGGTTGTGTTACTCTACATGGAATAACAGAGGAACAAGTAAAATTTATAACACAAAATTTTACCTTTAACATGCTATTATAATTCACAAGAATGTGTGTATGCTTGTGTTTAATATGGATGTATACATGCATATGTATGCATATATACGCACATACATGTAATATATATATATATATATATTACAAAAAAAATTAATTTGTACTTTATTACTAATATATATAAAATATTTTACATCCTTAGTTGTATAACTTCCAAACAATTGAAACATCACTCTCCTAAAAACTCACTCTTATTGAAAGGAATTGTACAAACTAAACATATAAAATCTTAGGGTAGAAACCGAAAAACCCTTGAAACTAAGTCTAATTGAAGACTAAAACTAAAAGGCATAGAAAATAATCCACATAATCTCACATCCATAATGAAACCTTCATCAAGAGCCAACAAAGACACCTGTACTAGAGAAAGAAAGATATGTCACTTTATTAAATTTCTTAACCTTCTTCTTATTCCTTTCCTTTATTTGAGTAGCTTAAGATTTCCATGCCAGATTGTCAATTACACCAGAATCCATAGCCACTTGAAACTCAAACGGAGCCTCGTCTAATAGGGCCTTACTAACAATCTTGTGTCTAGGAACCGCCTGAGCTGAAGCTTTTTCGTCTTAATTATTTCCTTTATGGATTTCCATATCATCATCTAAGGCCAAAGCTTGCAAATCATCATGAATAGGATCAGCCTTAGGGAAATTATAATGTAAGGTAATCTTCTTTTGCAGCTTACTGCACTCATCATGATGCAATGACATGTGGGCCTCTTGGTAAGTAGACAAAATAAAATCAGAGCAATATTGTATTTGAGAAAGAGGAATGTCCGAACACCGTAACGCTGCGTCAACATCCATAGAAATCTGGAAAGTCATTTTCTTAGGAATCCAAACTTTAGTAAACTGATAGTTATTTTCTTAGTGACCAGTGTTTGCATCAAAAATGACACAAACACCAAATGATGCTTTTTTTTAGCACTTCAGCCCGAGAATGAACCTCTTGTTCTTGGACTTTGCGGTGGCGATGAGCTCAGGAGCATAGCGGGATAATTGTGTAAACTTGTTCAGATAGTCTTGCACCGAGAGATCCCCCGGCTGGAATTCGGCGTGCATGCGCTCAAGGGCTTGCTCTGGGACATACTTCTCTTTGAATAATTCTTTGAATTCGTCCCATGTCCTACCAGCATTTATGTTCGTTGCAGTAAGAGCTTCCCACCATAGTTTGCTTCCTCTTGTAGAAGCCAAGTACCCATGAAAGCTTAGTCTTGATCACCCAGCCTTAGACCTCCTAGTATCTTCTCGCATGTTTTCATCCATGCAAGGGCCTTAATCACAGTGCCCGTTCCAGAAAAGGTTTTGCCTCCTAAGTTCTTGTACCTTTTAGCCACTCGGTCAAGCTCGAATTGTTGAGCGACCGAGGGTTGTATTAAGGGTCCCTCTTCAGCTGGGACTTCTCCTCATCCTCTGCCACGGCCAGCTCGGCCTCCTCTACCAGCGGCTGCTCGGGTAACCATTGTTCAAGTTCTGTATAAGCAAGAAAAGAGTCAGCCTACAGAAAAGATAATTTTATTGTATAGTAAAGCAAAAGAACTTAAGGAAAGACAACAATGTACTGATCAAATTGTTTTTTCTATTCTGCTTAGCTCGTTCTAGGACATTACTAGTCCTATCTCTAATGAGCTACTCGCCTTAGAATACTACTGATTCTATTCTGACGAATTGTTTAATGTGTTAAATTCCAGAACTAAGGTTAACCAAAGCTCCGATACCAGCAGTGACAACCCCAAAACCCCGTGCCATGGTGTTAAGGATAATTAGTGGAATATAACACATTAATCATCATAAGCAGAGTACAGATAATAGCATAAACAAGAAATAGACTAATTTACACAAATATGACAGCGGAATCATATATATACATATATATATATATATCACCACATCAGAGAGCACAGTGCAGGATACAACTTAGTGCATAACAATACATAATCAGTCTACATCGCCTGATGCGGAATCATACATAGAGAATACATAAACTAAACTTCAGTCTACATCGCCAGTGGCGGAATCATAATACATACACAATAATGGCGGAAAAGTCACAATCATCACAATGTAGTCAAGCCTTGCCATTATCCCAAAAGTGCACCTCTACTGCTGTAACACCCCGCCTCCGCTAGGGTCACTCGCAAAGGA
This sequence comes from Allium sativum, assembly GCA_030737875.1. Taxonomy (NCBI): domain Eukaryota; kingdom Viridiplantae; phylum Streptophyta; class Magnoliopsida; order Asparagales; family Amaryllidaceae; genus Allium; species Allium sativum. The sequence goes on from CM060920.1 coordinate 313,938,968, forward strand.
ATGCACTAGCTTTAGAGGGGCATTATTGGTAAACATGCACAGAAATATCACAAGACAGAACATATATATATAAATAGCGGAAGTAAAATCAAACTTTCATAAACATGAATACATAAGGTTTAAAGCCTTTTACATCAGAGTACATCAAAACCAGTCTTGCAATAGTAAAGAAGCATAAAGACTTTTTAATAAATTATTCCCCAAGTAAAACCGTAAAGTAGCCATAGCCAAGAGAAGTCCAAGCCATCCATGATGACCTTCAAGCAGAAGAAGTCCGAACTAAACAGCATTGTTTCCTCCCTGAAACCTGGGGGGGAAACGGAAGAAAAGAGGCGAAACAAAACGGGTCAGTCAAAAAGACTGAGTAAGTCCTATCTACTTCCAGTATAAAAACAGGTAAAGGTAACATGACATGCATAAACTGAAAGTAAACATAAGGATAACTACAAGATAGATAAACCAGGGTAGCCGGTTGAACTATTGCGGCAAGGTAAACTAAGGTATCATGATAAACTACGGTGTTATGATAAGTCAAGGTATCACATCGTCAGATTTCTATCGAGTACATTATCCCAAGGTATCTACCCCGTCTAACATCCCACGGTATCTATTATGTATATTCTTCCTAGTTCTAACATGTATATTTGCTCTGCACCTCTCGTACTAGTATCCCTACCCGCGTCATGTGTTAACCATGAATGTCCCGTGCTCAAAGTCGTGTAATGGTCCATGTCAACCTAATATCGCATATATAGGTTACTCAAATCATACGTTTCTTTCCATGTATATAAGTTCAGTCCTTTGCCGTACCTCGTACGGGCTTCCTCATGTCGTATTATCCTTGAAATCGTTTGGACTGTCACCCTTGTTCTAGCTAGGCTCTTCCGTATGAATCATCGTTTGAACTACTAGGACTTACGTCACCTAGCACCACTAGGGATTACGCTTACCTATTGCACGCTTTCGTATTTCGGTTTGGGTTAAACCACCTAGGCCACTAGGGATTACGCTAACCCTCAACCGCGCCCTTTTTCCCACGCATTCATCGTGAATCGTTTTTCTATAACCGGATGCACATGTATCACATTGTGCCATCCGAGTCCTGTCACCGGCCAAAACAAGAAATACAGGACTCGGTCGGGAGCTTTAGATTTATCTGCCGATGCAGATGCTAAGGTCTGCTTTTCTACACGTGGCTATGGTCCCACGAGACCCCTCCCTCAACTAGTGAAAGGCAACACAAGAGAAAATCTTGCATGAGAACTACACTCCGGCCAGCCCACATCCTACGGCCTACCTCACCCATAATTAGATAGCAATTATGGTCTGTTGGGTGTTCCCCGCCTTTCCGTACGTACACGCTTGACTCAAGATGGTAGATGATCGACGAACTTGCTATCTCGGGCACCTTATGTATTCGTCGACTCACTGCTATCCACCCCAGTCTTTAGGTCGCTCGCATAGCAACCAAGGCATATTCTTGGTTCTTCTACCGCAGACCTCAACCTCTCGTGAGCCTAGTATAATGACCTGGCAGCTCACAGAGGGATCCCAAGAATATCCTCACGTTCCCCGAAGCCGCTGCTTCGTTACCCAGTTCGTTGGAGCCTTTATCTAAATCAGATAGCCTGCTCCTACACGCATACTTAAACGTTGACCTAACGTATCGGGTTACTAATCTATCTAAGAAATGGTCCAAATCTCCTTGACTAAGAATTATTACTTAGTTTCCCTTAACTAAGGTTTACCACTTAGCCTTATTTCCATAATCCTTGTTAACTATGGTTATTTACCTAATCCTCCGAATTAGGGTTTATCTAATGGGTTAAGTGTCACTTAAGTTCATAACTTAGCCCGTCTACAAACCATGTCAAAATTGGCTAAGTATCCAAGTCCAAGACTTAACCCTATAAACCATGCGTCAAATTGGTTAAGTATATCAAGCAATCCATGACTTAACCTTGTCTAATTATCATTTTAGATTGGTTAAGTATACATTAATTTGACCCTATCAAATTACCGAGTCAAATCAGTCAAGCGTATTCGAAGCGATTCGTGACTTAGCCTTATCATGTTTTCACGTTAGATTGGTTAAGTATAGGTTAACTTAACCTCATCAAATTAACAAGTTAGATTGGTTAAGTATAGGCCACTTAACCTCACCAAACCATCGTGTTAAATTAGTTAAGTGTTTAACTTAACCCCATCCGATTACCATGTTTAGATTAGTTAAGCCTAATCTTAACCCCATCCATTAACTGTATTATACGGTTAAGTGTCACTAAGAAAATTTACTTAACCTTATCCCGTTATCGTGTTGGATTAGTTAAGTGTTGGTTAACTTAATCCCGTCCACTAGTCGTATAAAAATGGTCAAGTGTCATTAGGCAAATCAAGTTACTTAACCCATTTGTCCATATCATATTTGGTTAAGCCTTATTAATCAAATTAACTTAACCCTATTATGTGGCATTAATTTAATTAATGCACCCTCAACCTCTCACATTAGACCTTGTTGTGGTTACTAGTTAAGTCGGGCGGGTCCGGGTAGATTTACACCACAACCTAGTCTAACCTCGGGTCTTAAGCGCGACATGACCAACTTCTCACATTGGGTCCTATTGTTTGCAACTACTAGTTAGGCCGGTCGGTTCGGGTAGTTTTACGTTGCAAACTCAACCCAACCTCGAGTTGGCCATACTTATATTATCTAAGTTCATCATGTTTCCAAAACATGTTACAAGTTTTCAAGCATTTGGGTAGACCTAACTTAATAGGTAAATTCCCAAGCTCATGTTTTTATGCATACTTACATGCCAACCTCCAAGTTATCTTTCAAGTCATATTTTCAAGTATAAACACATGTCATATTCAAGTTAAGATTTTGCGACATGTTCATGTTTATCTAACTACCCAAATCGTGTTTTCCCAACGCAAGCAAAGCGAGTCAACATAGTAAGGATACTATGTCACATATTGGTCTCAAAACATGCATGATGCCAAAAAGGGCTTGGCTTCCACATGCATAACATCATAAAGGGATTGGCCATAAAAATGCATAGTGTCATAAGGTAATTTGGCCACAAACATGCATATTATCAAAAAGGGTTTGGCCATAAACATGCACAACTTAAAAGAGGGGATTGGCCACGAGCATGCATAATCTCATAAAGGATTTGGCCACAAACTTGCATGTTAGCATAAGGGGTTTGGGTTCATAAACATGCATAAGCCCCAAAATCTTGTCTTAGCCAATGTTTCACAAGTAAGGTGGTTCCTAAAGGTTCATGCAAGCATTTCATGCATAAAGATCCAAACTTGCAAGATAAACTAGGTTATGCATAGCATGAGAGGCATGATTAAGTCACTCACATGGCCTAAAATCATAAACATGAACACAAGAGGCAAGGTAAGATTCATATAGGTTCGCATAATCATGTTTAGCCTCATTTTATCCCATGTCAACATTAAAAATACCGTTTTGATCCAAAAGTAGCTAGAACTTACATAGTATGGCAAGAGGACTAGGAGCATGAATCGTTTTGGCGAAGAAAGGTGGCTCCTTTGATGAAGATCCGTCATGAAACTCGCATAGCAACGTTGATTTGGCCTCTATTTGGTGTAGCAAGCTTGCACCTTTTGATTTGAATCCGATTTGAATGCATAGGCTCTAGGGATTGGAGATGGAGGCCATGATCAAGATTGATTTTGGAAGCACTTAGTTGCTAGGTTTGATTTTTAGGGATTTAGGTTAGGTTTAGGGTCTTTTTATAGAGATTAGGATAGTTTTAGGCCCTAGGATTAGATCTAGGATTAATCTAGGCCCATCAGACCAGACCAAGACTGCATCCAGGTGCACCAGGCCACAAAACACGGAGTTGTGTTTTTGGACTCAGTCGACACCCAAGTCGACAGCCCTGTCGACTTGGGGTCCAGGGGTGTCGACAGCCCTGTCGACTCCCCTGTCGACATGGGCTTTGGCGGGAAAATTCCCGCCTACCCCAAAACTTGAACTTCCTAGGTGATTTTCAAACTTGAAAACCCCGAAAACTTCGACGGACCATAACTTGGTCATACGGACTCCGATTCTCGAAAACTCGGACTCTATTTCGCGTATTTTTCCGAGACGAACGCAATGGCATAGCCCGTTTTACTTGATTCAGAATTTAAAATTAAATATTGCCTTGATTCTCGTTTTAACATGTTATCGAAAAATACGGGTTGTTACATTCTCCCCACCTTTTAGGATTTCGTCCCCGAAATCTCCAAGTTAGGAAGAACATATCCTACCATCCATCATCCATCTACTCAAACCATCATCCACAAGCAACCATTGTCCTTAGACGACTCCTAATGCTTTATGAATGTATGCAAAACGTGTGTGTACATGTTCCTTAGCTAATGCTAATGATCAGGCCTGAAAAATCTTTTGAATGCAAAAATATGTTTAGTGCTATGAATCCATCATGTATGCAAATAGTCCTAGTCAGATACACTATATGCGTGCACAAACATTCAACCATATGCAACATCCGCATGATAACACATTCAATTTCATCCATGAACAAGTATAAATACTCGTGCATATGCAATATGAAATGTGACCGAGTCGAGCTAATATCTAATGTAAATTCGCGCATCCACGAGCAACCATTTGCAACCATATCAACCATAACATGTTTCAAATACATGTTTACATCCATAGGGTTCTACCTAAGATTCCCTAAAACAGGGTCGAGAAGATAAACAAAACAAACTCCGTACGGGGTTTGTAACAGGACCGAGAGGATATCCATAAAAGATAGCCTACAAGCAAGCTCAACAGAAAAACAGGGATCGAGGATATATTCCCAAAAGAGATATCATGCACGCATTTAGTCTTCAGTCTCCTGAGTCGCATTACCTTGAGCTTAGTTCCATCGTGCCTTGACCGCCCCTTTTACTTCACGATTTCGCAGCTTCTTATTTCCTGTTTCCATAACATGAGTTGGAACTCATTTCCTCGTCGTCTCTCGTTCCACTTGCACTTATTCTCCTTCTAGAATACTTGGCGCAAACAGGACTGCGTACACATTATTCCATGCGAGCCCTCAAAATTCACTAGTGGATCCTGGACCTTGTACCATAAGGTATTCCACGTAGAAAAACTTTCTCTTGAAAGTAAACAAGTTACCGTGCGCACTTACTAGGGTAATTCCCATAACCCATACATAATCGAAGTAAACCATCCGTCTTATTAGCGAACACCATTCGATCGGGTTTCTAATTTCCAACAAAGGCATCTAGGGATTCTAAGTAACTAATCATGACAGAACCCAAAAAGGTTACGCGGTACTTCAAGGGTATTACCAAAGCAAGCCAAGAGTCTAACTACCCTCCTTCTAAAACCGAGAGTGGCACCCCTTACCGGATAACCACTTCGTCCCTAGAATCCATCCACAACTTATAAACATAAGCATTGTTTCCAAGCTCAACACTTGATATAGACATTCTCAAATCCAAACAAGCCATGAGTAAATGGACCGATCTTCCAATAGGACTTGAGACAAAAACGGGATCCTCTACTATGCTAGTACTAAGGTGCAGAGACTCAACTATCGAAGCGGACTTAAAAGATGCGGTGATCAAAACAAAGTCCCGACAGGATGATAGAGAAGAAAAGCTAAACCTTTAACAAGATCGTTACCCTCCTTCTGAGGTACCCTAGAAATGAGAGCATACTATTGCCCTCCCAATGATCTTGTCCTTGTCCCATGATACTTAACTATCCGCCCCGTTTTACCATGCCAAAGGTACTCTCTCATCATGGGTTTCATTGTTCATCTTTCTCCCTCCTTTGAGGACTAAGCCATACCAACACGTTGCTCACCCATAAGCTCATATCCTTTATCCTCTTTCTCACTATCCTTTCTTGTATAACTCTGCAATGGTCTCTCGAGAACCACCTCCATCGTACGGGAAACACTTACGCAGCTAGAAAGACTAGTCGCAGTCAAAACCACTGTGACTACAGATGGAGGAAAGAAAGGAAAAGAGATTCAATCAAGGAAACAAGGATAATGCTAATGGCCTTTGGGGAATAGCCTTTTTCTTTTTTTTTTTAGCAGAAAATTTTCTTGAAAAATGCTTCTTTGTAAACGGTTTTTCAAATAATTTTCAGAAGGTCTTTAAAAACTTTTGCCCAGTCTAGTAACCTTCTGCTTTGATACCAAATGTAACACCCCGCCTCCGCTAGGGTCACTCGCAAAGGAATGCACTAGCTTTAGAGGGGCATTATTGGTAAACATGCACAGAAATATCACAAGACAGAACATATATATATATAAATAGCGGAAGTAAAATCAAACTTTCATAAACATGAATACATAAGGTTTAAAGCCTTTTACATCAGAGTACATCAAAACCTGTCTTGCAATAGTAAAGAAGCATAAAGACTTTTTAATAAATTATTCCCCAAGTAAAACCGTAAAGTAGCCATACCCAAGAGAAGTCCAAGCCATTAATGATGACCTTCAAGCAGAAGAAGTCCGAACAAAACAGCATTGTTTCCTCCCTGAAACCTGGGGGGGAAACGGAAGAAAAGAGGCAAAACAAAACGGGTCAGTCAAAAAGACTGAGTAAGTCCTATCTACTTCCAGTATAAAAACAGGTAAAGGTAACATGACATGCATAAACTGAAAGTAAACATAAGGATAACTACAAGATAGATAAACCAGGGTAGCCGGTTGAACTACTGCGGCAAGGTAAACTAAGGTATCATGATAAACTACGGTGTTATGATAAGTCAAGGTATCACATCGTCAGATTTCTATCGAGTACATTATCCCAAGGTATCTACCCCGTCTAACATCCCACGGTATCTATTATGTATATTCTTCCTAGTTCTAACATGTATATTTGCTCTGCACCTCTCGTACTAGTATCCCTACCCGCGTCATGTGTTAACCATGATTGTCCCATGCTCAAAGTCGTGTAATGGTCCATGTCAACCTAATATCGCATATATAGGTTACTCAAATCATACGTTTCTTTCCATGTATATAAGTTCAGTCCTTTGCCGTACCTCGTACGGGCTTCCTCATGTCGTATTATCCTTGAAATCGTTTGGACTGTCACCCTTGTTCTAGCTAGGCTCTTCCGTATGAATCATCGTTTGAACTACTAGGACTTACGCCACCTAGCACCACTAGGGATTACGCTTACCTATTGCACGCTTTCGTATTTCGGTTTGGGTTAAACCACCTAGGCCACTAGGGATTACGCTAACCCTCAACCGCGCCCTTTTTCCCACGCATTCAGCGTGAATCGTTTTTCTATAACCGGATGCACATGTATCACATCGTGCCATCCGAGTCCTGTCACCGGCCAAAACAAGAAATACAGGACTCGGTCGGGAGCTTTAGATTTATCTGCCGATGCAGATGCTAAGGTCTGCTTTTCTACACGTGGCTATGGTCCCACGAGACCCCTCCCTCAACTAGTGAAAGGCAACACAAGAGAAAATCTTGCATGAGAACTACACTCCGGCCAGCCCACATCCTACGGCCTACCTCACCCATAATTAGATAGCAATTATGGTCTGTTGGGTGTTCCCCGCCTTTCCGTACGTACACGCTTGACTCAAGATGGTAGATGATCGACGAACTTGCTATCTCGGGCACCTTATGTATTCGTCGACTCACTGCTATCCACCCCAGTCTTTAGGTCGCTCGCATAGCAACCAAGGCATATTCTTGGTTCTTCTACCGCAGACCTCAACCTCTCGTGAGCCTAGTATAATGACCTGGCAGCTCACAGAGGGATCCCAAGAATATCCTCACGTTCCCCGAAGCCGCTGCTTCGTTACCCAGTTCGTTGGAGCCTTTATCTAAATCAGATAGCCTGCTCCTACACGCATACTTAAACGTTGACCTAACGTATCGGGTTACTAATCTATCTAAGAAATGGTCCAAATCTCCTTGACTAAGAATTATTACTTAGTTTCCCTTAACTAAGGTTTACCACTTAGCCTTATTTCCATAATCCTTGTTAACTATGGTTATTTACCTAATCCTCCGAATTAGGGTTTATCTAATGGGTTAAGTGTCACTTAAGTTCATAACTTAGCCCGTCTACAAACCATGTCAAAATTGGCTAAGTATCCAAGTCCAAGACTTAACCCTACAAACCATGTGTCAAATTGGTTAAGTATATCAAGCTATCCATGACTTAACCTTGTCTAATTATCATTTTAGATTGGTTAAGTATACATTAATTTGACCCTATCAAATTACCGAGTCAAATCGGTCAAGCGTATTCGAAGCGATTCGTGACTTAGCCTTATCATGTTTTCACGTTAGATTGGTTAAGTATAGGTTAACTTAACCTCATCAAATTAACAAGTTAGATTGGTTAAGTATAGGCCACTTAACCTCACCAAACCATCGTGTTAAATTAGTTAAGTGTTTAACTTAACCCCATCCGATTACCATGTTTAGATTAGTTAAGCCTAATCTTAACCCCATCCATTAACTGTATTATACGGTTAAGTGTCACTAAGAAAATTTACTTAACCTTATCCCGTTATCGTGTTGGATTAGTTAAGTGTTGGTTAACTTAATCCCGTCCACTAGTCGTATAAAAATGGTCAAGTGTCATTAGGCAAATCAAGTTACTTAACCCATTTGTCCATATCATATTTGGTTAAGCCTCATTAATCAAATTAACTTAACCCTATTATGTGGCATTAATTTAATTAATGCACCCTCAACCTCTCACATTAGACCTTGTTGTGGTTACTAGTTAAGTCGGGCGGGTCCGGGTAGATTTACACCACAACCTAGTCTAACCTCGGGTCTTAAGCGCGACATGACCAACTTCTCACATTGGGTCCTATTGTTTGCAACTACTAGTTAGGCCGGTCGGTTCGGGTAGTTTTACGTTGCAAACTCAACCCAACCTCGAGTTGGCCATACTTATATTATCTAAGTTCATCATGTTTCCAAAACATGTTACAAGTTTTCAAGCATTTGGGTAGACCTAACTTAATAGGTAAATTCCCAAAGGGTAGACCTAACTTAATAGGTAAATTCCCAAGCTCATGTTTTTATGCATACTTACATGCCAACCTCCAAGTTATCTTTCAAGTCATATTTTCAAGTATAAACACATGTCATATTCAAGTTAAGATTTTGCGACATGTTCATGTTTATCTAACTACCCAAATCGTGTTTTCCCAACGCAAGCAAAGCGAGTCAACATAGTAAGGATACTATGTCACATATTGGTCTCAAAACATGCATGATGCCAAAAAGGGCTTGGCTTCCACATGCATAACATCATAAAGGGATTGGCCATAAACATGCATAGTGTCATAAGGTAATTTGGCCACAAACATGCATATTATCAAAAAGGGTTTGGCCATAAACATGCACAACTTAAAAGAGGGGATTGGCCACGAGCATGCATAATCTCATAAAGGATTTGGCCACAAACTTGCATGTTAGCATAAGGGGTTTGGGTTCATAAACATGCATAAGCCCCAAAATCTTGTCTTAGCCAATGTTTCACAAGTAAGGTGGTTCCTAAAGGTTCATGATAGCATTTCATGCATAAAGATCCAAACTTGCAAGATAAACTAGGTTATGCATAGCATGAGAGGCATGATTAAGTCACTCACATGGCCTAAAATCATAAACATGAACACAAGAGGCAAGGTAAGATTCATATAGGTTCGCATAATCATGTTTAGCCTCATTTTATCCCATGTCAACATTAAAAATACCGTTTTGATCCAAAAGTAGCTAGAACTTACATAGTATGGCAAGAGGACTAGGAGCATGAATCGTTTTGGCGAAGAAAGGTGGCTCCTTTGATGAAGATCCGTCATGAAACTCGCATAGCAACGTTGATTTGGCCTCTATTTGGTGTAGCAAGTTTGCACCTTTTGATTTGAATCCGATTTGAATGCATAGGCTCTAGGGATTGGAGATGGAGGCCATGATCAAGATTGATTTTGGCAGCACTTAGTTGCTAGGTTTGATTTTTAGGGATTTAGGTTAGGTTTAGGGTCTTTTTATAGAGATTAGGATAGTTTTAGGCCCTAGGATTAGATCTAGGATTAATCTAGGCCACAGAAATCGTCACAGGCCCATCAGACCAGACCAAGACTGCATCCAGGTGCACCAGGCCACAAAACACGGAGTTGTGTTTTTGGACCCAGTCGACACCCAAGTCGACAGCCCTGTCGACTTGGGGTCCAGGGGTGTCGACAGCCCTGTCGACTCCCCTGTCGACATGGGCTTTGGCGGGAAAATTCCCGCCTACCCCAAAACTTGAACTTCCTAGGTGATTTTCAAACTTGAAAACCCCGAAAACTTCGACGGACCATAACTTAGTCATACGGACTCCGATTCTCGAAAACTCGGACTCTATTTCGCGTATTTTTCCGAGACGAACGCAATGGCATAGCCCGTTTTACTTGATTCAGAATTTAAAATTAAATTCTGCCTTGATTCTCGTTTTAACATGTTATCGAAAAATACGGGTTGTTACAACTACGGTGCCAAGCCAAAATATGTCACCTACCTGTAACTAGGCTTCCCGTGTGAAAATAAGGGCACCCGAGTTTGCAAGGTGAAACAAACTACGTGTCAGTCATGGGACTGGTATGAGAAATCTAATTAACTGATTAAATCACAGTAAAAGGCAAATCAATGGACCACGCCACTTTCGCGAAACGAGTTTACTCCAATGAGTGCTAGTGCATGAAATAAAGTAAATGATTAAATCATCGAAATGCTTTTTATAAAAATGAAGCCATTATAAGACTCAGGTCCCATCACACAATGCAACGCAAGCCGGAGGATAGAGTTTTACCTTATAACGGCCAAAAATGCTTCATACGTATAAAACAAAAGTGTTTGATATTATTACTAGTGCATATATGTTTCAAAAGCGATTTCAATCATAAATATCAATCATAGACGACATAAATGACCCATACTACTATGTCGCCATACTAGTAATACAATCACATCCGCAATTTCGTATCGGAAATTGGATTCCATCATGAGTCGAGGCAAGGGGCAAGCTCCTCTCCATTCGAGACACTCTAGCAAATGCCTTGGGACTGCACACAGCAATCCCTGGATCCTCCAAGGTTGGTCCTCTCTTACTTTTGAGGATTGGCAATTTCTGAACACACGTTTCCCGGTCCTTACAGACCTATAATCGAGGCGCCTCGCATTCCAACAACCACACAGGTGAAAAGTAGATATAAATGTCAGGGCTGGTAGGTCACTAGACCACCATAGCTAGAAAGAAACGTCGTGCACTCCTTCGGTCCTTTTCCCGTTTTTGACTCATACCGGGGTGTGAGGCTCGCAAATCCACGTTATACACAAATCTACGTCACACAGACCATGCTTTGATCATCAACCACAAGACTTTGCTTTGCAACAGAAGCCTTGATCATATGCCACTTAGGCGTGCCACACATGCAATTCACTCCACGCAACTGATTTCTATCAATATATAACCTCTGAGCTCGTACGTCTCAGAGAAGGGCGTTAAGCAAGAGAATAAATTCTCCGCCGCCAAACAGATATATATTTAACAGAGATCAATCTGTACAGAACAAAATCCAATGTCAGATAAACAGTCCATTTACAAGATCGTTCTGGGTTTGAACGAAGCCGGAGGCACCATATTCCTCCCACATCCGGACAATCAACAATACGTCCGGACGACTACTACTTTAGCTCTTTCAAGGTAGCTACTCCAATCACGAGCATCAGTAGCGCCCATCCATCCAATGTGAAGATCGTCGGTCTTGAACCGTCTTCATCTCTTCGACTTCTCACCGTCGATCGATTATTTGAAATGAGAATTAACTCGGCCTTTTCAAATAATCCACGTATATTTAGATTTTCAAATCAATTCTTCACATGGTTAAATTACTCATCATTCACATTTCAGTTCCTTAGTATAATTTTCATGTTAAATACATTCAACCATCACATATCAAGCAAACACAGCAAAATTGGTTTATTTCCACTCTATATCGTTTATAATATTTTATAACGATATATCGCCATTTTTATTTATTTAAAAACAGCCATATTTAATTAAACGACGTTTCATGTCGTGCCTAGGCACTAGCGCTGTTTTTCACTAAATTTGTTTTACACATAACTGAAAATCTAACCGTTGGATCTTCACAAATTTTATTTCATTAGAAAGATCTTTTCAAAACGAATCCAACGGTTTCAGTTTTGGGAAAATCTGACGGTCGGATTTCCCACACTAGTCGTTTGAAGTTCCGATTTCAAAATACGAACTACAGCGTCGTTATTCGATTTAATTTAATTATATTTATATTTATATATAAATATAATCGATTCTGGAACTGTTTTTATTTAGATTTGAATTTAAAATTCCGGAGAATCCAACCGTCGGATCTTTAAAAAGTTGGTTTCGTTGGAAAGATATTTCCAAGGCGAACCCAACGGTTGCGGTTTCGGGAAAATCCGATGATCGAATTTCCCGCAATAGTCGTTTGAAATCACGGTTTCAAAACACGAACTGCACGGCCATGATTCGTTTTAATTTTATTTATTTATATATATACATATATATAGTTCATTCGATGATTTCTATATCGTTTTCACTTCAAATATTTCCCTAACGCCATTAAATTTTGGAAAATTTCGCCATAACCTCCTTTGTACGAGAGGGGCTGGGAAAATTCCCAAATAGCCACACGGGCGTCTCATCTCAAAAAGAAAAAGAAAAAGCCAAGCGGCTAGCCAATAGGCTCATAAAATCATCACCCAAGCAAAGCAGTTAACATGTACCTATTTGTCGGGCAAACAATTTTATTCCTCTTCTCTAACCTCTTTGCTATAACCTGTTCAATAAATATGCATGTACATATGTGCAATTCTTATCACTTAACATTTTCCATTTAACTTCATATTTGATTCAATTCGGTTTAAAGTCACCATTCATTCTCATGTTGCGTACACAAGCAAAAATCATATCATTAGCTAATTAATGAATATTTCAACTCATGCATATTTATTTAAACAAGTGGTTATTTTTAACTCTTCACATTTCAAAAATGATATTTTTGGCGAACTAAAATATATTTCAACACATGACTATTTCATTTAGCTGCTATACATGTTAAAAATAATATTCATAGCAAACAAATATTTATTTCAACACTCGTATATTTTTAGCGAATCACATATATGATAAAAATGGTATTTTTATCATCTAAAATATTTATTCAACATATGAATGTTTTTAACGCTTCATAATTTCAATAAAAATGTAATTTTTATTGTTCGATCTTTTATTCAACACATGAACCTTTTCAGTAGACGCACTTCTCAACACATGAGCATTTCCACACATGGATATTTTATATAGTTGGTACATATAAGAAAGATGTAATTTTTATTGTTGAAACAATTTATTTATGACGCGAATATTTTACATACTTCATATATATTATAAAAATGTGATTCTTATTGTTTAAACACTTTATTCATTCAACGCATGAATTTAATTTACAACACATTACTTCTCAACACATGAGCATTTTCCACACATGGATATAGTTCAACACATGAATGTAATTTCAACATATGAAAATAATTCTAACACATGAATATTATTCAAAATTTCGGCAGCATAACGGCAGGGTAGTTAAAACCGGCACCGTCCCGAGTACGACTCCTCGCTCTACCTTAAAACCTCATGGTTTTTTACAATGGGGATTTCATGCATCTAGTTCGCACGCAGGTGACATGTTTTATTTTCATTTCCACAATTATTTCAAATTTGTTTCAATCACCAATGGGTATTTTTCAACCACAACCAAACAATATCAACCACAAACAATTTTATCAACCATTCGCATTATTCACCAAATTTTTCACATGAATTCACAATCAATAAATATCGTCCATGTTTTGTGGACGAGGGGTGTGTGTGTGTGTATATATATATATATTATTACTATATTTCACTTGCATTTCAACACACATATCATTTATACAATGCATGTATAATTCATACTTCGCTCATATAGCTTACACAATGCATGTACATGAGGTATACGACACGTGTATAATCTATATTTCGCTTATATAATTTATACATGGCATTTCCATTCACACATTTCAGATAGAAATCTCACATTGGTTGTTGAGGTGTTAAAAATCCTAACGAGCTCAGAAAAATCCGCGGTCTCTTCTAGGTGGTAGAGAGCCTCCTTGTGGTCACGATGTTTCCTGTTTCATCAAATTTTGTCAACACATGACAAGGATATGATTTTTTAAAGTTTGCAACACTTAAGAGTGTTATTTTCAATTCAAATATAATAAAGCCGATACCTTTCACGATTGTTCAAAACTAGGTTTTGAAAATTCGTGAAATCCGTAGCACTTCGTTCCGATCAAGTTGCATGACGTCGAAGGGGGTGGAAAGGGCTTCAGGCGCAGGGGGGTTTCGTCTGGATCGGTGGTCGGATCTGGCGGTGGCGGCGCTGGGAAGTCGTCGACTTTGGCGAGCTCGTTCTCGTCGATGGGGGGTCGAGGGTTGGTCGGATTTAAAGAGGGGAGGCGGCGCTGTCGAGATTGGGTGGCGGCGGAGGCGTCAGGTGGCTGAGGCGGTGGCGATTTGGTCCAGAAGTGGGGAGCGACGTGCGTCGTCTGTCCCGGGGGGGGGGGGGGGGAGGGGAACGAGGGTTTTCTGATTTTTTTATTTATTTTAATGAATGGAGAATTCTGATTGGCCCGTGAGTTTTATTAAATTTTAAAATAGCGTTTCTCCACACGAATACCAATTCAAACCCAACGACTATCGTCCCTAGCTAAATACCCCTATCCTGGACACAATGGGATATGTTTCGTATGCCAATTCGACTGTTACAATCAGTTATTTCTCAAATTAAAGTATAAAACATTTAATATTCAATTTGAACGTACATTTCAATTTGCCAAGGCCACAAACTGATTCGAAAAATTCCAAAAAAATAAATCTAGCTATGTTTTGACGCTACGGTCCCAACAAAACTAGTTTCATCGAATTCTGAGATCGTTTGCAAAATGTATATTTTCAAGGGCTATATATTCTATATAGCGACCTTTCTGAAAATTCATTTGGCCATAACTTTTGATTCCCGCTATGAAACTTCGATTTTTCAGATTCGTTAGAAAGATATTCATAAATAGATTTAAATATTTTTGTTTTCACTAAAATCCACTATATTTTGCACCCGGTGCAGTCAGTCAAAGTTTGAATTCAGATTTTCAAACTGCCCCACTATTTCTAATTCACTATTTTATTGAAATATTCTATTTCACTTGTTTAAATTCCTTTAAAATATCCAATTTAAAAATTTTAAATTAGCTCGTATTTTCCGGGTTGTAACAATCTCCCCCACTTAAAACTTTTCGTCCCCGAAAAGGAAACAACAGTAAAGTAGGAAACAAAATGTAAATGCAAAGTATTGTAAAGGTACCATGCACCGGAGTTAGTCAGAGATGTCCACTCTGCATTTGGGGTAAGCTTTCTTAATGCTTTCCTCAGTCTCCCAAGTACAGTCTCTAGGATCACTACTCCAGTGCACTTTAACTAAATGAACCTTCTTGCTCCTTAGCTCTCTAGTTTCTTTGCCAACAATCTTTATTGGCTCTCTTCTGACTGCTAATTCTGGAGTAATTTCCAAGTCCTGTTGCGCTGCTTCTTCTACAACAAGATCTGGATCATGCACATGTCTTCTAAGTTGAGATACGTGAATACATCATGCAGTCCAGGCAACCAATCTGGTAATTGGACCCTATAAGCAAGAGTTCCAATTCGCTCTAGTACAGGAAATGGACCAATAAATCTGGGTGCTAACTTCCCAGTTTTACTGAATCGGATCACTCCTCTCATCGAAGAAACTTTCAAACAAACATGATCACCAACAGCAAATGTCAGATCTCTTCCTCTAGAATCCGCATAGCTTTTCTGTCGGCTTTGTGCAGTTTTCAATCGCTTCTTGATGAAATCGACTTTATCAGATGCTTCTCTAATCATATCGGGTCCCAACACAAGTTTGTTGCCAGGTTCTACCCAACATGCTGGAGATCTGTACGGTCTATCGTATAATGCTTCAAATGGCGACATTCCCAAACTTGCTTGATAGTTATTGTTATATGAGAATTCTGCCAAATGCAAGTGATCTTCCCATGACCCACCAAAATCAATAATACAAGCCCGTAGTAAATATTCTAGAATTCTATTCACACGCTCCGTTTGGCCATCTGTCTGAGGGTGATAAGCAGTGCTCATATTCAGTTTCGTTCCAAATTCTGTTTGGAATGCCTCCCAGAATTTGCTAGCAAATATTGGGTCTCTATCACTGACTATGCTGATGGGAATTCCATGCAGCTTAACAATTTCTTTGAAATATATTTGTGCTAGACTTTGAACGGTTCTATTGGATCGGACAGGTATGAAATGGGCAGTCTTCATGAAGCAATCTACGATTACCCAAATACTATCACTACCTTTCTTGGTTCGGGGCAAACCATCTATGAAATCCATGGAAATCTGTTCCCATTTCCAACCTGGGACTTCCAAAGGTTGCAACAATCCGGCTAGCTTTTGTTGGTCGCTTTTGACTAATTGACAAGTAGGGCATCTGCTAACATATAGAGAAATGTCTCTCTTCATCGCCTTCCACCAAAAAGTGCGTTTGATATCGTTGTACATTTTACTTACTCCAGGATGAATGCTAAGCTTGGATCTATGGCATTCGTCAAGCACCTCTCTTTTGAGCTCAGGGATGTCAGGAACACAAATTCTCCCATTTAATCTCAGAACTCCCTCACTGTCCACGTGGAAACTGGAGCTTTCGCCTTTTTGAATTCTTCTGATCATCTCTTTAACAAAATTGTCGTTTTTCTGTAGAACAGAGATCTTTTCATCCAATGAAGACGTACGATTAAACTGGCGATGATTTCAGTCTTTCTACAGAGCGCATCAGCCACTACATTAGCCCTTCCCGGCGTGTACAGGATATGCAGATCATACGCGGCGAGAAATTCTAGCCAACGCTGCTGTCTCAAATTCAGATCTATCTAGGTGAACAAATACTTCAATGATTGATGATCTGTAAATAGTTCGAATTTCTCACCCAGCAAGTAATGTCTCCAGATTTTTAGAGCAAAAACGATGGCTAGCAACTCAAGATCATGAGTTACATAATTCTTCTCATGCGTTTTCAGCTGGTGGCTTGCATAAGCGACTACTTGGCCTCTTTGCATTAACACTGCAAGACCTCTAATAGAAGCATCTGTCCAAACCGTCAAATCCTGATTGCCATCGATAATGGTTAACACTGGAGCAGTTGTCAATTTCGATTTCAATGCCTGGAAATCTTCCTCATAGTCGGAAGTCCACTTAAACTTCTCATGCTTCTTCGTGAGCTTTTTTAATGGACCGGATATCTTCGAAAAATCCTTAACGAACTTTCGATAATAACTAGCCAACCCCATAAAACTCCTGACCTCTATGGGTGTAGTAGGCTGTTTCCAGTCTTGAATTGCTGTAATTTTGCTCGGATCTACAGAAATCCCTTCCTTTGACACGGCGTGGCCAAGGAACTTCACTTCTTCTTGCCAGAAAACACATTTAGAGAATTTGGCTTTGAAGACGTTCTTTTCAGAATCTCCAATACTTGTTCCAAGTGTTTTTCTTGCTCATGTTTTGATTTGGAGTAGATTAAAATATCATCGATGAATACGAGGACATATTTATTCAGAACTCCTCTGAACACTCTATTCATTAGATCGACAAAGTATGCTGGAGCATTGCATAGGCCGAACGACATTACTAACCATTCATAAAATATGTCTGGACCTCTGAAAGCTGTCAAAGTAACACACTCTTCTGCAACTCTCAATTGATGGAAACCTGTTGCTAGGTCCATTCGGGAAAATACTCTCGCCCCATTTAACTGGTTTAAGAGATCATCGATGCGAGGTAATGGGTATTTGTTTTTGAGCATCTGTTTATTGAGGTCTCGGTAATCAATACACAATCGGTGAGTACCGTCTGACTTTGGGACAAACACTACAGCTGCACCCCAACTAGAAAAGCTAGGTCTGATCAGACCCTTCCATAGCAGTTGACGAGTTCGATCGCCTAATTCTTCTTTTTCCTTTGGAGTCATTCTTCTAATTGGATGTACCACTGGTCTGGCATTAGGAATTAAATCGATTCTGAATTCTATTTCTCTTTGAGGAGGTAAGTTTTGGACTCCTTCAAACACATCCGCATAGTTTCTAACAACAGGAATCTTTTCTAAGGAAGTGGGGATAACTTCTAACGCAGACCAAAATTCCTTTCTATCTGGATTCGAACTATGGCATGGTACAGTAATATATCCAGACTTCGTTCAAATTTTTACAATCCTTTCAGCACACTTTACTTCAGCTTCGTACTTCGTTAACCAATCCAGCTCGAGAATGATGTCAAACTCAGGGAAATCCATAACGACTAGATCAAATGGAAACTTGTAGAAAGAATAAGAGGCTGGCACTTTACAATATGAACTGAGAATCAGTGATCCTCGTATCAGATTATGTACTTCAACTGATTCTTTGAGCTTTCTTTGTTTTAACTTTAATTTGTGAACTGTGTTACTGGCAATAAAACTACGTGATGCACCCGTGTCAAACAATACAAAAACGGGAATATTTTTAATTGTAAGGGTACCCACCAAAACATCGGGTTTACCTGCTTCGTCGGAAGCAGCCGACGGGTTCGTCCCGTCATACACGTGAGCAACCGCAGCCTTCTTAAGCAAGGGACAGCCTCTTATAAGATGATCTGTCCTGTGGCAGTAAAAGAATGAGCGAGGTTCTGAGAGCCCTGGCTTGAACCTTGAGAGCCGGTCTTCTGCCTCTTCGGGGCTGTGCAAACATTTGAGTAGTGCCCCACCTTGCCACAGTTGTAGCAGCTTCCCTTTGGCGGCCTGCTAGTCTGCTGATTCGAGGACGCCGCATTGCTTGATTCCGGTTGATTTGTAGCGGGCTTGCGCTTATTCCCGGCCTGGCTTTTAGCACGATCCTGATCCAGGTGCCTTTGATCCAGGTCCTCATAGTTGCACGCCATCTCCACTAACTCATTAAACGCCAGCTTGAAGTGGGCCATTGCCCTGTCTTGGTACTGTCGCTTCAGCCCGAGAATGAACCTCTTGTTCTTGGACTTTGCGGTGGCGATGAGCTCAGGAGCATAGCGGGATAATTGTGTAAACTTGTTCAGATAGTCTTGCACCGAGAGATCCCCCTACTGGAGGTTTGCGAATTCGTCGTGCATGCGCTCAAGGGCTTGCTCTGGGACATACTTCTCTTTGAATAATTCTTTGAATTCGTCCCATGTCCTACCAGCATTTCTGTTCGTTGCAGTAAGAGCTTCCCACCATAGTTCGGATTCCTCTTATAGAAGCCAAGCACCCATGAAAGCTTAGTCTTGATCACCCAGCCTCAGACCTCCTAGTATCTTCTCGCATGTTTTCAGCCATGCGAGGGCCTCAATCATAGTGCCCGTTCCATAGAAGGTTTTGCCTCCTAGGTTCTTGTACCTTTTAGCCACTCGGTCGAGCTCGAATTGTTGAGCGGCCGAGGGTTGTATTAAGGGTCCCTCTTCAGCTGGGACTTCTCCTCGTCCTCTGCCACGGCCAGCTCGGCCTCCTCTACCAGCGGCTGCTTGGGTAGCCATTGTTCAAGTTCTGTATAAGCAAGAAAAGAGTCAGCCTACAGAAAAGATAATTTTATTGTATAGTAAAGCAGAAGAACTTAAGGAAAGACAACAATGTACTGATCAAATTGTTTTTTCTATTCTGCTTAGCTCATTCTAGGAAATTACTAGTCCTATCTCTAATGAGCTACTCGCCTTAGAATACTACTGATTCTATTCTGACGAATTGTTTAATGTGTTAAATTCTAGAACTAAGGTTAACCAAAGCTCTAATACCAGCTGTGACGACCCAAAACCCCGTGCCACGGTGTTAAGCATAATCATTGGAATATAACACATTAATCATCATAAGCAGAGTACAGATAATAGCATAAACAAGAAATAGACTAATTTACACAAATATGACAGCGGAATCATATATATATATGTATCACCACATCAGATAGCACAGTGCAGGATACAACTTAGTGCATAACAATACATAATCAGTCTACATCGCCTGTGACGGAATCATACATAGAGAATACATAAACTAAACATCAGTCTACATCGCCAGTGGTGGAATCATAATACATACACAATAATGGCGGAAAAGTCACAATCATCACAATGTAGTCAAGCTTCGCCATTAGCCCAAAAGTGCACCTCTACTGCGGTGCCAAGCCAAAATATGTCAGCTACCTGTAACTAGGCTGCTCGTGTGAAAATAAGAGCACCCGAGTTTGCAAGGTGAAACAAACTACGAGTCTGTCATGGGACTGTTATGAGAAATCTACTTAACTGATTAAATCACAGTAAAAGGCAAATCAATGGACCACGCCAATTTCGCGGAACGGGTTTAATCCAACGAGTGCTAGTGCATAAAATAAAGTAAATGATTAAATCATCGCAATGCTTTTTATAAAAATGAAGCCATTATAAGACTCAGGTCCCATCACACAATGCAACGCAAGCCGGAGGATAGATTTTTGCCTTATAATGGCCAAAAATGCTTCATACATATAAAACAAAAGTGTTTGATATTATTACTAGTGCATATATGTTTCAAAAGCGATTTCAATCATAAATATCAATCATAGACGGCATAAATGACCCATACCACTATGTCGCCATACTAGTAATACAGTCACATCCACAATTTCGTATCGGAAATTGGATTCCATCATGGGTCGAGGTAAGGGGAAAGCTCCTCTCCGTTTGAGACACTCTAGCAAATGCCTTGGGACCGTACACAGCAATCCCTGGATCCTCCAAGGTCGGTCCTCTCTTACTTTTGAGGATTGGCAATTCCTGAACATACGTTTCCCATCCTTACAGACCTATAATCGAGGTGCCTCGCATTCCAACAACCA
This sequence comes from Allium sativum, assembly GCA_030737875.1. Taxonomy (NCBI): domain Eukaryota; kingdom Viridiplantae; phylum Streptophyta; class Magnoliopsida; order Asparagales; family Amaryllidaceae; genus Allium; species Allium sativum. The sequence continues at coordinate 313,960,063 of CM060920.1, forward strand.
CACATATGAAAAGTAGATATAAATATCAGGGCTGGTAGGTCACTGACACCACTATAGTTAGAAAGAAACGCCGTGCACTCCTTGGGTCCTTCTCCCATTTTTGACTCATATCGAGGTGTAAGGCTCGCGAATCCACGTTATGCACAAAGCTACATCACACAGACCATGCTTTGATCATCAACCGCAAGATTTTGCTTTGCAACAGAAGCCTTGATCATATGCCACTTAGGCGTGATTTCTATCAATATATAACCTCTGAGCTCATATGTCTCAGAGAAGGGCGTTAAGCAAGAGAATAAATTCTCCGCCGCCAAACAGATATATATTTAACAAAGATCAATCAGCACAAAACAAAATCTAAAGTCAGACACACAGTCCATTTACAAGTTCGTTCCGGGTTTGAATGAAGCCGGAGGCACCATATTCCTCGCACATCCGCACAATCAACAATACGTCCGGACGGCTACTACTTCAGCTCCTTCAAGGTAGCTACTCCAATCACGAGCATAAGTAGCGCCCATCCATCCAATGCGAAGATCGTCGGTCTTGAACCGTCTTCATCTCTTCGACTTCTCACCGTCAATCGATTATTTGAAATGAGAATTAACTCGGCCTTTTCAAAAAATCCACGTATATTTAGATTTTCAACATTCACATTTCAGTTCCTTAGTATAATTTTCATGTTAAATACATTCAACCATCACATATCAAGCAAACACAGCAAAATTGGTTTATTTCCACTCTATATCGTTTATAATATTTTATAACGATATATCGCCATTTTTATTTATTTAAAAACGACCATATTTAATTAAACGACGTTTCAGGTCCTGCCTAGGCACTGGCGCTATTTTTTACTAAATTTGTTTTACACATAACTGAAAATCTAACCGTTGGATCTTCACAAATTTTATTTCATTAGAAAGATCTTTTCAAAACGAATCCAACGGTTTCAGTTTTGGGAAAAATCTAACGGTCGAATTTCCCACACTAGTCATTTGAAGTTCCGATTTCAAAATACGAACTGCAGCGTCGTTATTCGATTTCATTTAATTATATATAAATATAAATATAATCGATTCTGGCGCTGTTTTTCTTCAGATTTGAATTAAACATTCCGGAGAATCCAACCGTCGGATCTTTACAAAGTTGGTGTCCTTGGAAAGATATTTCCAAGGCGAACCCAATGGTTGCAGTTTCGGGAAAATCCGATGATCGGATTTCCCGCACTAGTCGTTTGAAATCACGGTTTCAAAACACGAACTGCACAGCCACGATTCGTTTTAATTTTATAAATATATATACATATATAAATATAGTTCATTCGACGATTTCTATATCGTTTTCACTTCAAATTAACGCCTTTAAATTTTGGAAAATTTCGCCATAACCTCCTTTGTACGGGAGTGGCTAGGAAAATTCCCAAATAGCCACACGAGCGTCTCATCTCAAAAAGAAAAAGAAAAAGCCAAGCGGCTAGCCAATATGCTCATAAAATCATCATCCAAGCAAAACAGTAAACATGTACCTATTTGTCGGGAAAACAATTTTATTCCTCTTCTCTAGCCTCTTTGTTATAACATGTTCAATAAATATGCATGTACACATGTGCAATTCTTATCACTTAACAGTTTCCATTTAACTTCATATTTGATTCAATTCGGTTTAAAGTCACCATTCATTCTAATGTTGCGTACACAAGCAAAAATCATATCATTAGCTAATTAATGAATATTTCAACTCATGCATATTTATTTGAACAAGTGGTTATTTTTAACACTTTACATTTCAAAAATGATATTTTTGGCGAACTAAAATATATTTTAACACATAAATATTTCATTTAGCTCCTATACATGTTAAAAATAATATTCATAGCAAACAAATATTTATTTCAACACTCGTATATTTTTAGCAAATCACATATATGATAAAATTGGTATTTTTATCATCTAAAATATTTATTCAACACATGAATGTTTTTAACGCTTCATAATATCAATAAAAATGTAATTTTTGTTGTTCGATCTTTTATTCAACACATGAACATTTTCAACACACACTCTTCTCAACACATGAGCATTTCCACACATGGATATTTTATATAGTTGGTGCATATAAGAAAGATGTAATTTTTATTGTTGAAACAATTTATTTATAACGCGAATATTTTACATACTTCATATATATTATAAAAATGTGATTTTTATTGTTTAAACACTTTTATTCATTCAACGGATGAATTTAATTTTCAACACATTGCTTCTCAACACATGAGCATTTTCCACACATGGATATAGTTCAACACATGAATGTAATTTCAAAATATGAAAATAATTCTAACACATGAATATTATTCAAAATTTCGACAGCATAACGGCAGGGTAGTTAAAACCGGCACCGTCCCGAGTATGGCTCCTCGCTCTACCTTAAAACCTCGCGGTTTTTTACAATGGGGATTTCATGCATCTAGTTCGCACACAGGCGGCATGTTTTATTTTCATTTCCACAATTATTTCAAATTTGTTTCAATCACCAATGGGTATTTTTCAACCATAACCAAACAATATCAACCACAAACAATTTTATCAACCATTCGCATTATTCACCAAATTTTTCACACCAATTCACAATCAATAAATATCGTCCATGGTTTGTGTACGAGGGGAGTATATATATATTATTACTATATTTCACTTGCATTTCAACACACATATCGTTTATACAATGCATGTATAATTCATACTTCGCTCATATAGCTTACACAATGCATGTACATGAGGTATACGACACGTGTATAATCTATATTTCGCTTATATAATTTATACATGACATTTCCATTCACACATTTCAGTTAGAAATCTCACATTGGTTGTCGAGGTGCAAAAAATCCTAGCGAACTCAGAAAAATTTGCGGTCTCTTCTAGGTGGTAGAGAGCCTCCTTGCGGTCACGATGTTTCCTGTTTCATCAAATTTCGTCAATACACGACAAGGATATGATTTTTCAAAGTTTGCAACACTTAAGAGTGTTATTTTCAAATCAAATAAAATAAAGCCGACACCTTTCACGATTGTTCAAAACTAGGTTTTGAAAATTCGTGAAATTCGTAGCACTTCGTCCCGATAAGGTTGTATGACGTCGAAGGGGTGGAAAGGGCTTCAGGCGCAGGGGGGTTTCGTCTGGATCGGTGGTTGGATCTGGCGGTGGCGGCGCTGGGAAGTCGCCTACTTTGGCAAGCTCGTTCTCGTCGATGGGGAGGCGAGGGGGTCGAGGGTTGGTCGGATTTGAAGAGGGGAGGTGGCGCTGTCGAGATCGGGTGGTGGTAGAGGCGTCTGGTGGCTGAGGCGGCGGCGATTTTGTCGGGAAGTGAGGAGCGACGTGCGTCGTCTGTCGGGGGGGGGGGGGGGGAGGGGGTGGGACGAGGGTTTTGTGATTTATTTTTATTTTAATGAATGGAGAATTTTGATTGGCCCGTGAGTTGTATTAAATTTTAAAATAGCGTTTCTCCACACGAACACCAATTCAAACCCAACGACTGTCGTCCCTAGCTAAATACCCCCATCCCGGACACAATGAGATATGCTTCGTAGGCCAATTCGACTGTTACAGTCAGTTATTTCTCAAATTAAAGTATAAAACATTTAATATTCAATTTGAACAAACATTTCAATTTTCCAGGGCCACAAACTGATTCGAAAAATTCACGAAAAATAGATCTAGCTATGTTTTGACGCTACGGTCCCAACAAAACTAGTTTCGTCGAATTCTGAGATCGTTTGCAAAATGTTTATTTTCAATGGCTATATATTATATATAACGACCTTTCTGAAAATTCATTTGGCCATAACTTTTGATTCCCGCTATGAAATTTCGATTTTTTAGATTCGTTAGAAAGATATTCGTAAACAAATTTAAATATTTTTGGTTTCACTAAAATCCATTATATTTTGCACCCGGTGCAGTCAGTCAAAGTTTGAATTCGGATTTTCAAACTGCCCCACTATTTCTAATTCACTATTTTATTGAAATATTCTATTTCAATTGTTTAAATTCCTTTAAAATATCCAATTTAAAAATTTTAAATTGGCTCGTATTTTCCGGGTTGTTGGGGCTTGAGAAACTTTAGAGTGACAGAAAAATGATTCGAGCAGCCTTCCTGGGTAAAGGAAATCGGTCCTTTGAATGGTAGAGAAGTGGACTATTTATAGGAGAAGGTTGGAGGTAGTGGCACTGTCGTAATTATGGGTTTAGGATATCGGTCGGTATTCTGCACTATTTACGAAACTGCCACTGGGTATGGGCTGGAAACAGCTGTCATAAGGTACCGGTCGGTATAGACCGGTCCGTTTGGCTTTTTGGACACCATTCGGTCGTGATGTTGGGGCACCAGTCGGTTGTGAGGGAGGTACCGATCGGTCTTTAATAAGGAACGTCCGCTATATTATTTACTATTGAACAATTTACTTCCGCCTTTTTAGTCTTGAACCATTTCAATTTAATTACATCTTTGCCCCATTTGGACTGTAGTGCGGGGGCATTTCTTCAGTATATATGTTTATACTTTGACGTGGTGCCATGTACTTTTGATCGTAAATAGCAATCTAACCACTTGCTCACAACCGACCGATCAGATACACTCATGTTGACCCCACCGACCACCTCGCAGAACTTACCAGAAGTCACGTGTGCTCTCTTATGAAGATTCCATACTCTAACTGTCACATTAAACTGCTGCTCAATTACATAACGTGTATCATATACTGCATTCATATTATCTCACACGTTGTATACTCCTGACCGAATGTAATCTTTCCATCGTAGCTTATGTAACTTTGTTTGTTCAGCATCATAACTCAGCTTGCTCGACCGGTCACGTTGCTTCCATACCGACCGACCACTAAACATTATGATCATAATTTGAGTTCAATCCAACTTCACGCATGCTGCTGCATGCCCTATATTATGATGCACGTCATATATATTGAGGGCTCCAAAAATGTGGATTCACGTGTTCATGCAGGTGTGCTTTTGCACCTTCATGTTTTCATTGTTTATATGATACCGAACGGTATCATTTGTACACATATGAGATACGGCTGATTATTGGCACCGTGTAAACTCAGAAATGGTCCAAATTGCTAATGGACTCATGCATGCTTTAAGGAACCATTATATTGAACATGCCTGCTACTCGCGTTACATTTATATGTCCTATAAGACGATGCATGTCTACGCTTCATTGTGCTATCTTTGTTGGATAATATCGTACCAATCCATTGTCATGCAGATACATGTGTTGAGACTAATCGAACCACCTCTTATAATGCAACTGACAGATCGACTCATTGTATACAATGCATCTGTCTGGTCTATTCATAGTAGCACCGCCTGGTAATAATTAAGCTGGTCGGTCGGTTATGGAGTGCCAACCGTCCAATCACATTTTGTCTGAAGTCGATTGACTATATTATTTTCATATCCGCACGTTAATGTCAGTCCATACTTCTCAGATTTAAACCGCGTTTTCACAACGGGGTTAACAACCAGAATAATGATAGTTAGAACATCTAAGAGAACACCATTCATACTCAACATCCCACATAATCAGCTAGTCATCTTTAGATAAAATTGGATTTTGCTTAGAGTATAAGAATGAACTACATACTTCTACTAGCACACTTGCAACAATTTTCCTAATTCCTTCCGCGAACTTTCCAATTTAAGAGGTTTACCAAGAACTTAAGCAACATGGCTTATTTCCTCTTCCATCAGACAACCGGATCCATATACGAATAGAATGTAAAATATCTCTATTAAGTTTCATACCCTGGACCCAACGCTTCGTCATTATTAATTTCCTATCATAAAGTAAGGGCCTCCCTCTAAAATTCTATCACAGCTCTATTTTTTATCAAACTTTATAATGCAAATTCCATCTTCTTTAGAATAAATATATAAATCACCTATCGGCCTACAAACGATATGAATATAAGCCTTAAAACAAGGATAATGGGGCTTGGAACCAACTACATAAATAACAATAGCTTCTCCTATTGTTGTCTATCATTTTGAACTATTTCCGAATTCATTTTAGAGTAATACATACTTTGATATTACTTAGGTTGATAGAACTTTAATGGACTAAAAACTAAAACCTGATTACCTGACACCACATCTTTCCGATCTTGGTTGGAATTCAATAAAGTGTTCCCACCAATAGCGGAAGAAGCAGGCCTTGACGCTCGAGTCGGTTGTACAAGAAGCGGTGACATCTGGGGAAGGGATAGAGAAGGAAGGTGCCTCCTTGCAGCATACTGACCAGAGAAGGGATAGAGATGGACGAGCATCTGTAGAAGGCAAGCCATAAGGTTGTAGAGTAGTAGAAGGCAACTGATGAGACGCCGAGGCAACCTGAATCAGCTCCTCTTGACGACTACGAAAGCGAAACCTTTCAAGCTTGTGCTAGAAAACTACTAGTTGAAATAGATCGTCGCGCAGGCCGCTAAGGAAGGGACTGACGTGGGGCTACTGGAGAAGAGAGTTGTGATGGCGAAAACGGAAGGGGAGAGGCAGCGGAGGAAAAATTTAGGGAATTAGGGTTAGGCGTGAGTAACCGACATTCGTGACCACACAGCTTATAAAAACTTTTTGTTTAGTTCATCTATAATATATAATATTAGCGTGAACCCGTGCTTCGCACACGGACTATAACAATCTATTTTGCTTTAAGATTATTAATGTTTTTTGTTTTGCTTGTACATTTGGTTCATTTTTCTTCATTAAGATTTCTTCTTATGTTATAGTATTGATTTAAACCAATAGAAACAATTTCACCTATAATACTATTTAAATCAATTATTTTATTTTAGTTTTGTTTGAAACAATTCTCAAATCTGTTTTTTTTGGGCTACTTATATGAATTTGTTAAATTACATGTATTGTTAACTGTAATGCGAGCATGACCTACTTACACAGTTTGCATTTAATGAGTAAAGCAATGTAAGTCAATAGATTATTTATATCATGTTATTTTTCACATACATCTATTGGCTATTAGCGTGGAAACTTTATCCGTTGCATTGAAACCACTATTTACATTTAAAAAATACATAAAAGCAAGGAAACATACCTTATATGCATTTGCTGTAATGGCCTCTTTTAATGTATTAAGGTAATCAGTCTATGCAAAGTCTATTGAATACACTATTGATCAACACTTACATCCATTTCATTCTATCCCTTTACTTTTCCTCTCAAGACCTAAGTCTAAATTTTCGTGACCAAACCAGATCGCTTCACTATTTTCTCTTTTAATTAGAAAGTAAACATCTGTAATGAGAACGTATATATTTTCTACATCTAATTTTGTACATTGGGCTTGCACTGTTAAAAGCGCATATTTGGTTACAATATATATTAGCCCTCTATGTATTACATTTTCTATCCTGGAATGATATACAACAATTCAATTCTTGCATCTCCTTAATCTTCATTATAAAAATTTACAGATTATCAAATATTTTATCAGAGAAAAAGTCTTAATCGACACAATGCCATGACAACCAGACATCAGAGTGATTTCATCATTTGTTTGTGGCTGCAGTTGCGAGTAAATCATCAGGCATTGTGTCATCATTTGATCTGCCTTCATCGTGTTTTTTGCATCTGCGCTTACCAGTATATCCGATTATCTGTCCTGATCCCTTAGCCTCGCCAACAGCCATCATCGTTTTGATCATATGACTGTGACTACTATCACAGGCCATTTCACTTTTTTCTTTTGCTTTTCAGATCATTTGTATATTGTTTTGCAGCAATCTTGATCCAACAATCCATTTCTTGGTACCTCTTTCCTGATTTCTTTAATCTTTGCACATCAGTGATTACTTTCTTCATTGTTATAATGACTAACAGTGGTCGAAGTAACCCAGTTACATCCCAAGGTTCGAATCCAACCTCTGTGCCCATTCAAATTACTCCTGAAAACTATCAAAAATCATCATTAGTCTTCAAAATCAATTAATTCCCATTCAACTTGATGAAACCAACTTTCTTTTGTGGAAATTTCACGTTGAAACAACCACTGAAGGCTTTGGATTTGACGAATACATCAATGGATCAAAGGTAATTCCTGGTCAACTTGCCATTGACGTTGAAGGTAACAGCATACCAAACAGAGAGTTTACTATTTACAAAAGGAAGGATTAGATTACTATGTGCTTGGATTTTGTCATCAATAAATCTAAGCATTGTTCCACAATTAATTGGGTGCAAGACATCATTCGAAACTTGGTCTACAATTCAGAAAGTGTTCAACACACAATCTTTAGCAAAAGTAATGATGTATAGAAATAAACTTTAGAATATAAAAAAGGAGAGTTTGGTCATGAGAGAATACCTCATAAAGGTCAAGAACTTATGTGACTTACTAGAGTCCGCAGGGCAAAAAAATTCAGATTCAGAGCAAGTTGTTTACATCTTGAATGGCCTTGATGACGAGTACGAGGCTGTTGTAGCCATTCTATCAACTATGGAACTATCACCAACCATCTCTTATGTTCATTCCACACCGCTCTCCCATGAAGGAAGAATTGACCATAAGAAGTCAACTGTCAATGACCTATCTGTTAACTATGCTGCATCAAATAAGGTTAGACCTCAAGAAAAGTAAATAATACTCAGAGATCAAACCAGTTCAACAGAGGTCAGAGAGGTAGAGGAGGTAGTAGGTGGACTAACAATAATCGACAAAGATGTCAAATACGTGAGAAATTCGGCCACACAGCAAACAAATGTTATTTCAGGTATGATTCTAGCTACAATCTAAACCAAGGCAATCAAAAGAACAACAACATAAGCATAAATTTAACCAACATGCAACAAGAATCTAGAGGAAAGCAAGACAATTCAAGAAATGATGATGCTAAGCCTGAAGATGTCAATGATCATGCATGGTTCCCTGATTCAGGTGTAACCAATCACGTTACTAATAATCTTTCCAACTTAAATCTTGGCAACAAGGAATATAAAGGTAATCAACGTATTCAAATGGGTAAAGGACAATTTACTTCTATCACACACACTGGGAATGCTTATTTGCAAGGTGAAAGAAAACTTCTCGTAAATAACATATTACATGTCCCCAAAATAAAGAAAGACTTAATGAGTGTGTCCCAGCTTGGGTGTGATAATAACATTTACTTTGAATTTTACCCTAATTATTGTCCCATTAGGGACATTCTAGCTAAGGATATCTTAATGCAAGGTAAAACGGAGAAGGGCTTGTATAAATTTACTGCTGCTAATTCAAAGAAGATGCAAGATTACAGTGTAATGTGTAATATGACTTAGTGTGTCACTTCTGAAAATTCCTATGAACTGTGGCATGCCAAATTAGAGCATCCAAACATGGATACTGCAAAAAGGGTTATGAGTGATAATAATATCCATGTTGGTTTAATATGAAGAATCATGTGTGTTTTTATGCCAGTTAGGGAAGAGTCATAAACTTCCATTTAAAGAGTTTGTCACTAAAATTAATTCTGCACTTGAGTTAGTGGCAGTAGATCTGTGGGGTCCAGCACCTATTGATTCTGACTATGGGTTTTAATATTATATTTCTTTTGTCGATGCATACTCTAGATATATGTGGATATATTTTCTGAAAAACAATTCTGAAACTTGTAATGTTGTTCCTCAATTTATTAAATATGCAGAAAAACAGACTGGTAAAGATGTTAAAATCATTGAAAGTGATGGTGGTTCTAAATTCAAGACTTTAAAAATGTTTTTTCATGAAAAAGGCATTGTTCATATGTTTACATGTCCTCACAATTCAGAGCAGAATGGATTAGTAGAGAGAAGGCACAAACATATAGTGGAGACAGGAATAACTTTGCTACCACAAGCATCAATGCCTCTCAAATTCTGGCCTAATGCTTTTGCTACAGCAGTGTACCTTATTAATAAACTTCCTTCTAAAGTTCTACGAAATAAAGTGTCCTACTTAAATTTTGTTTAATCAAAAACCTGATTACTCATGATTGAAAATATTTGGTTGCTTATGATTCCCGTGTCTTAGAATGTATAAATCTCATAAATTAGATTTTAGATCATCTCCATGCACTTTTATAGGTTATGCTAATAAAATCAAGGGTTTAGGTAGTAATGGTACGGTTTATATATCGAGACATATTGTTTTCAATGAACATATTTCCTTTTAATGAGAAGGAAATAAAAACAACCTGTAAGATATACAATGCAAAGTTCTCATTACCTCCTATACCTGTATATATTGACTTTGATTCTAGTATGCAGAAATAAAGCAACTACTCAAATCCATCTGGTTACTCTAGTAATCATGAAATTGATCCCATTCAAGACAGTACGAGGAGTGCTGATAACAATGGACAAAATAATGCCGCTCTGAAATTGAAGAAGCTCACAGAAATCAGAGTGACATTAATGATGTTGGTGAAAGTTATCAGCAATCTCAACATGCCGCTGAACTAGAAAGTCAAGTACAACCTCAACTAGCAGCAAGGCATCCAATGACGATAATAGGACAATGTGCGATTTTTAAACCAAAAGCATACATGATAAACTTAGATGTGGGGGAACCATGCAACTATGAGCAAGCTAGTCAAAATAGTAATTGGAAAAATTCCATGAGTGAAGAATATGAAGCTCTCATTAGAAATAACACCTGGTGCTTAGTTAAATTACCAAAGCACAAGAATTTGATTGGGTGTAAGTGGACATTTAAACTAAAAAGAAAAGAAGATGGGACAATTCACAAGTACAAGGAAAGTTTGGTTGCAAAGGGGTTTCACAACAACATGGTTTTGGATTCAATGAAACGTTTTCCCCTATGGTGAAACCCAATACTACTAGAATTATTCTAACTATTGCTCTTGAAAGAAAATGGAATATTAGACAACTAGACGTCAATAGTACATTTCTCAATGGAGAACTGCATGAAGATGTGTTTATGCAACAACCACCAGGTTTTATTCAAGATAGAAATTCAGAGCTTCTATGTAAATTAAACAAAGCTATTTATGGCTTAAAATAAGACCCTAGGGTTTTCTTTTCAAAGCTTAAGGTAACTTTGATAAAATTAAAGTTCAGTGTCTCTATGTCTGATAACTCTCTGTTTCTAAGTTTTTGTGGTAATAATGTTATATATATGTTGGTATATGTTGTTGACTTCACCATCACAGGCATTAGTGATAATGAAGTCAATATTTTAGTAAATCAACTGAATGGGGATTTCTCTGTCAAAGATTTGGGACAACTGAACTATTTCCTAGGTATTGATGTCAGGAAAATGAAGGATGGGTCATTATTTCTCAATTAGAGGAAGTATATTTCAGAAATCTTAATCAAAACAAAGATGGATCAAGATAAATGTCTTCCAACACCAATGACATCTAATTTACATCTATCTAAATATCAGGGAGAGGCCATAGTCAATGCTACTCAATACGGAAGCACTGTAGGAGCATTACAATATGTTATAGTTACCAGACGTGAAATTGCCTATAGTGTAAATAAGGCTAGTCAATTCGTGCAAAGTCCATTGGATCAGCACTGGAAAGCAGTGAAAAGGATATTGAGATATTTAAAGGGAACTTTAAATTATGGTTTAATCTTAAAATCATGTACTAATTTATGCTTAACTGGTTTTGCAGATGCTGATTGGGCAACTTACGTGGATGACATAAGATCTACAAGTGGTTACTGTATATTTCTTGGTGAAAATCCTATATCCTGGTGTTCAAAAAAACAGTCAACGGTTTTGAGATCAAGCACAGAGGCCGAATATCGAAGTGCGGCTAGTGCAACAACATAGATTATGTGGATTGACTCATTTTTAAGTGAACTTAAAGTTAACATCAGCATGACAACACTTTGGTGTGACAATCTCAGTACTGTATCATTAACATCCAACCCTATCTTACATTTAAGGACAAAGCATATTGAATTGGACCTCTATTTTATTAGAGAACAAGTTATGAAAGGGAACCTTTGTGTTAATCACGTACCTAGTCCTTACCAGAAAGCAGATATCCTCACAAAGGCACTGTTTGCCTCCAACTTCATCAGATTTAGAAGAGAGCTAGAAATCACCTAGACAGGGCCTGAATCTGGCGAATATCTCAAGCAACCCACCAGATCCAGGCACTTGGAATCATCTACTTCCGCTTCTCAACAAAAAGGACCAACCTTTACTACATCATCTGTAACAACCCGTATTTTGATAACGTGTTATAACCATAAATCTAGGCAGAATTAAATTTTAAGATAAGAACCAAGGGAAACAGGTTGCACCATTGCGTTCGTCTCGGAATTCTGCATGAAATCGACTCCGAGTTTTTGAAAATCGGAGTCCGTATGACCAAGTTATGGCTCCCCAATGTTTCTGAAATATTCAGAGTTCAAAACAGCTCGAATTCGAATTCAAAAATTCGAATTTCAAACGCAGAACAGACTGGGCGGGAAATTTCCCGCCCAGACCCAGGTCGACTGGGGAGTCGACTGGGCAGTCGACACCCCCAGGACCAGGTCGACTGCGCAGTCGACTTGGGTGTCGACCTGGTCCCCGAGCCCATTTTTGGGCCAGTGTTCGTTCTGATGTATCTAGTCCGATTTCTGTCCAGATTCATCTGCCTAAACCTATTTAAACAGCCCCAAACCTAGCCTTCTCTACACACAATTCTATTTTGCTTCTATTCTGCATCTGTTCTAAAAAAAAACATTGCGTTGCTACTCTGCTGGAATCTAAACTAGAAGCTAATCAACATCAATGTAGGCAACTCAATTCAAACTAGAGATTGAAGCTTCTGCAACGATCCTACGACAATTTCTGTTCTTAGTTCTCAAAAACAACGATTTGTAAGCCCTAGTTACTCTTAGATCTAAACTATAAATTTAACATGAACACGATGTAAACTGAAATTATGCCTAAACATGATAACTAGGTTGGATCTATCATTGTAAATCCTTGATCTATGACTATCCTTTTTAGACCTACTATTTTAGATCTAATTTTGTACACCCTAGATCTATTCATGTGAAGCTTTGACTTGTGGATTATTGTATGAACTTGATTTGGGACATATTCATGTTATTAACCTAAAACCTCTCATGACCTTTATCTAAACATTACCTGTGATGTTGAAACTATTATTGGGGATATTATCTTATGTCAATCCATTACCATGTCTATCACCATATTCTGCCAAGTTGATGTTGAGACCCTTATTCATAGGCCTGAAATGTTATAATCGTCATGCTTAACTTGTAAACACCTTTGCCATCCTATGACTATCCTTTTTGTGTTATTCCCTATCTTGATATCTTGTGTTGATGCGAATTCACATACGTTGGGGATACGTTTTGGGTAGATTAGGAAAACTTGAAATTGGCTATAAAATTAACATGATATGACAGGAAAACATGACATGTAAACTTGACATGAAATTATACTTGAAAACTTGAATCATGAACATGGTTAACACGAACTTGAACTTGACATGAAAAATTAAGCACGGACATGACACTTAGATAACTTGAACGTGGCCAACTCGAGGTTGGGTTGAGTTTGCAGTATAAATCTGCACGGAACTGCCCGGCGAATCCAGTAACTGCAAACAATAGGACCCAATGTGAGTAGTTGGTCATATCGCACTCGAAACTCGAGGTTAGACTAGGTTATGGTGTAAAACTGCCCGGACCCGCCCGGCACATCCAGTAACCATAACCAAGTCTAATGTTAGAGGTTAGGGGTGCACTAAGTAAATTAATGCCACTGGATAGGGTTAAGTCATGGACCACTTGAATATACTTAACCAATTTGACACGCTGATTTGATAGGTTTAAGTCATGAACCGCTTGAACACACTTAACCAACTTGACACATGATTCGTAGGGCTAAGTCTTGAACTAGAACGACACACTTAGTCAATTTGACATGACACGTAGATGGGGTTAAGTCTCGATTTTAAATGAAAACTTAACCTGCTGGACGAAACCCTAGTTACGCGGTCCTTTTCAGCAGTAACCCACTAGATGTATCACGGTACCCTAGGACTAGGCAGGGTGGGGCACGATTGCTGGGTTGATTGTAAGCGACCAAAACGACGGCTGAGTTGGTGCGCCATTGTAGGTTCAGGCGGACTAGGGTCATGCACTTAGTCCGGAGTTGAAAAAGCAGGCATTGGGCATCAGTAGCATTATCTGTGCATTCTTGATTCGTGTCGGTGGTTGGCACCCTAGGGCTTGATACACCCTATGGTGGACCTAGCACAGGTGACTACATTCGTGATAGGGCCGTATGACACAGACACACGACGAGCTAGACTTGTAGGGAGCCGATCGATTAGATCGTACTGTTGGACCCCGAATTGGGTCACTTCATGATATTGGGCCAAGGGAATATTTCTTGATTTATAGTTGACACGGGATTAGTATACCAGTATAGTTGGTACGGCGAATCTTGGACACGCAATGTTAGACTTGAGTTATCTTGTTAGCTTAGTTATCATGCCAGACTTATCATCATTCCTATGTTTAATTCCAGTTTATTCATGTCTTGTTAACTTTACTAGTTTCTATGTTGATAGTCACTAGGGCTTACCAGTCTTTTTGACTGACCCGTTTTCTTTCGTCTCTTTGTCTTTCGTTCCCCCCCCCCAGGTTCTCAGGGAGGAAACTCTAGCTCTTAGCTTGGACTTTGCTTGCTTTCTGACAGCTCATGTACGGTTTGGTCTTGAGCTATGCTATGGCTGCACTCATGCTCTTTTTGGGGAATAATATTTTACTTATGTTGTTTTAAGTACTTTGCTTCTTTAGAACTTAATGTAATGAAATAATGTCTTAAGCACATTTGATGTAAGAGGTTTTGACTCTATTTTTCAGTAATGAGATTTGGTTTTTAAATTTATATCCGCTGCTTTATATACTCTGTTTTATCTATGTTCTGTCTTGTGTTATCTCTATGCCTGTTTACTAGATAATACCCCTTCAAAACTAGGGCATTCCCTTTGTGAGTGGCCCTAGCGGAGGTGGGGCGTTGCATTTGGTATCCGAGCAGAAGGTTACCAGACTGGGCAAAAGCTTTTAAAAACCTTCTGAAACTATTTTCAAAACCGTTTATAAAGAAGCATTTTTCAAGAAAAGATTATTTTGAAAAGGCTATTCCCCAAAAGCCATTAGCACTATCCTTTGTTTCCTTGTTTGAGTCTCTTTTCCTTTCTTCTCTCCATCTATAGTCGCAGTAGTCTTACGTGCGGCTAATCTTCTTTCTAGCTTCGTAGAGAGTTTTCCGTACGATGGAGATAGTTTTTGTGAGGCTTGTTAACATGTTACATAGGAAATGTATGAGTGATAAGAAAGAAGTTAAGGTGGATGAGTCTTAGAACGAGAAGAAAGACTTCCAGAAAGGAGGAAAGAACAACAACAACAAGAATGACAAGTCAGGTGAGAAAAGAAAATGCAACTTCTGTGGTATTGATGGCCATATAGTCCAGGACTGTAGGAAGAAGAAGATGAAGATAGGAGCATGTTTTCAATGCGGTGAAACTGGACACATCAGTAAGAACTGCCCTAAGAAGCAAGGGCAAGCCCCGCAAGAAGGACCTTCTAGGGGTACATCTTTAACTTCTTTTCCCTAGATACTCTGTTTTATCTTGTATATCCTTTCGATCCTGTCTTGAGAACCTTAGGTAGAATCCTATGAATGTAAACATGTATTTGAAACATGTTATGCTTGATGTTTGCGAATGGTTGCAAGTGGTTGCAAGTGATTGCTCGTGGTTGCATAACACACATTAGGCACTAGATCGGCTCAGACACATTTTCATATTGCATATGCATGAGTGTTTGTACTTATTTATGGATGAAATTGAATGTGTTATCATATGAATGCTGCATATGGATGAATGTTTGCGCACACATATAGTGCTTACGTGACCAGGATTATTTGCATACATGTTGGATTCATGACACTAAACATATTTTGCATTAGAAAGATCAATCAGGCCTGATCATTTGCATTAGATAAGGAACATATACACACACTTTCTGCATATGTTCATACAGCATTAGAAATCTGTTAAGGACAATGATTGCTTGTGGATGATGTTTTGAGTAGATGGATGATGGATGGTAGGATACGTTCTTCCTAAATTAGAGATTTCGGGGACGAAATCCTTTAAGGAGTGGAGAATGTAACAACCCGTATTTTGATAACGTGTTATAACCATAAATTTAGGCAGAATTAAATTTTAAGATAAGAACAAGGAAAACGGGTTGCGCCATTGCGTTCGTCTCGGAATTCTACATGAAATCGAGTCCGAGTTTTCGAAAATTGGAGTCCGTATGACCAAGTTATGGCTCCCCAAAGTTTCAGAAATATTCAGAGTTCAAAACAGCTCGAATTCGAATTCAAAAATTCGAATTTCAAATGTAGAACAGACTGGGCGGGAAATTTCTCGCCCAGACCCAGGTCGACTAGGGACTCGACTGGGCAGTCGAAACCCCCAGGACCAGGTCGACTGCGCAGTCGACTTGGGTGTCGACCTGGTCCCCGAGCCCATTTTTTGGCCAGTGTTCGTTCTGAAGTATCTAGTCCGATTTCTGTCCAGATTAATCTGCCTAAACCTATTTAAACAGCCCCAAACCTATCCTTTTCTACAAACAATTCTATTCTACTTCTATTCTGCCTCTGTTCTAAATAAAAATAAAAATGGCGTCGCTACTCTACTGGAATCAAAACTAGAAGCTAATCAACATCAACCTAGGCAACTCAATTCAAACTAGAGATTGAAGCTTCTGCAACGATCCTACGACAATTTCTGTTCTTAGTTCTCAAAAACCACGATCTGTAAGCCCCAGTTACTCTTAGATCTAAACTGTAAATTTAACATGAACACGATGTAAACTGAAATTATGCCTAAACATGATAACTAGGTTGGATCTATCGTTGTAAATCCTTGATCTATGACTATCCTTTTTAGACCTACTATTTTAGATCTAATTTTGTACACCTTAGATCTATTCATGTGAAGCTTTGACTTGTGGATTATTGTATGAACTTGATTTGGGACATATTCATGTTATTAACCTAAAACCTCTCATGACCTTTATCTAAAAATTACCTGTGATGTTGAAACTATTATTGGGGGATATTATCTTATGTCAATCCATTACCATGTCTATCACCATATTCTGCCAAGTTGATGTTGAGACCCTTATTCATAGGCCTGAAATGTTATAATCGTCATGCTTAACTTGTAAACACCTTTGCCATCCTATGACAATCCTTTTTATGTTATTCCCTATCTTGATATCTTGTGTTGATGCGAATTCACATACGTTGGGGATACGTTTTGGGTAGATTAGGCAAACTTGAAATTGGCTATAAAATTAACATGATATGACAGGAAAACATGACATGTAAACTTGACATGAAATTATACTTGAAAACTTGAATCATAAACATGGTTAACACGAACTTGAAATTGACATGAAAAATTAAGCATGGACATGACACTTAGATAACTTGAACGTGGCCAACTGGAGGTTGGGTTGAGTTTGCAGTATAAATCAGCCCGGAACCGCCCGGCGAATCCAGTAACTGCAAACAATAGGACCCAATGTGAATAGTTGGTCATATCGCACTCGAAACCCGAGGTTAGACTAGGTTATGGCGTAAAACTGGCCAGACCCGCCCGGCACATCCAGTAACCATAACCAAGTCTAATATGAGAGGTTAGGGGTGCATTAAGTAAATTAATGCCACCGGATAGGGTTAAGTCATGGACCACTTGAATATACTTAACCAATTTGACACGTTGATTTGATAGGGTTAAGTCATGAACCGTTTGAACACACTTAACCAACCTGACACATGATTCGTAGGGCTAAGTCTTGAACTAGAACGACACACTTAGTCAATTTGACATGACACGTAGATGGGGTTAAGTCTCGATTTTAAATGACAACTTAACCTGCTGGACGAAAACCTAGTTACGCGGTCTTTTTCAGTAGTAACCTACTAGATGTATCACGGTACCCTGGGACTAGGCAGGGTGGGGCACGATTGCTGGACTGATTGTAAGCGACCAAAATGACGGTTGAGTTGGTGTGCCATTGTAGGTTCAGGCGGACTAGGGTCATGCACTTAGTCCGGAGTTGAAAAACAGGCATTGGGCATCAGTAGGATTATCTGTGCATTCTTGATTCGTGTCGGTGGTTGGCACCCTGGGCTTGATACACCCTATGGTGGACCTAGCACAGGTGACTACATCCGTGAAAGGGCCGTACGACACAGACACACGACGAGCTAAACTTGTAGGGAGACGATCGATTAGATCGTACCGTTGGACCCCGAATTGGGTCACTTCATGATATTGGACCAAGGGAATATTTCTTGATTTATAGTTGACACGGGATTAGTATACCAGTATAGTTGGTACGGCGAATCTTGAGCACGCAATGTTAGACTTGAGTTATCTTGTTAGCTTAGTTATCATGCCAGACTTATCATCATTCCTATGTTTAATTCCAGTTTATTCATGTCTTGTTAACTTTACTAATTTCTGTGCTGATAGTCACTAGGGCTTACCAGTCTTTTTGACTGACCCGTTTTCTTTCGTCTCTTTGTCTTTCGTTTCCCCCCCCCAGGTTCTCAAGGAGGAAACTCTAGCTCTTAGCTTGGACTTTGCTTGCTTTCTGACAGCTCATGTACGGTTTGGTCTTGAGCTATGCTATGGCTGCACTCATGCTCTTTTTGGGGAATAATATTTTACTTATGTTGTTTTAAGTACTTTGCTTCTTTAGAACTTGATGTAATGAAATAATGTCTTAAGCACATTTGATGTAAGAGGTTTTGACTCTATTTTTCAGTAATGAGATTTGGTTTTTAAAATTTATATCCGCTGCTTTATATACTTTGTTTTATCTATGTTCTGTCTTGTGTTATCTCTTTGCCTGTTTACTAGGTAATACTCCTCCAAAACTAGGGCATTCCCTTTGTGAGTTACCCTAGCGGAGGTGGGGTGTTACATCATCGATGAATACCTGCAGATCTGAAACTTCTTCTAGATATGAAGACTTTAAGAAAAATGAATTCCTCAAATTAGTAAGGCTGTGTCTCGCTTCAAGCTTCCAGAAGTCAACTACAACAAATCACATCTTTTTAAAACAGGATTTGCTACAATTTCGCCACTTGAGGAGAAGGAGGCGCAAAACCTAGCGGCATTTGAGGAAGGAAATTAAAACGTAAAGTAAACAGCTGTAGTAAGATCGTATATATTTTCTACATCTAATTCTATACATTGGGCCTGCACTATTAGAAGTCCATATTTGGTTACAACGTTACAATATGCAGCTATATATATTAGCCCTCTATGTATTACATTTTCTATCCTGAAATGATATACAGCAATTCAATTCTTGCATCTACTTAATCTTCATTATACAAATTTACAGATTATCAAGTACTTTTATCCAACCCTTAAGCGATGAAAAAAATCCAAAACCCCCAAATCGAACATTGAACTCTTTGAATGATCTTGATATATTCATATTTTCCACGTTCCGTTATAAAACCAAATCAGAACCCAATTACTCTTGAGCGCTCAAAGGATGTTGTTCATAGTTGGGATATTGACTGGCAGTTCATATCAATCCTAATCGTGTTCTAGGTGGGTGGCTGAAAATCAGAATGAGAAAAGAAAAAATAAATATCATTAATGTCTGCGATTCTAAGCAACCTGTATATGCTGTTGGTTTTGGTTGGAAATATTTTGTTCAGCAATGAAAGCAAACAACATAACTCTTATTCCTAATATATCCAAGGCGGGAGTTGATTTTTTTTTTTAAACCCAGGAGAACCTGACAGGCCGATAAACTCCTGAGGAGGGTACAGTAAAGCCTTAAGCTAATCCAAGCCCCCGTACCAATGGGAGTTGAATTTTTGCTGCTAGTGAGATTGTGAACTGCAATGGTGGACAATGTCAAGGTTCCACACCAAAAAATTGCAACCAAACCATCGATCACTACAATGAATTTAATCATAATGCTGAATTTAGTCAGATTTTATCAGATGCATTCAAGTCAGGTTGATTTGCTCGGCTATAGAAATAACATGCGTACTTGCAAGGAGAAATTTGTACAGCAGAGTTACATGAAGAACTGGTGATGTTATAGATAATAACTTGGTCTCTAAAAGTTTGCATAATGTTTTGGATTTTTTTTCCGACTGACTACCCTACTATAGATAATTTTTTTTTGAATTGTTGGTGAATTTCCACCTAAAAAAAGTCAACACTTACATCATACAAAAGGAATACTACTATATTAAACCACACATTTTCTGCACTTACATCACAGAAAAGAAAGATAACTAAATTAGATCACCCTACGTTGAAAGTTCTATTAAAGAATAGGATAGAAAATTGTTAAAAAATTAATGCTATGAAGATTCCATAATCATAAATGTACGAAGAGACCTTCTATTGACAATGCCAGACAACTTTGAATATTCAGTAACAAAGGCACAAATTCATTAAAAAAACATTCAAAAATTTATATAGCCTATCACTGAATTAATAATTAAGTTTAAACGTCTACAAAATAAATTTGTTTACATCTATTACGGAAATAAAAAGAAGAAGAAGAAACCCCTATTTACGAACTTTTATCATGAACAAAAACCAAAATAAAAGTCACTGTGACACCCCATATCCGTTAATGTCACTCACTAAGGGAATGCATTAAGTTCGTGAAGCGTTATAGGTAAACAAAAACAGAAATATTATAAGATAGATATAAAAGCAACAACGGAATTTAAATTTTTATTTCAAACGTAAATCATAACGTCGTGGTCCAAAATATCACAAGTCTGAAACTAGATAAAAGCCATTACAAAAATATAAAAATTTCTGTCTTGTTACATCAGAGTACATAAAAAGCATCATTCCCCAAAAGAGACAAAGCCATAGTAGAGACAAGAACTTGAGGAATAATTCAGAAGCTTCTCCAAGCAAGATGATAACTGAGTCCTGTCTAAGCCTGAGAATTCCATCCCTGAGAACCTCTAGGGGGGTGGGGGGGGGGGGGGGGACGGAAGAAAGAAGAGGAAACAAAAAGGGTCAGACATAAAGTCTGGCGAGTCCAGTTACTTTTAGCAAGTAAATAAGTAAATGTATCATGACATGCATATAAGATGGATAAGAAAGACAATATCATATAAGGCAGGTATGGCAAGGTAAATAGGGTAAGCACGGTAGAGTATGTTGCGCTTCTCTAATGATTTCTATTTCTCTACACTAATACTATATATCCAGAATGAGATGATACCCAACATGTATGAAATGGTAGACTTAGGCATACTTCTGATGAGAGGTTTTAACACCATACAATCCACAGGCAGCCCCAATAACGGACTCCTAAACTTACCAGAGTCTAGATGTACCTTAGCTACTACCCTAATCGATCGGCTCCCTACTCCGTAGATACCCTATGTTGGCCCCACAGTAGGATGTATCACTTCCTAAAGTGGCAACCCCTTCGTCGATGTGCACAACCATATCCACTGATGTCACAATGTATTATTTTCCAGGGCAGGCGGAGTCATGCACGCACATGAACCAGATGGAACGCGTTGTCATGACACCGTCCCCTACATTTGGATCTCTAATATTCAGCCCAGTAAGCGTGCCCCACTCCGACCTAGTTCGGAGTACTCGCTTGATACCTATATATGGGTTACTGACTAAAACGGATCCCATAAACAAGATGATGCAAGCTCTCCCCTTTATCTTGCATCCCCGCTACTAGGTTTTCCCACTGGTTATGTTTTACCTAACGTTGTCTTTAATTACATAACCCCAACAGGTTAAGTTTGTGGGCCTATATACATAAATATTACCCACCAATCCAAGATGTACTTTACCCTCCCACTGTCTCTTTCAAATATTACATAACCCCTAATCAAGTTGTAATGTTCATACAATCCCTATGGATTCAAATAGGTTAAGTATTACAGACTAACAGGTTATCCCCATTCACATTGACTTGTTTTCACTTGCCAAAATTCCACTTGCTTGTTAATTTCATACAAATATAACTTAATCCATTTAAGTTCATTAATAAGCCCTATTACAAGTTATTCTTCAGATTGTAATTAACAGAAGTAATCTTACAATCTTTCACCCCTAGATTGTAATTAACGGAAGTAATCTTACAATCCCTTTTGTATTATTCATTGTCTGATTCCATAGTTACACTAACATGTTTTACTTAATATGTACTTAAGTATACTTCATTTCAGTTCACCTTTTTCTATTTAACATATCACTACAACTTGATGTTGTTTACTTATTAATTTAGTTCTTTTAACTAAGGTTTACTAGTAAGCTTCCTTTCCTTTTTATGATAACATTTATAAATTCCACATGTCCCTAGGACAAGCCTACCTATTATATAAATCTTCATTAAAGTAATTAATGATAATAGGTTACTATTATTCCATGTTTATTCCAATTCCTTACAATTTATCCATTTATGGTTATAATGTGCTAGACCTCCCACAGTAAGCCTACAATTTGTGGATGCTAGATATGCCGGGCGGGTTCGGACAGACTTACTCCACAAATCGGGCTTAACCTCGTGTCTTAGCCCGTCTCGTATTTGTGCACTTAGACCTCTCACATTAGATTTTCCACCTGCGGTCACTGGATATGCCGGTTGGTTTCGGGCAGACATCCACTGCAAACGCAATCTAACCTTGTGTAATAAGTGCCATTACAGTTTCTAATTACTATAATCCTAGGTATCTTTCTATTTAATCAATTATACCAATGTCTTTATAGGTGTTCATGCCTCTTTTTCCCCAATTATGTTCATAATTAATTATATGCCCAAATTCATATTCATAAACATTGAGTTATGCCAAACTTTCCATTTAAAAATTATGTCCAATTTTATACCGTTTTTCCCTTTGTTCCTATTTTAACGTATTCTTATAATTTAACGTTATGCCTAGGCTAGATTCTAGATGTACCCTAACTACTACCCTAATCAATCGGCTCCCTACTCCGTAGATACCATGTGCTGGCCTCACAGTAGGACATATCACTTTTAAAGCGGCAACCCCTTCGTCGATGTGCACAACCAAATCCACAGATGTCATAGCGTCTTATTTTCGCGGGCAGGCGGAGTCATGCACGCACATGACTCCGATGGAACGCGCCATCACGACACTGTCCCCCACATTTGGATCTCTTATATTCAGCCCATAAGCGTGCCCCACTCCGACCTAGTTCGCAGTACTCGCTTGATACCTATATATTGGTTACTGACTGAAATGTGTCCCACACACAATATGATGCAAGCTCTCCCCTTTGTCTTGCAACCCCACTACTAGGTCTTCCCACTGGTTATGTTTTACCTAACAATGTCTTTAATTACATAACCCCAACAGGTTAAGTTGGTGGGCCTATATATACAGATATTACCCACCAACCCAAGATGTACTAAACCCTCCCATTGTTTCATTCAAATATTACTTAACCCCTAATCAAGTTGTCATGTTCATACAATACCTATGGATTCAATTAGGTTAAGTATTACAGACTAACAGGTTATCCCCATTCACATTGACTTATTTTCACTTGCCAAAATTCAACTTCTTATTAATTTCATATAAATATAACTTAATCCATTTAAGTTCATTAATAAGCCCCATTACATGTTATTCTTTAGATTGTAATTAATAGAAGTAATCTTACAATCTTTCACCCCTGGATTGTAATTAACGGAAGTAATCTTACAATCCCTTTTGTATTATTCATTGTCTGATTCCATAGTTACAATAACATATTTTACTTAATATGTAATTAAGTATACTTCATCTCAGCTCACCTGTTTTCTGTTTAACATATCACTACAACTTGATGTTGTTTACTTATTAACTTAGTTTTCTTAACTATGGTTTACTAATAAGCTTCCTTTCCTTTTTATTATAACATTTATAATTTCAACTTGTCCCTAGGACAAGCCTACCTATTATATAACAATCTTCATTAAAGTAATTAATAATAATAGGTTATTATCATTCCTTCTTTATTCCAATTCATTACCATTTATCCATTTATGATTATAATGTGCTAGACCTCCCACATTAAGCCTACAACTTGTGGATGCTGGATATGTCAGGCGGGTCCAGGCAGAATTCCACAATTCGGGCTTAACCTCGTGTCTTAGCACGTCATATATTTGTGCAATTAGACAACTCACATTAGATTCTCCAATTGTGGTCGCTAGATATGTTGGTTGGTTCAGAGCCGACTTCCACCGAAATTGCAATCTAACCTCGTGTCATAAGTGCCATTACAGTTTCTAATTACTATAATCCTACGCATCTTTATATTTAATCAATTATACCAATGTCTTTATAGGTGTTCATGCCTCTTTTTTCCATATTATGTTCATAATTAATTATATGCCCAAATTCATGTTCATAAACATTAAGTTTTGCCAAACTTTCCATTTATAAACTATGTCCAATTTTATATCGTTTTTCCCTTCATTCCCATTTTAACGTATTCACATAATTCACCGTCATGCCTAGGCTAGAAAGTAGCCAGGATAAAATAAAAGGTACAGGGTGATAGAAATGATTATTCTAACAAGATTGACATAACCATGTGGTGGTATAATCATATGACGACATAATGATAAGGTGGACATATAAGAACGGATCTAGTGAACATGTGATATTTTATATCAATCTTAACATAATAGGGATGTCATATCTGGCATGATAAGAACCAAATAATAATTTAGATGTCAAACTAATTAAAGATCCTATTTAACCGCAATGTGATAGGAATATGGTAATCTAAATAGTGAAACCAAGGTAGACTTGTTATGACAATTAGGTGAAAGATTAGATCTAAATCTAAAACATGTCCAACTAATGATAGATCCAAAATAACCACAACATGATAAGTATAAATGATCTAAAAAGTGAATTAAATCCATAATCAAAAGTAGGTCTGACATAAATAAGGTTAAGATCCAAAATAACCACAACATGATAGGTACAAAATGATCTAAAAAGAATTAGTTCCATAATCAAAAGTACATTTGACATGATAACGGTTAGGATACAAAACAACCACAACATGATAGGTTCAAAATACCTAAAAAGAATTAGATCCATAATCAAAAGTAGATCTAACATGATAACGGTTAAGATCCAAATCAACTACAACATGATAGGTACAAAATAATCTAATAGAATTTTGATCTATAATCAAAAAGTAGATCTAAAATGATAACGGTTAAGATCCAAATCAACCTACAACATGATAGGTACAAAATGATCTAAATAGAATTAGATCTATAATCAAAATTTAGATCTAACATGATAACAGTTAAGATCCAAATAAATCTACAACATGATAGGTACAAAATAGTCTAAATAGAATTATATCTATAATCAAAAAGTAGATATAACATGATTCAATCGCAAGCATATACCCAAATCACAGTTATATCATGTCTTAATTTTAATTATCCAATTCTAAAGGTAACTTGAACTCACAGTGATTGGATCTATAAGAATAGAAGGAGAAAAGTGAAGTTTGAATCTCAGATCTACACTTGAAACACTTGAATCTTTAAACTTGATTTGTTGAAGAAGAAAGGATTGGATTCAGTTCAGGCACTTACTGCATTTGGCTTCCATTATTTTCAACATGAGGAAACAAGAGAAATGAGGGTATACTTATAGCTGCCAACCTCCAGAATTTGACTGCCACATCAACCCTAGGGGAAATCGGACCATGGGTCGACACCCACTTGGGTATGGATTCCTAAAAACTAACGTAGGCGCAATTTACAGGTGCGCCAGTGTAAAATTACCATGGTGCACTTGTCAAGTGCGTCAGTTGTCCCTGCTTTTAACGTCAAACTTCTACCGTTCATAACTTTGTCATACGTTATCCGTTTTACGCAAACCAGGTGTTTATCTTGACCAGAATTTCGAGACGGACGCAAAGACATATTCCATTTTCCTTAGTTCTGAATATTAAATTAATTATTCTTTAATTTATCCTCTTTATTGTAGTTGAAATACGGGGTGTTACATTCTCCCCTACTCAAAGGATTTCGTCCTCGAAATCTCCAAGTTCAGAAGAATGTATCCTGCCATCCATCATCCATCTATTCATCCACCAATCGCAGGCATCCATTGTCCTTAAATTTTCTAATGCTTATATGAACATATGAAAAGGTGTGTGTATATGTCACAACACTAATGTGAAAGATCAGGCAGTCTACTAATTCAATCGGCCTCCTTAATGCAGTGTATGTTAGTGTCATGAATCCAACATGTATGCAAATAATCCTATTATAACATGTAAGCTCTATATATGTGCACAATCATCCGTGTAACACCCCGTAATTTTATAACATTAAAATTCACAAATTAAAGTATACTTAATTTTTAGAAAAGAATTAAGTGAAATGGGTTACGCAGAGAAATATATATATTGATATATATATATATATATAAATTAAAAATTAAATAAGTAAATATGCGAAAAGGTTCAAAACAGCGAATTGGGAGGGGGAATAACCGAACCGGCCCATTTTTGAGGTCGACCCAAGCCCCACTGGGTCGACTAGGGGTTAAACCAGGGTGTTTGGCTGTCAACCCGTGGGCCGATTCGCTCAAATGCAGATTTTGCATTTGATTGGTTCTCATGGTTCAGGGTTAATCTAATGGTCCTAAATAACTTCTTACACCTATAAATACATCCTAATGCTAACCCTAAACCTAATTAAAATAGAATAGTTACCGTCATACCATCGCCATGGAAATCAATGGAGCTGCCGCCAACTAAGAAAGAAGAAAAGCAAATTCAATTCTAATCTCTCAACCCTAAAGCAAATAAAAACTCTCTCTTTTCTTCTCTAAATTGTGAGTATGATGATCTTAACAAGATTATTATCATTTTAATTAGGTTGAGTTATGAATGGATTATGAGTAGATGATGTGAATTATCATATATGCTGTTGTAAACCCCTTTTGCTATCATGTATATTGTAATTCCAATGTTATGTGATGATGATATCTTATATGTTGTAAATCATGCTATGATGATGTTATGTATGTTGAAAGTTTCTATGCTAAGTTGTGATAAATCATACATGTTAAAAAGGCCATGATGTTACCATCTATGCTAGTTAGTTCATATTAATTAAATCATCATGTTTGGGTTATGTTGATCTATATGACAAGTCACATATGCAAGTTAG
Organism: Allium sativum; assembly: GCA_030737875.1. Lineage (NCBI taxonomy): Eukaryota > Viridiplantae > Streptophyta > Magnoliopsida > Asparagales > Amaryllidaceae > Allium > Allium sativum. The sequence continues at coordinate 313,987,404 of CM060920.1, forward strand.
ATTGATTATGAACATATACCGAGACATCTATTATGACATCTAGAATTATACTATGACATATGTGATATCCTATGCTAGTTCACACCATCATTATGTTGCCTAAAAACCCCATATGCAAGTTTATGTATAGATTTTGGCTATGATCATATCATATAAATTGAGACATTTAACAAGTTGACACCTTTTGACCCTTAACATGTGTAGTTTATGCAAGTTTCACCCATATTATGATTAGATTTATTTTAATTGTCTATATGTTGTGATAATTTATCTTTGTGCTAGGTGTTAAACTATACAAGTCTAGCCTATATTATGCGTTGAATAAGCTAACGTATAAACGTGGTGTATGGGTAATATTATGGATTTAATATTAAAAAGTTAGGGCACAATTGATATGATTTTGCATGCCATAAGTGGATGGCCATAATTGAGTCAATTATGGACATCATTAAAAGTTGACTTAATTAATAATTTGAATAGGGAATTATTAAAACTGGGGTAAAAGATTTTAAGTATTAATCAATGCTTAGGACACGAGGATGGACTCGTTTGTGACGTAAACCTGCCCGGACCCGCCCGGCAAATCCAGTGGTCACAAATGTCAGCCCAATGTGAGAGGTCCTAGGCCTAAACTAAAGCATAACGGTTGTAAAGACACGAGGTTAGACTCTTTTATGGTGTAAGATTGCCCGGACCCGCCCGGCAAATCCAGCTGCCATAAATGCCAGTCTAATGTGAGAGGTCTTTACGAAGTTATGGCCTGAATGAATTAAGAAATACTTAACCAGGTAAACATGTAAGGTGGGACATGGGGGTTAAGTAGGTGCCTTGGGTGGCATGAGGAATCTAGGGGGTGCCCTTAGTGGCATGTGAAATACGATTAGTAAGACTTTACCAAACACACATGTAAATGAACATGAGTAAGAGGGTTAAGTGGGATATACTAGTGACAAGCTTAGGTGGGTAGCTTGTGGGGAACCATTTCGACCAGTATCCCAAACGTATCTTTGTGGGCTCGACCCAAGTTGAGGACGGGACACGCATGCTGGGTTCGACTGTAAGAGGCCAATACGGGGAGCGGTGGCAACGCAAGTCCAACGGGTTTCGTATGCGTATGTGGACCCGGGCTGGTAGTTAAGACGTTGTTGCATCGTGTAGGTATAAGTCGTGCATTCTCAGTTGTATCGGGTTGCCACTTTAGGGGAGTGATACACCCCACTGTAGGGCCAGCACGGGTATCTACGAGTAGGGAGCCGATCGAAAGTGGGTAGTGGGGTACACCTAGTGGAGATAGGGGCAGACGGCACCTATGCAGTCAGCTAGGGGTACGTAAGGCTATTTATATTGTTTCTGTGTGAAGCAAGTGGGATCAACCTTTAGGGTGACTGGTGCGGTGCAGTGTAGTAATGTGCGGTGGAGTGTAGTAATCTTTCGTTAGTAATTAGGTGTGCCTTTACCGTTATCTTTAACGTTCTCTTAAACGCTATCTTTATCTTCCTAAGAGTTCATAGACATTTACTTGTCTTCCAGCTTATGCCTTAGTCTAGTTATTTTGATAATAGTATTGATAGAATTATCATACTCGCCAGACTTTATGTCTGACCCCCTCTATTTCTATCCTTTTTCCCCCTGCAGGTCCTTAGGTTGGGCCCAGCTCTAGTGGAGTTTGATTGAATTGCTTCATCTCTCTTTGGAAAGCTTGGACCGTTGAAGTAAAGTCCAGCTTGTTATCTTTTTAATGGCTATTTATGTAATGGGATTATGTATTTTGTTTTTGTAAAGATGGATATTGTACTTGGTTATGATCTATGGTTTTATGATGTAACAAACATGTTTAATTTCCGCTGCAATAAAATGAATTTTTAGATTTCCAAGTACTATTTATTAGCTGTCTTGTTGTAATTTTTCTGTTCTATATTCACTTATAACCTCCATGGAAGTTAATGCATTCCCTTTTTGAGTGACATTAATGGACGTGGGGTGTTACACGTGGTATCAGAGCTTAAGGTTACCAGAATAGATAAAAATACTTTAGAAAAATAGTTATTTTTGGAAGAAATGTTTTCAAAAACATGTTTTAATGAGAAATTTAAAGAGGAAGTTTTTATGAAAAACATAATCCCCAAATAGCCATATATCTTTATCTTTCGAATTCTCCATTTTGGATCTTTCCTTTTTCGTTTCAGCATGGCTGAAGATCTTAACCTACCTGACGGTGTAACGATACCAGGATGGTATAGGAGGCTGTTAGAGGCTAGGGCCGCCGCAGGTCCGGCCAATATTCCTCTACCACCAGTTGCACCCATTCCTCCTCCTCCTCGCGTAGATACTTTTGCAAAGACGTACAAGGAATTCAAGGCTATGGGTGGAAAACCATTTCAAGGGTCAGAAACGTTTGTGGAAGATAGAGATTGGCTTAAGGAGGTGGAAGAATTGCTAGAAATCTTTGAAGTGGAAGAAGGGAGGAGAGTTAGATTAGCAGCTTGGCTAATGAAGGGAGAGGCCTCGTTTTGGTGGGAGGTCACCAATGGGGAGCGTCCTGTTGACTCTTGGGCGGATTTTAAACGTAGGTTCGAGGCGAAGTTTCTCTCGAGGGCGGAAGAAAATCTATATATGGAAAGGTTCTTGACATTGAAGCAAGGAAGCTCGTCAGTGAAAGAATATGTCAACAAATTTAATCAGCTAGCAAGGTTTGGTTTGGACTTAGTAAACACGCCGGAGAAGAAGGTTCTAAGGTTCGTAAATTGTTGAATGAACCGTTGCAAGGGTTGGCCATGACCCACATCCCAATGGGGGCCACCTTTGAGAAGCTAGTAGAAATGGCGCTCATGCACGAGGAGAAAAGTGCTAAAGCTGATAAGGCACCCGAGAAGAAAGGGGATCAGAAGAAACCCCAACAGCAAAACAAGAAGGGTGGTAAAGACAATAATGGCAAGGGAAAGAAGAAATGCTTTAACTGTGGGACCCCAAGCCATCTCAGCAAGGACCGCTGAAAGAAAAAGAAGACTGGCTGTTTTCATTGTGGCGATGCGGGACATTTAGTGAAGGACTGCCCAAGGAAGGGGCAGAGGGCAGGGGATAACTCGGGAGGACAGGTGCAGGCTCTTATAGCACCAGGGCAGGCAAGGGGACAAGTTTAGGCTCTCGCGGTCCCACCGCTGCAAGAACGAGGTAGAACCATTTCTGTTGAAAGCTTAGTTTTTCTGTTTGATCATCATGTCCGTACCTTATTCGATTCGGGCGCATCGCATTTGTTTATCTCTACATCATTAGTTGAAACACTACACCTAGATACTAGTATTGTTACTGATCCCTTAGTAGTCTCAAATCCTATTGGTGGTTCGGCTCATCTTTCTATGATTTGTCGGGATTTGAGAGTGTTTATCTTGAGCGTTGAGTTTGAATGCAATGCCTTTGTCCTTGGTTTCACGGGCTGTAGTTTGATTCTAGGGGTGGATTGGCTAGCCAAGCGGGGTGCCATCCTAGACTGTGAAAGGAGGGTAGTTAGACTATTGATTCGTTGTAGAAAAACCCTCATATTTCTTGCGACCCTAGGGGTTCAGTAATGCTTAGCTACCTAGAATCTTCTGACGCATCTAACGATGATTAGGAACATGTTTGTGTGGTCCGTGAGTATGGAGACATCGTTGATAAAGCGTGGGGTTTACCCATAGGTGCGGAATAAGTTTTCGTATTTGCTTAATAGATTAAGCAAAGCCCGTTATGTAATCAGCGGTAGTTTTGGAGCAAGACTGGCAAGGACGGCCAGAGTCGGTCAAGTGCTCAATTGATTGACCATCTTACTAGTATCATCTCACGTAGGTTGTCTGAATTCGAAGGAGGTATCCCTTGGGTGTTTGTCTGATATTGGTTTAGGCCTTTGGGGCTTGCACTTGGGGGATGTCGAATTCGACTAGGATGGTCTGCGTCAGAGATGGATAGTTGTGACGATTTTACATGGGATAATATCCTGGTTTTCTCTAGAAGCAGAGAAGAGCATGCCCTATGTCTTAGGGAAAGCTTAGGGACCCTACAAGTGCACTAGCTTAAAGCTAAGTTCTCCAAGATACCATTTTTGGTGGAAGGAAGTGAGGAATTTAGGGCAAGTGGTCTCTAGGGAAGGGAGATATGTTAAGGTGGATGGAGTTCTTAGCATCCTACGACTTCGAGATAGCATATACCCCTGGCAAGGGTAACGTGGTGGTGGATGCCTTAAGTAGAAAAAGGTTATCCTTAAGTCCTTTGTTTGTGGAGCGGCGAAGCTTAGAATTCGTTTCGATGTTTGACTTTAGACCTTCCGTTGACTTCGTACCCAGTTTGCTAGCATCCTTGGAGGTCAGACCTACGCTTTTGGGACGGATTGGCGAGGCACAGCGAGACGACCCGCAGTTGGTTGAGTTAGTAGAAAAACTCAAAGGAGGGGAGTCATCAAGCCATCTCCGTAGGTATACCCTAGATGATAAGTGTAACGACCCATATTTTTGACCGTTCAAATCGACAATAAACCACACATGTCGACCCAAACAAATCGCAAATGCAGGTAGTTATTGGGGAAAGAAGAAAAAGAAAGAAAGAAGAGAAAGACAATTAACAGAATCTCACAGCGGAAGGACAACATATAATAACAAATAACAGTTAAAAGCAGTTGAAATATATATACATTGACTATAACCTTCAATGATTATCAGAGTTACATATACATACAGCTGTACATAATAAGCAGCGGAAAAATAATGCAGCGGATATACATATGTATAGATAATAGATATACCAAATCTTCGTCTTCGATCTCCAAAGCACAGTCATCTTCAGTAACTGCAACGTCTGCTGACCCGAGCATATTGCATAAAAGAAAACACAACAAACACTCGGATCAGCACTAAATCATCTCATATTAGTCAAATTAAAATGTGAAATAACATCAGTGTCATTGGTGCAGTAACTCAAGAGATGTTACGGGGTTTCCATCTCTCAAGGATCCGTTAAACTAATACATACATAAAATAGTACGCTATTATGATAGTGTCTATCCAGTAAAATATAAATACTGAAAATAGCGTAAGCGGGATTACCATATTACCCTTACGCCGTTTATAGGCATCAACAGTCTATACAGTACCGTAAATTCACCGTACTGGTGTTATCAGAGGGCACTCCATAGAAGGCAATGCTAAATCAAAATCGTATGGGGCTCGATAAGGATATATATGACAAGGCACTCGAGGCAATGCCCAGGGTAGGATTCTACCAATTGCACTCCCGGACCGGTGGTAACGCATAGCAGCCACTACCGCCCACCTCGGAACACACTCCCATAATCATAAAATTAAATGGGCCCAAATCATCATCATCATAGTCATATAAATAGCATCGAAGAAGTGTGTCCGATCAAAGGCGCTAACCTCAATTAGTCACGGTATAGCTCCTGTTTTAGTCATTTCAATTCTGACCCGAAGGTCAGGGCTATTTCGTCATTGTTCATCTTCTTCGATTTAATAATCGCCTTCAAGTCATCATACTCATTCTGGATACGTCATAACGTTCACAGTTGTCAAAGTGGTATCGACACTGACAGAGAGTATGCCTTATGTCGACTCCGGTCTCTTTAACAACCAACGTTTACATCTTTCACATCGGTCGGTTCTTTTACATTTGAAAGGTTCGCTTTCATATCAAAATATCATATTTTGTTTCGAACCCATTATATATTCAAAATAGAATATAATTCCATATCAAATTATCCCAATCATTCCCAACCGATTATTCTAAACTAGAATATATTTCATATCATTATATTATAATCATATAATATTTCGAAAACGACTTATATTCAAATGGAATAAAATTTATCTCAAAGATTTCAAATTATCATGGATCCTTATTTCAACTCCATTTGAACCAGTGGTTCAAACTCAAGCATTTCCATTCGGAAGAATTTAAAATTTGAGAAAATACTTGTAAACTAAATGTTCATATAATAATAATAATAATAATAATAATAAATTTTTATAAAATAAGTATATATATAGATGTATATATATAAAATATAATAGTTAAGATAAATTAGTAATTTAAATATTATATATATATACTTAAAATAAGATTTACTAGAAACCTTTGAAAATGAATTATAAGTAAATTATTTAAATACAATAGTATTAAGTAAAAGTAATTAATAGTTTTAAAGCTAGAATAATTATTTAGAATCAATGCATAAATATTAAAATAAATTTCTCAAATCAAAACCTTTCTTCCTTCCAAATTTTTCAAATACTTGAATTTATCCTCCGGTCTCAATGGAGTTCACTTAGTTCCCTATCTCGTTTCAACCTCGTTCAAAACAACTACTTGATTTCAAGAGTTCCGAGATATATATTCCAACTGGGTTAAAACAACTCAGATACTCTTGATTTCTAATTTCCCCAACATTTGATTTCTATAAGAATTTTTTCCTTCTAATCCAACTCTTATTTTGGAAAGTTTTCAATTCATATTCAAACCCCAATTTAGATATTTCTATTTTGGTTTGGAAATTTCCTTCAACCCTTTTTATCATCATCCCAGTTCAGAATCTTTAAAGAATTCAAAAATCGAGTATCGACACATTCTTTTATGTGAAATTCTATCAAATAAAATTTCAAATATTAAAATCGTTTAACCAACCGATGTCTGTATATAATTATCTATCCAACGGCCAAGTGATTTTAAATTTAAGTTTCTCGATACTTCAGGGATGGATCTATCATTTCAATCCAAATCAGGGTCACAGAGATTTATCATTTCACTTTGTGTTCTTAATTCATTTTTATCGATAAATCCCGGGTTCATTAGATGCCCGCAACATCAAGGGTACAAATGAGATTTATCGTCAAAACCAACATGCAATACGATATACTGAATATGGGCATAAGCAGTGTCAATATCAACAGTAATAAAATCCAACCAAACATCCATCACATCATTCCATTCAACTGATCAGCATTAACTATTCCAGGATTAACAAGGGTTCGAATTTCAACTAGAGATTTAAATTAAATTAAATAACTAATCATTTACTTAGATTGCATGTTAACACACTTGCATGTCAAATTTAAACAACACATCAACAATCCAACACAACCAAGCTTACTTCATAATTTAATTCAATAAATATGGGAAAAATTCAGTATTTCGTGAGCGAAGAATCACTCACCTTTGGGTCCTTAGTGGATCGAACGTCCAACCATAGCCCAAAATTTCACAGTCTCTAAATGTAGCCAGGTTAGTGCCAAAACGTCCGCAACTCCGCCACGATCCCAACGCAACAAACCGCGTCCAAATCCGAGTTAAAACGAATGAGTTATCAGTGTTTTTCTATTGGAATTTAAAAAAAAAAAAAAAAAAAAAACTGAATAAAATTCCTCACCCTACCACTACACGCCACGTCAGCCCCTTCAACCATGATTCCCGCTCCTCCTTCCCTGCTACAGTGGACGCGCAAAGAACCCATAACGCACACAACTTTGACCGAAGATGACACACGCCTCAGGCCACCAGAGAATCTCTGACCACGTCCAACCGACAGCTCTCCTCCAGGCGCTCCTTCTGGCACCGGACCCACCACCTCCGGTGGTCTATAGCGCCACCACCGTTAAGCCCTAGGTCACGAAAAATCAGACCTAAAACGAAAAATTCCGACAATCCCTTTGATGATAGCATCTCCGACCACCATCAGCGACTTCGTACCACCCTCCTCTACAAAACCCACATTCCAGAATCTTCGATTTACCTCCGGATCAAAAACCCCCAATTTATGCTTTATGGCTTCAAACACAGCAACCTTTGACTGCGATTTCCGGCAAATTCGAGCCCTGCATGTCGAAATAAATTGTACCAGCGGCTTCGTATCGTCGAGAGCTTCGTTTTGATATATAATTTGATAGGGTTTGAAGAGATTTGAAATTCAAGTTTGAATTTTTGTTTAAGCTAGGGTTTTGAAACCTTTCAGCCATTAGAGAATAAAATGAGCTGATAGAAATACACGTACAGATGAGAAATGGCTAGTAAGGTGGAATGGAGATTAAGTTTTACATATATATAGGGTCCAGTATGAACAATAACCATCATCAAATTACACTGGTTCCTTTCACACTTTCTCTCGTACGGTCAAACGATAAGCCCGATTGTAACGCAAATTGAAATCCTACCATAATTCATCGTTCTGAATCCAATGGCGCCAGTTTCGTCGAATTCTGAGATAGTCGCCGAAACCGTTAAATTCCCCAGTTAAATTAATAAATAAAATAATTAATTATTCAATTAACTGTTTAAATTCAAATTTAAATATTTATAAATTCAAATTTAAACTAAATTATAACTTAAATGAATTCTATAAATTTACTTCATAAATTTTAAGTTCCACATTTGGTTATTTTCAATTTTAAAATTTGAATTTCAAATTAAATTTAAACAACTTAAATTCCATTGTTTTAACAATTCAAATTTGAATTCCTTTTTAACTTAAATATTTCTAAATTCCATTTGGATTAATTTACAACTTAAATAAAGTTTATGAATCGATTTCACAAATTCTAAGATTAACTCATTTATTTATTTTAAACCTAAATTTAAAATATACAGAAAATATTGGGATGTTACATTCTCCCCCACTTAAAAGCTTTTCGTCCTCGAAAAGAGAACGAGATAAGATATTGAACAAGTCATACTCCCAAATCCATACTTATAAAATAGTATTTGTAAAATAAGTTGTATAGTTGTAAAAATATCATAAATTTTTCTAACTCCCGAAATCACGGAAAATTTCGGCAGCATCTCCTTTGTACGGAGAGCCCCGGGAAAAATCCCGATACATATATTAACCCAAATATACATCTCATCAACGATGAGGCATCCCTGAACCAGGGGAAAACAAAAACAAAACCACCAAGCTTTATATAACCCCAAATACGTACCTCTTTAAGCGTTTATTTTACGGTTTTATTTACCTTAGCATTTAGCATTTAGCGCAAGCGAGCTCCAACGTGTAGCACGACTTCATAATACCTGCCGCATACTCACACACACATAAGAATCAAACATATATACAATATATAGCAAAAGCGCACAATTTACACAACATATAATCAACATTTTAACCACAAATCCAAAATATTCATAACAGGTCAGCGAACAAAACAAGGTTTATCACTCACTAAAAGTTGGAATTCGACTAAAACATACAGGCAAAAGTTGTAGCATTCGCTTCAGGCTTTCCGAATTGTCTGGATTCGTCGAATTCGGATAATCCGTGTGAAAGTTATGGCTATTTTAGTGAAGGCGAACGCTTCAGCTCATACACATAAAATTGCAGATCTGAGTTGTTCAACCCAGTTTTTAACCTTTTAAACAGCAAAATTTCACCTAGAAAATTAAGAAAAAAAATTTAGTACAGATCCTGGGCTTTCCGAATTGTTCTCGCACATCGAAATCCGACGCTCCATTAGGAAGTTATGGTCAAAACAGTATAGGTATGCGCTTCAGTTTTTAAATTTTCTGCATATACAACTACGACTAAAACTTGCATTTTAGCTTAGTAATCATAGGAATTCGACCTGGCTTTATAAACGAAGGTTTTAGGTAAGTTTCTAAGGTTTTCGAAAAGTCCGGAATCGTTGAATTCCGATTAGCCCATCAAAAGTTATGATTGTTTTACTTCAGCTTATCGAATATTTCAGGTTTTTTGGCATAAACGCCAATTTGTTTTATTTAGAGTTTCAAACTTTTCGCTTTCAAAACTTTGCAAATTTCTAACACTTAAATTTGTTATCACTTCATCGTTTGAGAAGCGGATTCACATTCGACTGCTTACTTTATTTCGATATTCTTTCTATTCAATTTCTCGTTTCACATCGATATTCATTTTAGTTAAACTTGAACTCATTTTACTCTTCCTCTATCTCGATTATATTGAATCATTAATTCATTAATATTGGTCAACTCACCAATTTCATTACTTATCCTTATTATTCCATCCATATTACATGAATGTCGTTCCCTAAAGTCAACTTCCAATCCAAAATCAAGGGTTAAGATCCTTGATGGTTTACTTTATATAAACCATTTCATTTCTCTTGTTTTTGAAATTTCATTTTACTTACTTAATCCAACAATACATATAAATTCTATATCGGCTTATCTAATCCTTCTAGATTGATTTCATTTCGTTAAATCCATCCATATTCAGGTTAAATTTATTCAAAAATCTCATTTTAATATTTCTAATTCTAAAATTAGGATTTGCTTAAATATTATTTATTCTGAATAAGCCAATTTATATTTACATCCCATTTTCCTTATTCTCATCTCATATTATATTAAAGTTTGTTTCGATAAAACATATTTTTATCTATTCAAGTATGGATTTTTCATCCCAATTCTTTCCAATCACTTATTATGATTTTACACCAATTATTAATATTTTTAATAATTTTATAATCGATATTTCAGTCGGTTTCCACTAACGGCCACCGAACTGCGGTCATAGCGACCTTTTCCAAATTTGATTTGGACATATTTCCAAATCTAACCGTTGGATTTCAAATTTCTCATATTCATTGGAAAGCTCTTTTCGATACGAACCCGATGGTTCCGGTTTTAGGAGAATCCTACGGTCGGATCTCCCGCTACGTCCATTCGAAGTCAATGGTCGAAATTCGTGAACGGTCGCTGCGTGACACGTTATATTCAAACCATTTATATATATTATTTCCCGACAAATCTTCGTTCCCTTGTTTCTCAACTTAAAAGTTTTCGAGTGATTCGGGTCTTGTTTTCAAATCCAATTCATTTAGCACGACTCAAACTAAATTTTTTTTTTTCACATACACCAATTCACCATTTAATTCCTTCTTGACTAACTTTATATACTTATAAATTAGCCAAGTCTTAAGCCATTTCCTTTCTTACTTACACGACCAAATCTTCCATTTCATTTTGGTCGACTTTAGTTGAGTTATATTTCAAGGGTTAAATTTCAATTTCCTTTATCACCTTTATCGACCAAATCTTGGGATTTATTCGAACTTAGTTATCACTCATCCTTATGAGTTTAGATGATGGTTTCCTTCTCTCAACACTTAAGTTCATATCTTAGTTTCAAAATCTAAAATTTTCATAAATCGTGTTACCTTAATACTCAAATCGATGTCATTAGTTAAGACGAACTTAAATTGCTTGTTTCCGGTTTTTATAATTCAAGTTAAAATAACATACATATATACTTATGCTATTTTATAAACCATACCATATGAATTTTAAATCCAAACTTTTATTTAAGAGAGAATATAAAAATTCCAATTCTTGTTAAATCTTAAACTCGGCAGTTTTAAATATCATATATTTATACTCTTATAGAACCTTATACGATAGGAAATTAAATCCAAAATTCTTTCAACTAATTATGAAAATACGGGTGGTCTCCCCCACTTAAACTCTTCAGAATAGACGTCAATAATGCGTGCACTCATTACCGACATCGTTTCCAAGGTCCCAGGAGGAATTATACCCACTTGAAAATCTTTAAAACTATTTCTTTCTGATCATACATATAATATGATTTCCATTTCAAACTTGACAAAACTTATTTCAAAAGTATTCCCAGGATCAAGTTTCAAATTCATTTCCATTTAAGTCACAGACATATTATATAACCAATTAGGCTTAAGATATATCATTCTCGAATATTTTTATAAAACCAGCTAATTTTTCTCATTATATCTATTATTAAATTGACCATAATAGGTAACAACTTAATATTATTACCTACCAACGACCAGTGCTTATACCCTTATAAACCACTAATAGTATATATAATATATACAAAATATAATCGAAAACCATATTATGTCGATCATTCTATTCGACTATTTAGGAATTCCTATCGATTCTATGGCGTCCCATATATCGACCAGAATCCATAAATATTCAACAGAGTGAGCCAACACAATATAAAACCATTTTATATCGAAATACAAGTACGCTCTCTCATATCACTCAAACTCATTCTAGGGCGTTTCTAACCCTATCTCTAATGAGTTTATTCCCAACAGAGCCAAGGTTATCGCTAACCATCGCTCTGATACCAACTGTAACGACCCATATTTTTGACCGTTCAAATCGACAATAAACCACACATGTCGACCCAAACAAATCGCAAATGCAGGTAGTTATTGGGGAAAGAAGAAAAAGAAAGAAAGAAGAGAAAGACAATTAACAGAATCTCACAGCGGAAGGACAACATATAATAACAAATAACAGTTAAAAGCAGTTGAAATATATATACATTGACTATAACCTTCAATGATTATCAGAGTTACATATACATACAGCTGTACATAATAAGCAGCGGAAAAATAATGCAGCGGATATACATATGTATAGATAATAGATATACCAAATCTTCGTCTTCGATCTCCAAAGCACAGTCATCTTCAGTAACTGCAACGTCTGCTGACCCGAGCATATTGCATAAAAGAAAACACAACAAACACTCGGATCAGCACTAAATCATCTCATATTAGTCAAATTAAAATGTGAAATAACATCAGTGTCATGGGTGCAGTAACTCAAGAGATGTTACGGGGTTTCCATCTCTCAAGGATCCGTTAAACTAATACATACATAAAATAGTACGCTATTATGATAGTGTCTATCCAGTAAAATATAAATACTGAAAATAGCGTAAGCGGGATTACCATATTACCCTTACGCCGTTTATAGGCATCAACAGTCTATACAGTACCGTAAATTCACCGTACTGGTGTTATCAGAGGGCACTCCATAGAAGGCAATGCTAAATCAAAATCGTATGGGGCTCGATAAGGATATATATGACAAGGCACTCGAGGCAATGCCCAGGGTAGGATTCTACCAATTGCACTCCCGGACCGGTGGTAACGCATAGCAGCCACTACCGCCCACCTCGGAACACACTCCCATAATCATAAAATTAAATGGGCCCAAATCATCATCATCATAGTCATATAAATAGCATCGAAGAAGTGTGTCCGATCAAAGGCGCTAACCTCAATTAGTCACGGTATAGCTCCTGTTTTAGTCATTTCAATTCTGACCCGAAGGTCAGGGCTATTTCGTCATTGTTCATCTTCTTCGATTTAATAATCGCCTTCAAGTCATCATACTCATTCTGGATACGTCATAACGTTCACAGTTGTCAAAGTGGTATCGACACTGACAGAGAGTATGCCTTATGTCGACTCCGGTCTCTTTAACAACCAACGTTTACATCTTTCACATCGGTCGGTTCTTTTACATTTGAAAGGTTCGCTTTCATATCAAAATATCATATTTTGTTTCGAACCCATTATATATTCAAAATAGAATATAATTCCATATCAAATTATCCCAATCATTCCCAACCGATTATTCTAAACTAGAATATATTTCATATCATTATATTATAATCATATAATATTTCGAAAACGACTTATATTCAAATGGAATAAAATTTATCTCAAAGATTTCAAATTATCACGGATCCTTATTTCAACTCCATTTGAACCAGTGGTTCAAACTCAAGCATTTCCATTCGGAAGAATTTAAAATTTGAGAAAATACTTGTAAACTAAATGTTCATATAATAATAATAATAATAATAATAATAAATTTTTATAAAATAAATATATATATAGATGTATATATATAAAATATAATAGTTAAGATAAATTAGTAATTTAAATATTATATATATATACTTAAAATAAGATTTACTAGAAACCTTTGAAAATGAATTATAAGTAAATTATTTAAATACAATAGTATTAAGTAAAAGTAATTAATAGTTTTAAAGCTAGAATAATTATTTAGAATCAATGCATAAATATTAAAATAAATTTCTCAAATCAAAACCTTTCTTCCTTCCAAATTTTTCAAATACTTGAATTTATCCTCCGGTCTCAATGGAGTTCACTTAGTTCCCTATCTCGTTTCAACCTCGTTCAAAACAACTACTTGATTTCAAGAGTTCCGAGATATATATTCCAACTGGGTTAAAACAACTCAGATACTCTTGATTTCTAATTTCCCCAACATTTGATTTCTATAAGAATTTTTTCCTTCTAATCCAACTCTTATTTTGGAAAGTTTTCAATTCATATTCAAACCCCAATTTAGATATTTCTATTTTGGTTTGGAAATTTCCTTCAACCCTTTTTATCATCATCCCAGTTCAGAATCTTTAAAGAATTCAAAAATCGAGTATCGACACATTCTTTTATGTGAAATTCTATCAAATAAAATTTCAAATATTAAAATCGTTTAACCAACCGATGTCTGTATATAATTATCTATCCAACGACCAAGTGATTTTAAATTTAAGTTTCTCGATACTTCAGGGATGGATCTATCATTTCAATCCAAATCAGGGTCACAGAGATTTATCATTTCACTTTGTGTTCTTAATTCATTTTTATCGATAAATCCCGGGTTCATTAGATGCCCGCAACATCAAGGGTACAAATGAGATTTATCGTCAAAACCAACATGCAATACGATATACTGAATATGGGCATAAGCAGTGTCAATATCAACAGTAATAAAATCCAACCAAACATCCATCACATCATTCCATTCAACTGATCAGCATTAACTATTCCAGGATTAACAAGGGTTCGAATTTCAACTAGAGATTTAAATTAAATTAAATAACTAATCATTTACTTAGATTGCATGTTAACACACTTGCATGTCAAATTTAAACAACACATCAACAATCCAACACAACCATGCAACCAAGCTTACTTCATAATTTAATTCAATAAATATGGGAAAAATTCAGCATTTCGTGAGCGAAGAATCACTCACCTTTGGGTCCTTAGTGGATCGAACGTCCAACCATAGCCCAAAATTTCACAGTCTCTAAATGCAGCCAGGTTAGTGCCAAAACGTCCGCAACTCCGCCACGATCCCAACGCAACAAACCGCGTCCAAATCCGAGTTAAAACGAATGAGTTATCAGTGTTTTTCTATTGGAATTTTAAAAAAAAAAAAAAAAAAAAAAAAACTGAATAAAATTCCTCACCCTACCACTACACGCCACGTCAGCCCCTTCAACCATGATTCCCGCTCCTCCTTCCCTGCTACAGTGGACGCGCAAAGAACCCATAACGCACACAACTTTGACCGAAGATGACACACGCCTCAGGCCACCAGAGAATCTCTGACCACGTCCAACCGACAGCTCTCCTCCAGGCGCTCCTTCTGGCACCGGACCCACCACCTCCGGTGGTTATAGCGCCACCACCGTTAAGCCCTAGGTCACGAAAAATCAGACCTAAAACGAAAAATTCCGACAATCCCTTTGATGATAGCATCTCCGACCACCATCAGCGACTTCGTACCACCCTCCTCTACAAAACCCACATTCCAGAATCTTCGATTTACCTCCGGATCAAAAACCCCCAATTTATGCTTTATGGCTTCAAACACAGCAACCTTTGACTGCGATTTCCGGCAAATTCGAGCCCTGCATGTCGAAATAAATTGTACCAGCGGCTTCGTATCGTCGAGAGCTTCGTTTTGATATATAATTTGATAGGGTTTGAAGAGATTTGAAATTCAAGTTTGAATTTTTGTTTAAGCTAGGGTTTTGAAACCTTTCAGCCATTAGAGAATAAAATGAGCTGATAGAAATACACGTACAGATGAGAAATGGCTAGTAAGGTGGAATGGAGATTAAGTTTTACATATATATAGGGTCCAGTATGAACAATAACCATCATCAAATTACACTGGTTCCTTTCACACTTTCTCTCGTACAGTCAAACGATAAGCCCGATTGTAACGCAAATTGAAATCCTACCATAATTCATCGTTCTGAATCCAATGGCGCCAGTTTCGTCGAATTCTGAGATAGTCGCCGAAACCGTTAAATTCCCCAGTTAAATTAATAAATAAAATAATTAATTATTCAATTAACTGTTTAAATTCAAATTTAAATATTTATAAATTCAAATTTAAACTAAATTATAACTTAAATGAATTCTATAAATTTACTTCATAAATTTTAAGTTCCACATTTGGTTTTTTTCAATTTTAAAATTTGAATTTCAAATTAAATTTAAACAACTTAAATTCCATTGTTTTAACAATTCAAATTTGAATTCCTTTTTAACTTAAATATTTCTAAATTCCATTTGGATCAATTTACAACTTAAATAAAGTTTATGAATCGATTTCACAAATTCTAAGATTAACTCATTTATTTATTTTAAACCTAAATTTAAAATATACAGAAAATATTGGGATGTTACAATAAGGGTTGGTTACGTAGGAACGGTAGACTTTGTGTACCAAAAGACGATGACCTAAGGAAGACTATTCTTGACGAAGCACATCATTCGAAGATGACCATTCATCCCGGCGGGGACAAGATGTAAAAAGACATGAAGAGAGTTTACTTTTGGGCCGGCATGAAGAAAGACGTGGCCGAGTATGTCGCTAGATGCTTGGTGTGCCAACAAGTAAAAGCAGAGCAAAAGAAACCCGGTGGGTTGCTTCACCCATTGGAGGTTCCACTATGGAAGTGGGAAAGTGTCTCAATGGATTTTGTGGATGGGTTAACGCGATCAAGGAAGGGTAATACGGGAATTTGGGTTATAGTAGATAAACTTACTAAAAGCGCCCATTTCATTCCCGTAAAGAGTAAGAGGACTGCTCCATGGTTAGCCTCCGTATACGTTCGAGAAATAGTTCGTTTGCACGGTGTTCCTTCTAGCATAGTGAGCGACCGCGATCCTATTTTCACTAGCGAATTTTGGAGAAGCTTACAAGAGGCGGTAAGGACTCAATTATGTTTGAGCACCGCATATCATCCTAAGACGGACGGCCAGACTGAGAGGGTGAATCGCATTCTAGAGGATCTGTTGAGGCTATGTATCCTAGACTTTGGGGGTACATGGGAAGAGCATCTTCCATTGGTTGAGTTCGCATGTAATAATAGCTTTCAGTTCAGCATTGGTATGGCACCATTCGACGCTCTTTATGGACGACCTTGTCATTCACCTACATGTTGGTGGGAATCTACGGATAAGATCTTACTTGGGCCCGATATGATTAGGGAGACTTTGGAGAAGATCGACTTGATTCGAAGGAGGATGAAAGCAGCGCAAGATAGGCAGAAATCTTATGCGGATAAGGGGAGGACAGATCTCGAGTTTGAAGTTGGGGACATGGTCTTTGTCAAAGTGTCTCCATTACGAAACGTTGTTCGCTTTGGGTCCGTTGGGAAATTAGCACCAAGGTTTGTAGGGTCGTTTCCTATTAAGGAGAAAATTGGACAGATGGCGTATAGAGTGGAGTTGCCCGAGAGACATAGTGGTGTACACGACGTATTCCATGTGTCACATTTGAGGAAGTGCTTGCACGAGACCACGGAAGTTGTAGAGCCGAGCTTTCTTAGAGAGGTGGAGATAGAGCGTGATGCGACAATTCGACGAGCTCCTACGCGCATTCTTAGGTCGGAGATCAAGAGGTTGAGGAATCGAGAGGTCAGACTAGTCAAAGTGCAATGGGAAGATGATGAGAGAAACGCTACTTGGGAGACAGAAGAGAAGATGTGTTCACGATACCCTTTTCTTTTAGAGGGTATGTCTTTTAATTTCTCCTTTATCGCTTAGCTTGTGCTTATCTTATCTTTAGTATATCCTCTCGCTAGTATCTTTGACCTTTAGTTAGGATAATCCTATGGTTGAAACATGTGTTTGAGACATGTTATGTATGGTGGATGCAAAGTGGATGCAAGTGTTTGCTAGTGGTTGCTCGTGGATGCATATATACACACTATTAGGCACCAGATCGGCTCAGTCACTTCATATTGCATATTGCATATATATGGATGTATTTAGTAAAATGGATGTATAATGGTTGTATTATCATATAGTTGCTGCATTCGGGTGGATGGTTGTGCACGCATATAGAATTAATATGTATCATTAGGAATCTTTTGCATACATATTGGACGCATGGCACTATCATGAATTGCACTAAGGAGGTCGACTGAATCAGTAGACCGTCTAATTTTGCATTAGATATGGACATATACACACACTGTGCATATAAACATTAAAGCATTAGAAGTCTTTTAAGGACAATGGATGATGGTGTTTGATGGTTGAGTAGATGGACGATTAGATGGTAGGATATACATTCTTCTTGACTTGGAGATTTCAGGGACGAAATCCTTTAAGGAGGGGAGAATGTAACACCCCGCAATTTTATAACATTAAAATTCACAAATTAAAGTATACTTAATTTTTAGAAAAGAATTAAGTGAAATGGGTTATGTAGAGAAATATATATATATATATATAAAATAAAAATTAAATAAATAAATATGCGAAAAAGTTCAAAACAGCGAATTAGGAGGGGGAATAACCGAACCGGCCCATTTTTGAGGTCGACCCAAGCCCCGCTGGGTCGACTAGGGGTTAATCCAGGGTGTTTGGCTGTCAACCCGTGGGCCGATTCGCTCAAATGCAGATTTTGCATTTGATTGGTTCTCATGGTTCAGGGTTAATCTAATGGTCCTAAATAACTTCCTACACCTATAAATACATCCTAATGCTAACCCTAAACCTAATTAAAATAGAATAGTTACCGTCATACCATCGCCATGGAAATCAATGGAGCCGCCGCCAACTAAGAAAGAAGAAAAGAAAATTCAATTCTAATTCTCTCAACCCTAAAGCAAAGCAAAACTCTCTCTTTTCTTCTCTAAATTGTGAGTATGATGATCTTAACAAGATTATTATCATTTTAATTAGGTTGAGTTAAGAATGGATTATGAGTAGATGATGTGAATTATCATATACGTTGTTGTAAACCCCTTTTGCTATCATGTATATTGTAAATCCAATGTTATGTGATGATGATATCTTATATGTTGTAAATCATGCTATGATGATGTTATGTATGTTGAAAGTTTCTATGCTAAGTTATGATGAATCATACATGTTAAAAAGGCCATGATGTTACCATCTATGCTAGTTAGTTCATAATAATTAAATCATCATGTTTGGGTTATGTTGATCTATATGACAAGTCACATATGCAAGTTAGATTGATTATGAACATATACCAAGACATCTATTATGACATCTAGAATTATGCTATGACATATGTGATATCCTATGCTAGTTCACACCATCATTATGTTGCCTAAAAACACCATATCCAAGTTTATGTATAGATTTTGCCTATGATCATATCATATAAATCGAGACATTTAACAAGTTGACACCTTTTGATCCTTAACATGTGTAGTTTATGCAAGTTTCACCCATATTATGATTAGATTTATTTTAATTGTCTATATGTTGTGATAATTTATCTTTGTGCTAGGTGTTAGACTATACAAGTCTAGCCTATATTATGCGTTGAATAAGCGAACGTATAAACGTGGGGTAAGGGTAATATTATGGATTTAATATTAAAAAGTTGGGGTGCAATTGATATGATTTTGCATGCCATAAGTGGATGGCCATAATTGAGTCAATTATGGACATCATTAAAAGTTGACTTAATTAATAATTTGAATAGGGAATTATTAAAACTGGGGTAAAAGATTTTAAGTGTTAATCAATGCTTAGGACACGAGGTTGGACTCGTTTGTGACGTAAACCTGCCCGGACCCGCCCGGCAAATCCAGTGGTCACAAATGTCAGCCCAATGTGAGAGGTCCTAGGCCTAAACTAAAGCATAACGGTTGTAAAGACACGAGGTTAGACTCTTTTATGGTGTAAGACTGCCCGGACCCGCCCGACAAATCCAGCTGCCATAAATGCCAGTCTAATGTGATAGGTCTTTATGAGGTTATGGCCTGAATGAATTAAGAAATACTTAACCAGATAAACATGTAAGGTGGGACATGGGGGTTAAGTAGGTGCCTTGGGTGGCGTGAGGAATATAAGTGGTGCCCTTAGTGGCATGTGAAATACGTTTAGTAAGATTTAACCAAACACACATGTAAATGAACATGAGTAAGAGGGTTAAGTGGGATATACTAGTGACAAGCTTAGGTGGGTAGCTTGTGGGGGCCCATTTCGACCAGTATCCCAAACGTATCTTTGTGGGCTCGACCCAAGTCGAGGACGGGACACACATGCTGGGTTCGACTGTAAGAGGCCAAAACGGGGAGCGGTGGCAACGCAAGTCCAACGGGTTTCGTATGCGTATGTGGACCCGGGCTGGTAGTTAAGACATTGTTGCATCGTGTAGGCATAAGCCGTGCATTCTCAGTTGTATCGGGTTGCCACTTTAGGGGAGTGATACACCCCACTTTGGGGCCAGCACGAGTATCTACGAGTAGGGAGCCGATCGAAAGTGGGTAGTGGGGTACACCTAGTGGAGATAGGGGCAGACGGCACCTATGCAGTCAGCTAGGGGTACGTAAGGCTATTTATATTGTTTCTGTGTGAAGCAAGTGGGATCAACCTTTAGGGTGACTGGTGCGGTGCAGTGTAGTAATGTGCGGTGCAGTGTAGTAATCATTCGTTAGTAATTAGGTGTGCCTTTACCGTTATCTTTAACGTTATCTTAAACGCTATCTTTATCTTCCTAAGAGTTCATAGACATTTACTTGTCTTCCAGCTTATGCCTTAGTCTAGTTATTTCGATAATAGTATTGTTAGAATTATCATACTCGCCAGACTTTATGTCTGACCCCCTCTATTTCTATCCTTTTTCCCCCTGCATGTCCTCAGGTTGGGCCCAGCTCTAGTGGAGTTTGATTGAATTGCTTCATCTCTCTTTGGAAAGCTTGGACCGTTGAAGTAAAGTCCAGCTTGTTATCTTTTTAATGGCTATTTATGTAATGGGATTATGTATTTTGTTTTTATGAAGATGGATATTGTACTTGATTATGATCTATGGTTTTATGATGTAACAAACACGTTTAATTTCCGCTGCAATAAAATGAAGTTTTAGATTTCCAAGTACTATTTATTATCTGTCTTGTTGTAATTTTTCTGTTCTATATTCACTTATAACCTCCATGGAAGTTAATGCATTCCCTTTGTGAGTGACATTAATGGACGTGGGGTGTTACAATCCGTCAAAATGCAACATCCATATGATGATACATCCATTTTCATCCATTAAAAAAAGAAAAATGCACACACATCCATATGCAGTGTGCGGGTGATTGAACCGATCTAGTGCCTAATATGCGTGTATATGCATCCACGAGCAACCACTAGCAAACACTTGCACCCATCAACCATAACATATTTCAAACACATGCTTTCATCCATAGGATTCCTATCTAAAGGTCAAAGATTCGATTAATAGAATAAACTTAAATGATAGAACCAAGCATGAATAAAAGCTTTGGAAAGGAAATGTAACAACCCGGATTTTCAGAACCAATTTAAAATTTTTATTTTATCTATTTTAATGGATTTTGAATATTTTAAATGATTTATTTTAAATAATAACAACTAAAATATTATTTAAACCAAAGTTAGAATGAATAAATTTATTTTAATTATAAAACGAGCCTGAAATGGCGCGGTAGTTTGAAAATTCAATTTTAAATGTCAATTGAATGCACAAAATTCAAAATAAATCGGATTTCAGTAAAAGTGGAAATATTTGAATCTGTTTAATTATTTCTTTCTAACAAATGTGAAAAATTCAGATTACATAATATAAATTGAAAGTTACGTGCAGTATAAAATTTAAAATAGTCGCTATGGAATTTATATATTATTTAATATATATATGGTCCTTAAAAATAGCCATTTTGCAAACGACCTCCATTTTCGATGAAACCACTTTTATTGGATCCGGAATGTCAAATTATTGCTTGGTTTAAATTTCCATAATTTTTTGAATTAATATGTGAACATGGTAAATTAAAACACGTTTGGTAATTTCTATTGAATTGGATCGACCATTAAAAAGACCATTTTCCAAACGGTCTCCAAATTCGATGAAATAAATTTTGTTAGGACCGTATCATCAAAATATAACTAGTTTTACTTTTTAGGAATTTTGGGAGTCAGTATGTGGCCTCGGTAAATTAAAATGTACGTTTAAATTTTATATATATTAATTTATATTTTAATTAAAAGAAAAACTAATCGAAAAAAAGTAGAATTGGCCTACGAAACATATCCCATTGTGTCAGGAATGGGGGTATTTAGCTAGAGGTGATAGTCGTTGGGCTTAATTAGGAGTCCATATGGATTAACGGGCCTATTTGAAATTAAACAAATTCAATATAAATAAATATATTTATATATATATTGGTAGAAACCCTTACCCTATTTCATTATAAACAACCGCCGCCTTCTCTTATCTAACGGCCAGGAACACTCCAATAATATTCGTTAATCCCCTCTAAATTGAGCGAATTAAAACATAGTGATAAAACAAAATTTGAAGAGTTTTGTTTGCTCTTCATTTCTATAAGAGTTTGATCGGATTCCATGAGGTATGGCGGTTGGATTTTGGGTATGAACACATTCCATTCATAGCGGATTTTGAGGAGCAATGGGGGCAAGTTCACCAAGGAAGGGGCACAGAGGGAGGTGACGAAGGGCCTCAACATGGACATGTCTGATTGGGTTCTAGTGGCTTGGCCGAGGCGCATGGTGGAGCTTTTGAAATGGGCAGATGGGTTTCTCAGTTCGACAATTATCCAGGAAGAAGACGACCTAATTTTTGGGTTAACATTAAACAAAGTAATTAACTTTGTTAAATATTCTAGTTAATTAAAATAATGTTTAAATAATTAAAACCCTGTTTCTTTTGCAAACGAAAATAGGATCAGACGATTTCTGAAGCGTTGGAATCATCTCAAAGAGCACTACAACATAGAGCAGACCAGAATGGAGTAAAACCAATGTGAGATCTCTAATTTAAAATAAAATTAATTGTGATTGCGATATGAAATTTATATATATACGCTATTATAATTCATGTATATATGTTGCACAAAATTGGAATTGATTGTGATTGCGATGAAATGTTGGATTGAATTGTATAGTAAAAATAAAATGATCATTTATTGAATCATGTTAGGAATAAATAAAAATTATATTTTTATTTCTTATAAATGATTAAAATGTTCATGTTAGGAATGAAACATATTAACAATAAAAATTATATTTTTATTTTTATGCATGAATAACAAAATTAATCATGTTTTAAAGAAAATATTTAAACATTAAAAATTACATTTTTATTGTGTTTTTGATTCATCAAAAAGAATCATGTTTTAAAGAAAATGTTTTAAAATTAAAAATAACATTTTTATTGTATAATTGATTCACTAAAAAGAATCAAGTTTTAAATAAAAAGATAAGATAATAAAAATTATATTTTTATTGTATGTTTGATTCATTAAAAAGAATCATGTTTTAAATAAAAAAATTACACAATAAAAATTATATTTTTATCGTATGTTTGATTCATTAAAGAGATTTCACTAAATTAAAATGTAAACCATTTACATGATAACATAGTAGAAAATGATTATTTGTTAATACATGTTTTGTTTATTAAAATGTAATCATTTACATGTTAGTGAAGTAGAAAATGATTGTTTGTTAATATATGTTTTATTTATTAAAATGTAATCATTTACATGTTAGCAAAGTAGAAAAATGATCATTTATTAATATATGTTATGTTTATTAAAACATTATCATTTGCATGTTAGCAAAGTAGAAAAACAACAATATGGTTATTCATTAAAATCATATCGTTTACATGTTAGCGATGATAATACAAAAATGTTCATTTGTTAAATATGTATTGATTCATTATAATAATGTCGTTTACATATTAGCGAAGTAGAAAAATAATTACATGTTAATATATGTTTTGTCATTAAAAATGACATTTTTAATATGTTAAGTTAGAATAAGAAGGAATTTATGTTAAACATGTTTTGTCATTAAAAATGACATTTTTAATATGTTAAGTTAGAATAAGAAGGAATTTATGTTAAACATGTTTTGTCATTAAAAATGACATTTTTAATATGTTAAGTTAGAATAAAAAGATATATGCAAGAAATAAAAATATATATATGATGAATAAAAAAACATATATGCGAGGAATAAAAATATATATGTGATGAATAAAAAATATATATGCGAGGAATAAAAATATATATGCGACGAAAAAAACATATACATAAAATGTGAAGAATATATATATGAAATGACAATAAACCATATACATGCGATATATAAAATAGTCATGATTTGGAATAAATATTTGTTTGTTAAAAATATTGATTTTAACATATATATATATATATATATATATATATATATATATATATATACATGATATATAAATTTGGCATGTAGTGAAATAAATATTGGATTGTCAAAAATATATTACTTTTTAACAATATATATGCGATATATAAAACAGTCGTGTATAGAAATAAATATTGGATTGTTAAAAATATAATTTTTAACATGAATATGCGATGAATAAAATTGTCATGCAGTGAAATAATTATTGGATCGTTAACAATATAGTTTTTAACATGAATATGCGATGAATAAAATTGTCATGTATAGAAATAAATATTGAATCATTAAAAATATAATTTTTAACATAAATATACACTATATAATATTGTCATGTTAATGCAATATTCAATTTTGATTAAAAGTTGAAAATGAAGTTGAAATCATTTTAAAATGAATTTATAAATGATTTATAAAATACGATTCAAATGGAAATCGACGAAATATATAATATATATTATATATATATATATATATATTTAATGGCCTGAATAGAACGCGTCGTATAGCAACCGTTCATGAATTTCGGCCAATGACTTCGAATTGACATTACGGGAGATCCGACCGTCGGATTCTCCTAAACCTATAACCGTTGGGTTCGTATCAAAAAGAGCTTTCCAACAAATATAAGAGATTTGATATCGAACAGTTGGATTTGGAATTATGTACAAATCATAATATATGATTAGGAAAGAATCTCAGTGAAAAATTTCATGTTTGTAAAGATAAAAATATATTTTTATCAAAATGAACTAGTTATTAACTAGAATGGTAATCCAATTGTTTTTAAATAAGTAAATTGGACTTGGAGAAAAAAAGGGGCGATTTTAATATAACTAGAATTTTCCAATATATAAATTGGAATGAATCTGAGTAGAAATAATCTTTGGAATATTTCGATATTGGATTCCGTGATTATACGGATATTGTTGTGGGAATTTGGAAGATATTTGTTTTGTTTTTCCAATACGATATCCGTTGGTTTCAGAACTTGAAATTGAATACATGCCGATATAATTTCTATTCTGAGCCTTATATTTAATATCGAATTCGATTTTGGGTTTTTCATGAACTGTAAGTGACATTGGTTCTTTAACCCAGTTAAAGCAGGATTAATTTCCAGAAAGTTGAACAATCAATAAGAAATGATTTCAGAGATTGAAAACAATTAGAGTTTAATAAATTTTTAATTAGATTGTGAATGTATAGATGGTAATCAAATTACCAGAACATGAAATGTGATTGAACCAAATACACTTAGTTTCTGATATTGATTATGATGAATTGACTGTTTGGATTGTGCTCGGCAAGTTTATGAGCAAAATATGCTTTTACATTTAGCTTTGGGTTTAGTATAAAAATCTATGTGCTAACACCTTGTGAAACACTTCACGATTTGATTATAAGGTGTTTAGCGATGTTGTTTACTTCATAATTTAATAAATGATTTTGAAATGAGATTTCTTAAGTAAAAAGAATAGTATTCCCGATTTTGGCCAGGGAATGTTTTATAAAATGTTTTATAAAACAGAAAGGATTTCAAGGGATAAACCCGATGATTTCAAAATGATTTGAAAGTGTAGTATGGTTTTACATTGTGGTTCATCGCGTATCCGATTAGTTGCTATTGATAACGTATCTGTTTGGTGGCGGAGAATTTATTATCTTGCTTAACACCCTTCTTTGAGAGGTACGAGCTCAAAGGTTATGTGATTAATAGTGACTGATCATATGTGTGAATTGCTGATGTGAAGTACTATAGTTTGAAAGTACTTGTGATTATTATGTTGTGAAATGATTTTCTCTTCTTCAGGTTATGTAATGATTTAGTATGTGGCTAAAGATTGGTTGACCCGAGAGTGACTAAAAGTGTGAGGGCGGTGTATGCTTTCCCTCAGTATGTGGGATGGTGCATCGTCAGTGTAGCCTACTCCATCAAGGGAGGTGCGCGCGCGCACACACACACACACACACACACACACACACACACATATATATATATATATATATATCGAGTTAGTAAGGCGCATATAGCCTTGTCTGAGGGAACATGACCGATATTTGGTTGCATACTTGTTTGTATGCATTGTTATGTTTCGGAATTCATATTTTCAAAGATTTTGGTTTGAGATCCCGAAGTGAAATCTACTTTGATATAAAAGCTAGATATACATTTCAAATGATTTGAAATAAGAATCGGGAAATAAAGTCTATAAAGTGAATTGGATTTGGAAAATCTAAGTGTGGGGATTAATCTAAAAGGGTAGATTGAAAAATTGCATGTTGATTGATGCATTATAGATCCATATGACTATTATAGTTGTTGTTTATGCACTGGTATTCTTGGGTTTAAACCCGCTCCATGTTGTATGGCGTGGTCCCTTGATTTACCTTATTTTAAAGTAAAGTGTTAAATAACTATTTTGAGTTCTCACACTAGCCCCATGACAGAGTCGGAGTTTATTGTTTTAACCTAAACTCTGGGTTCCCACATTTTCTGTAACACCCCGAAAAATCTGAACCAATTTAAAATTTTAATTTTGGCTATTTTAGTGAATTTTGAATATTTAAAATGATTTATTTTAAATAATTACGACTAGAAATTTATTTTGAATAGAATTAGAATGTATAAATTTATTTAATTCGTAGTTAAAATATAAATATTTATTTCAAATATAAAAGGAATTACAAATGGCGCGGTAGTTTGAAACTTCGATTTCAAATTTCAAACGAATATACAAGATTCAAAATAAACCGAATTTTAGTAAAAGCAGAAATATTTGAATCTGTAAATATCTTTCCAACGAATGTGAAAAATCTAGATTTCATAACGGGAATAAAAAGTTATGTCCAGTTGAAAATTCAGAGTAGTCGCTATGAAATTTATATAAAATATAGCCCTTGAAAATAGCGATTTTGCAAACAACCTCCGTTTTTCGACGAGACCACTTTTGTTGGATCCGAAATGTCAAATTATTGCTAGATTCCAATTTTCAGAATTTTTGGAATCAATATGTGAGTGTGGCGAATTTTAAACATGTTTGATTAATTCAGTTTGAATTTAGTCGACTGGAAAATGACCGTTTTACAAACGGTCTCCAAATTTGACGAAATTAGTTTTGTTAGGACCGTATCGTTAAAACATAACTGGATTTATTTTTCGGGAATTTTTGGATTTTGTATGTGGTCCCGGTAAATTAAAACGTGCATTTGAATTTAAAATATAATGATTTAAATTTTAAATTCAGCAGAAACTAATTGAAATAATCAAATTGGCTTACGGGACATATCCCATTATGTCCGTAATGAGGGTAATTAGCTAGGGGCAACAGTCGTTGGGTTCGATTTGGAGTTAAACTGAAAAATTCTACGTTTGTAAAGATAAAAATATATTTTTATCAAAATGAACTAGTTATGAACTAGAATTATAATCCAATTGCAAGATATATATATCGTTATTCCCAATACGATATTTACTGATTTCAGAATTAGATATTGAATATAAGCCGATATAATTTCTATTCAGAGCCTTGTATTTAATATTGAATTGGATTTTGGGTTTGTCGCGAATGGTGTCTTCATTAACACTGTTCTTAAACCCAATTGAGAAAAGAATAAATCTTTAATTAGGATTTAGTGAAGTTTTTCCCAATTAATTAACATTTAATTGGAATTGAGTAAAAGAATTGGAATTTGGATTTGTTGTGAATGGTGTCTTCAATAACACTGTTCTTAAACCCCGTGTGAAAAGAATAAATCTTTTAATTAAGATTATTGTTGTTTCCAGTTAATTGATTTTTAATTGGAATAAAATGGAATGTGAATTGGGTTTATCGTGAACTGTGTCTTAACGACATTCGTTCTTTAATCCGATTTACAGTGAAATGTGATTTGGAATTTATAAATCTTTTTATTAAGATTTAACGGAAATTTTCCAAAGTAAAGTTTTTCAATTTAATACATTAAATTGGAATGGAATGGAATTCAATTTGATAATAATCGAAATGAGTTTCTGTGGAGGAATACTGTTAATATATATGGAATTTAAAAGGCTTTGTCGTTATTCCATTTATATTATTAGTCGGATACGGAAATTGATATCGATGATATAGTGATTTATTTTCCGTCAAGATTCCATAATTAATGGAATGTGATTTGGGTTTATCGTGAACTGTGTTTTAAATGACAATAGTTCTTTAACCCAGTTGAAGACAGGATTACATGTCTAACATTGTATTTCGAATTGTATGGTTGATCTCTGCTAAATATATATCTGTTTGGTGGCAGAGAATTTATTCTCTTTCTTAACACCCTTCTCTAAGACGTACTACCTTAGATGTTATATATTGGCAGAAATCGATAGTACGGTGTAGATTGTCAATGCAACATGTTTGTGTTTCTAAGGTTAAATAATCATTAATATTGATTTTTGGGAAGATTAAAACCAAGTGGAGTTTTAATGAATCTTTAATTAGATTGAAATAAGAATATGATAATTTAAATTATAAAAATTAGGAAATAATCAAGAATGGAGCACCACCAGTTTTACTCCATGCGATAGTTAAATCTTTAATTAGTTTTGAACGTGAAATGGTAATTAAATTTACCGATAACACTGTCATGTTAGATATGGAGTATTACCAGTTTAGCTCCATGGGATGCATAGGTTGGGATTGGGAAATTAAACAAATGATTACTTCGGTAAGGTGCGTTAATCCTGACTAGTTTGGAAAACCTTAATATTGTTTGAATTGATATCTAAAGGAAGATTAAATGATAAATTTAAAGAATTTATCTTTGATAAAATTAAATGGGAACCTTTCCCAAAGGATATGAATATTTAAATAAAAGAATATTCAGAATTGGTATGAAGCATATGTTGTGTTTTTATAGCACTAGTTTATTATATACGCGAGTTATTCAGAAAGGTCGGGTTTATACCCATTCTGAATAACTGATTCGAC
The DNA here is from genome assembly GCA_030737875.1 of Allium sativum. NCBI lineage: Eukaryota > Viridiplantae > Streptophyta > Magnoliopsida > Asparagales > Amaryllidaceae > Allium > Allium sativum. The sequence continues at coordinate 314,016,694 of CM060920.1, forward strand.
AATAAGTCGAAGATGAAGACGGTGGTTGAAGACAGGAGGCCTTCACATCGTTTGGCTGATTACTGATGTCTTGATTGGGCTGTACACCCAAGACAAGGTAATAAGTGGTGATCATCCAGGCGTACTTGGAGATCGACTGGATATGCGAGGACCTCTCTGCTGTATTGGACACGGGACGAGGAATAAGGTGCTTCCGGTTTTGTTTAGATCCAGAACAAACTATTAAATGGATGTGTATCTGACATTGGATTTTATTCTATGTTGATTGATTTCTATTAAATATATATCTGTTTGGTGGCAGAGAATTTATTCTCTTGCTTAAAACCCTTCTCTAAGACGTATGAGCTCGGAGGTTATATATCGATAGACATCAGTTGTATGGCGTGAATTGTCGGTATGGCATGCTGAGATGCAAATGATCAAGGCTTCTGTTGAAAATCAGAGTCTTGTGGTTGATGATCAAAGCATGGCTTTAATATAGCATAGCTTTATGTATAGCGTTAATTCGTGAGCCTCACATCTCGGTATGAGTCAAAAACAGGATAAAGGACCCAAGGAGGGAATGATATTTCTTTCTAGCTATGGGTGGTGCCATGGTATGGAGCCCAGACATTTATTTATTTTTACCTATGTGGATGATGGATTGTTAGGCGCCTCGGATATATCGGTTACTACGGAGCCGATGGATATTGAGTCATCTGGCTCATTTATGCCCCATAGGGCGGGGAAACGTGTGTTTAGGAATAATTAATCCTCAAACGTAAGAGAGGACCGACCTTGGAGGATTCAAGGGTCTTCTGCAGGAGATCCTGAGGCATTTGCTGGAGTTTCTCGAAGCCGGCGAAGAGTACTTCCCTTGCCTCGACTCATGACGGAAATCCAATTTCCAATACGTGACATTTCGGTTTTGATTATAGAGCCTAGTATTGGCGACATGATAGATGGTACCCATGTCGCCTATGATTGATACATTTATATTTGAAGTTGTTTTATGCACTACGCACTTATAATAGTATCAAATGATTTGTTTTAAATGTACCAAGCATGTTTGGCTATTATAAGGGAAAACCCTGTCCTCCGGCTTGCGTTGCATTGTGTGATGGGAATTGGGTCTTATAATAGCTTCATTTTTTCATAAAACATTGCGTTGTTTATTTTATGCACTGGTATTCTTGGGAAGAAATCCGTTCCGTGCTATACGGCGTGGTCCCTTGATTTACTTCCTTTTAAAGTAGAGTTTTAAATAACTGTTTTAGTTCTCACACCAATCACATGACTGACCTGGAGTTTATTGTTTTAACCTAAACTCTGGGTTCCCCTATTTTCCACGCGGGCAGCTAGTAGTTTTGGTTTTGCAGATTTATATTCACAGGATCGTGGTTTACAGCTGGAATGATATCCGGAAAGCTCTATATCCATTTATCTCTATCAGTTGTGTTTTTGTATTATTTTCCGCTACATTGTAATTTGTAAATCTCTGTCATTTATCAAATGTATATTATTGGTTCATACTCTTTATATTCTTGTACTCTGATGTAAATTGTTTTAATAGCAATGAAATGTTCTTTTGTTTGTGTTCTGATTTGTCGTGTTCTCAGACAATCCGTTCTTTCTCTTCTCTTCGAAGACCGGGGAAGTTCGGGTCGTTATATTTTCCACATGGGCAGTCAGTAGTTTAGTTTTGCCGATTTTTTTCATTTAGCACGATTCTGGATCGAAGCAAAAAGCTGTGTCCAGAGTATTCATAGTCTTCCACTGTGTTATTATATTTGTTTCCACTGCATTGTATTACATTTATTGTAAATTAATCTTCCGTTGTAGTATTATTTTTTGATGTACTCTGATATATTCTGTACTCTGATGTAACATTATTATGATGTTTATAAAAGTCTTCTGTTAATTGTTCTGATGTGTTGTATGCCCAAAGTTATCGTATGCAGGATTCGAATGGTCTTGGTCGATTTAGCGATCGATTAGGTCCGAGCGAAATCAATATCATTACAGCTGGTATCGGGGCTTTGGGTTAACTCATATCTTTGGGGTACAACTCGTTAGAACAGAACAAAAGACTCATCAGAGGTAGGATTAGTAATACCCTATAAAGGAATACTTATTAGAGACAAGATCAGTAGTATCTTAGAATGAGAAAACTCGTTAGAGATGGGGTTAGAAATGCCCTAGAATGAGTTGAGAGTGAAAAGTTTATAATTAAAGTATTTGTGATTATATATATAATCTGATTTTAGAAAATATGATTTCTAAACATATAAAAGTTATATATATTTGAAAATCTAATCAACTAATTGATTAATGATTGTGTAGTGTGATTATTAGTTCAACTAATAAAATTACTGAAACCAGTAAAAGAATGAAAGTTGAGTTGGTTAGTTAAATAATTTTCAGCTCCATTCCTTTTTGACGACGAAAAGATTTTACGTGGGGGAGATTGTAACAACCCGGATTTTCAGAACTAATTTAAAATTTTTATTTTATCAATTTTAATGGATTTTGAATATTATAAATGATTTATTTGAAATAATAACGACTAAAAATCTATTTAAACCAAAGTTAGAATGAATAAATTTATTTTAATTATAAAACGAGCCTGAAATGGCGCGGCCGTTTGAAAATTTGATTTTAAATTTCAATTGAATGTACAGAATTCAAAATAAATCGGATTTAAGTAAAACCAGAAATATTCGGATCTGTTTAATTATATCTTTCTAATGAATGTAAAATTTTTAGATTTCATAATATAAATTGAAAGTTATGCCTAGTTTGAAATTTAAAATAGTCACTATGGAATTTATATATACATAAATATATATATATATATAGCCCTTAAAAATAGCCATTTTGTAAACGATCTTCGTTTTCGACGAAACCACTTTTGTTGGATCCGGAATGTCAAATTATTGCTAGGTTTAAATTTTCATAATTTTTGGATTTAATATGCGAGCGTGGTAAATTAAAACGCGTTTGGTAATTTCTGTTGAATTGGATCAACCATTAAAAAGACTATTTTCCAAACGGTCTCCAAATTCGATGAAAGAAATTTTGTTAGGATCGGATCGTCAAAATATAGCTAGACTTATTTTTTGGGAATTTTTGGAGTCGGTATGTGGCTTCAGTAAATTAAAATGTACGTTTAAATTCAATATATATTGATTTATATATTGATTTATATTTTAATTTAAAGGAAAACTGATCAAAACAGTAGAATTGGCCTAGGAAACATATCCTATTGTGTCAGGAATGGGGGTATTTAGCTAGGGGCGACAATCGTTGGGCTTGATTAGGAGTCTATATGGATTAACGGGCCTTTTTGAAATTAAAGAAATTAAATATTAATAAATATATTTTTGTATATATTGCGAGAAACCCTAACCCTTTTTTTATTAGTAAACAGCCACCGTCTTCTATTATCTAATGGCCACGAACACTCTGAAAATATTCGTTAATCCCCTCCAAATCTGAGCGAATTCAAACATGGTGATAAAACAAAAATTGAAGAGTTTTGTTTGCTCTTCATTTCTATATGAGTTTGATCGGATTCAATGAGGTATGGTGCTCGGATTTTGGGCATGAACACACGTCATTCGTAGCAAATTTTGAGGAGCAAGGGGGGAGGGGGCGAGTTCACCAAGGAAGGGGGTGCAGAGGGAGGGGACGAAGGGCTTCGATGTGGACATGTCTGATCGGTATCCGGTGGCTTGGCAGAGGCGCACGGTAGAGCTTTTGAAATGGGTGGATGGGTTTCTCAGTTTGACAATTATCCAGGAAGAAGACGACCTAATTTTTGGGTTAACATTAAACAAATTAATCAACTCTGTTAATTATTCTAGTTAATTAAAATAATGTTTAAATGATTAAAACCCTGTATCTTTTGTAAACGAAAACAGAATCAGACGATTTCTGAAGCTTTGGAATCGGCTCAAAGAGCACAACAAGATGGAGCAGACTAGAATAGAGTAAAACCAATGTGAGATCTCTAATTTAAAATAAAATTAATTGTGATTGCGATATGAAATTTATATATATACGCTATTAAAATTCATATATATGTTGTATGAAATTGGAATTGATTGTGGTCGAAATGAACTGTTGGATTGAATTGTGTAGCAAAAATAAAATGATCATTTATTGAATCATGTTAGGAATAAATAAAAAATATATTTTTATTGTTTAGGAATGATTAAAATGTTCATGTTAGGAGTGAAACATATTAACAATAAAAAATATATTTTTATTTTATGCATGAATCACAAAATTAATCTTGTTTTAAATAAAATGTTTATACATTAAAAATTATTTTTTTATTGTGTTTTTGATTCATTAAAAAGAATCATGTTTTAAAGAAAATGTTTAAACATTAAAAATAACATTTCTATAGTATTATTGATTCATTAAAAAGAATCATGTTTTAAATATAAAGATTAGGCAATAAAAAATGTATTTTTATTGTATGTTTGATTCGTTAAAAAGAATCATGTTTTAAATAAAAAAAATAGACAACAAAAATTATATTTTTATTGTATGTTTGATTCATTAAAGAGATTTTACTAAATAAAAATGTAAATCATTTACATGATAGCAAAGTATAAAATGATCATTTGTTAATACATGTATTGTTTATTAAAATGAAATCATTTACTTGTTAGTGAAGTAGAAAATGATCATTTGTTAATACATGTTTTTTTTATCAAAACGTAATCATTTACATGTTAGCAAAGTAGAAAAATGATCATTTGTTAATATTTTTTTTGTTTATTAAAGCATTATCATTTGCATGTTAGCAAAGTAGAAAAACAATAATATGTTATGATTCACTAAAATCATGTCATTTACATGTTAGCGATGATAACAGAAAAATGTTCATTTGTTAAATATGTATTGATTCATTAGAATAATGTCATTTACATACTAGCGAAGTAGAAAAATAATTACATGTTAATATACGTTTTGTCATTAAAAATGACATTTTTACTATGTTAAGTTAGAATAAAAAGGAATTTATATCAAACATGTTTTGTCCTTAAAAATGACTTTTTTAATATTTTAAGTTAGAATAAAAAGATATATGCGAGAAATAAAAAAAATATGTGATGAATAAAAAAAAAAAATATGCGAAGAACAAAAATATATATGTGATGAATAAAAAAAATATGCGAGGAATAAAAATATATATGCGATGAATAAAACTTATATATAAAATGTGAAGAATATATATATGAAATGAGAATAAACCATATATATGCGATATATAAAATGGTCATGATATGGAATAAATATTTGTTCGTTAAAAATACTATTTTTAACACACACACACACATATATACATATGAGATATATAAAATTGGCATGTAGTGAAATAAATATTGGATTGTTAAAATTCTAATTCTTTTTAACATATATATATATATATATATATATATGCGATATATAAAGCAGTCAGGTATAGAAACAAAATATTGGAACGTTAAAAATATAATTTTTAACATGAATATGTGATGAATAAAATTGTCATGTAGTGAAATAAATATTGAATCGTTAACAATATAATTTTTAACACGAATATGCAATGAATAAAATTTTCATGTATTGAAATAAATATTGGATAGTTAAAAATAAATTTTTTAATATATATATATACACTGTATAAAATTGTCATGTTAATGCAATATTCAATTTTGATTAAAAATTGAAAATGAAGTTGAAATTGTTTTAAAATGAATCTATAAACGATTTATAAAATAATATTCAAATGAAAATCGACGAAATATATAATATATATATATAATATATATTTAGTGGCCTGAATAGAACGCGCCATGCAGCGACCATTCGCGAATTTCGACCATTTACTTTGAATTGACATTACGGGAGATCCGACCATCAGATTCTCCTAAAACCGGAACTGTTGGGTTCGTATCGAAAAGAGCTTTCCAATGAAAATAAGTTAATTTAAATCTAATGGTTGGATTTGGAATTATGTCCAAATCAAATTTGGAAAAGGTCTTTGTAAATGCAGTTCGATGACCGTTTATGGAAATCGAATGAAAGGGCCTTAATAAAATTATTAAAAATATGGAAAAATTATGTAAAATCAAAATGTATGATTTGGAAAGAATTTTTATGAAAAATTCCACGTTTGTAAAGATAAAAATATATTTTTATCAAATGAACTAGTTATTAACTAGAATGGTAATCCAATTGTATTTAAATAAATAAATTGGACTTGAAAATAAAAAGGGGTTTTAATATAACCAAAATTTTCCAATATATAAATTGGAATGGATTTGAGTAGAAATAATCTTCGGTATATTTTGATATTGGATTCCGTGATTATACAGATATAGTTGTGGGATTTCGGAAGATAATGATATCGTTATTCCAATACGATATCTGTTGGTTTTAGAATTTTGGAATTGAATATAAGCAGATATAATTTCTATTCTGAGCCTAATATTTAATATCGAATTGGATTTTGGATTTGTCATGAACTGTGCTTAAATGACATTGGTTCCTTAACCCAGTAAAGCAGGGTTAATTTCCAGAAAGTTGAACAATCAATAAGAAATGATTTTAGAGATTGAAACCAATTAGAGTTTAATAAATCTTTAATTAGATTGTGAATGTATACGTTGATGGAAAAAAATGTCGTAAACACCAAAGATTCCTATTACTAGGAATAGTTAATTTGGTCGCAAGACTAAGTAAGAGAAAGCGGTAAATGACATGAGAATTTATAGTGGTTCGACCGTGGATTAGGCCTACGTCCACTTTGGAAGGATGTTGAACTTTTACTAATCACTCAAGAATTGCAAGGTAGAGCCATGCTCATTACATTCACCTTTATAATTGCCATATGCTAGGTATTTGGGAAAAATAATATTCAATTCTCCTTCTTCCTCAAATAAGAGATGCCATTAATTATATATGCTAGGTAGAGCCTGGCGTGGAGTCTTTCCGAGGGGCGCGATGATCCCGGGACTGGGTGATTGGGGCTCGTGGCTCCTTCCGGGTCTGAGGCCTTAGTTTGCGGATGTTTTCTGGATGCCGTGAGGTTACAAGCGGTGTAGTCCCTTCATGATCCTGTTTCTTGCACTCCTAAGCGTCCCCTTTCGGCCTCAGCTTCACGAGGTACGTTGAGTTGAGCGTGTCTGATGCTCTCCGAAGAACCAGACCAAAAAGCCGATTAACATTTTCCACCCAAAGTACGTCTTGTCTTTGAAATGATGTGCTTTGTGTAGGTTGAGGTAGTGGCGAAGCTGTTAATTTTTCCTGTAATTCAAAAGACACATAAGTGTTAGTTGCGGGGTTCGTTCTCCCTAGAGGCATAGATGAGCTGTCGTTCGAAGGATGCGCCGTGCTCAAATCGTTAAGTATCCGTAGTGCGTAGCCCCTGTGGATGCACGGGAGTCGGCATGCACATGCACGGAGCACGTACCCGAGAGAATGTGTCACGGCGCTTCCGATCCTAGAGGTATGATCATTGTCACCATCATTTTTTTTTTTTGGGTCGGAACCCCAGGAGTTTCGCAATTTCGAGCCCCGGGGGATCGAATTTCCGAACCCAAGGGATCGAAATTCGATCCCCTGGGGGTTTGAAATTTCAAGCCCGGGGGTTCGGAAATTCGATCCCCTAGGGATTTGAAATTTCAAGCCCAGGGGTTCGGAAATTATAACCCATTAGGTTCGAAATTTCAAACCCGTGGGTTTGAAAATTTCGAACCCGTACTGGAATGCGAAGAAACATGTTTTTTCTTTTACAAATAGGCCCCCATTCACTTTTCTCGTTCTAATTCTTCTTTCTCTGGCCGCCATTTCTGAAAGCTTCGAACCAGAAAATTTTGAACTGAGCTAGGTGAGGCCTTGACTCGAGGAGGTGAGAAGGGGAGGAGGGAGAAGGAGCATGGCGGAGACCTCGTGGGTTCGATTTTTCGAACCTATCCAGGTTCGACGACGTGAACCCCCCGTGGGTTTGAATTTTCAAACCTTAGTGGGTTCGAATTTTCGAAACCACCAGGTTTGAAGTCTTGAATCCACACGGGTTTGAATTTTCGAACTCGGGTGTTCGAAGCATCGAACCCTTCTGGGTTCGGATTTTTGAACCCCGTGGATTCGAATTCCCGAGCCCCTTGTCTAGGTTCGAATTTTCGAACTCGGAGGGGCTCGAATATTTGAACCCAGAGGGGCTCGAATATTTGAATCCGGTTTGGCTCAGAATTTCAAACCCCTCTGGGTTCGAAATTTCGAACCTAGAGCTCGAAATTTTGAGCCCGACATGTCGGGTTTCCAATTTGTCACGCTGATGGATTTTGACTTCCGAATACTCATCTCTAGACTTGCATACTTAGTGTCGATGCATAAATGGTTAACCACGCGAGTGGGGTTTTAGGATTGTTCACATAGGATAGAGCATACAACCGGACTGGGACTTGGACTGTTTCGAATTATTTTGGAATATCTTTATGTAGCCTATTTTTTCATAGCATTTCTTATTAGTTGTCACCAATATGAGGGTTATAGGTCATTATAATGCCTGTTCTAATACTGATGCGTTAAAGTATAGCTAGAGATGGAGACCAGATCAAGGACCGGAAAGACTATGGAATCCGAGGCTTCCCAGCCCACCTTACACACATCCGACCCTACCCCTAGAGGTAGCTTATCTGGAAGTGAGCTTGAGACCACCAAAGGATCGACTCCTTCTCATTCGACCAGCTCGGCCGAAACGACTGAGCACGGGGAGGAACTTGAGTGGCGATATTCCCCGGTCATGACTAAAGAGGCCGAGAATGTAGATATCATGGGCGAGGACGCGCCCGCACCTCCGATGGCTCCGGACATGTTGCCTGATGCGGTGATTTTGGAGAATCCTACCGACTCAGTGTAGTCATGTATGGATGCTACAGAGGTCAGGAAAATGGCGACACGATTTAACGTACCTGTGGATGATGCCCATGCCCCCGGGGGAGATGACAGAGCCCATGTGTCGCCCGAGGGTCTCACTGCCTGGAATCGTCAAGCTTGCCTTGCTGGGTGCGTGCCTCTGGCTAAAAACTTCATTCGGGATATGCTGTTCTATTTTCGTCTCACGCCATCACAGCTACACCCTAATGCTTACGCTTCTCTCCTGGGTACTTACATTCTCTTCCGTTAGTTTTTGAACAAGGAACCCACTGGGGAAGATATTTGATACTTCTTCCATTTAAAGAAAACGAGCGTGGCCTCTCCCTCTCAATGGTCTCTAGAAGTGATAACTGCTACAAAATTCTTTGTCGGGACATGGCCTAGGCTGTCTTTGATTAAGCGCGAGTGGTTCTTCATTAGCTGCCCTCCCGGATTTGCCAAAAGGTGGATTGAGGGAAGTAAGTGTTTCTCTAACTCCGTTCCTTGCTGTGGTTTTAGGATTCCTTCCTTTATTAATGGTTTTAACTAGGATATGCCAGGAAATCCAAAGGCGCCCACGAGGGATGAATATTGGCAACGCCTTAATGCTTTGTGGGCAATACCAGAGAATCTCCGTGATACCAATACCATGACAAGTCAGGATCGCCTCCACCACGCTGGGCTGCTGCCTTACAACTGGGCTGTGATCAGGCCCGCGGTTGCTATTAGCGTGCCAAAGGAGGGAGTTGTGGTAGGCTCTACCCCTATTTGGCGGAAGAGGAAAATGCCCCCAGCGGAAGGAGAATTGCAAAGGATTACTCCGCCTTAAGGAGATGTGCGCGGAGGCGAGGTACATGGTCAAGAGGAGATTGCCGGAGATGAGGGGTTACCGAGCGCTCCTGTCCCGCCTTCGACAGGGAAGGGGGAAGGAGTGTTGGCTAAACTGCAATCTCCTGCGACTCACTCATGGGCCACTGCCTCGCTTGAGCCCAAGGGCCAGTTTGATGGCTTAAAGGGACTTTCTTTAGTAGTGACTCCATGGACGAATACGACGAGCCTGGAAGAACTTTCCTATGCTGCTGAGGGGTTAACTCCCTCGATCGGACCACAAACTGGTCTGTTGAGAGAACACTTAGGGCATACATCCATAACATTGCATAGCATAGATGTTTGCCTATGTGAATTACTTGACTACCTTCAGCTTCTTCCATTGGCAGGTGTTATGGAAGGAGAACGTGGCGGATGAAGTTACAGGTGCAGGGATCGCCAGCCTCCCCAGAGTTCTTCTTTCGAGAGATTCCGAAGATCCGCCAGCTTGTACGGCGCTCAACCTCCGTTAGAACAAGGAAGCAGTCATCGAGGCCGGGATCGATCTAGGCAATCTCCAACACCTCCTCCTCCTCCTATTTGCGTATCCGTAGGAGATACTCGGCTCAACATAGAGGGGTCCCGGTCTTTGCCTTCGACAACTCCCCCAACTATCGCTCCTCTGACCCCCGCTCATCTTTTTAGGGAAGAGGAAGCACATTTTGGCTAGTCGAGGTCGGAGAGAGAGACTGAGATAGAGGTGCCACACTTGACAGAACCTCAGTTTCGAGGGCTATCGATAGAGGAGCGTAGGGCATTCCTGAAACACCATTTCCCCCAGCACTATTTTGATGAGTTGATATTCGTCCCCGACCTCCGTCCATCTCCTGACAGAGAGTCTGGGGAGGTATGGATGCATGTGAAAGCTTCATATCACCAAACCAACAAGTTTACCAAGTATTCCCTCTAGCTTTCGGAGCTGATCAGAAAGAAGAACCTGTAGCTTGCTACCGAGAAGGCCACTGTCGAAGCATTGAATAAGAAGATAGGTACGCCCGTTCCTCGCATCGTAAGTTCTCTTTTATGCATTGTCAGACCCTTTAGCGTTAACTCTGTTGTTGCAGCTGAGATGACGCAGGCTTACAATACACTGAAGAGGGAGTCGAGGCATACAATCTCGAATTATAAAGCCACCATGGTTGATCTAACTACTGAAACCACGGCTCTAAAAAAGGACAAAGCCGATCTAAAGCGAGCATGTGATGTTTTGGAAAAAGACAATGCAAGGGTCATCGAACTCCAGAATAACAACGCCGCTTTGAAGGAGGAAAATAAGATGTTTCGGGCTGAGAATGCCGAAGTCACTAAGTTGAAGAGGCAGATCAAGGTGATGATAAAGACGAAGGAGGATGCCAAAGCTAGAAACAGGGATGTGCTGAGTGAATCTGAAGGTATAAAGGCTGAATATTTAAGGGAGATAGAGCTACTGATGGGACAGCTAGATGACGCGGAGTTTCGCGTTGGGTCCTCCGAGGAGAGTATCCATAATATGTTCATCAAGGCTTTGATATTTCAAGGGATTTCGTGGGTTGAAGACTATCCCCGCGATCTTACTAGAATCTAGGAGAGGTTAATCCCTTACGAGGCATTCTTGCGTAAAGTAGATGTAAACACTTTAGATGAGCGCCAGCTTGCAAATGTTCTTCTGGACAGTGGTGAACGTGAGAAGCTGGAGGAAGGAAGGAGTATGTTGCAGGAGTATGCTGAGAATGAAAGGTTGGCGAGGCTTGGCAAAGAGAAAGGGAAGTTTGCGATGACCGATGCGCGGTTGTGGCGGAAACATACGCAAAGGGGAGTTCTCACCTACCCCTGGACCCCTGATCTGTCATGGTGGGCGGTCCTGGGGATTTAGCCCGAACTGCTACTGAGTATAACCCTGACTTCTCGGCACTGGGTGATACTAGATTCACCTTACCGATCGTCGCAAGCACCCTTCCTATTATTCCTACGCCACCCTTGACCATAGGTAAACTCCTTTTACCTTGCATCCCTGAGGATGAAGTGATTACCGAATTTATGGATTAAAATGGTTGTGTCTTTGCTATGCAGTTCCTCCCGAGTCTACGACAGTAGCGGACCCTGCCCCTGTGATCCCCCAAGTTACTGCAACTAGGCTGGGCCCCATAGGGACATAGGCTGGAGAGGGCGGCGACCAACTTGACACCTTTTCTGATATAAGAGTAACCTCTAGCATGGTCGACATTCTTAACGAAGAAGGAGAGGTGGTCGATGGGCAAAGTGCCCTTGCCAAAGGCCCAGTAGAAGCTGATGTGGCTTCGATGGCGGCCCTGGTGTCAAGTCAACAGGCCAAGATGGTGGCCAAGTGTGAAGAGGTAGAGGAGAAGCGAGAGCACGACGAGGCTGCCAGGAAGGAGATCCTAACGACGACTCGGCCGGATGCCGAGGCGAGGGCTGCTGACACTGTCGCGAAGAATAGAGCTGATGAGGAGGCTGAGAAGAAGAGGGCTAACAATGAGGCCCAGAAGAAGAGGGAGGACGAGGAAGCACAGCAGAGGACTACCGAGTCCATTGAGAAAGCCAAAGCTGGCGACGTCATGCCTCATAAGTCCCAAAAGCTTGCTGCTCGGAGGGCCACCAGAGAATCTAAGGAGAAAGTTGAGCAGAAGGGCAAGGTGATCCCGAATACGAGTGACGCTGTGGTCGGCCTCGCTGTTGGGGATGCCCCCAAGCCTACGCCGCAGGCCACCCTTATTGATATTACCGAGGTTTCTAGTGTTGACAGGACGGGCGAGAGACACATCTCGGCTTCTCATGAATCGACCACTTATTGGAGGGGTCGAGATGGAAAGAGCGAGTCTGGTAAGAAGAGGCCTGGAGCTAAGGATGAACCGTCAAGCTTGTAATCTGCAGAAAAGGACAAGCACAAGCAAAAGAAAAGGAAACATGGTTAGTGTTAGTAGCCTAAGTAGGAGTTACCGTTATTTTGGTAGTGTAGGCCGAAGAGTACGACCCTCGCTTTTGGTTTTTTAAGACATGGTGTTGTTCTCATGTACACCCTATCGTTAGAAAGTAAAAGTTTTAGACACGTAGTTTGTTTAGTCTGTGCATGGGAAAAGGAAATATGAATTAGTAAAGATTGTTGTTTATGTCAAGTGTTCGGATGTTCTTTTTATGTTTTCTAGCGTCCTGTACTTGCGTAAAATTATTTATTGTTACACTTGTCACAAAAGCGATTAGGGACCGTCTTTGGGTGAATTATTCCAGAGAGATGAGGTAGAGTGCTGGTTTCAGTAAGTTCCCCTCAGCTGAGGGAACCCATAGTTTGCGAAACTAGGTCGTGCACCTGCTATTTTGGGTGGCCAGGGGTTAAACCCAAGTATAGCGAAGGCGTAGGACGTTTCGTTGTGCGTTCCTCCAGGTGGGCGGATCTCCCATCGTTCATCGGGTTGAGGCGAGCCGCCGGACGTCATTTATTCACCAGCGTAGTTTTCAGCCTCGATCATCAGCTCATATGGTCCGATTGTGGCCACGGGCTGCCTCCAAGCCTTGAGAGTTTAGGGGAAGAAACGATTTAAGGTCGGTCTTGGTGATGCGTCAAGATTCGATTGGCACCCACAACCGGCGAAGAGAGATTTGCATCGATCTTAGTCGGTTGCTGAGTGGCGCCAAGCCGCCTGGACTAGGACGCGGAACGATTTATCCTCGATCTCGGCACAGGGCCGAGGTTCGAGTTAGAGGTTGTTTAGACTCGGTCGCGCCGCGGGCTGGTGATTCGAGTAGCGTTGCCTGCTCCCGTGCTCGGGATGCCGGGCGTAGCCAAGTGTCTCAGACTTGATGTTGCCTAGAAATTGAAATGGCCGTGCCGGATCCCATGCTCGAGGTGCCGATGCGGCGGTCGTAGGCGTGAATCGAGCGTTGTTGGAACTAACAAGACGCGTTGCACAAGAAGTAAACAACAAGGAGATAGGAAACTGAACATCATTTCTACTAATAACTTTAGTAGTAATAGCCTTTACAATGCCTTGAATTTTTGAAAAAAAATATAACATTGTTTGAAAACTATAAACAATAGTAGACTGAGTTATGTAAAGTAGCGGTGGAGATGTTCGCTATTCCATGCCCTCAGGAGTTCAGCACCGTCGACGGTGGCAAGACTGAAAGTACCATCGCTGAGCTTTCGATGTATGGAGTACGAACCTTTCCAGCGAGGTGTGAGGCCTGTTTTCAGGGGAAAAACCCGCTTTTGAACGAGGTCGCTGATATTGAGGTCCTTGTGGTGGACCCTGGAATTGAAGTTTCAGGCTACTCGCAGTCGATGGGCGGCAACTCTGATATCGGCCTCGTTCCTTTTTTCTTCCAGCAAGTCGAGTGATCCCTGAAGTAAATCTTAGTTTGTCTTTGGATCGAAGTATGTGACTCGATGGGACTGAAGCTTGAGCTCAATGGGAATGAGGGCTTCAGATCCGTATGTGAGGGCGAAATGAGTATGACCGGTTGGTGTCTTATGGGTGGTGCTGTAAGCCTATAGAACTAGAGGAAATTCGTCTGCCCATATTCCCCCAGCCTTTTCCAGACTCTTCTTGATGATGGACTTGATGACCTTGCTAACCGCCTAGACTTGCCCATTGGCTTGGGGATGAGCCACCGTTGAGAATCTTTTATCGATGCCGTGGCACTGGCGGAAGTCTTTAAACTCGGTGCTCTCAAATTGAGTGTCGTTGTCAGAGATGATAGCTTGAGGCACTCCATATCGGGTAATGATGTTGCGGACAACAAAGTTGATCATCTTCTTCGTGGTAATAGTGGCGAGAGCTTCAGCTTCTGCCCACTTGGTGAAATAGTCAACTACGACGACGACGTATCGTGTCCTGCCCCTGCCATTGGAAGAGTTCTGATGATGTCGATTCCCCACATGGAGAATGGCTATGGGTTGACCATTTGTGACAATTCGGTGGGCAGGGTTCTTGGAATTTTGGAGAAGCACTGGCACTTATCTCACTTGCGAGCATAGTCCGCAGCATCTTGATCAAGCGTGGGCCAGTATTAACCATGTCTGAGAATCTTTCTGGCCAGGGTCTGCCCCGCAGTATGATCGCCACATTCGACTTCATGCACACTGCTTAGCACTTGGAGGGCGTTGCCGTGAGCTACGCACCGGAGCAAGGGAACGGAAAAACCTCTGCGGTAGAGTACCCCGTTCATAAGAAGGTAACGGGCTAACTGACCAGTGAGCACGCGCCTTTCCTTGTAGTGCTTTGGTAGGATCCCTTGCTATAGGTAATTTCTGAACTGCGTCATCCAGGACTCGGGCTCGGGTTCGGTGCTCACGATCATCTCGTCTTGCCCTTGCTTGATGCTTAGAGAGTTGAGGACTTCAACCGAGGAGAACTCGTTAAGTTGCGAATCTTCGGAGCTTGCCATTCTAGCGAGGGAATCTACATTTTCATTTTTCTCGCGTGAGATATGGGTGACGGTGAAATGCTCGAGGTAGATGAGTAGCTCCTGAACCCGAGCAAGGTACTGGGCAAGCCGTCGCTCCTTCGCTTGATACTCTACCAGCCCTTGTCGGACGATAAGCTATGAATCAGAGAAGATGTGGACGGTCTCTAGCTTGAGTTCGATCGCGATTCTAAGCCCATTGATCAAGGCCTCGCACTCTGCTTCGTTGTTAGTAGCAGGAAAATTTATCCTCTAATGCGTAATACATCGGGCGTTCCTCAGGAGTGATGAGCACAAATCCGGCCCCGGAGCACTTTCTGTTAGAGGAGCTATCTACAAACAAATTCCACTTGGTGTCGGGGGTCCCCGCGTTCTCTGTGGGATCCTCCTCGGGAGCTGTGAACTCCACGATGAAATCTGCGAGAGCTTGGCTGAGGATGGCTCGTTAGGGGATGAAGGTCATCTCGAACTGGCTTAACTCTATGCTCCACTTTAATAATCGTCCTGACGCCTCGGGTCGCTGTAGGACCGGACATGGTGGTTGGTCAGTGAAAACTTTATGGGATGCGACTGGAAGTATGGTCAGAGCTTTCTAGAGGAAATCAATAAGCAGAATGCCATCTTTTCTAGCTTCGTATAATTCTTCTCCGCCCTCGTTAGCTGCCTGCGGATACAGTAGACGGGTCGTTGAGTGCGATCTTCGAGGCGTACTAGTGCCGAGCTGATTGCATGCCCAGAAGCAGCCATGTAAACATATAACTCCTCATGGTCTTTAGGCTTAGAAAGGGTAGGTGGTCGCTCTAAGTGATCCAAAAGTCTCTGGAATGCAGAAACGCATTCAGGGGTCAACTCGAAATTGCGTTTCCCCTTTCGGAGTAAACCAAAGATGGGGATGCATATGCCGGTGGCCTAAGAGATGAATCGACTTAAAGCGGCGACCTTCCCATTCAGACTTTGGACATCCCTGATGTTCTCGGGGACTCGAATGTCCTGAATATCTTGGATTTTTTTTGGATTGGCTTCGATGCTCCGAGAACTGACAACGAAACCCAAGAATTTTCCCGAAGCGACCTCGAAGGAGCATTTCAAGGGGTTGAGTTTCATGTCGTACCGGCGGAGGACATCGAACATTTCGGAGCGGTAGTGGATATGATCGCTTGATATTTTAGATTTTACTAGCATATTGTCTACGTACACCTCCATTGACTTTCCAATCTGATTTTTAAAGTGTAGATTAACCACTTATTGATAAGCGGCACCGGCATTTTTGAGACCGAAGGGCATAACACGGTAGCAGTAGAGCCCGAGGTCGGTTATGAAAGAGGTATGATCTTAGTCGCGAAGGCTCATCGGGATCTGGTTGTAGCCTGAGTAGGCATCCATGAAGGATTGTAGCTGGTATCCAGTGGTTGAGTGGACTAATCGATCGATCTTCAAGAGCGGAAAGCTGTCCTTGGGACATGCCTTGTTTATATCGGAGAAGTCGATGCATGTTCGCCATTTACCGTTGGCCTTTTTAACTAGAACTGGATTGGAAACCCATTCGGGATAGTCAGCTCTGCGGATGAAGTTATTATTGAGCAGACGGTCTACCTCTTCTTCGAGTGCCTTGGACATCTCGGGCCCTAAGAACTGGCGCTTCGGTTTAACTGGAGGCACTCTAGGATCTAAGCAAAGGGAATGGCAATCAATCACGGGGTTGATGCCCTTCATGTCAGAGTGAGTCTATGAAACCACATCTAGATTGGCTTTCAGGAAGCATATGAGATCTTCCTTGTTTGCTGGGTGGAGTCGCGACCCTACCTTCAACACCCTTGTTGGGTCGCCGAGGTTGATGGGAACGTCCACTTTGGATTCGATCGAGGTAGCCCTCTCGTATTCGGGCTCTTCGTCCTTCCGTGGGTCGAGGTCATCGGAAAGACGGGAGTGGCACCTGAGCCAAGGCCCAGATGCCGCTAATTTCTATGCTGAGACGTTCTTGGCATAAGAAGGCGTGGGCACGGCTTTTCCCTTGTCCTTATTGCATGCGTTCTTCCATTGTATTGCGTAACATTCCTCGGCGCTTACTTGGTCGCCCTTCACGGTTCCGATCCCATTTTCCGTAGGGAATTTCATTAGGAGAGACTATGGTGCCATGTAAACTCGGAATTCGATGAGAAAGGGGCACCTTAGGAAAGCGTTGTAGGGGGAGTCGATATCTATGACCATGAAGGTGATAATTCAGACTCGACTTCGGTCCCCCTCACCCAATTCTACAGGTAGGTCGATCATCTCTACAGGGGAACTAGAGGCCCCATTGAAGCCGTGAATTGTGGCATTACATGGCTTCAAGTCATGTTTTTCCTATTTCATCTGGCCGTAGGTGGCCCTAAAGATGATGTTAAAACCTTCCGAACAGAAGAGGCACCGATCTAGGCAGTGATGACTAATGGATCGGTGGTCGGAATTTCCACCCCTATCGATTCTCTTTCTTGGTAGATGATGTCGTCCCGCATGGTCTTTTGTAGCTTGGATGGGATGGACTCTGGGAGAGCGAAGCAGGCTTCGTAAGTAGTGTACTTTATGGAACTCGCATATTCCTCCATTTTTCGAAAGCTGTTATGTTTGGGGTAAGGTTTGCCACACATGGTGTTGATCACGATTCCTCGCCTTGGGTTAGACGGTCCTGGAGGCCCCTTGGTGGCTGCTTGCAGAACTGGCACTAGAGGCTGCGAGTTTGCTTCGAGAGGAAAGAGCTCTTGGATATATTGCTTGAGCCGTTTCTCACGAACAAGTTCCTCGATTGCATCCCTAAGTTGGCAGCATTCGTTTTTGTCGTGCTCTTACACGTCGTGCTATCGACAGTACCTCCAAGTGTTCTTCTCGCGGTCAGTTGATTCTCTGACGCGCGGCTTCTTGTATGGCAAGGGGTTAAACGTTTCCAAGTAGATTGTCTCTAAGTCTTCATTCAGTGGGGTGCAGGTCTCGAAAGCTTGGCGAGGGCCAGGCTTTCTCAATTCCGCTGGGGCTTGCCCGTTGTTCCGTCCATCCGGCCTGCCATTGTTTTTTAGTCTTTACGGACCTGCTCCCCTGTTTTGGTCAAAGGGCTCCCGACCTCTCCTACCTCCTAAGTGGTTGTTGGCGGTATCCGCTTGGGGATCATTGGGATGACTTGTGGCGGAAAGACAGTTCCGCTTGCTTCTTCTTGGCACAAGTATTGATCTGCCTTCTCATAGAAGGTGTTGAGGCTCTTTGGTTGCTTTTGATCGATCCAGGCCCCGAACTCTGAAGTAAGGAGGATACCCTTCACTAGTTGAAAGAGTATGGTGCGAGGATCTAGATCCTCGACCTCGGCGAGAGCTATGTTAAATCAGGAAAGGTGTAGCTTTTGAGTGATTCAGCGAGGCCTTTGTATAGGTTGGACACAGTGAGGGAATTCTTCGGAGTTGGGATATGCACCCTGAATTGCTTGACTAGATCTATAGTTGTTAATGGAATCAAGTGGGAGGCGAGAGAACCAAAGTAAAGTGGTGTCGGATAGGAAGACCGAGAAGCATTTGCACTTGGCTAGGTCATTACCCCGACTTGAGTCCATTTGCCATTCATATCGATTCAAGATGGCACAAGGATCAGTGGTACCATCGTAGAGTAGCATTTGAGGCATGCTAAAGCGCCTTGGCCACTCATCTTCATTTACTCTTCTTGTGAACGGGTTATGCCTAATGTGAGCTTCCCATATGCCGTGTGCGCCCCCTCACATTTCCCTCATGACCCTTCATATCATATCAGGGAGATAGGTCGGGTGTGGATCCTCCATCAGGATCCACGGGTTTTGACACAGTTCCGGAGTCCTGTTGCGAGGTCGTCTTCTATGATGGATGCCCAGATCGTCTTCCTCCATGTCCTCGACATCTATGATTGGGTCTATATGCGGCCGTTGAGGCGGAGCGGGGTGATGCGGATCCTGTTCTAAAGGAGTGCTAGTCGTTGGAATAGCGGGCCTTTCACCTTGATTAGCGACCACTGGGTTGTGTCAGGGAAGAGGTTGGTTTGTAGGATCAGGTCCGTCATTGATAATCAAGCGAGAGCTATCTCGGTTCTGCGCCCCCTCGCTGTATGTGACTATAGTTCGGTCGCCGTTGCCGTTCCCATTCCCGTTGGCATGCCCATTACAGTTATCGAGGGCATTGGTACGAGTGGCGACATTGTTGATGAGGGTGAATCACCTCCTTTGGTGTGGGCCCCTTGACTCGGAAGAGGAAGTTTCTGATGCAGTTGGTCGGAGTCGAGCATTGTTCCGAGTTAATTGAAGTCGGGCGATGACTCGTTGAGTTTCTTGAAGTTGCCGCAAAAGGCCATTGTTATCTCTTAATGCTTGGTTGAGCTCAACCGTGGTGTTCTTATATCTTTCATTAAGCACGCGAATTTGAGCTTGGGTAACGGGCACTTCCGGGTCCACAATAGGAGGGATGGTTTCATTAGTGGCCGGGACATTTACTGGTTGTGGTTGTTGGGAGGTACCGGCCTCGGCTACAGCTGAAGAGCCGACCATTGCGTTCTTTGACTTCTTTACCATCGTAAGCGGACTCGACAGCCGGTTGAGCAAGGAACCTTAAGCTCGTCGAGGTCGAGATGATAAAGTAGAAGAAAGGCGCAAATCTTGGATTCAGAACTTCTAAGTGAAAGCACCAATTGTCGACGGAAAAAAAATGTCGTAAACACCAAAGATTCCTATTACTAGGAATAGTTAATTTGGTCGCAAGACTAAGTAAGAGAAAGCAGTAAATGACACGAGAATTTATAGTGGTTCGACCACGGATTAGGCCTACGTCCACTTTGGAAGGATGTTGAACTTTTATTAATTACTAAAGAATTACAAGGTAGAGCCATGCTCATTACATTCACTTTTATAATTATCATATGCTAGGTATTTGGGGAAAAGAATATTTAATTCTACTTCCTCCTCAAATAGGAGATCCCATTAATTAGGCTCATGAAGCTCTAGGAAGGTCTCAAGTGATGAAAATCCAACCCTTTTGAAGTGTGAGGCCATGGGCTATTTATAGGAGTGGGGGTAGGTAGGATTAGGTAGGAGTAGGTAGAAATAGGGGACCACTAGTAGAATTTCGAACGCACCAACTACGCGCCTCAGAATCTCGAACCCGGGCATGGGTTCGAAATTTCGAGCCCGTTGGGTTCAAAATTTCAAACCCACTGGGTTCAAAACTTCAAACCCAGGCACGGGTGAGAAATCTCGCTCCCACCGGGTTTGGAATCACGAATCTAGCCATGGGTGCGAGATTTCGCACCCGTTGGGTTCGAAATTTCCAACCCAGGCCTGGGTGAGAAACCTCGCCCCCGCTGGGTTCGGAATCTCGAACCAAGCCATGCGTACGAGATTTCGTAACCGCTGGATTCGAAATTTCTCACCCGCTTGGTTCGAAATTTCGAATCCAGGCATGGGTTTTAAATTTCGAATCCAGGCGTGGGTGCGAGATTTCACACCCGGCTGGGTGTGGATTCCGCGTCATGCCTGGCGTGGAGTCCTTCCGAGGGGCGCGAGGATCCCAGGACTTGGTGATTGGGCTCGTGGCTCCTTCGGGGTCTGAGGCCTTGGTTTGCAGATGTCTTCTAGATGCCGTGAGATTACAAGCGGTGTAGTCCCTTCTTAATCCTGTTTTCTGCACTCTTGAGCGTCCCCTTTCGGCCTCAGCTTCCGGAGGTACGTTGAGTTAAGCGTGTCTGATGCTCTCCTGGGAACCGGACCAAAAAGCCGGCTAATAGTATAGATGGTAATTAAATTACCAAAACATGAAATGTGACTGAACCAAATACACTTGGTTGCTGATATTGATTGTGATGAATTGACTGTTTGGATTGTGCTCGACCAGTTTATGAGCAAAATATGCTTTTACATTTAGCATTGGGTTGGATAAAAATATCTATGTGCTAACACCTTGTGAAACACTTCTGGATTTGACTATAGGGTATTTATCGATGTTGTTTATTTCAAAATTTAATAAATGATTTTGAAATGAGATTTCTTAAGTAAAAAGAATAGTATTCTCGATTTTGGACAGGGAACGTTTTATAAAATGTTTTATAAAACATAAAGGATTTCGAGGGCTAAACCCGATGATTTCGAAATGATTTGAAAGTGTATTATGGTTTTACATTATGGTTCATCGCGTATCCAATTAGTTGTTATTGATAACGTATCTATTTGGTGATGGAGAATTTATTCTCTTGCTCAATACCCTTTTTTGAGATGTATGATCTTAAAGGTAATGTGATTAATAGTGACTGATCATATGTGTGAATTGCTGATGTGAAGTACTATAGTTTGAAAGTACTTGTGATTATTGTGTTGTGAATTGATTTTCTCTACCTCGGGATATGAAATTATTTAGTATGTGGCTAAAGATCCGGGTGACCCAAGAGCGACTAAAATTGTGAGGGCGGCGTATGCTTTCCACCAGAATGTGGGATGGTGCATCGTCAGTGTAGCCTTCTCCATCGAGGGAGGTGCACATATATGTATCGAGTTGGTAAGGCGCATACAGCCTTGTCTGAGGGAACATGACCCATATTTGGTGGCATACTTGTTTGTATGCATTGTTATGTTTTGGAATTCATATTTTCAAAGATTTTGGTTTAAGATCCCGAAGTGAAATCTACTTTGATATAAAAGCTAGATATATATTTCAAATGATTGAAATAAGAATCGGGAAATAAATTCGAAAGAAATAATTTCTGTAAAGTTAATTGGATTTGGAAAATCTAAGTGTGGAGATTAATCTAAATGGGTAGATTAGAAAATTGCATGTTGATTGATGCATTGTAGATCCATATGAATATTATTAATTGTTGTTCATGCATTGGTATTCTTGGGGGTAAACCCGTTCCGTGTTATACAGCGTGGTCCGTTGATTTACCTCATTTTAAAGTAAAGTGTTAAATAACTGTTTTGAGTTCTCACGCCAGTCCCATGACTGATTCGGAATTTATTGTTTTAACCTAAACTCTTGGTGCCCATATTTTCCACATGGGCAGTAAGTAGTTTAGTTTAGCAGATTATTTCATTTAGCAGGATTTTGGATCAAAGTGAAAACTAGGTCCAATGTATTGATAGTCCTCCGCTGTTTTATTTTATTTGTTTCTGTTGCATTGTATTAAATTTATTGTAAATTAATCTTCCATTGTAGTATTATTTTTCGATGTACTCTGATATATTCTTTACTCTAATGTAACACTATTATGATGTTTATAAAAGTCTTATGTTTTTTGTTCTAATGTGTTGTATGCCCAGAGTTAGCGTATGCGTGATTCGAACGGTCTTGGTCGATTTAGCGATCGATTAGGTCCGAGCGAAATCCGTATCGTTACAGGAAGTTAAAAACATATCCTCGTAAAGAAAAGGGTGCGAAGCGCAAAATCTTGTCCAAGTTGCATCCTCTTGGTTACGTAGCTTCTTAACTTCTGATCCAAGAATACGAAAAGGAACACGTCTAATTGTCGCCTCCCGTCCTACTTCAACTTCTTCAAGCGTGCTCGGCTCAACTACCTCTGCTGTATCGTGCAAATACTTCCATAAATAAGAAATGTGGAAAAATATCATGAATATCCCCACATATGCGAAGAGAGTTGTACGCCTTAGTTGCAGAGAAAACCGAAGCACCCTATTCTGATATGCTTCGCCTAACCAACACTTTTTCAAGTAGCTCCCCTACTTGTTTGCTGAGCTCCCTCCTTTCCCTTGGAGCCATATGGCACACAGGCAACTGGCTTTGCATTGTCCGCTAGGTATATACAAAAGTCGATCACGTGCCTCGGAGGTAAGGCTCGAACCCCCTCAAAACATCCGAATAGTCACGAACTACTGGTAAAGATTGCAGATCATCGACAGTTGCATCAAGAGATTCTAGGAAACTAAGCCCGATGGACCCCTTTAGGGTCACAAGAAATCTCGAGGGTCTTCCGATGGCAAGTCAGAAATTTAACAACTCTCCTCTAACAATCTAGAATGATACCATACATGGCTAGCCAATCCATCCCTAGAATCAGACAGTATCCAATAAAACCAAGTACGTATGCGTCATATTCAAATTCGACGCCTAACACAGATATTTTTAAACCCCGAAAAATCATAGACAGATGAACCGTACCTCCAATGGGGTTGGAGACGACAATGGGATCCAAAACCATACTTGTGAAGCCCGCCCCACGCCAGCCGACATCTCCTCGAAATGCGCTATGCCAATGCCCGACTAGCACGGGACCGTCGTCAAACGAAAAGGATTACGAAACTATGAATCAGCAAAGAACCTATAGTACAGCTCACAACGCATTGAACAAAATACAATAATAACATAACTTGACATAAAACAGGCGAGACAGTGCATAAGCTGAAAACTAAACCATCATAGCAGCGGAATCCAAACTACAGCTGATGATCCAAACCATCATTATTACAACTTCAAAATACTGTCCCTAAAGAAAAAGGAAAGGTACACTACTAATGCTTAAAGAAGTGACCATCAACAGCACCGGGAGAATATATGTAAACAATACATAGAAGCCTCTTGCTCGTCTCTGGACAGCTACTCGTGCATACCACCTAACCTATCTCTAGTCTGCTCATTTAGGAGCACCCATAGTAATTAGAAGAGACATAAAACTCTGGGTCAGATAAAAGTCTGGTATGAGCGATAACAGTAAAATAGAACAATAACACGTGTAAATAATCATAACTAAACCTGGACCTGCAACTAAAGATTTAGCACAACCGGATGTACAGTACTTTAAGGTAACGCCAACATAAAGTGTAAAATGGGGGTGTGCATGTCATGGTGATAACAAATATCAAACATAGCAATCAACATCACATCTCTCACTCAGTGCGTAAAGTATACGATATCCACCACTTCGATCACCAAATCCTTTGCTACGATCACTTTGCCCTTGGGGTCATAATGACCCCATTGCACTTGAGCAATTTTCCGTTCACCCATTCATTCCCATGAAGATAGGGAAGTTTTATTTTTCATTCACAAATCCATCCTTGTCTATGCTGCTCACTCTCGGTTTGGTCCTACTGATGATTTTTATTGTTACGAAAAAGGGAGGGGGAAATTCAGTGCCAAATGCTTGGCAATCCTTGGTAGAGCTTATTCTTGATTTCGTGCCGAACCCGGTAAACGCCACTAATCCTTTGCTATGTCCACATTGCTCCATAGAGTCATGCGAATCCACTGCGCTGGCTCATAGCCATGCTATGATCACTTGTCCTTGGGAGTCTTAATGTTCCCATTGCACTGATCCATAGCCACTAATCCGTCTGTCAGTGGTGAACTAAGGCTATAGATATCGACAACCCCTTTGCACATGTTCCGCAGCAAAGTCCAACCCATGAAGTTAACTCATTGGTTCCCATCTGGATCTTGAGTTCCATCCTACTATTTGGACTACCTTTGCATATTGGATTTTGTTCATCATTGCGGTTCGGTCTTCATCTGGTTCCGTTCGTAATGCTCCATCCGGGTTGCTTTGTGATCATCATATGGGTTCGGGTCGTGAATACCCCTCCAGTTCGTGGGTCCTCCATCAGGTCATGGCGGTTCGGACTCCCGGCTCCTCCATTCGGTTCAGTTCGTGATCACCAGTCCATTTCAGATCGAGTTGCATCCTTCCACTAGCTCGTGGCTCCTCCAAGCATCATTTCATGGGGCATCAAATCAGAGGGGGCAGTTCTGGCAGCTCCATCCAGGCAGCTCGTTGGTGCCATTAGTTCAGATGCTTCATGAGTGGTGCAAGCGGTTCGTGGTCTTCATTCACGAGCCGGGTCAGAGATGGAGTCGGTTCGGGGGTCACGAGAGGGTCGGTTCTGAGGTCACGAGCCCGATCCGGTCCAGCTCCCTACACTTCTTTCAAGCAACTGTTTATGCCGCATGACGGTGTTTTCGACCAATCCAACAGTTCTAGATAATCACAAAACATTCCAACCAGTAATAACAACATGTATAATCAACCATAAACACCAAAATGATGAATAATCATGTTAATTTGGATCAAACATACCCAAAACTCATGTTTTCCCCCTTAATCATGTTTAACCATATCTAACGATAGGATTAGCAAAATATGTCCAAATTAACCCAAATTTCTAACAAAGGCATAAAATAATATTTAAGAACTTCTACATATTTTTTCAGATTTTTATGATGCATAATTTCGCTAATTATCACTAATCACTTGTAATTAGTGAATAAAAGTGCAAATCACTCACCTTAGCCACAAATTAACCTCAGATCTAAAACTATCTCGGATTTGGTTCGAATCCCAATGCAACGCAGCATCTCTACCTCGATTTCTATGCTAATTTGCCTTGATTTGATGTAGTTTAGCTTAATATTGGATTAGAAAGTGATTAAAAGGTGATTTGGGGGTTGGAGGCCATTGCTCGGGTTAAAGAATTGAAAATGATGGCTAGAAAACTGTAATGAGATGATTTCCTAACTGATTTCAGCCTCCCCGTAACCCTAATCCCGAAATGGGTTATGGGCCCTTCCACTAATTACCCTATTAAGCCAGGTTAAGTTGTTTTTCACCTTCCAAACTTTATATCAGCCATACCTCCCAAATGGTGAGTCCATTTGACAAATGTGACCACTCTACAGAAAGGTAAACCGTCATCTGAATCCAATGGAAGTGGTTTCAGGTAAAAACTGCTTACCATTCAAAAGTTATAGGCAAAACAAGATTTGTTGGGGGTAATACGGTCATTTAAAATTCGGAAAAAATCGTGAACATGGGAGATGACTCCAATAGTCGTTTCCTAAAGTTACACGACCATCTGACTTCGTATGTGAATGAAATAAATATTCTAGGATCCTCCGATGCGTAGAATGCAGGTCATTACACTTTCCCCACCTTAGGAAATTTTGCCTCCGAAATTCCTTAACCAATATGTACAAAGGTGTCCCGCATGCCTATCAGCCATTTACAAACAATCAAACATACATGACAATACAACAAGTCTATCCTAGCATGCGGTTTACTAACAAAGGAATAACTATACCACGATTAAAATCTTACCAGGCAAAGAGTTCTGGATATGTCTTCCTTATGTTCTCCTCTATTTCCCAACTACAGTCGTTCTGATCATCACCCCACTGGACTTTGACTAGTTTCACCGTCTTCCTTCGAAGCTGCTTCGTATCGTGTCTAACAATACGAATCGTCCTGTGGCACCCAACTGCTTCGGATTCTACCTCGATATCATCCAACTGATCTAGTGAAATAGCCACATTAGGGTCATGCACGAACTTCCTTAACTAGAAAACATGAAATACGTCGTGAAATCCCGCCATCTTGTCAGGCAATTTGACTTTATATGTTAAATTCCTAACTTGCTCGAGAACTAGGAATGGACCAACAAACCTTGGTGCCAACTTACCTCTCCTGCCAAAACGAATTACATGCTTTAATGGAGAAATCTTGACGAATACCAAGTCACCAACGGAGAATTTCAATTCTCTTCATCTTTTATCAGTATAACTCTTCTACCTATCTTGGACAGCCTTCATTCGCTATTGAATAACCTTGATATTGTCTGAAGTTTCTCTTATTACATCTGGGCCTAGCACAAATTTCTCACTGGTTTCCAACCAACATGATGGTGAGTTGCACGATCTCCCATACAAAGCTTCAAATGGAGCCATACCAATACTAGACTGATAACTATTATTATATGCGAACTCAACTAGATGCAGACGGTCATCCCATGACCCTCCAAAATCCAACACATAAGCTCTCAAGAGATCCTCTAATACACGATTCACCCTCTCTGTTTGACTATCAATTTTAGGATGGTATGCGGTACTGAGATGTAATTCTGACCCTAAAACCTCTTGTAAGCTCTTCCAAAATCCACTAGTAAATAACGGGTCTTGGTCACTCACAATACCTTTAGGTACTCCATGAAATTTCACTACCCACTTCATATACAGTTCCGCCAACTTAGCTGCCATTCTATTTGACTTGACCAGTATAAACCTTGCACTCTTGGTCAATCGATCCACAATCACCCAAATACTATCATGACCCGATCTAGTCCTTGGTAAACCATCAATGAAATCCAATGAGACTTGTTCCCATTTCCATTCGGGAATTTCCAGCGGTTGTAACAAACCACTAAGTTTCTTTTGCTCGGCTTTAAATAGTTGACAATTCATGCATTGGATATAAACTTCCCAACGTCTCTCTTCATCTCTTCCTAGTAGTAAGTCTTCTTCATGTCTAGATACATTTTGTTACCACCGGGATGTATAGTTAGTTTTGAGTGATGACATTCTCTAAGCACTTCATCTCTCAATCCTTTCATGTTGGGTACAACTAGTCTCCCATTTTTTTGAAGCCATCCTTCTCGATCAAGCCCATACTTGTTCATCTTCTCACCTTTGACATCCATCT
Source organism: Allium sativum (assembly GCA_030737875.1). NCBI lineage: Eukaryota > Viridiplantae > Streptophyta > Magnoliopsida > Asparagales > Amaryllidaceae > Allium > Allium sativum. The sequence continues at coordinate 314,044,306 of CM060920.1, forward strand.
CTAACTTGGAGATGATTTCCAATAGGTTAGGATCGTCCATCTGGGTGGAACCAATCCGCTCAATCAAAGTCGGTCTGATTATCAAACTTGCTAACATTTCTGGATCTAGTTCACACTTAGGTCTAAAACCATATCCCGCGATATACACCAGTTGCTTCCATTCCAGAAACATAGCCACTAAACTGTCATGTCTCCTACTCAATGCATCAGCCACCGCATTTCCCTTCCCGGGTGTGTATGCGATATTGAAATCATACAAAGCCAAGAACTCTAACCATCTTTGCTGACAAAGATTTAAATCCTTTTGAGAGAAAAGATACTTTAACGGCTTATGGTCGGTAAAAAACTCGAATCTTTCTCCCAAGAGATAATGTCTCCACTTCTTCAATGTGAACACTATCGCTGCCAATTCCAGATCATGGGCAGGATTTCTTTTCTCATGTGGTTTCAGTTGCCGACTAGCATAGGCTAACCCTACCTCCTTGCATTAATACAGCACCTAGTCTGGTACCACAGGCATCCGAGTATATGGTCATCTCTTCGTTCCCTTTAGGAATAACTGATACTGGTGTGCATGCCAACTTTTCCTTTAGACTCTTAAATGCATTCTCACACCTTTCGTCCCAAACAAAAGCTTTATTCTTCTTGGTCAACTGAGTTAACGGAGCCGCTATCTTGGAGAAGTCTTGGATAAACTTACGATAATATCCATCCAACCCCAAGGAACTTCATACATCCGTTGCAGTCTAGGGCGTAGACCAATCTTGTACCGTAGCCACCTTCTTCAAAAGATCGCCCACTTGCACCTCGAGCTCTCACTGCTCCCTTGGCACCATAGGACAAAGTGGCATCACTATAGATCTGGAATCTTTCACTAAATCAATCCGAAACTCGATCTCTCGGTGTGGTGGAAGTCTGGTCACTTCCCCGAAGATGTCTGAATACTCGCCAGCAATAGGCACATCTGACAACTCATCATGCGGGATGTCGAGATAATTTAGAAAACTAGCCATCACCCCAACACTAGGTAGGCCACCAAACAGTATGCTCCGCCCATCGTCCGCTCTAACGGTCACCGAAGACCCCTCATAGTCTACCGCCACCCATATCTTTAGAGTCAATCGACTCCCAAAAAAATGCCAAACCCAGTAGAGCCAAAAACAAAGCAATCACAAGCAAACAAACATCCCCAACTCAATAAGACCAAATTACGACAAATCATACTAAGGCTTGTCGAACCACCAATCGGGTTCGTCACAACTAAAGGTATGTCGACAATCTCGGGTTCCAATCCAACCTATCTACCAGGTCACTAGATATGAAGGAATGGGAAGCCCTGGTATCAAACAGTACTCGAATAGGAACATCATAAAAAGAAAGCATACCATGGACAGCGATATTTTTTCCCTTCTCCACCGTAGTTGGGGCATTCGACGAAGAAGGAACAACGTTGATAGCATATGCTTTCACAGTCTGCTTCTCCTAAGGAAGTTGTGGACATTTATCCTTTTGATGTCCCACTTGGCCGCAATTGAAGCACTTCCTGTCCGCTTGCTTTGCTCGACAATCATTGGCATAGTGGCCCTTCTTACCATTGCTATAGCACTCAACATCTTTCTTATTCTCCTTCTGACCATCCTTAGCTTGGTTCTATTTCATCTTATTCTGCAAATTATTCTTGCCTCCACCGCTTGCCTACGGCTTTGGCTTCCCTACAGATGTAACAGCAACCTCGGTCTTTGACTTAGGGTAAAGGCTCTCTGATCTCAGTGCTTTTCCCATAATATACTCGAGTGTCTCGTCTATATGGTTTGTCAGCCTTTCGCCCTAATAATCATCTAAGCCAGTTATGCACTTCTCGTTCTTCTTTTCGCCAGTATAGATAAGGGATAATCCATACTTCAATAAGGTATCGAACTCAGCAATATATTCTAAGACTGCCCTACCATTTTGCTTAAGCTCCAAGAACTTCCTGTACAATTCTGATTTTCGAGCAGTTGGAATAAACTTGTCACTGAAACGGTTATTAAACTGATTCCAAGTAACCTGATCTTCGGGAGTAGTCGCTTTAATGGCATTCCACCAATTCATAGCTCGTCCTTGAAGCTGACGTGATGCTATCTTTCTTTTCATTGCATCATCGACCCATAAATCCTCGAAGATGCACTCACAACTATCAATCCAATCTTGAACCTCCGTAGCTGACTCCGTTTCGTGGAACGGTTTTCACCAAGACTAGTATAATCCTTGTTAAGCTTGGGGAAATCGGCCCTAGGCGCCTGCACCGCTGCACCACCACCGTTAGCAACATTAGGAACTGCCCCTTGAACATCCCTAAGCATCTCTTTCATGAAGGTAGTAAACATCGTCCTCATATTAGGAGCATTCCTATTATTGGCCCCTAATCCCATACCCCTCCTATATCGGCTCATTGTCCACTCTGTAAAGAGAAAACGATTAACCATCTCCATAATGGTGCTAGTTCAGTGCGACTTCATCCTTAGATATACTAATAGTATATATATATCTTTTGGAAACCAAAATATCACAAATACACGCTCTCATATACATATACTATCTCTCCCTGGTGTCTTCCCCTAGGTGAACGACGCAACCTAGAGCTCTGATACCAAGTGTCAGCCCGCCCCGCACCAGTTGACATCTCCTCGAAATGCGTTGTGCCATTGCCCGACTAACACGGGACGGTCGTCAAAGGAAAATGATTACGAAACTATAAAGAACCAGAGAACCTGTAGTATATCTCACAGCGCATGGAATAAAATATAATAATAACATAACTTGACATAAAACAAGCGAGACAAAGCATAAGCTGAAAACTAAACCATCATAGCAGCGGAATCCAAACTACAGCTGATGACTCAAACCATCATTATTACAACTTCAAAATACTGTCTCTAAAGCAAAAAAGGAAAGGTACACTACTAATGCCCAAAGCAGCGATCATCAACAGCACAGGGAGAATATATGTAAACAATACATGGAAGCCTCATGCTCGTCTCCGGACAGCTACTCGTGCATACCACCTAACCTGTCTCTAGTCTGCTCGTTTAGGAGCACCCAGAGTAATAAGAAGAGACCTAAAACTCTGGGTCAAACAAAAGTCTGGTATGAGCGATAGCAGCAAAACAGAACAATAACAGGTGTAAATAATCATACCTGAACCTGGACCTGCAACCAAAGAGTTAGCACAACTGGATGTACAATACTCTAAGGTAACACCAACATAAAGTGTAAAATAGGGGTGTGCATGTCATGGTGATAACAAACAAAAAATATAGCAAACAACCTCACATCTCTCACTCAGTGCATAAAGTATACGTTACCCACCACATTGATCACCAGATCCTTTGCTACGATCACTTTGCCCTTGGGGTCATAATGACCACATTGCACTGATCCATAGCCACCAATCCTTTGCTATGTCCACTTTGCACTATATGGAGTCATGCGACTCCACTGCGTTGGCTCATAGCCACGCTACGATCACTTGCCCTTGGAAGTCTTAATGGTCCCATTGCACTGATCCATAGCCACTAATCCGTCTCTCATTGGTGAACTAAATCTATAGATATCGACAAATACTTTGCATACATCCCGTAGCAAAGTCCAACCCATGAAGTTAACTCGTTGGTTCCCGTCTAGATTCTGGGATCCAACTTCTTATTTGGACTACCTTTGCATCTCGGGTTTTGGTCATCATCGTGGTTCAGTCTGCATCTGGTTCAGTTCGTGATGCTCTATCTGGATTGATTCATGATCATCGTATGGGTTCAGCCATGAATACCTCTCCAGTTCATGGGTCCTCCATCAGGTCGTGGCAGTTTGGACTCTAGGATCCTCCATTCGGTTTGGTTCGTTATCACCGATCCGGTTCGGATCGGGTTGCATCCTTCCACCAGTTCGTTGCTCCACCAAGCATCATTTCGGGGTGCATCGGATCAGAAGGGGCAATTCGTGGCAGCTCCATCCAAGAGGCTCGGTGGTGCCATCAATTCGGGGGCTTCACGAGTGGTGCAGGCAGTTCGCGGTCTTCATTCACGAGTCGGGTCGGAGATGGAGTCGGTTCGGGGGTCACAAGCGGGTCAGTTCGGAGGTCACTAGCCCGATCTGGTCCAGCTCCCTGTACTTCTTTCCAGAAACTGTTTACGCCACATGACGGCGTTTTCGACCAATCTAACAGTTCTAGACAAACACAAAACATTCCAAATGGTAACAACAACATGTATAATCAACCATAAACACCAAAATGATGAATAATCATGTAAATATGGATCAAACATACCCAAAACTCATGTTTTCCCCTTAATCATGTTTAACCAAATCTAACGATAGGATTAGCAAAATATGTCCAAATTAACCCAAATTCCTAACAGAGGCATAAAATAATATTTAAGAATTTCTACATATTTTTCCAGGGTTTTAATGATGCATAATTTCGCTAATTATCACTAATCACCCTTAATTAGCCGTAATTAGTGAATAAAAGTGCAAATCACTCAACTTAACCACAAATTAACCTCAGATCTAAAACTATTTCTGATTTGGTTCGAATCCCAATGCAACACAGCAGCTCTACCTCAATTTCTATGCTAATTTGCCTTGATTTGATGTAGTTTAGCTTAATATTAAATTAGAAAGGGATTAGAAGGTGATTTGGGGATTAGAGGCCATTGCTAGGGTTCAAGAATTGTAAAAAGCGGCTAGAAAACTGAAATGAATGATTTTCTAACTGATTTCAGACTCCCCATAACCCTAATCCTAAAGTGGATTATGGGCCTCTCTACTAATTACCCTATTAAGCCCGGTTAAGCTGTTTTTCACTTTCCAAACATTATATCAGCCATATCTCCTAAACAGTTAGTCCGTTTAACAAATGTGACCACTCTATGGAAAGGTAAACCCTCATCCAAATCCAATGGAAGTGGTTTCAGGTCAAAATCCTTACCAATCAAAAGTTATAGGCAAAAAAAATTCGCTAGGGGAGAAACAGTCATTTAAAATTTGGCAAGAATCGTGAACATGGGAAATGACCCCTATAGTTGTTTCCTAAAGTTACACGACCATACGACTTCATATGAGAATGAAATAAAAATTCTACGATCCTCCGATGTGTAGAATGCGGGTTGTTACAATACTAGTGCTAAGGTGCAGAGACTTAATCACAAAATCAAATATAGAAGAATGCGAAGCGCCTGAATTAAAAAGTTTTAACACGATGATTTGAAAAAGAAAATAAAACCTTCATCAGAAACTTTCCTACCTCTATCCAGTACACCAGCCACGAGAGCATGCACCTGCTGTCTAGAAGATCCTGCCCTTTGGTCCTGCCCTTGCTTCTTAGGGCACTCCCTAGTATAGTGTCCAACTTCACCATAGTTGAAGCAAGCATTCTTCCTTTTTCTGCAGTATTTGACTGTGACACCCCACATCCGTTAATGTCACTCACTAAGGGAATGCATTAAGTTTCATGAAGCGTTATAGGTAAAAAGAAGCAGAAATATTACAAGATAGATATAAAAGCAACAGCGGAATTTAATTTTTTATTTCAAACATAAATCATCACATCGTGGTCCAAAATATCATGAGTCTGAAACAACATAACAGCCATTACAAAAATATAAAACTTTCTGTCTTGTTCCATCAGAGTACATAAAAAAACATAATTCCCCAAAAAGAGAAAAAGCAGTAGTAGAGACAAGAACTTGAGTGATACTTTAGAAGTTGCTTCAAGCAAGATGATAACTGAGTCATGCCTAAGCCTGAGAATTCCCTCCCCGAGAACTTAGGGGGGGACGGAAGAAAGAAGAGGAAACAAAAAGGGTCAGACATAAAGTCTGGCGAGTCCAATTACTTTTAGCAAATAAATAAATAAAAGTAGCATGACATGCATATAAAGTGGAAAAGGGAGATAACTACAAAAAAGGCAAGTATGACTATGTAGACAACATAGGGTGTATATGCATCCTTAATGATTACTCTGCACTACTACTAGTATATGCAGAATGAGATGATCCCTTCCACTATAAGGTGGTAGACTTGGGCAAACGTCCAAATGTACCCTAACCACTACCCTAATCGATCGTCTCCCTAATCTACGTAGATACTCTGTGCCGGCCCCACCGTAGGATGTATCACGTCCTAAAGTGGTAACCCTTCGCTGATATGCACAGCCCCAAATCTACAGGTGTCACGGTCGTCTTGTCCCATCTACTTGGCTCATGCACGCACAAGGCCTGGTCGGTTTGCGCTGTCCACACCGTCCTCCATGTTTGAATCTCTTACAATCAGTCCAGAAAGCGTGCCCCTTTTCCAACCTACTTCGGAGTACATGTTTGATACCTACTCCGGGTTACTTGCTGAAATAGGTCCATATAATATGATACAAGCTCTCCCCTTTGTCTTATATTCGCCACTAGATTTTCGTTGGCTATGTATACCACTAGATGTCTTTAATTACATAACCCTATCATTTCTACAAGTTATGTTTACCATAAAAGGGTGTCTTTTATTACATAATTTTATTATTTCTACCGGTTATGTATACCACTAGGTGTCCTTAATTACATAACCTTATCAGGTTAATTTTGTGGGCCTATGTGTAAATATTACCCAACCCCTCAGATTTACTTAACCTACCCACTGTTCAACCAAATTTACTTAACCCCAACTTTAGTTCATATTCATACAATCCCTATGGATTCAACTAGGTTAAGTATTCCAATTCGTTACCATGTACATTTATGGTTATAATGGGCTACACCTACCACATTAGGCCTATAACTTATGGATGCAGGTCGAGTCCGGGCAGACTTCTTCCACAAGTTGGGCCTAACATCGTGTCTTAGCTCGTCATGTATTTGTGCACTTAGACCCCTCACATTAGTTTCAACATTTGCAGTTGCTGGATATGCCGGTCGGGTCCGAGCAGACTTCCACTACAAATGCAATCTAACCTCGCGTCATAAGTGTAGTTATAGTTTTCTAATTACTACAATCCTAGGCATTTTAATTATTAACCAATTAATCATACCTATGTCTTTATAGGTGTTCATGCCCATTTACCCAATTATATTCATAATGGATTATGTCCAAATTCATATTCGTCATTCAAGTTACGCCAATTCTAATGCATTCCCCCGTTCCCTAACTAACGCATTCGCATATATTTGGCATCATGTCTAGGCTAGAAAGTAACCTAGCCATAAACAATAAAAAGGAAAGATGACAACAGTGATTATTTTAACAAAAGTGACAAAATATGTAATTGGCATAGTGACAAGGTGGACATACAAAAATAGATCTACTAAGCATGTGATAATAAATCTAGATCTAACATACTAAGGAGGTCATAATAGGCATGAATAAATAAGGATTCATATGTCCAATTAATGATAGATCTAAATTAGCCACAACATGATAAGTACCAAATAACCTAAAAAGAATTAGATCCATAAGTAGATGTGACATGATAAATTAACCACAAGCGAATTAGATCTATAAAGGTAGATCTAGCATGATAATATTTAAGATCCACAAATGTGACATGATAAATTAACCACAAGCGAATTAGATCTATAAAGGTAGATCTAGCATGAAAAATTTTGAGATCCAAGAGTGCCATAGATTCACAATTTATAACAAATCCAAATCACAGTCATATCACGTTTACTTTAATCATTTAAATCTAAAAGTAACTAACTCACAGTGTTTGGATTTTAGAAGATAGAAAAGAAATTATTGGTGTTGAATCTCAGATCTATTCTTAAAACACTTGAATCTGTAAACTTGATTTGTAGAAGAAAGGATTAGGCTCAGTTCAGGCACTAACAGCATTTGGCCTCCATTGTATTTAGTACGAGAAAACAAGAGAGATAAGGGTATATTTATAGCTGCCATTCTCTAGAATTCAAATGCCACCTCAGCCCTAGAGGGAATCGGCCATGGGTCGACACCCAATGATGCCAGAAAACTACTATAGGCACACTTTACAGGTGCGGCAGTGTAAAAATGCCTTGGTGCACTTGTCAAGTGCGCTAGTTGTTCCTGCTCTCATCGCCAAACTTCTATCGTCCATAACTTCTTCATACGTTATCCGTATTATGCAAACCAGGTGTCTATCTTGACCAAAATTTCGAGACGGCCGCATTGACATAGTCCGTTTCCCTTAATTTTGAATATTAAAATAATTGTTCTTTAAATTATCCTCTTTTAATGTTGTAGAAATACAGGGTGTTACATTCTCCCCTACTCAAAGGATTTCGTCCCCGAAATCTCCAAGTTAGGAAGAATGTATCCTACCATCCATCATCCATCTACTCATCTACCAATCACAAGCGCCCATTTTCCTTAAAATTTTCTAATTCTTATATAAACATATGCAAAGGTGTGTGTGTATATCCCAACACTAATGCGAAAGATCAGGCGGTCCACTGATTCAGTTGACCTCCTTAATGCAATGTATGTTAGTGTCATGAATCCAACATGTATGCAAATAATCCTATTATAACTTGTAAGTTCTATATGTGTGCACAATCATCCGTCCAAATGCAACATCCATATGATGATACATCCAGTTTCATCCATAAAAAAAATGCACACACATCCATATGTAGTATGAGAGTGACTGAGCCGATCTAGTGCCAATTGTGTGTATATGCATCCACAGGAAACCACTAGCAAACACTTGCATCCACTTGCATCCATCAAACATAACATGTCTCAAACACATGTTTAAATCCATAGGATTCCTATCTAAAGGTTGAAAATACTATTGATAGGACATACTCGAATGATAGAGATAAGCATAGACAAAACTTTGGAAAAGGAGTTAAGAACATACCCTCGAAAAAGAAAGGGTACAAAGCACGGATCTTGTCTTCTATCTCCCAAGTCGCATCCTCTGGCTTATCTCCCCACTGAACCTTTATCAGCTTGATTTCTTTATTATGTAGCTTCTTAACCTCTGATCCAAGAATATGGGTAGGGACTCGTCTAATTATCGCCTCCCGTTCCACTTCCACTTCCTCCAATATATTTGGCTCAACAACTTCCACGGTGTCATGTAAGCACTTCCGCAGATGAGAAACATGGTAAACATTATGAACGCCGGATAGATTTTCTGGGAACTTTACTCTATAGGCCATTGGCCGATCCTTTCGGTTATGGGAAATGGTCCCACAAATCTGGGTGCCAACTTCCCTATAGATCTGAAGCGAACCACATTCCTCAGAGGTGACACTTTAATGAAAACTAAGTCTCCCACTTCAAATTCGATTTTAGTCCTTCTCTTGCCTGCATAGGATTTCTTCCTATCTTGAGTTGCCTTCATTCGTCGTCGAATAAGATCAATTTCCTCAGATGTTTCTCTAACTATATCAAGTCCAAGTAATAATCTTTATGTAGATTCCCACCAACAAGTTGGTGATCTACAGGGTCGTCCGTACAATGCTTCAAAGGTGTCATGCTGATGCTAGCTTGATAATTGATGCTGTAGGCAAACTCTACTAAAGATAGATGCACTTCCAAAGTCCCTCCAAAGTCTAGGATACACAGCCTTAAAAGATCCTCAAGAATTCTGTTCACCCTCTCCGTCTTCCCATCGGTCTGAGGATGATAAGCAGTGCTCAAACACAACTTTGTACCTAATGATTCTTGCAAGCTCCTCCAAAATTAACTAGTAAAGATGGGGTCACGATCGCTCACGATGCTGGAAGGTACTCCATGAAGACGAACTACCTTATGAACGTAAATTGTTGCCAACCATGGTGTCATCTTCTTACTCTTAATTGAAATGAAATGAGCGCTCTTAGTGAGTCTATCCACCACAACCCAGATACTGGTGTTGCCTTTCCTTGATCTAGGAAAACCATCTATGAAGTCCATAGAGACGCTCTCCCACTTCGAACATCCAAAGGATGAAGTAAACCACTGGGCATCTTTTGCTCAGCTTTGACTTGCTGACAGACTAAACATTGAGAAACAAACTCTGCCACATCTTTCTTCATCCCAGCCCAAAAGAAAACCCTTTATCAAGTAGCTCCTCTACTTGTTCTCTAAGCTCCCTCTCCATTGGAGCCCTATGGCGCACAGGCAATGCAACTGGCTTTGCATTGTCCACCAAATATATATGAAAGTCAATCTCGCGCTTTGGAGGTAAACCCCGAACCTCATCAAAGGCATCAGGATACTCACGGACTACCACTACAGATCGTAGATCATCAATAGATGCATCAAGAGATTATCGGAAACTAAGAATGAAAGACCCTTTTGGGTCACAAGAAATCTTGAGGGTCCTCCTACGGCAAGTCAAAAGTCTAACGACCCTCCTCTCACAATCAAGAATGGCACCATATGTGGTTAGCCAATCCATAGAATCAATCCACAGCCCATAATACTGAGCACAAGCGCGTCACACTCAAACTGGACACCCAACACTAATATTCTCAAACCTCGACAAATCATAGACAAATGAGTCGAACCACCAATGGGGTTTAAGACAACAATGGGATCCACTACCATAATAGTATTTAAATGCAGAGGTTCAACTACAGAAAGATATAAGCGATTGTGAAGTGCCAGAATTAAAAAGAGTTCTAATAGGGTGACTGGAAAGAGAAATCAAACCATCCACAGAAGCTTTCCTACCTTTATCTGGAGCACTAGCCATGAGAGCATTCACTTGCCCTCCATAGGTTCCCGCCCTCTGACCTTGTCCATGTTTCTTAGGGAACTCTCTAGCAAAGTGTCAGACCTCTCCACAAATGAAGCAAACATTCTTCCTTTTCCTTCAGTCCTTGGCTAAGTGACCCTCTCGCCCACAACTATGAAACTTCCTCTTATCCTTAATCTTGTCATTCTTCCCGTCTTTCTTCTGTTGCTGTTGTTGTTGTCCTTTCTTAAGCCATACCTTCTTGTTTTCTGTTTCCTCAACCTTAAATTCTTTCTTTTCAGATTTATTTGAACTTTATCTATGTTCCCATCCTAGGCCATCATTTTTCTCATCCTTGGCCTATGCTCCTTAGCCCTAACTACCTTGTTCTCCTTTTTACCATCCTTGTGTAACAAGCTAACAAGTCTCTCGAAAGTTGCCTCCATCACATGGAAATCCTTGCGAAGCTCGAGAAAATTTTACGCAGGTGATACTGTACAGTTACAAGTAAGGGTTAGGTACTTCATTGCCCTTCGACATGTGCTGCAGTTTAAACATGCCTATGGCATCATGCCGGAATGGGGACACCTTTCAGGAAGAATCGGTTCCCCGGACAAAAAAAGGAAAAAGGAATCAAGCGGAGAATCGAGAGATATTACATATGGCTTTGGGGAATATGTTTTTCAAAACAGACTTTTCTTTTTGAAAATGCTTTCTTTCAAAACCTTTTTGAAAATAATTTTCAAAATCTTTTATCTAATCTGTTAACCTTCAGCTCTGATACCAAGTGTGACACCCAATGTCCGTTAGTGTCACTCACTAAGGGAATGCATTAAGTTTTGTGAAGCGTTATAAGTAAATAGAAACAGAAATATTATAAGATAGATATTAAAGCAACAACGAATTTAAATTTTTATTTCAAACGTAAATTATAACAGCGTGGTCCAAAATATCACGAGTCTGAAACTACATAAAAGCCATTACAAAAATATAAAACTTTGTGTCTTGTTCCATAAGAGTACATAAAAAATCATAATTCCCAAAAAGAGACAAAGGCATAGTAGAGACAAGAACATGAGCAATACTTCATAAGCTACTCCAAGCTAGATGATAATGAGTCCTGACCAAGCCTGAGAATTCCCTTCCTGAGAACCTAGGGGGAAACGGAAGAAAGAAGAGAAAACAAAAAGGGTCAGGCATAAAATCTGGCAAGTCCAGTTACTTTTAGCAAGTAAATAAATAAAAGCAACATGATAGGCATATAATGTGGATAAGAGACATAACTACAAAAAAGGCAGGTATGACTAGGTAAACAGGATAGGGTGTATAAGCTTCCTTAATGATTACTCTGCACTACTACTAGTATATTATAAATGAGATGACCCCTTGCACTATAAGGTGGTAGACTTAGGCATACATCAAAATGTACCCTAACTACTACCCTAATCGATCGGCTCACTAATCCCCGTAGATACTCTGTGCCGGGCCCACCGTAGGATATATCACGTCCTAAAGTGGAAACCCTTTGCTGACATGCAAAGCCCTATATCTACAGGTGTCACGGTCGTCTTATCCCCCTCTGCCCGGCTCATGCACGCACATAGCCCGGTCGGTTTGCGCCGCCCACACCGTCCTCCACGTTTGGATCTCTTATGATCAGTCCAGTATGCGTGCTCCTTCTCTGACTAAGTTCGGAGTACATGATTGATACCTACTCTGGGTTACTGGATGAAACGTGTCCCACACAATATGATATAAGCTCTCCGCATTGTCTTATATCCCCTACTAGGTTTTTATTGGCTATATATACCACTAGGTGTCTTTAATTACATATAACCCTATCATTTCTACAAGTTATGTTTACCCTGAAAGGTGTCTTTAGTAACATAACTTTATTATTTCCACCAGTTATTTATACCACTAGGTGTATTTAATTATATAACCTTATCAGGTTATGTTTGTGGGTCTATATGTAAATATTACCCACTCCCACCCCCAGATTTACTTAACCTATCCACTGTTCAACTAAATTTATTTACCCCAATTTTAGATCATATTCATACAATCCCTATGGATTCAACAAGGTTAAGTATTCCAATTCGTTACCATGTCTATTTATGGTTATAATGGGCTAGACCTCCCACATTAGGCCTACAACATGTGGATGCTGGATATGCCAGTCGGGTCCGAGCAGACTTCTTCCACAAGTTAGGCCTAACCTCGTGTCTTAGCCCATCCCGTATTTGTGCACTTAGAACCTACACATTAGATTCAACATTTGCGGTTGCTGGATATGTCAGTCAGGTCCGGGCAGGCTTTCACCACAAATGTAATCTAACCTCATCTCATAAGTCTAGTTACATGTTTTTAATTACTGTAATACTAGCCATTCTAATTATTAACCAATTAATCATACCTATGTCTTTATTGGTGTTCATGCCCATTTTTCCAGTTATATTCATAATGGATTATATGTCCAAATTCATATTCATCATTCAAGTTATGTCAATTCTAATGTTTTCACCCGTACCCTAACTAACGCATTCGCATATATTTGGCGTCATGTCTAGGCTAGAAAGTAGACTAGCCATAAACAATAAAACGGAAAGATGGTAATAGTGATTATTTTAACAAAAGTGACATAAACATGTAATTGGCATAGTGATAAGGTGGACATACAAAACAAGATCTAACATACCAGGGATGTCATAATATGCATGAATAAATAAGGATTCATATGTCCAATTAATGACAGATCTGAATTAGCCACAACATGATAAGTACCAAACGATCTAAAAAGAATTAGATCCATAAGTAGATGTGACATTATAAATTAACCACAAGCGAATTAGATCAATAAAGGTAGATCTAGCATGATAATATTTAAGATTCACAAATGTGACATGATAAATTAACCACAAGCGAATTAGTTCTATAAAGGTAGATCTAAGATGATAATATTTAAGGTCCGCAAATGTGACATGACAAATTAACCATAAGCGAATTAAATCTATAAAGGTAGATCTAGCATGATAATATTTAAGATCCACAAATGTGACATAATAAATTAACCACAAGCGAATTAGATCTATAAAGGTAGATCCAGCATGATAATATTTAAGATCCACAAATGTGACATGATAAATTAATCATATTCGAATTAGATCTATAAAGGTAGATCTAGCATGATAATATTTAAGATCCAAGAATGTCATAGATTCACAATTTATAACAAATCCAAATCACCGTCATATCACGTTTACTTTTAATCATTTAAATCTAAATGTAACTAACTCACAGTGTTCGGATTTTAGAAGATAGAAAAGAAATTATTGGTTTTGAATCTCAGATCTTTTCTTGAAACACTTGAATCTTAAAACTTGATTTGTAGAAGAAGAAAGGATTAGTCTCAGTTCAGGCATTGGTAGCATTTGGCCTCCATTGTTTTTAGTATGAGAAAATAAGAGAGATGAGGGTATATTTATAGCTGCCAGCCTCCAGAATTCGAATGTCACCAAAACCCTTGGGGGAATCGGGCCATGGGTCGACACCCACTTGGGTCCGGATGCCCAAAAAAAAACTATGGGTGCCCTTTATAGGTGCGCTGGTGTAAAATTCCTTGGTGCACTTGTCAAGTGCGCCAGTTGTTCCTGCTTTCATCGCCAAACTTCTACCGTCCATAACTTCTTCCTACGTTACCGTCCATAACTTCTTAACCAGAATTTCGAGACAGATGCAATGACATAGTCCGTTTCCCTTAATTCTGAATATTAAAATAATTATTGTTTAATTTATACTCTTTTAATGTTGTAGAATTACGGGGTGTTACATTGACCAAATGACCCGCGTTCCCGCAACCATGGCATTTCTTTTTGTCTTGAGCCTTGTCGTGCTTTCCGCCCCCTTGTTGTTGTTCTTACTTAGGCCACACTTTCTTGTTTTGTGTTTCCTTAGCCTTAACTTCTTTCTTTTCAGCTTTATCTTCCTCATGCATTAAGGCCATATCAACGAGCCTCTTAAAAGTTTCTCCCATTAGAATATGGGACATAGTTAACCCATAAAGGGGTTCATTTATTCCTTTAACAAACGGCAAGGCCTTCTTATGTGGAGTGTCTACTTGGTCCAAACCAAATCTAGCTAGCTGGTTAAATTTGTTCACATATTCTTTAACAGTCATGTCTCCTTGTTTGAGCGCCAAGAACCTCTCCATTTGCATGTTTTTTTCAGTTTGAGAAAGAAACTTCATTTCAAACCTCTATGTAAAGCCATCCCAAGTTTCCAACAGAAGCCCCGCTTGGGTTACTTCCCACTAGAATGAATCTTCATCCTTCAGTAGCCACGCGGCTAGCTGAATCTTCCTACGATCCTCCACATCGAAGATTCCAAACAAGTCCTCGGTCTCCTTGAACCAATTCCTTTCCTCTACGAATGTCTCGGTTCCATGGAATGGCTTTCCTCCTATAACACAGAAATATTTGCAGATCTTTGAAAAGTTTTCTACATGTAGAGGAGGAGGAGGAACAACGGGTGCAGCTGGGTGGAGGAACGTTTCCTTGGCCTTCAGCGGGCGCCGTAGCCTCTAGATACATACGAAACCAGCCTGGTATCATAACACCCAATGGAATATTAGGTTCCTGAAACATGCTGAATAAGAAAAGGAAAGACATTCAGACAAGGGATCGAAAGATATTACTTATGGCTTTTTGGGGAATGTTTTTCAAAACAGACTTTTGTTTTTGAAAATGCTTTCTTTCAAAACCTTTTTGAAAATAATTTTCAAAGACGTTTATCTATTTTAGTAACCGTCAGCTCTAATACCAAGTGTGACACCCCACGTCCGTTAATGTCACTCACTAAGGGAATGCATTAAGTTTCGTGAAGCGTTATAGGTAAACAGAAACAGAAATATTACAAGACAGATATAAAAGCAACAACAGAATTTTAATTTTAATTTCATATGTAAATCATAACATCATGGTCCTAAATATCACAAGTCTGAACTACATAAAAGCCATTACAAAAATATAAAACTTTCTGTCTTGTTCCGTCAGAGTACAAAAAAAGGATCATTCCCAAAAAAGAGACAAAGCCAAAGTAAAGACAGGAACTTGAGCAATACTTCAGAAGCTGCTCCAAGCAAGATGATAACTGAGTCCTGACTAAGCTTGAGAATTCCCTCCCTGAGAACCTTGGGGTGTAACGGAAGAAAGAAGAGGAAAACAAAAGGGTCAGACATAAAGTCTGACAAGTCCAGTTACTTTCTTCAAGTAAATAAGTTAAAGTATCATGATAGGCATATAAGATGGATAAGAAAGACAACATCATATAAGGCAGGTATGACTAGGTAAATAGGATAAACACGATAGAGTATGTTGCGCTTCTCTAATGATTTATATGCAGAATGAGATGATACCCAACATGTATGAAATGGTAGACTTAGGCGTACTTCTGGTGAGAGGTTTTAACCCCATACAATCCACAGGCAGCCCCAATAATGGACTCCTAAACTTACCAGAGTTTAGATGAATCCTAACTACTACCCTAATCGATCGGCTCCCTACTCCTTAGATACCCAATGTTGGCCCTACAGCAGGATGTATCACTTCCTAAAGTGGCAACCCGTGCACAACCATATCCACTGATGTCACAGTGTCTTATTTTCTCGGGTAGGAGGAGTCATGCACGCACATGACCCCGATGGAATGCGCTGTCATGACAACATCCCCTACGTTTGGATCTCTTATATTCAGCCCAGTAAGCGTGCCCCACTCTGACCTAGTCTGGAGTACTCGCTTGATACCTATATATGGGTTACTGACTGAAACAGGTCCCATACACAAGAAGATGCATGCTCTCCCCCTTTGTCTTGCATCCCTACTACTAGGTTTTCCCACTAGTTATGTTTTACCTAACGGTGTCTTTAATTACATAACCCCAACAGGTTAAGTTTGTGGGCCTATACACCCAAATATTACCCACCAACCAAAGATGTACTTAACCCTCCCACTGTTTCATTCAAATATTACTTAACCCCTAATCAAGTCGTCATGTTCATACAATCCCTATGGATTCAAATAAGTTAAGTATTACAGACTAACAAGTTATCCCCATTCACATTGACTTCTTTTCACTTGCCAAAATTCCACTTGCTTGTTAATTTCATATAAATATAACTTAATCCATTTAAGTTCATTAATAAGCCACATTACATGTTATTCTTTAGATTGTAATTAACAGGAGTAATCTTACAATCTTTCACCCCTAGATTGTAATTAAAGGAAGTAATCTTACAATCCCTTTTGTATTATTCATTGTCTGATTCCATAGTTACACTAACATGTTTTACTTAATATGTAATTAAGTATACTTCATCTCAGTTCACCTTTTTTCTGTTTAACATATCACTACAACTTGATGTTGTTTACTTATTAACTTAGTTTTCTTAACTAAGGTTTACTAATAAGCTTCCTTTCCTTTTTATGATAACATTTACAATTTCCACTTGTCCCTAGGACAAGCCTACCTATTATATAACATTCTTCATTAAAGTAATTAATGATAATAGGTTACTATCATTCCTTGTTTATTCCAATTCATTACCATTTATCCATTTATGGTTATAATGTACTAGACCTCCCACATTAAGCCTACAACTTGTGGATGCTAGATATGATGGGGGGTTCGGGCAGACTTATTCCAAAAATCGGGCTTAACCTCGTGTCTTAGCACATCTCATATTTGTGCACTTAGACCTCTCACTTTAGATTCTCCACTTCCGGTCGTTCCGGGCAGACTTCCACCGCAAGTGCAGTATAACCTTGTGTCACAAGTGCCATTACAATTTCTAGTTATTATAATCCTAGGCATCTTTCTATTTAATCAATTGTACCTATGTCTTTATAGGTGTTCATGCCTCTTTTTCCCCAATTATTTCATAATTAATTATATGCCCAAATTCGTGTTCATAAATATTGAGTTATGCCAAACTTTCCATTTACAAATTATGTCCAATTTTATACCGTTTTTTCCCTTTGTTCCCATTTTAACGTATTCGCATAATTTAACATTATGCCTAGGCTAGAAAGTAGCCAGGCTAACATAAAAGGGATAGATAGAAATGATTATTCTAACAAGATTGGCATAAACATGTGGTGGCATAATCATATAACGGCATAATGATAAGATGGACATATATGAATGGATCTAGTGAACATGTGATATTAGAATCAGTCTTAACATAATAGGGATGTCATAACTGGCGTGATAAGGTCTAAATAATAATTTAGATGTCAAACTAATAATAGATCCCATTTAACCGCTACATGATAGGAACAAGGTAATATGAACAGTGAAACCAAGGTAGACTTGTCATGACATTAGGTGAAAGTTTAGATCTAAATCTGAAACATGTCCAACTAATGATAGATCCAAAATAACCACAACATGATAAGTACCAAATGATCTAAAAAGTGAATTAGATCCATAATCAAAACTAGATCTGACATAAATAAGGTTAAGATCCGAAATAACCACAACACGATAGGTATAAAATGATATAAAAAAATCAGATCCAAAATCAAAAGTAGATCTGACATGATAACGGTTAAGATCCAAAATAACCACAACATGATAGGGACAAAATGACCTAAAAAGAATTAGATCCATAACCAAAAGTAGATTTGACATTATAACAGTTAAGTTCTAAATCAACTATAACACGATAGGTACAAAATGATCCAATAGAATTAGATCTATAATCGAAAAGTAGATCTAACATGATAACGGTTAAGATCCAAATCAATCTACAACATGATAGGTACAAAATGATCTAAACAGAATTAGATCTATAATCAAAAAGTAGATCTAACATGATAATGGTTAAGATCCAAATAAATCTACAACATGATAGGTACAAAATGATCTAAATAGAATTAGATCTATAATCAAAAAGTAGATCTGACATGATTCAATCCTAAGCATATACCCAAATCACAATCATATCATGTCTTACTTTTAATTATTCAATTCTAAAGGTAACTTGAACTCACAATGATCGGATCTATAAGAATAGAAGGAGAAAAGTGAAGTTTAAATCTCAGATCTATACTTGAAACACTTGAATCTTTAAACTTGATTTGTAGAAGAAAGGATTGGATTCAGTTTAGGCAATAACAACATTTGGCCTTCATTGTTTTTCAGCATGAGAAAACAAGAGAAATGATGGTATACTTATAGCTTCCGGCCTCAAGAATTCGACTACCACATCAGTCCTAGGGGAAATCGGGCCATGGGTCGACACCCACTTAGGTCCGGATGCACAAAAACTAATATTCATGCACTTTACAAGTGCATCAGTGTAAAAATACCTTGGTGCACTTGTCAAGTGCGCCAGTTGTCCCTGCATTTATCGTCAAACTTCTACCGTTCATAACTTCTCCATATGTTATCTTTTTTACACAAACTAGGTGTCTATCTTGACTAGAATTTCGAGACGGACGCAATGACGTAGTCTATTTCCCTTAATTTCGAATATTAAATTAATTATTCTTTAATTTATCCTCTTTGCTGTAGTTGAAATACGGGGTGTTACACTCGCTAATTATAATATTCCAGCTGCAAACTTGTTCATTTTTTCTTTGCTCCATATTAAGGTCATGGTTGTATTCAATCTTATTCAGTTATATCATATCAGCTCATGCCAGCTTGTCAACTCAACTCATCTTCATGCTTAGGTTGCTCCTTGTTTAAATTGAATATAGTAGATTTAAACCATGGCCTGCATTTCATGTCAAAGCAAATTAGTTCTACTATATTCAGAAAGGCCCAAAAAAAAGAAATATAATTCAATACTCTTCTTATCTCAGTTTGACCAAATATATTTCAGCCCTTCATTTATATCAGGGTGTGCCAAATCATTTTCTCTTTTAAAAGATGTGTATTAATAGTTTTCTAATAGTTAAAAAGATTGCTCTTTCATTTATAAAACAAAACAAAAAGCCAGTATACTTTTATGGTCAAAGATAAAGAATAAACATATTAAACAATCAACCAAATTTATTCAAGGAACGCAATCCTTAATCCCAAATGCTATGTGGTTCAAAGATAACAAGCTAGAATTAGAGCAGAATGAGTTAAAGCTGCAAATATTTTTGTATTACAGGGAATGGTCCAGTAAATATTTTATTATATTCAGTGCATGATTAAAAAGGAATTAAAAATACCGCTAGTGAACATGAATAAATTTTCATGTTAGTATCTTAAGTTTAAATCAAAATGTTTGCTTAATACTATTCCATAATTATTGGCTTCAGTATAAAAAGTCATGAAGATAAAAATGCAATAGATATAGGCATAATGGTGTTAACTATATTAATGATAAAAATGTGAAAAACAAAACGACATTGTTATGAAACATTAAATTATATAAATATTTAGAACAATTTAATGCAAAATCAAGGCATCGTATTTAGAAGCAAAATGATATGACTTGGCAAAATAGTTAACATAACAAACATTCATGCTCGACTACTTAATGAAATAATCCAATGAAAAATTGGTCAACAAACATACCGCCTGTAAAGCGATCACATAAATAAATTAAAAAAGAATAACAAACCAAAAATTATACACATGTATATAAAAAATTCAAAGAATTGACACTTCTTTGAATTTGGATTTCATATAAGTTTCTTAATGTTGAAGTACGGGGAATAGTATGAATTTCAAAGTGTGTGAACAATGGCAGAGATAACAAAAATTTGTTAAAATTAAAGTAGGAAATAGTACGTCAATTTTTTCCATTTAAACATTAGCATGCACAAGCTTCACAAATTCCAACAATAAAAATAAAATAACTGTTAAATTTGTGGTTAAAATTGTATTTCCGAGTTATAAATTAATACTAGTGAATAGTAAAAGGTAAATTAAAGAAATAATTTTTAAGAAAATAACACATGTTATGAGAAAATACAGTGAAATATTGTGTATTGAGGTATACTTTGAAACATTTGTACCCTAGCAGCAAAATACCAACAGACATTTTTTTTTAAAAGCTATCTTTTGAACCAGTCGAACCAAAGCCAATTCATAGGATAGGACTTCGTTAATGTGAGTGAAGACAAGTCCCATTTAGGTAGAAGTAATCCTCCTTCTTCGGCCCCTCTCCTCACTTGTGCGCTCCTTCTGTGCTCGGGGATATATTCATAAGCTGTCTAATAAAAAAATTCAAATAAGCAGCTGTAAATATACTCTAATAAATATTTTAAAAATAAAACTTTTCATAAGTGTTGTATAAAACCGTAAACATGTTGTGATATGAGTTGTCTACATTATCTAAGGTAGCTAATATCAAAGAAATGTAAGATAACAAACTATAAGATGTTGTATAATAATACAGTCTGAGGTTTACAGAGGCATGAATCTATATTAATTATCTACTGGATCAATTTACTTTAATTTAAATATTATAGTAGCTAGTGCCAGCATGAGCAAATATTCCATGAATGAGGAACTACCACCTTATGGAAAGAAACAAATATTTGTAAGCAAAATAAAAGCATATACGCTTTATTTTAGAAATAAAGTTTCATTGCATAAATAAATGAATTAGAAGGAATAAAACCATACTGGAACCACAATAAGCAAACTGAAATACTCACTGCAATACATAATTTTTATCAATGAAACCCAAAGGACCAATTATTTACAAAAATCTCAAATATATTGACAAATAAAACACTTTCCTTTGTTTGTACATGGGTGACTTTTCTAAGTTACTGGTTTTTCCCTTTAGTATTTTATTTTTTGAATTTTTCAAGAGGGAAACCGATTAGACTCATAAAACCCTCCCTAGTGCACCTAGCCTGGTCCGCGAGCACCACATAGGTGGTTGATCTTAGCATACGCATATGGTAAGCTCTTAGTATGCCATTTCGGGTTTCCTTATAGTAATTGGTAAGACATTAGACATTATGTAGAAACAATCATCATCTGGATTTATACCAAGTCTTTCATGTGCCAGATTTATATATAGAAACAGTCATTAGCTAGATTCATACCATAGTTTGTAAATAAGAAAGGGAAACTTTCATAGAGATCTAAAATTTTATATCCTGTACCATAACTTTGGCTCGGCACTAATCGAAAATAATGTTTACCACAATATCAAAGTAATGCATCCAATATAAAGTAACATGATCAGTTAAGTATAAAAATTATAGTTTTTAGAAAGAAACAAAAAGCAGTTACAAAGATTTATTATTCTTGCAACATACAAAAAGTTGCTAACGCTGGAGCACTGAAATTCGGCTTTCAATATTTGTAACGATTAAAAGTGCTTAATATTCATAATTAGGAGAAAGGTAGAATTTCCATAGATGTAACATTTTATGTTTAAAATTAGTCAAGGATGGAGGATTTTGGTAGGTAAAAGATTTTAAATTTTAAAGATAGAAAAGCAAACGATTCCAAATTTGTAAAAGAGAAAATTCAAAATACTGAACTCGATTAGAGGAAAAAAAATTACATGAATGAAGTCATAGGTATTCAAATATTATTAAAAATATAATTTATATATCTGCTCTGAGCAGAGACATGTAAAATTAAGGAAACTATGTAGTTGAAGGGAATAAATGATAAGGTTTGATTATTCAGAAATACAATTAAATGAAAATGAAATTAAAGGAAAATGGAACAATGGGTTGGAACGCTGTGAGACAAACAAAATTAGGAATTATAATGTTTTGAGTATATAGAATTGTTTAATGTCTTTTAAGATTTTCCATGAGTTAAACCAATCATCGAAAACGTCTAACTGATACATTATTATTGTGTAAACAAACCCCATTCAACCCTTCCTAAGAATGGTATATAGATAACAAAATTATTTCAAATTTCACTCAAACTGCAGAATATTTATAGTTTATAACAGCTTGAATTTTGCAAAGACTTCAAAAAAAGAATTTTTGATTATTCTAACCTTTAGTTAAATAAGTATTCATTTTTAGGAAAACAAAAATTAAAACTTAAAAGGAGTAATTTTAAAACACGTTTTTGAGAAGGTTTTTTTGTGTATCAAATAGGGGATGAAATCTTTACATCCGCTATTGCAAAAAATAAAATGCAATTTGCATGCTCGGAGAGGAAAATACAATAAAATCAACTTTGCATTTTCAGCGAAAAATATTACAAACTTATACACTGATTTTATTCGTATTTTTAATGATTTTAATATTGCCATTTCAGACGATTTCAATATATGGTCATCGAACTGCATTTACAACGACCTTTTCCAAAATTGATTTGGAAATAATTTGAAACCTAGCCGTTCAAATTTAAATCTCTTATTTTCATTGGAAAGATCTTTTCGATACATACCCAATGGTTCTGGTTTTAGGAGAATTCGATGGTCAGATCTCCTGTTACGTCAATTTGAAGTTAATGGTCTAAATTCGCGAACAGTCGCTGCGTGGTGCGTTCTATTCAGGCCATTAAATACATATAATATATATATCATCGATTTCTATTTAAAACGGATTTTATTAAATATTTATAAATTTGTTTTAAAACGGTTTCAATTTTAAATCAAAATTGAATATTCCATATCATTATTATATTGAAATGATAATATTTTCAAAATATCAGATTTTGAAATCCAATTCCTTTTCGTATTCATTATAAAATAAATAAAATCGATCGATAAACCCGTTCGAGTCAAAATGCATTTAGCTACTTAACTAGGCTTCACATTTCAATATTTTTGTGTCCATCCAAAATCGGACATCAAAATCATATTTTGATTATTCAGTGGATATTATTTTAAAATATTTGCTCATTAATATAATTCATCACTGAATAATATTTTAAAATATTCATTATTAAAATATTCGTTATTTCTGAATCGGAATGCGACTAATCAACTACCATATAATTTTAGTTATATGGATTTCATACATCGCATGTATTCAACAATAATGATAAATAATCATATAACAATCAAACATCATCCAGAGTGCATTTTACAACTCTATAAGCATTAAAATAAATAAATAACGCTCATCACAGCCTGTCAAACCATTGATTGACATACAACTAAATATTGGAATCAGTGTGTGTCAAATGTCATCCCGATACCCGTTTGGGGTTTCCATCCGACAAATGCTGATTATTATTTATGCACTTGGGCGATGTGTAATAATTATTGTCCCAACCAATATCACTCAAATAAATGTACATAAACAAGTCGTCTGACTTGTAAATGGATATTTATTCCGGTTTTACTGTTTAAATTATAAGTGGATATTTATCATTTTAATTTCAGCTACCACAATAATATTAGCATTATTTTAACATGTTAATCATCACAATCACAATACACAAATCACCAAATCATCCTTATAAATAAATACTCAACTAGTCAACGCCATTTACGGTGCCACAAGTGGCCATTCGTGAAGTATGAAATGCGAGTTTCACTAATATCCATACATCGCTTCTATTGATGTGATTTGTGTGAATTCGAGTGTTAAACTCCAAAAATATTTACATAATAAAATATTGAGTGAGAAGGAGTTCTCAAATTCATTTCCACTCCATCATTCTTTAATTGAAGATTTTCTATTCAGATTTGAATTTGCCTCAGTTTCTACTTTGCTCCGTTTCTATTCTGGTCAATTCCATAGCGAAGCTCCCTTTTTTGCTATTCCAATGGATCTGAATCGTTCGATTCTGTGATCGTACGAAAAAGATATGGCTATTTAAACATTATACAATTTAATTGGATAATTAATTAATTAAATTAGCATTACCATAATTAAACATTTAACTAAACTTAACCCCCTTTAAGCCATCGTCTTCTCATCTAAGTCTGAACCGAGAAACCCAAAAAGCTCGACATCTTCTGATCACCGTCACACGCACCCTGTGTAACACCCCGTATTTCTATTAACACTAATGTTCACAAATTAAAGAATAACTAATATCATACCTGAGAACTAAGGGAAACGGGTTGCGCCATTGTGTCCGTCTTGGAATTCTGGTTGAGATAGAGTCCGAGTTTGCGTGAATTGGACTTCGTATGAAGAAGTTATGGCCATCGGAAGTTTCAGAAAATTCAAAACAGATTTCAGAAAATTCAAATTTCGGAGTCAGACAGGCTAGGCGGGAAAATTCCCGCCAGGGCCAGGTCGACCATAGGGTCAACCTGGGGGTCGATCTGCCCTGACCAGGTCGACCATAGGGTCGACCTGCCCCCCCCCTCCCCGGGCAGAATTGTTTTGTGACCTGTTGATGACTAGATGTTGGCTCATTAGGGTTTCTGATATGCTCTGGTTGGCTGGGATTAATTCTGGGTTGATCGGACGGCTTAAACTAATCCTAAACTCTATAAAAACACCTCTAGACTCAAACCCTAAAATCAAAATAAAATTTAGTTTCAAGGCCTCCATGCCGTCACCTAGCAACTGAGCATAGCCGCCGCCAATTAGAGAGGAAGAAGCTAATCTAATTCAATCCTTTTCAACTTTAAACAAAGAATCTTTTCAAGGGAAAGCTATTACAACTTCAAAAATCAGAATTCAGAACTCAAGACTGCTTTTGAGTTGTGAGTTCAATAATTTTAATAAAATAATTAGCAAATTAATTGGATTATGTTATGATGCGGATTATTTGGATATTATGTGAATTATTGACCGCATGTTATAATTATGTTGTAAAATTGTGATGAATTCTATGATGTTATGTTGTGATCATCTATTGTAAAGTTATGATGCTATAATCCAGGTTGTATTTCTATGATTTGCTTATGTATAATCAAATCACCATGTTGTTCATATGCTAGTTTGGGTATGTTGATTCATATGATAAATCATAAGTATGTATGCAAGTTTTGATTTTTATTAAGACATGAATCATATGCAAGTTGGGAAAAACTATATATATAACCTTATATGCTTCATGACATCTATTTTAGATCTAAAAGTTAGGCTATGACATGTGTTAGTTATATGCCAAATTCTACATCCTAGTTTACATGTTTAGATGTAAGTTTATACCATTGTTATGTTGCATAAATCACATATGCAAGTTTATATGAATACATGTGTTTGAATATGAATCATGTTATGCAGTTTGTGGTTACTGCCTATGCAAGTTTACACCTTTAGATGTAGATCCATGACATACATGATTTATGCAAGTTTGTGACTATTATCCCAACAAGTTCGCACCTTTAGATTTTGGTCTATGACATATGTAGTTAAATGCAAATTGTAACTTTGGCCTATGCAAGTTTTAGGTGTAGAACATCATTCACACATGCAAGTTCACCCCTATGTTTAGATCTAAGTTTTAATTATGTGTATGTTGTGATGTTTTCTCTTTATTCCATGAGTTAGACTATGCGAGTCTAATGTATATTTTACGTTAAACGAACGAACGTACAACGTGGGGTAAAGGGGATAATACTAAAAAGATTTAATTGGCATAAATGCCTTAAAAGGCATAAAATAAATTTGCAATGAAAATTGGTATGATTTTACATACCATAAATGGATGGACATAATTGAGTCAATTATGGACATCGTTAAATTTGGAATTGATTGATAATTTGAATAGGGAAAGTAGTTCAAATTGGGGAATGATTAATTAAGAGTAATTAATCATCTAAGACACGAGGTTAGGCTCTTTTGTGGTGTAAGAATGCCCGGACCCGCACGGCAAATCCAGCTGCCACAAATGCCAATCTAATGTGGGAGGTCTTAGGCGCAAATTAAATACGTAACAATTGTAAAGACACGAGGTTAGGCTCTTTTGTGGTGTAAGACTGCCCGGACCCGCCCGGGAAATCCAGCTGCCACAAATGACAGTCTAATGTGAGAGGCTTTATGAGGTTACAGTCTTAATGAATTAAGAAACACTTAACCAGATAAACATGTAGTCGGACATGAGGGGGTTAAGTGGGTGCCTTGGGTGGCATGTAGAATCTAGTGGGTGCCTTGGATGGCATTTGAAATACGATTAGAAACACTTAACCAAAATTGAAACATGTAATTGAAACATGAATAAGAAGTGGGTTAAGTGGGATGTACTAGAGGGGACCAAGCTTAGGTGGATAGCTTGTGTCAAGTAATGGGGGCCCATTTCAACCAGTAACCCATACATAACTTTGTGAGCTCGACCCAAGTCGAGGACGGGACACACATACTGGGCTTGACTGTAAAAGGCCAAAACGGGTTAGCGGTGGCAATGCAAGTCCAACGGGTTCATATGCGTGTGTGGGCCCGGGCTGGTAGGTAAGATGTTGTTGCATCGTGTAGGTATAAGTCATGCATTATTTGTGGTATTGGGTTGCCACTTTGGGGAGTGATACACCCCACTGTGGGGCCAGCACGGGTATCTACGGGTTAGGGAGCTGATCACTTGGGGGTAGTGGGTACACCTAGTGGAGATAGGGGCAAGCGGCACCTATGAAGGCAGCTAGTGGTGCACGAAACTACCAATATCACTATTAAGTTGTGTAGGCGGGATCAACCTTAGGGTGACTAGTGGTGCAGTACAGTAGTGGTGGTGTAGTATAGCAATTATCCTATAGTGTTGGTGTAGTTTAGTAATTATCTTATAGTGGTTTTGGTGCGCTTTAACGATATCGTTGTTCATCTTGTTTCCTTGTTTACTCTTCCATACTCAATGGTTCATAGTCATTTCCTGATTTTCCAACTTATGCCTTAGCCTAATTACTTTGGTAATTATATTGTTAAAGTTATCGCACTCGCCAGACTTTATGTCTGACCCCCTATGTTTCCTCCTCTTTTCTTTCTCTCCCCCCCTCCCCCACCAGGTGCTCAGGTTGGAACTAGCACCAGTGGAGCTTGATTTTGGACTGCTGTTTCTCTGCTTTTAGAAGATTGCTTGGATCGCTGAAGTAAAGTTCAGCCTCTTTTATTCATGGCAATTTTGTATTGGGGATTATGACTTTCAATTTATGTACTTTTGGTAGTCAAGATGGATATTATGTACTTTGACTCTGGTTTTTGATGATGTAATCAAACATACGTGTTTTCCGCTGTAATGAAATAAAGTTTAAATCTTTGAGTACTATTTATATATGTCTTGTTGTTAAGTTTCTGTTCTATACTTACTTAAAACGCTCCATAGAAGTTAATGCATTCCCTTTGTGAGTGACATTAATGGACGTGGGGTGTTACACGTGGTATCAGAGCTCAGAACAGATATGAATTTTGAAAAAGTGTTTTTGAATACCAACTTTTATAAAGAAGTACCTTCAAAAGTACATTTTAAGGAAAGTATTTTCAAGAGAAAAGCTTATTTTAGAAAGCATAACACCAAGAGCCATATATCTTTCCTTCGGTACTTTTGTATTGAATCTTTCCTTTTTCGTTTCAGCATGTCTGAAGCATCTGAGATACCAGAGGGTGTTCATGTACCCGGTTGGTTTCATCAATATCTCAAGGCTAGGGCCGCCACCGCAGGTCCAGCAAATGCTCCTCCTCCTCCTCACATCGATACTTTTGCTAAGATATGTAAGGACTTTCGGGCAATGGGTGGAAAACCTTTTCGCGGGACGGAGACATTTGTTGAGGCTCGTAATTGGCTAAAGGAGGTGGAAGAATTGTTTGGAATCTTTGAAGTGGACAATGGAAGAAAAGTCCAGCTAGCTGCCTGGCTAATGAAGGATGAGGCCTCGTTCTGGTGGTAGGTCACTAATGGGGGACGTCCAGTCGATACATGGCCCGATTTTAGGCAGAGGTTTGAGGCGAAGTTTCTCTCACGGGCTGAAGAGAATCTATGCATGGAAAGGTTTTTAGCGCTGAAGCAAGGGAATCTATCGGTGAAAGAATACGTCAACAAGTTCAACCAATTGGTGAGATTTGGCTTGGACTTGGTGAACACTCCAGAAAAGAAGGTCCTGATATTTGTTAAGGGTTTAAACGAGCCACTTCATGGGTTAGCTACGGCCCACATCCCCATAGGGGCTACCTTTCAGAGACTAGTTGACATGGCGCTTATGCATGAAGAGGAGAAGGGCGCCAATGCTAATAAGGCACCCAAGAAGAAAGGGGATCAAAAGAAGCCGCAACAGCAACGACAGAACAAAAAAGGTGGCAAAGGTAACAATGCTAAGGGAAAGAAGAGATGCTTTAATTGTGGGACACCAGGCCATCTAAGCAAATATTGTAGGAAGAAAAAGAAGACCGGTTGTTTCCACTGTGGCGAGGCGGGACATCTTATTAAGGACTGCCCAAAGAAAGGGCAGAGGGCAGGGTCTACCTCGGGAGGACAAGTGCAGGCTCTTTGGCACCAGGGCAGACAAGGGGACAAGTTCAGGATCTCGTGGTCCCACCGCTGCAAGAACGAGGTAGAGCAATTTCTGTAGAAAGTTTAGTTTTTCTGTTTTATTATCCTGTCCATACTTTATTCGATTCTAGCGCACCACATTCGTTTATTTCTACATCAATAGTTGAAACACTACACCTTGTTACTAGTATAGTTACTGATCCCTTAGTAGTCTCAAATCCTATCGGTGGTTCGGCTCATCTTTCTATGATTTGTCGGGATTTGAGAGTGTTTATCTTGGGCGTTGAGTTTGAGTGCAACGCCTTTGTTCTTGGCTTCATGGGCTACGGTCTAATTCTAGGTATGGATTGGCTAACTAGATATGGGGCCATCCTAGATTGTGAAAGAAGGGTAGTTAGATTGTTGACTCATTTTGGAAAGGCCCTTGATATTTCTTATGACCCTAGAGGTCCAGTAATGCTTAGCTACCTAAAATCCCTTGACGCATTCGATGATGATTTACATTCTGTTCCCATAGTCCGTGAATATGCTGATGTCTTTTATGAGGTGAGGGGTTTACTACCAAAACATGAAATAGATTTTCGAATATATATAGTAGATAATGCAAAGCCAGTTGCATTGCCAGTGCGCCACATGACTCAAAGAGAGAGAAGAGAACTCAGTAAGCAAGTGAAGGAATTGCTTGAGAAGGGGTTCATCAGACGTAGTATATCGGAGTGGGGTGCTCCAGTAGTATTTGCCACGAAGGCAGGTGGATCCCTTAGACTTTGTGTGGACTATAGAGAACTTAATAAGCTTACTAAGAAGAATAGACACCCACTGCCGAGGATTGACGATCTCTTCGATCAGTTAGTTGGCGCCTTAGTGTTTTCGCAGTTCGACTTAGCCACGGTTTTCCATCAGTTGAGAGTGGCTGAGGATAGCATAGACAATACTGCATTTAGGACTCCAGGCGGTTTCTTCGAGTGGCTTGTGATGCCCTTCGGTTTGAAAAACGCCCCCGCATACTTTGTTGACTTGATGAGTAGTTGTTTAGGGAGTACCTTAATAAATTTGTGGTAGTCTTTGTGGATGACATCTTGATCTTTTCTAAGAACGAGGAGGAGCATGCCCTACATCTTAGGGAAGTGTTGGAGACTCTTCGAGCGTATAGCCTTAAAGCTAAATTTTCTAAATGCCACTTTTGGAGGAAGGAAGTGCAATTCTTAGGGCACGTGGTTTCCAAAGAAGGGATAGCCATGGATCCCGCGAAGGTAGTGGCCATCCAAGATTGGAAGGTTCCTAAAAATGCTACTGAGGTAAGGAGTTTCTTAGGGTTTGCTGGCTACTATAGGAAGTTTATCAAAGACATTGCAAAAATATCCCATTAACATGCTTGACGAAGAAGAAATTAGTTTTCACATGGGACGTAGATTGTGATGATGCGTTCCAACGTTTAAAGAGAGTTTTGACAACAGCCTCAGTCTTAGTGTTGCTAGATGGGAGTAAGCCATTTACCGTTCATACCAATTCTTGTGGGACAGGACTAGGCGCGGTCTTAATGCAAGACGGAAGGGTAATAGCCTATGGTGGAAGGCAGTTGAGAGTGCGTGAGAGAAATTACCCTACACATGACCTAGAGTTGGACGTTATTGTTTTCGCGCTTAAATCATGGCGTCATTATCTTCTTGGCGAAAAATTCGAATTATTCACTGACCACAAATCGCTAAAATACTTATTCTCTCAGAAGGACTTGAACTTAAGGCAGCAAAAGTGGATGTAATTCTTAGCATCCTACGTCTTCGAGATAGCATGTACCCCTGGCAAGGGTAACGTGGTGGCGGACGCCTTAAGTAGAAAAAGGTTGTCCTTGAGTCCGTATTTTGTTGAGCGGCGAAGCTTAGAGTTCATCTCTACGTTTGAATTTAGACCCTCCGTTGACTTTGTACCCGGTTTGCTAGCATCCTTGGAGGTCAAACCTACGCTTTTGGGACAGATTGGCAAGGCACAACAAGACGACCCATAGTTGGTTGAGTTAGTAGAAAAGCTCAAAAGAGGGGAGTCATCGAGCCATCTTCGTAGGTATACCCTGGATGAGAAGGGTTGGTTACGTAGGGACGGTAGACTTTGTGTACCAAAAGACGAGGACCTAAGGAAGACCATTCTTGATGATGCACATCATTCGAAGATGACCATCCATCCCGGCGGGGACAAGATGTACATGGACATGAGACGAGTTTACTTTAGGGCCGGTATGAAGAGGGACGTGGCAGAGTTTGTCGCGAGATGCTTGGTGTGCCAACAAGTAAAAGCAGAGCAAAAGAAGCCCGGTGGATTGCTTCACCCATTGGAGGTCCCACGATGGAAGTGGGAAAGTGTCTTGATGGACTTTATCGATGGGTTACCGAGATCAAGGAAGGGTAATACAGGGATTTGGGTCGTGGTAGACAGACTTACTAAGAGCGCCCATTTCATTCCCGTGAAGAGTAAGAGGACTGCTCTATGGTTAGCCTCGGTATATATTCGAGAGATAGTTCGTTTGCACGGTGTTCTTTCTAGCATAGTGAGCGACCGCGATCCTATCTTCACTAGCGAATTTTGGAAAAGCTTGCAAGAGGCGGTAGGGACTCAGTTATGTTTGAGCACCGCATATCATCCTCCGACGGACAGCCAGACCGAGAGGGTGAATCGTATTCTAGAGTACTTATTGAGGTTATGTGTCTTAGACTTCGGAGGTACATGGGAGGATCATCTTCCATTGGTAGAGTTCGCATACAATAACAACTTTCAGTCTAGCACTGGCATGGCACCGTTCGAGGCTCTTTATGGACGGCTGTGTCGTTCGCCTACATGTTGGTGGGAGCCTACAGACAAGATCTTGCTTGGACCCGATATGATTAGAGAGACTTCAGAAAAGATCGATTTGATTCGAAGGAGGATGAAGACGGTGCAAGATAGGCAGAAATCTTATGCGAACAAGAGGATGTCAGATCTTGAGTTTGATGTTGGGGACATGGTCTTTGTCAAAGTGTCTCCATTACGAAAAATCGTTCTCTTTGGGTCCATTGGGAAGTTAGCACCAAGGTTCGTAGGGCCATTTCCTATTAAGGAAAGGATTAGGCAGATGGCGTATAGAGTGGAGTTGCCCGAGAGACTTAGTGGTGTACACGACGTATTCCATGTATCACATTTGAGGAAGTGCTTGCATGAGACCGCAGAAGTGATAGAGCCGAGCTTGCTTAAAGAGATGGAGATCGAGCGTGATGCAACGATTCGACGAGATCCTACGCGCATTCTTGGGTCGGAGATTAAGAAGTTGAGGAATTGAGAGGTCAAGCTAGTCAAAGTGCAATGGGGAGATGACGAGAGCAACGCTACTTGGGAAACGGAAGAGAAGATGCATTCATTGTACCCTTTTCTTTTCGAGGGTATGTCTTTTAATTTCTCCTTTATCACTTACCTTGTACTTATATTATCTTTAGTATGTCCTCTCGCTAGTACCTTTGACCTTTAGATAGGGTAGTCCTATGGTTGAAACATGTGTTTGAGACATGTTATGTATGATGGATGCACGTGGATGCAAGTGTTTGCTAGTGGTTGCTCGTGGATGCATATACACACACTTTAGGCACTAGATCAGCTCAGTCACTTCATATTGCATTTTGCATATAAATGTGTGTATATATTTAAGTAATGGATGTATAATGGTTTTACCATCATATGGATGTTGCATTTTGGTGGATGGATGTGTACACATGTAGAAATGATATGCATCGATAAGGTTCTTTCGCATACATAATGGACGCATGGCACTATCATGGTTTGCATTAAGGAGGTCAACTGAATCAGTAGACTGCCTGACTTTGCATTAGATAAGGAACATATACACACACTTCTAGCATATGTTCATACAACATTAGGAATTTTATAAGGACAATGAATGCATGTGTTTGATGGTTGAGTAGATGGTTGTTTGGATGTTAGGATATGCATTCTCCTTAACTTGGAGATTTCGGGGGCGAAATCCTTTAAGGAGGGGAGAATGTAACACCCCTTATTTCGGTTAACACTAATGTTCACAAATTAAAGACTAACTAATCTCAGACATGAGAATTAAGGGAAACGGGTTGCGCCATTGTGTTCGTCTCTGAATTCTGGTAGTTTGCGTGAATTGGACTTCGTATGAAGAAGTTATGGCCATTGGAAGTTTCAGAAAATTCAAAACAGATTTCAAAAAATTCAAATTTCGGAGTCAGACGGGCTAGGCTGGAAAATTCCCGCCAGGGCCAGGTCGACCTGCCCTGACTAGGTTGACCTAGGGGTCGACCTGGGGGTCGACCTGCCCCCCACCCCCCCGGGGCAGAATTGTTTTGCGACCCGTTGATGACTAGATGCTGACTCATTAGGGTTTCTGATATGCTTTGGTTGTCTGGGATTAATTCTGGGTTGATCGGACAGCTTAAACTAATCCTAAACTCTATAAAAACACCTCTAGACTCTAGCCCTAAAATCAAAATAAAAATTAGATTCATGACCTCCATGCCATCACCAAGCAACTCAGCATAGCCGCCACCAATTAGAGAGGAAGAAGCTAATCTAATTCAATCCTTTTCAACTTTAAACAACGAATCTTCTTCAAGGGAAAGCTATTACAACTTCAGAAATCAGAATTCAGAACTCAAGACCGCTTTTGAGTTGTGAGTTCGATAATTTTAATAAAATAATTAGCAAATTAATTGGACTATGTTATGATTTGGATTATTTGGATATGATGTGAATTATTGACTGCATGTTATAATTATGTTGTAAAATTGTGATGAATTCTATGATGTTATATTGTGATCATCTATTGTAAAGTTAAGATGCTATCATCCAGGTTGTATTTCTATGATTTGCTTATGTATAATCAAATCACCATGTTGTTCATATGCTAGTTTGGGTATGTTGATTCATATGATAAATCATAAGTATGTATGCAAGTTTAGATTTTTATTAAGACATGAATCATATGCAAGTAGGGGAAAACTATATGTATAACCTTATATGCTTCATGACATCTATTTTAGATCTAAAAGTTAGGCTATGACATGTGTGAGTTATATGCCAAATTCTACATCCTTGTTTACATGTTTAGATGTAAGTTTATACCATTGTTATGTTGCATAAATCACATATGCAAGTTTTATATGAATACATGTGTTTGAATATGAATCAAGTTATGCAAGTTTGTGGTTATTGCCTATGCAAGTTTACACCTTTAGATCCATGACATACATGATTTACTGAAGTTTGTGACCATTATCCCAACAAGTTCACACCTTTAGATTTGGGTCTATGACATATGTAGTTTTATGCAAATTGTAACTTTGGCCTATGCAAGTTTTAGGTGTAGAACATCATTCACACAAGCAAGTTCACCCCTATGTTTAGATCTAAGTTTTAATTATGTGTATGTTGTGATGTTTCCTCTTTATTCCATGAGTTAGACTATGCGAGTCTAAACGACCGTACAACGTGGGGGTAAAGGGGATAATATTAAAAAGATTTAATTGGCATAAATGCCTTTAAAAGGCATAAAATATATTTGCGATGAAAATTGATATGATTTTACATACCATAAATGGATGGACATAATTGAGTCAATTATGGACATCGTTAAATTTGGAATTGATTGATAATTTGAATAGGGAAAGTAATTCAAATTGGGGAATGATTAATTAGGAGTAATTAATCGTCTAAGACATGAGGTTAGGCACTTTTGTGGTGTAAGACTGCCCGGACCCGCCCGACAAATCCAGCTGCCGCAAATGCCAGTCTAACGTGGCAGGTCTTAGGCACAAATTAAATATGTAACAATTGTAAAGACACGAGGTTAGGCTCTTTTGTGGTGTAAGACTTCCCGGACCCACCCGGCAAATCCAACTACCACAAATGACAGTCTAATGTGAGAGGTCTTAATGAGGTTACGGTCTTAATGAATTAAGAAGCACTTAACTAGATAAACATGTAGTGGGACATGAGGGGGTTAAGCGGGTGCCTTGGGTGGCATGTAGAATCTAGTGGGTGCCTTGGGTGGCATTTGAAATACGATTAGAAACGCTTAACCAAAATTGAAACATTTAATTGAAACATGAATAAGAAGTGGGTTAAGTGGGATGTACTAGACCAAGCTTAGGTGGAAAGCTTGGGTCAAGTAATGCGGGCCCATTTCAACCAGTAACCCATATGTATCTTTGTGAACTCGAGCCTTGTCGAGGTTGGGACACACATACTGGGCTTGATTGTAAGAGGCCAAAACGGGTTATCGGTGACAATGCAAGTCGAACGGGTTCATATGCGTGTGTGGGCCTGGGCTGGTAGGTAAGACGTTGTTGCATCGTGCAGGTATAAGCTGTGCATTATTTGTGGTATCAGGTTGCCACTTTAGGGAGTGATACACCCCACTATAGAGCCAGCACGGGTATCTACGAGTTAGGGAGCTGATCGCTTGGGGGTAGTGGGTACACCTGGTGGAGATAGGGGCAGGCGGCACCTATGAAGGCAGCTAGGGGTGCATGAAACTACCAATTTCACTATTAAGTTGTGTAGCAGGATCAACCTTAGGGTGACTAGTGGTGCAGTATAGTAGTGGTGGTGCAGTATAGCAATTATCCTATAGTGTTGATGTAGTTTAGTAATTATCTTATAGTGGTTTAGGTGCGCTTTAACGATATCATTGTTCATCTTGTTTCCTTGTTACTCTGCCATACTCAATGCTTCATAGTCATTTCCTGATTTTCCAACTTATGTCTTAGCCTAGTTACTTTGGTAATTATATTGTTAAAGTTATCGCACTCGCCAGACTTTATGTCTGACCCCCTTTGTTTCCTCCTCTTTTCTTTCTTCCCCCCCCCCCCCCCCCAGGTGCTCAGGTTGGAACTAGCACTAGTGGAGCTTGATTTTGGACTGTTGTTTCTCTGCTTTTAGAAGATTGCTTGGATCGCTGAAGTAAAGTTCAGCCTCTTTTATTTATGGCTATTTTGTATTGGGGATTATGACTTTCAATTTATGTACTTTTGGTAGTCAAGATGGATATTATGTACTTTGACTCAGGTTTTGATGATGTAATCAAACATATGTGTTTTCTGCTGCAATGAAATAAAGTTTTAAATCTTTGAGTACTGTTTATATCTGTCTTGTTGTTAAGTTTCTGTTCTATACTTACTTAAAATGCTCCATAGAAGTTAATGCATTCCCTTTGTGAGTGACATTAATGGACGTGGGGTGTTACACCCTGGCCACCTTGAGAACGATCATCGGCCACCACATTGAAACTCGAGCCATCACCACCCTGCTTTAGGAATTAGGGCCCACTCGGATGCCCAACAAGGCCAGAAAGCGCCTCCGACCGGTGGCTAGTAGAGCCACAAATTCGAGAAAAAGACAACCTCAAATCCAATCTCTATCGTACATCACGAAGGGCTCGAAGAGCATAACAAGTTTCCCGTTATGAATTTATGGTATTGATTCATGAATTGAGAGAGATCTAAGGATGAATTTTCGAAAATATCGGCCCTTGATTTCAATAGAACGAAGGCGCATGATAATCTGAAAGTGAATTAGGGTTGGGCTTATTTTTTTATTTATACCCATTTTTAAATATTATTTTATTCATTTATTAGTTTCGGTTAAGTTTTGTACCCCAACTCCAAATGAAACCCAATGAATGTCGCTTCTAGCCAAATACCCCCATTCCGGACACAATGGAATATGTTTCGTAAGCCAATTTAATTATTTCGATCAGTTTTCATCCAAATTAAAATATAAATCAATATATATTGAATTTAAATGTGCATTTTAATTTATCGGGGCCACATACTGACTCCAAAAATTACATAAAAATAAATCTTGCTATGCTTTGATGATACGGTCCTAACAAAACTGATTATGTCGAATTTTGTGTCCGTTTGAGGAATAACTTTTTTCTAGTCGATTAAATTTAAGTTGAATTGACAAAACACGTTTAAATTCACCATGCTCACATATTAATTCCAAACGTTGTGAAATTTGAAACCTAACCATAATTTGATGTTCCAGATCCAACAAAAGTGGTTTCGTTGAAGACGGAGGTCGTTTGCAAAATGGCTATTTTTAAGGGCTATATATTATATTAATATATAAATAAGTTCCATAGCGACTGTTCTGAATTTTAAAATGGACATAACTTATAATTTATAAAGTGAAATCACAGTTTCCTACATTTATTAGAAAGATATAGTTAAATAGATTCTAATGTTTCTTGTTTCATCTAATTCTGACTTATATTGAATTCTGTATATTCAATTGAAGTTTAATAATCGAATTTTCAAACTACCGCGCCATTTTGAGTTAGTTTTACAATTAAAATAAATTTTTACATTCTAACTTCGATTTAAATAAATTTTTAGTCATTATTATTTAAAATAAATCGTTTTAAATATTCAAAACCCGTCAAAATAGCTAAAATAAATTTTTTAAATTGGTTCAGAAATTCCAGGTTGTTATATATTCCCTCTCAAGTAAAAATCTACCTCAGGCGAGTTTCAGTTATCTCCTCCTTTGTAACCACTGTCAGCAGCCTCCTCCATCATTTACTCTTCCATCCACTATCGGAATTTTCACAGCACGTACACGCCAATCACCAATTTTGTTTCCATCGGCCTCCACAAGAAGTCATCAGTTCCTATTTTTTGAAGTAGAAAGAGGTGGCGAATGATTTGGATTTTTGCTTCAGTTATGCCCAAAAAATCAGCCATATGACTAAAACATGAACTAAAGTACCCTTAATGCTAGTTTTGTTCAAAAAAAAATATTGACCCTTTTTTGTTTTACTTTTTTTATATAAAATACTCAGATTATGAACTTTCTAATTACGATAAAAAATCATAATGCTTTTGTTGACACACTTTTTGGTAAAAGCTGTCACACTGAATATCTGGATAGCATCGCGCTCGGATATGGAGAACATCGTCAGAAGGCAGAGAGCGATTTGATCAAAGTCGCATCACGAGCAAAGAAAGGCCCGAAACTCCTATCAGACGACCTCTTTTGGGCCCGAAAACAGCAATTACGGAGCTGAGCTCTATAACTCTTGTAGCTATCTGAATTAGCTTCAGTTTGAGCTTTGGTTTGGCTCAATCGGACTTATGGTTTGAAAGTTATGCACGTTTCCGTGAACTGGTGTAACTTGCATCGACCGACGAACACTTGGATGAAGTAACGAAGCATCATTGGCTCGGATCGTGGGACCGGGTCATGGGACCCACCTTGGATCGTGGATCGCCCACTCCTCCTGTCTCGTGAAGCACCGATGCATCGCCCCCTGGTCGGATCGCCCCCTTGGACTCGCCCCCTGAACCACGACCCGATTGTGGTAGGCACCTGGACCACAATCCGATCCCCGCACCTGCTCCTGCGCAGCTTGTTCTGACCAATTCTCAAGGCTATTTTCACTCCAACTTGCATGGATCTTATTACACATGTTATATGACGATTTGGAGATGATTTCTGGACGTTTTCCACCTCTTTTCGAGATTTTTGGGATGCGTGCCACGTGTCCCGGGATCTGCCTGTTGTAAATGACTATAAATACCCCATTTGAAGGCATTTTCAAGGATCTTTGGGCCATTCTTCTTCACTGCTTCCACCATTACTGAAGTGCGAGGACTTTGCACTTTCCTGTAGTCAAATTCTTCTCTTTTCTACATAATTAACATGTGGATTACGTGTATAAACCCTTGTAATCTCAATTAACACACGGATTGTGTGCCTGCATGTAACTGATTCTTGTAATCTGTCAGTATAACAATAAGATTATAAAGTGGACGTAGGCTACATCCACAGCCAAACCACTATAAAAACCTCGTGTGTCTCCTCTTTATTTATTGTTTTCTGCTTTCTATGACCTGTGATCTGCATTTGGGTGTTCGTGCCAATTTTCGGTCTAACATTTTCGCGCGCCAGGAAGGGGGGCACACGACAACTTCAACTTCTGCTTGGATTTTTTGGCTACTGGATCAATGGCGAACAAAAGGAAGAAGACTGGAACTTCCACTCATGCTGATGATGCTGATGCTGAAGGCATAAGGAACGAGGCAAGCCAGGAAGCTTCCTCTCATGGATATCGTTCTGCATACTTGACTAGATATGAGATGGATGGAGTTCTCGCTGAACTGAGAGATTAGATGGCACGGCAAGACGATCTCCTCTAGAAACAACAGGAAATGATCAACCAATTCTTCGCTCGGATGGATGGAAGGCCGAGCAATGCTCAAGCCATTGGAGACGGAGCCACTGAAGCGACTCGCACAGGCCACCACGATCAGATCGGGTCGGGCCCAACGACCCGCCAGCACCAGTGTTCGGGGGCAACCCACTCCCTATTGCAAATGCACAACGATCGACTCCAGCTCCAGATCGAATGAACACTGGACCGCAAGCTCCCACGCATCAGCAAGAAGCCAGCTCGTGATGGGGCACCAGATCCCGTTCGGATCACCCCCTGTCCACGATCTGAATTCACGACCCGAACTCCACACAGATACTGGTCAGCTCCCCCACCACGATCCGCGATCCACGACCCGCGATCCACTTTTGGCAGTTCACTGACAGCTTCCAACCTCTCCTACATTCAACGTTGGGGGCATCAACTCTGATTTTTGAAATTTGCAACAACTTTTTGAAGGAAATCGGCTAGCAGAACTGATTGAACGCCTCTCGAGATGCCGTACTTATCAGAACTACGTGGATGATGTCAATCACAACCCGTTCACTCAGAAAATCAGGAATTTCCGCAATCCTCCAGATTTCAAACTCCCACAACTAGAGCCATACAACGGCAGAACGGATCCTACCGTGCACCTGATGCACTACAAACGGCATATGGAAGTTCAATCAGCATTGGAAAATGTCATGGCAAAATGTTTTCCCCTCTTTCTGACTGATATAGCAGCCATGTGGATTCGGCAGCTAGAGACGGAATCGATCAACAGTTGGAATATGTTGGTCGCTCGCTTCCTTGAAGAGTTTCGGGTCCACATCGCACGACGTAAGAACGTCATGTCACTCACCACAATCAAGCAGAGTCCTAGAGAAACTCTGCGTTCATTCCTGGAAAGATTCAACGTTGCAGCAGTATTGGTTGACCGACCTGAACAATTGATGGTTCTGATGGCAGCGGTATACGGTGTTCTGGATAACACGGAATTCAAAAAATCTTTGTACCGAGATCCCCTGCGAAACCTCGGCGAATTCTACCTTGAAGCAGACAGATTCCTACGTGAGGAAGACACAACTTTCGAGAAGAAAACCCTAAAAGTCAACATGCTCAAAGATGGAGAACCGTCTGATTCTGGAAATGGAAAAAGAAAAGCCGCCGTCAAGAATGACCGCAACACTTAGCCCCGGAGAGGGCCCAGATATGAAAAGTACAATGAACTCAATGCCTCACTTTCTGACATCTATCTAGACACAAACGGTGTTATCTCCTACCCAAAGCCTCCCAGGAGGGAGCCATCGCAAAGAGAACGCGATTCTGGAAAGCATATTCCACGATATGGACGGACATGACATGAATGAATGCAGACATCTTCGTGATTTGATTGAGGAACGGGTTAGACGTGGAGAGCTGCCCGAGTATGTGAAACCAACAACAGTACCTGCGCTTCCATCTACTGCTCCCCGGAGTGGGAATGACCCTGGATCGAGCTCTCGTGGGCTCATCATCAACTGATCTGGATGAGATTAGCTTTCATTTTCTGCATTTCTTAGGCTTTAAGATTTGTTTTTTCTTTCATTAGGTTTTCCGATTGGTTGAATCGGAGTACACACGTACGGGGTTAGGACGTAGCCCCAAAGCGTACCTTGGACTTTGTGTCAACCCAATCAGGATTTGCTTTGATTTTGCATTTTGAATTGAATAAGGACTTTCCAAGCATGGATTATGTTTGGAGAATTTAAGTATCTTGTCAGGATGTGGCAGGATCCTCAACTTCGGTTAAAGTATGGATTATACTTATTATAGAATTCTAGGTATGGATTATGCCTAGGAACAGAATATCTTGTCAGGCTGTGGCAAGTGTAGCTCTACTTCAAGTCTGAGTATGGTTTATACTCACTTAGGAATCCTAAGTATAGATTATACTTAGGAACGACAAATAATCTTGTCAGGAGGTGACAAAAGAAATTGGGTATGGATTATACTTGGTTTGAACTCCAGGGTATGGACTATGCCCTGCAAACGGTCTTGTCAGGATGTGACAAAAGAAATCGGGTATGGATTATACTCGATTTGGACTTCTGGGTATGGATTATGCCTGGAAATGTTGGCACTTGCCAGGATTTGGCAGGATGACTTAAACGTCCCTTGAGTATGTTTTATGCTCATTAGACGTCGAAGCATGGTTTATGCTCAGAAAATTTGAACAATACCACCAGGATTTGGTACGTTTTTTTTCCTTTATCTCTTTACAGGTTTCCTGGACTATCCAGAACACATCTTCCATCGACCAGCAAGATATGTTCTGGGGGGCAAACTTTTAGACACACTTTTTGGTAAAAGCTGTCACACTGAATATCTGGATAGCACCGCGCTCGGATATGGAGAACCTCGTCAGAATGCAGACAACGATTTGGTCAAAGTCGCATCACGAACAAAGAAAGGCCCGAAACTCCTATCAGACGACCTCTTTTGGGCCCGAAAACAGCAATTACGGAGCTGAGCTCCATGAATTAGCTTTAGTTTGAGCTTTGGTTTGGCTCAATCGGACTTACGGTTTGAAAGTTATTCTCGTTTCCGTGAAATGGTGTAACTTGCATCGACCGACGAACACTTGGATGAAGTAACGAAGCATCATTGGCTCCGATCGTGGGACCGGCTCATGGAACCCACCTTGGATCGTTGATCGCCCACTCCTCCTGTCTCGTGAAGCACCGAAGCATCGCCCCCTGGTCGGATCGCCCCCTTGGACTCGGCCCCTGAACCACGACCGATCGTGGTAGGCACCTGCTCCAGCGTAGCTTGTTCTGACCTATTCTCAAGGCTATTTTCACTCCAACTTGCATGGATCTTATTACACATGTCATATGACGATTTGGAGATGATTTCTGGACGTTTTCCACCTCTTTTCGAGATTTTTGGGATGCGTGCCACGTGTCCCGCGATCCGCCTGCTGTAAACGGCTATAAATACCCCCATTTGAAGGCATTTTCAAGGATCCTTGGGCCATTCTTCTTCACTGCTTCCACCATTACTGAAATGCGAGGACTTTGCACTTTCCTACAGTCAAATTCTTCTCATTTCTACATAATTAACACGTGGATTACGTGTATAAACCCTTGTAATCTCAATTAACACATGGATTGTGTGCCTGCATATAACTGATTCTTGTAATCTGTCAGTATAACAATAAGATTATAAAGTGGACATAGACTACATCTACAGCCGAACCACTATAAAAACCTCGTGTGTCTCCTCTTTATTTATTGTTTTCTGCATTCTATGATATGTGATCTGCATTTGGGTGTTAGTGCCAATTTTCGGTCTAACAGCTTTCAAAAGTGTGTTTTGGTTCGTTTAACATCTGTTTTATATGACCGCGCTAAACAATTCATAGGTTGTATAAATGATCTATTATACACTTTTAGTTGATTTCAATAAATTTACGCTTGTAAAGTGTTGACAAATGAATGAGTAGCATTATTGCATTGCATTGGGACGAGTGTGGTTAGTATTGCATTGAGAAGAATGAGGCATTAAATGTCCCACATCTTAAAATATAATAAACATATTTTATGACGACCCCAGAACCACGTACGACGGTGTTAAGGGTAATCTTTGGAATATAACACATAAACAGATAATTGCAGAAGAGAATTAAATAAATACACCAGATATTGTACAATAGAATACACTGGATAAACATAATCATCAGAGTTACACAGTATACAGGATCATATTTAGTACAAAATACAGTTCAGCTATACATAAATGTCTACAGCAGAAAACAAACATAATATGTACAATAGGAGCTGAACAGCATAAAAAGAGATAAATGGTAGAATCCATCTTCAGCTCCTGCTATCCAGAAAGAGCCTGCTAAAACCTGAATACAAGGCTGCCCGTGTAGAAAAAGGGGTACCCGAGTTTGCAAGTGAAACAAACAACGAGTCAGTCATGGGACTGGTATGAG
Source organism: Allium sativum (assembly GCA_030737875.1). Taxonomy (NCBI): domain Eukaryota; kingdom Viridiplantae; phylum Streptophyta; class Magnoliopsida; order Asparagales; family Amaryllidaceae; genus Allium; species Allium sativum. The sequence continues at coordinate 314,087,473 of CM060920.1, forward strand.
AAATCTACTTAACACATTTTATAATATGGCTAATCACAGGACCTCGCCACTTTCGCGGAACGGGTTTACTCCATTGGATTTCCATTGCTTTACAACAAGTAAATCTTTTAAACATCGCAATGCTTTTTATAAAAATGAAGCCATTATAAGACTCAGTTCCCATCACACAATGCAACGCAAACCGGAGGATAGAGTTTTTACCTTATAATGGCCAAAATATGCTTGATACGAATAAAACAAAAGCATTTGATATTATTACTAGTGTTTATATGTTTCAAAAACAATTTCAAATCATAAGTATCATTCATAGACGACATTAATGCCCCATACCACTATGTCGCCATATATAGGTACACAATCAAACCTGCAAAGTCACGTATTTGGAAATTGGATTTCCATCATGAGCCAAGGCAAAAGATAGTCCTTACCGAATTCGAGGCTCTCTAGCCCGAGCCTCAGGATCAGAGCTCGAGTGACCCTTGGAGCGACAGGGTCGGTCCACCGATGTGGATTAAAATGCCTGAACACTGCGTTTCCCCACCCTTTGGGGCATAAATGAGTCCTGTGACTCCATCGGCTTCACATAGTCACCGATACATCTGAGGCTCCTCGCAACAGCAACAACCACACAGGAGAAAATAATATATATGTCAGCCAGTTTAAGCACTGACACCACCTCTAGCTAGAAAGAAACGCATGTCCTCCCTGAGGTCCTCTCCCGTTTCTGGCTCATACCGGGGTGTGAGGCTCGCGAATTCACGTTACACACAAAGTTGTGCCACACAGGTCGTGCTTTGATCATCAACCACAAGACTTTGCTTTTCAATAGAAGCCTTGATCATTTGCCACTTATGCATGCCACACAGGCAATTCACTCTATACGACTGATTTCTATCGATATATAACCTCTGAGCTCGTACATCTCAGAGAAGGGCGTTAAGCACGAGAATAAATTCTCCGCCGCCAAACAGATATATATTTAACAGAGATCAATCAGCACAGAACAAAATCCAATGTCAGACACATAGTCCATTTACAAGTTCGTTCTGGGTCTGAATGAAATCGGAGGCACCACATACCACGCATATCCATCGATCTCCACGTATGTCTGGACGATCACCACTTATTATCTATATTTCGGGATGCCTCCCAATTAGGACATCAGTTATCATCCAACCGTGGTGAAGATCTCTGGTCTTCAACCACCATCTTCATCATCGACCTCTTATCGCCGATCAATTATTTGAAATGAGATTTAACTCGACCTTTTCAAATAATTCACGTATATTTAGAATTTAAATCAATTCATTTCAATGGTAAAATTATTCGACAACAGTTCACGCCAAACACATTCAACCATCAAATATCCACTAAACCGGGTAAATTCAGTTTATTTCCATTCCATATCGTTTATAACATTTTATAATGATTTATCGCTATTTTTATTTATTTAAAAATAGCCACTTCATTCAAACGACGCTTCAGGCCATAACACGGCCATGGCGCTATTTTCTTCAGATTTGATTTACACATATTTGAAAATCCAACTGTTGGATCTTCGCAAATTTTATATCATTAGAAAGATTGTTTCAAAACGAATCCAACAGTTTCAGTTTTGGGAAAATCCGACGGTCGGATCTCCCGGTACACTCGTTTGAAGTTTCGATTTCAAAATACGAACTGCAGCGTCGTTATTCGATTTAATTTAATTATATATATATATATATATATATATATATATAATCGATTCTAGCGTTGTTTTTCTTCAGATTTGAATTGAACATTCCAGACAATCCAACCGTTGGATCTTCACAAAATGGGTGTCGTTGGAAAGATATTTCCAAGGCGAACCCAACGGTTTTGGTTTCGGGAAAATCCGATGGTCGGATCTCCCGCACTAATCTTTTGAAATCATGGTTTCAAAACATGAACTACAGCTTCGTTATTCGATTTATTTTATTTATATTTATATATAAATATAATTCATTCTTCGATTTCAAAACCATACTGACTACATATATTGATAAAAATGGATATTTTTACCATCAAAAATATTTATTCAACACATGAATATTTTTAGCACTTCATATTCACAATAAAATGTAGATTTTATTGTTCAATCCATATATTCGACACATGAATGTTTTTGACTTCACATACATGATAAAAATATGATTTATATCATTCTGGTCCTTTATTCAACACATGAATATTTCCTATAGTTGGTATATATAATAAAAATGCTATCTTTATTATAAAACAATTTATTTCAAAACACGGTTATTTTTTATAGTTTATATATAAGGTAAAAATGTTATTTTTGGTGTTAAAACAATTTATTTAAAAGACTAATATTTTATATAGTCTATATATATGATAAAAATGTTATTTTTATTTTTCAAAGAATTTATTCAATACACGAACTCCATTCAACACATGAATTTATTTCAACATTCAACACATGAATTTTATTTCAACATTCAACACATGAATATTATTTCAACATTCAACACATGAATTTAAATCAAACACAGAAATATTTCAGAAAATTTCGGCAACATAACGGCAGGGTAGTTAAACCGGGACCGTCCCTAGTACGGCTCCTCGCTCTACCTTAAAGCCTCGCAGCTTTTGACAATGGGGATTTTCAATATCTAGTTCGTACGCAGACGAATTTCCCATATACTAATCCTGTTGGGATTCCAATCAAAATCAATTATTTCAAACCAACCATTCATGGTATTCACCAAATTTTCACCTCAACCAATAATCCAAACAATATCACAACCAATATATATCGTCCATGGTCTGTGGACGAGGGAAGTATATATATATATATATATATATGTATGTATGTATGTATATATACGTATATAACTATATTTCGTTTTCACTTCAATATCATTTCAATTTATTTCAACGCACGTATCATTTTTACAACGCGTATATAACTTATACATCGAACATACAACTTATACAATGCTTACACATGTGGTGTAAAATGCATATATAACTCATACTTCGACTATATAATTTAGACATCGTTGATTCCATATCGTTTATAATTCAGAAATCTCACATTGGGTTCCACTCCACCAAAAATTGTAGAAGGCTCAGAAAAATATCCGGTCTCTTCTGGAATGTAGAAGGCGTCCACACGAGTCCACTGTCTCTTGTTTCACTGAATTTCGACAACAAACGAAAAAGATATGATTTTTACAGTGAAATCATAAACCGTAGCGCTTTACAGTGCTATTAAACAGTTTTAAAAATAATCAGCCGTACCTTTCTGATTTGGTTCGAAACTAGGTTTCGATTTATTTTCAAATCCGTTGCTCGGGGGGCGAATCATGTCCTGCCACGTTATCAAGCTCAGAGTCACGCACCACCGCTGGAGGAGGCACTCCGTTCGATGCACGGAGGAAGGGCGGCGGCTCTTCAAATCGGGAACTTCCGATCGACGGATCTCGAAGGAGGAGCAACGAGGGAGGGCGCTACCGGTACAGATTTGAAGGCGAAGTCTTGATTTACAAAAACTTCCACTGGAGAGGGGTCTGATTTTGCATGTAGGAGGCGCAATCGGGGGAGGAAGGAAAGAGGACGTTTCCGTCATTGGTCCTGAAGGAGTCGGGGAGAGAGAAATTTTTTTTTGATGGCCAATCATATTTTTCCTTTTATTTATATATTTTTAAAAATTGAAAAATACGCCTTATCTCATACGAACTCCAATCCAAACCCAACGACTGTCATCCCTAGCTAAATACCCCCATTCCGAGCACAATGGGATATGTTTCGTAGGCCCATTCGACTGTTTCAGTCAGTTTTCCTTCAAATTAAAATATAACACATTCAATATTTAATTTGAACGTACATTTCGATTTTCCGGGGCTACATACTGATTTTAAAAATTCCCGAAAAATAAATCTAGCAATGTTTTGACGATACGGTCCCAACAAAACAAGTTTCGTCGAATTCTGAGACCGTTTGAAAAATAGCCCTTTTCTGGTCGATCTAATTTAACAAAAATCGACCAAATACATTTTCCCTTGCCACGCTCCCATACTAATTTTAAAAATTATGAAATTTGAAACATAGCAATAATTTGACATCCCGGATCCAACAAAAGTGGTTTCGTCGAATTCTGAGGTCGTTTGCAAAATGGCTATTTTCACGGGTTATATAAACTCTATAGTGACCTTTTTGAAAATTCATTTAGCCATAACTTCTGCTTCCCGCTATGAAACTTTGATTTTTCAGATTCATTAGAAATATATTCATAAACAGATTTAAATACTTTTGGTTTCACTAAAATCTGTTTCATTTTGCACCCGGTACAGTTAGTCAAAGTTTGAACTGAGATTTTGAAACTGCCACGCCATTTCAGGCCTTGTTTATTATTCAAAGTAATTATATTTATTTTCAAACGTCGGTTCAAACATACTTTTCATCATTATTATTTAATATAGTTTATTTTAAATATCTAAAATTCACCAAAATAGCCAAATTAAAAATTTTAAACTGGCTCAGATTTTCAGGGTTGTTACAATCTGCCCCACTTAAAACTTTACGTCCTCGAAAAGGAACAAAGTTGAAAGTTGTTTAATTAGCCAACTCTACTTTCAATCTGGCTTTCATCCTCCAACTTTTCAGTTTCTAAGAATTTCCAAATTCTTCAAAAATTTGTCTAACACCCTAAATTTTCGAAAAATTTCGCCATAACCTCCTTTTACGGGGAGGGGTTTGGAAATTTATTGGGTCGTGTTAGGCACCCAACAAATCCTAATAATCATGCACATATTTATAGTGCTATATTCCGGTGTCCCTAGGGGAGTGTGTATAGATCATAACTCCAGAGAATAAATTCTCGTCACCCTATAAATGGTTTTTGTGCCTTAATGACCAGAGAGACGTGTTTATTGTCATCTCCAGACCCGTGTGGGGTTTTTATTAATCTTGCAATTTACCATTACATTTTATATGGTCCATATCAGCCATCAGTTCAACTTGTAATATATAGTCATATCTGTCATCAGTTCAACTTGTAATATATAGTCATCGCCATACAAGCCTCTCGCTCGTATGGTAAATCTTCAACCTCGTCACACAAGCCCCAAATGCTTATGTGGTATATGATGAAGTATGCCTATCTTCAAGAAGTATGCCATGTAGTATAGGTCAAAATTAATTGTTACTATCCTATGGCGACGTTTATTATTACACACAGAACAACCAGCACTACGCATCCAATGACATTCACAGGAGTTGATATAATAATAAAATTGCGCATCCAACTCATTAAGGTTTACTTATTTGTCGGGCATGCAAATAAATTCTTTACTCAACAGCTAATCCTTTTACCTGTTCAAACATATATAATGCATATGTATATATTTCTATCTATTTTTAAATCAGTTCAATACGTGATTTAATTTCATAGATTTACCATCATTCTCTTCTTGATTAAATTAAATATCGTTCTAATAATTTAATTAATCAAATCCACTATCACACAACACAAACAACAATAAATTTGTTTTTAACATTTCAAAAATATACTAATCGATTCATATACTCTTTTAAAATAATCAGACTATAGAATTAAAAGTTTACGTCCATGAAAGAAAATAACAACCAAGTAGAGAACATAATGGAAATTTCAAAATATGGTAAATGTACCTTGCACCAGATTCAATCAAAGATATCCATCCTGCACTTAGTGTAGGCCTTCTTAATGCTTTCCTCTGTTTCCCAAGTACGATCTCGCGAATCTCCGCTCCATTGCACTTTGACTAAGTGATCCTTCTTGTTCCTCAACTCTTTGGTTTCTTTGCCAATTATCTTTAGCGGTTCTCTTCTAACAGCCAATTCTGGAGTAATTTCTATATCCCATTGTGCTGCTTCTTCCACGATCAAGTCTGGATCATGAACATGCTTTCGAAGTTGAGATACGTGAAATACATCATGCACTCCCGGCAACCAATCTGGCAATCGAACTCTATAAGCGAGAGTTCCAATCCGTTCAAGTATAGGGAATGGACCAATGAATTTGGGCGCCAACTTCCCAGTTTTGCCAAATCTAATTACTCCTCTCATCGGAGAAACCCTTATATACGCATAGTCACCAATAGAAAAAGCCAAATTTCTTCTTCTCGAATCAGCATAGCTCTTCTGTCGACTTTGAGCGGCGAGTAATCGTTTTTTAACAAAATCGACTTTGTCTGCTGCTTCGCGAATCATATCTGGTCCCAATACAAGTCTATTGCCAGGTTCTACCCAACAAGTAGGAGATTGGCATGGTCTACCATACAATGCTTCGAATGATGACATTGTCAGGCTCGCTTGGTGGCCGTTGTTGTATGAGAACTCAGCCAAATGCAAATGGTTTTCCCATGATCCACCAAAGTCAAGAACACAAGCCCGCAATAAATGTTCTAGTATACGATTCACCCTCTCAGTTTGACCATCTGTCTGAGGATGATAGGCAGTGCTTAGATTCCGCTTCGTTCCCAGTTCTACTTGAAATGCCTCCCAGAGTTTGCTAGTAAATATTGGATCTCTATCACTAACTATACATATCGACACTCCATGTAGCCTAACAATTTCCTTGAAATATATCTACGCCAGACTCTGAGCAGTTCTGTTTGATCTGACAGGTATAAAATGGGCGGTCTTCGTGAAGCGATCTACGATCACCCAAATACTATCGTTTCCTTTCTTGGTTTTGGGAAAACCATCTATGAAGTCCATGGAAATATGTTCCCACTTCCAACCTGGAATGTCCAACGGTTGCAACAATCCGGCAAGTATATATTGGTCGCTTTTGACTAGCTGACAAGTAGCGCACCTGCTAACATATATTGAAACAAACCTTTTCATAGCCTTCCACCAAAATGTTCGCTTGAGATCGTTATACATTTTGGTCCCACCTGGATGGATACTCAGCTTGGACTTGTGACATTCGTCTAAAACTTCTTTTTTGAGCTCGGGGATGTCTGGAACACAAACACTTCCTCACAATCTCAGGATTCCGCCGTTATCTATTCGAAAACCCAAGGGTTCGCCCTTCTGAATCCTTATGATCATATCCTTAATAAAATTATCATCCTTCTGAAGAATAGATATTTTGTCAATCAAGGAAGCCGTAATGATAAAACTGGCGATTATTGCATTCTTTCGACTCAACGCATCGGCTACAACATTGGCTTTCCCTGGAGTGTACAAAATCTCAAAATCGTATGCTGCAAGAAATTCTTTCCAATGTTGCTATCTCAGATTCAAGTCTTTCTGGGTGAACAGATACTTTAGCGACTGATGGTCCGTATATAATTCGAATTTCTCACCCAAAAGATAGTGCCTCCATATTTTTAAAGCAAATACAATGGCTAACAACTCAAGATCATGAGTAACGTAATTTTTCTCATGCGGTTTCAGCTGACGGCCAGCATAAGCAACCACTTGACCTCTTTGCATTAATACTGCACCAAGGCCTTCTCTTGAGGCATATGTCCAGACTTTCAAGTCTTGATTGCCATCGATAATCGATAACACTGGAGCAGTTGTTAATCTTAGTTTAGCTTCTGAAAAGCCTCCTCACATTCGGGAGTCCACTTGAATTTTGCATGCTTCTTCGTAAGCTTTGTTAAGGAACTAGATATATTCAAAAAATCTTTAACGAACTTCCGATAATAACTAGCTAATCCAAGAAAACTTCGAACTTCTGTGGGAGTAGTAGGCTGCTTCCAATTTTGAATAGCTGTGACTTTTCCGGGATCCACAGAAATTTCTTCTTTCGATACCACATGGCCAAGAAACTTGACTTCTTCTTTTCAGAATATACATTTGGAAAGTTTGGCCTTCAAGACGTTCTTTCTGAGAATTTCTAACACTTGTTCCAAATGTTTCGCATGCTCGCTCTCTGACTTATAGAAGATTAATATGTCATCAATGAAAACCATAACAAATTTATTGAAGACATCTCGGAATACTCGATTCATTAAATCCACAAAATAGGCAGGAGCGTTACATAGGCCGAACGGCATTACTAGCCACTCATAGAATAAGTCGGGACCTCTGAATGCTGTCATTGGAACACATTCTTCGGCAATACAAAGCTGATGGAAACCTGTAGCTAGGTCCGTCCTTGAAATTACTTGTGCACCATTCAATCAATCTAGCAAATCATCAATCCGCAGCAATGGATATTTGTTCTTCAATGTCTGCTTATTCAAGTCACGATAATCCACACATAGTCGAAGAGTACCGTCTGACTTCGGGACAAATACCACTGCTGTTCCCCAATCAGAGAAACTAGGCCTGATCAGACCCTTCCATACCAGCTGTCGAGTTTGATTATCTAACTCTTCTTTCTCCTTTAGAGTCATTCTCCGAATAGCGTGCACTACTGGCCTCGCATTCGGAATTAAAGCGATCTTGAAATCAATTTCTCTCTACGGAGGTAAGCTAACAACTTCTTCGAACATATCTGCATAATTCTTGACAACAGAATATCTTTTATGAGGTCCGGAATATTCTCTGTGACTATAGGGATATTTTCTATTTGAGCAAGAGAAACATCAAGAGATGACCAAAAGTCTTTTCTACCTGAATTTGGACCTTTACATGGTATGGTTATATAGTTCCCTAATTGGGCCTTTGCCTTAATAACTCTCTCGGCGAATTTAACCTCTGATTCATATTTGGTTAACCGATCCAATCCCAAAATAAGATCGAATTCAGTAAAATTCATGACGATAGAGATGGTATGGAACTTATAACAGGAAAAAGAGACAGGCACCCCACATACCCAGCTAAGATCGAGGGAACCCCCAACCGGATTATGGACAGTGATGGGTTCTTTGAGCCTTTTCAATTTCAAATCTAACTTCCTAACTGCATTCTTTGCAATAAAGCTTCGTGATGCGCCTGTATCAACAGTACTTTAACTGGAATATTTTTGACATTAAGCGTTCCTTCCAATACATCAGACCTTTCCTGACCAGATGAAGGTGCAGGCACTTCTGCCACTTCATTTACATGTACTGCTTCAGGTTTTCTTAATAGTGGGCAGACCTTTGAAAGATGACCCGACTGATGGTTTCTTGAAACTTCTCTTGTTTCTTTAAATCTCTACAACTTATCGAGAAATGTCCTTGCTTATTGCAGTTAGAGCATACAACAGTCGTCACTGGTTCTTTCTCAGACTTAACCTTTTCCCGATTGAATCGAGGCTTCTTTCTGAAATCAGACTTCGTACCTGGCTCAACCTGTGTACTTGTCTCTGGGCTACCAGTTTCAGTTTTCCTTTTGTTTCTCGAACTGACTTCCTCTTCATCGACTAAAAGACCTCGCTTATCTAGATCTTCATACTGATAAGCCATGTATATCATTTCAGAAAAAGGAAGCTTCACATGCTCCATTACTTTATTCTGGTATTTTCTTTGTAGACCATTAATAAATCTCAGATTCTTCCTCTTCGTATTTTGAATTAGATGAGGGAAATATGATAAAGTTCATTGAATTTCTTATGATATTCTGGGATATTCATATCCCCTTGTGTCAAATAGTATAATTCATCACATAACCACTCAGTTGCTTCTGGAGGAGTAAATCTTTCACTGAAAATTTCTTTGAATCTATCCCCGGTGATATCACCTTCTGGATTATCCTTAATGATTAATTCCCACCAGATTAAAGCTTCTTCTTTGAGTGCCCAAGATGCCACAATTCTTTTCTGATCATCTCTCAGCTGGAGACGTTCAAAAATTCTTTCAGCAGAACTCATCCATGTCTGAGTTTGAGTAATGGATTCATTTCCCGAGAATTGTGCTCCACCCAGATTTCGATATTTCTTCAATAGAGCTTCTTGATCTGGTTCTGTATTTCTTCTTCTGTTTCTGACACTCATTTTCTAGTACTTCTGCAAATAGCAGATCAAGTGTCAGGTCAAAAGAAAAGATATTCTAAAGCATAGAAACATATACTTGAGTGTAAATGCATCTATCGAGGTGTATTCCATTCTGCTATACTCATACTAGGACCTTACTGATCCTATCTGTAATGAGCTATTTGTCCTAGAACACTACTGGTTCTATTTCTGACGAATTCGTTAATATGTTATATTCCAGAACTAAGCTTAACCAAAGCTCTGATACCACGTTATGACAACCCCAAAACCCAGTACGACGGTGTCATGGTTAATCTTTTGAATATAACTGATAAACAGATAATATCAGAACAGAATTAAATAAATACACCAGATATTGTACAATAGAATACACTGGATAAACATAATCATCAGAGTTACACAGTATAAAAGATCATACTTAGTACAAAATACAGTTCAGCTATACATAAATGTCTACAGCGGAAAACAAACATAATATGTACAATAGGAGCTAAACGGTATAAAAAGAGATAAATGGTAGAATCCATCTTCAGCTCCAGCTATCCAGAAAGAGCCTGCTAAAACCTGAATACAAGGCTGCCCATGTAGAAAAAGGGGCACCCGAGTTTGCAAGTGAAACAAACTACGAGTCAGTCATGGGACTGGTATGAGAAATCTGCTTAACACATTTTATAATATGGCTAATCACAGGACCACACCACTTTCGCTGAACGGGTTTACTCCATTGGATTTTCAGTGCTTTACAACAAGTAAATCTTTTTAAACATTGTAATGCTTTTAATAAAAATGAAGCCATTATAAGACTCAGTTCCCATCACACAATGCAACACAAACCGGAGGATAGAGTTTTTACCTTATATTGGCGAAAATATGCTTGATACGAATAAAACAAAAGCATTTGATATTATTACTAGTGTTTATATGTTTCAAAAACAATTTCAAATCATAAGTATCAATCATAGACGACATTAATGCCCCATACCACTATGTCACCATATATAGGTATACAATCAAAACCGCAAAGTCACGTATTTGGAAATTGGATTTCCGTCATGAGCTAAGGCAAAAGATAGTCCTTACCGAATTTGAGGCTCTCTAGTCCAAGCCTCAGGATCAGAACTCGAATGACCCTTGGAGCGACAGGGCCGGTCCACCAATGTGGATTAAAATGCATGAACACTGCGTTTCCCCACCCTTTGGGGCGTAAATGAGTCCTATGACTCCATCGTCTTCACATAGTCACCGATACATCCGAGGCGCCTCGCAACAGCAGCAACCACACAGGTGAAAATAATATATATGTCAGCCAGTTTAAGCACTGACACCACCTCTAGCTAGAAAGAAACGTATGTTCTCCCTGAGGTCCTCTCCCGTTTCTGGCTCATACCGGGGTGTGAGGCTCGCGAATTCACGTTATACACAAAGCTATGCCACACAGGCCGTGCTTTGATCATCAACCACAAGACTTTGCTTTTCAACAGAAGCCTTGATCATTTGCCACTTAGGCATGCCACACAAGCAATTCATTCTATGCGACTGATTTCTATCGATATATAACCTCTGAGCTCGTACGTCTCAGAAAAGTGCGTTAAGTAAGAGAATAAATTCTCCGCCGCCAAACAGATATATATTTAATAGAGATCAATCGGCACAGAACAAAATCCAATGTCAGACACATAGTCCATTTACAAGTTCGTTCTGGGTCTGAACAAAACCGGAGGCACCACATACCTCGCATATCCATCGATCTTCGCGTACGTCTGGACGATCACCACTTATTATCTATATTTCGGTATGCCTCCCAATCAAGATGTCAGTTATCATCCAACCGAGGTGAAGATCTCCGGTCTTCAACCACTGTCTTCATCATCGACCTCTTATCACCGATCAATTATTTGAAATGAGATTTAACTCGGCCTTTTCAAATAATTCACGTATATTTAGAATTTAAATCAATTCATTTCAATGGTTAAATTATTCGACAACAATTCACGCCAAACACATTCAACCATCAAATATCCACTAAACTGGGTAAATTCGGTTTATTTCCATTCCATATCGTTTATAATATTTTATAACGATTTATCGCTATTTTTATTTATTTAAAAATAGCCATTTCATTCAAACGACGCTTCAGGCCATAACGTGGCCGTGGCGCTATTTTCTCTTCAAATTTGATTTACTCATATCAAAAATCTAACCATTGGATCTTCACAAATTTTATATCATTAGAATGATCTTTTCAAAACGAATCCAACGGTTTCAGTTTTGGGAAAATCCGACGGTCGGATCTCCCGGTACACTCGTTTGAGGTTTCGATTTCAAAATACGAACTGCAGCGTCGTTATTCGATTTAATTTAATTATATATATATACATATATAATCGATTCTGGCGCTATTTTTCTTCAGATTTGAATTGAACACTCCAGACAATCCAACCGTTGGATCTTCACAAAATGAGTGTCGTTGGAAAGATATTTTCAAGGCAAACCCAATGGTTTCGGTTTTGGGAAAATCCGATGGTTGATCTCCCGCACTAATCTTTTGAAATCACGGTTTCAGAACACGAACTGTAGCTTCGTTATTCGATTTATTTTATTTATATTTATAATAAGTATAAATATAATTCATTCTCCGATTTCAAAACCATATTCACTACATATATTTGATAAAAATGGATATTTTTGTCATTAAAAATATTTATTCAACACATGAATATTTTTAGCACTTCATATTCACAATAAAATGTAGATTTTATTGTTTAATATATATATATATATATATATATATATATTCGACACATGAATGTTTTTGACTTTACACACACAATAAAAATATGATTTATATCTTTCTAGTCCTTTATTCAACACATGAATATTTTCTATAGTTGGTATATATTATAAAAATGATATCTTTATCGTAAAAAAATTATTTCAAAACACGATTATTTTATATAGTTTATATATAAGGTAAAAATGTTATTTTTGGTGTTAAACCAATTTATTTAAAATACTAATATTTTATATAGTCTATATATATGATAAAAATGTTATTTTTATTTTTCAAAGAATTTATTCAATAATGAACTCCATTCAACACATGAATTTATTTCAACATTCAACACATGAATTTTATTTCAACATTCAACACATGAATATTATTTCAACATTCAGCACATGAATTTAAAACGAATAAAAAATATTTCAGAAAATTTCGGCAGCATAACGGCAGGGTAGTTAAAACCGGGACTGTCCCTAGTACGGCTCCTCGCTCTACATTAAAGCCTCGCAGCTTTTGACAATGGGGATTTTCAATATCTAGTTCGTACATAGACGAATTTTCCCATATACTAATCCTATTGGGATTTCAATCACACTCAATTATTTTAAACCAACCATTTATGATATTCACCAATTTTTCACCTCAACCAATAATCCAAACAATATCACAACTAATATATATCGTCCATGGTCTGTGGACGAGGGGAGTATATATATATAGAGAGAGATATACGTATATAACTATATTTTGTTTTCACTTCAATATCATTTCAATTTATTTCAATGCACATATCATTTTTACAACGCGTATATAACTTATACATCGAACATACAACTTATACAACGCTTATACATGTGGTGTACAACGCATATATAACTCATACTTCGACTATATAATTTATACATCGTTGATTCCATATCGTTTATAATTCAGAAATCTCACATTGGGTTCCACTCCACCAAAAATTGTAGAAGGCTCAGAAAAATATCCGGTCTCTTCTGGAATGTAGAAGGCGTCCACACGAGTCCACTGTCTCTTGTTTCACTGAGTTTCGTCAACAAACGAAAAAGATATGATTTTTACAATGAAATCATAAACCGTAGCGCTTTAAAGTGCTGTTAAACAGTTTTAAAAATAATCAGCCGTACCTTTCTGATTTGGTTCGAAACTAGGTTTCGATTTATTTTCAAATCCGTTGCTCGGGGGGCGAATCAGGTCCTGCCACGTTGTCAAGCTCGGAGTAGCGCACCACCACTGGAGGAGGCACTCTGTTCAACGCACGGAGGAAGGGGCGACGGCTCTTCAAAGTCGGGAACTTCTGATCGACGGATCTCGAAGGAGGAGCGACGAGGGAGGGCACTACCAGTATGCATTTGAAGGTGGAATCTTGATCTACAAAAACTTCCACTGGAGGGGGGGGGTCTGATTTTGCGTGTAGGAGGCGCAATCGGGGGAGGAAGGAAAGAGGACGTTTCCGTCGTCGGTCTTGAAGGAGTCGGGGAGAGAGAAATTTTTTTTGATGGCCAATCATATTTTTCCTTTTATTTATATATTTTTAAAAATTCGAAATACCCCTTATCTCATACGAACTCCAATCCAAACCCAACGACTGTCGTCCCTTGCTAAATATCCCCATTTCGAACACAATGGGATATGTTTCGTAGGCCCATTCGCTGCTTCAGTCAGTTTTCCTTCAAATTAAAATATAACACATTCAATATTTAATTTGAACGTACATTTCAATTTGCCGAGGCCACATACTAATTATAAAAATTCTTGAAAAATAAATCTAGCTATGTTTTGATGATACGGTCCCAATAAAACCAGTTTCGTCGAATTCTGAGACCGTTTGAAAAATGGCCCTTAAAAACAACCATTTTGCAAACGACCTTTGTTTTTGATGAAACCACTTTTGTTGGATTTGGAATGTCAAATTATTGTTAGTTTTCAAATTTCATAATTTTTTGAATCAATATGTGAGCGTGGTAAATTTAGACGTGTTTGGTAATTTTAGTTTGAAATTAATCGATTGGGAAAAGGCCATTTTTCAAACGGACTCCAAATTCGACGAAATTAGTTTTGTTAAGACTGTATCGTCAAATCATAGCCAGAAATTATTTTTTGTAATTTTTGGAGTCGATATATGGCCTCGGTAAATTAAAATATATGTTTAAATTCAATATATATTGATTTATATTTTAATTTTAATGAAAGTTGATCGAAATAGTCGAATTGGCTTACGAAACATATTCCATTGTGTCCGGTATAGGGGCACTTAGTTAGGGGCGATAGTCGTTGGGTTTGATTTGGAGTTCAAATTAATAAACAAGTAATATTAGAATTTAATATTATTAAAATATAATATATATATATATATTCCCGGATAACCCTAATTCCTCCTCACATCTGCGTGTCGTCATCTTCTATCTTAAGGGCCAGAATTTTTTGATTTTTGTTACATCTAATCTCTAAATCCATGTTGAATTAAATCATAGTCTTAAACAAAATTCAACGAGCAAATCCAGATCTTCACAATCATACGGTTGAGATTGTTTTTACTGTTGTGGGTTGGCCGATTTGGAGCTGCAATAGCGGCATCTTTGGGTGTGCTTTTCAAGTTATAGGGAGGGCCAAGTTTCATTGGAGGCCAGGGGCAAGGTGGCGGCACTGCGCCGCTTCAGGCGGCCTCTCCTGATTGATGGTTAAGGGCGTGGATGTGAGGGACAGCGTGCCCTAGGGATCGAGTGCCATGGGTTCGAAGTCGGCCGATATCCGAATGAGGAAGATGGACTAATCTTTTGGTTAACAATGTAATTATAGTTAACTAATTTATTTAATCCCTTGTTTAACTACTTGACATTTAAAATTCCATATCTCTTTCAAATTGAATTAGAATCGAACGAAACTGAACGCCTTGGAATCGTGAAGTCGAGCACTACAACATGGAAATTACCAGAATGGAAAAGGAGCTACTTGGAATTTTTGATAAAATTAAACATCCAGTTTAATTTTATTAAAATAAAATCCTTTATTAAAGATTGACGGAGTGGAAACCAATGTTAGAACTTTTTCTTACTCAACTATTTTTCTTCTGTTATTATATAATAGGTTGTAAATGGGGCTTAGTAGCTCCTGTCATTACTTTTTGTTGAACCATGGATGATTTATGTGATATGATTATGCTATGGAAAAATTGATTGTATTGTGGAATTATTGGATTGATTGATTGCTGTGTATGGCCCTAGCCAGTATCAGGAGTGGAATAATGTTAGACATTATTCCGGTTCTAATATCGCGCCGTTATAATGCCGAATTTTTCTGAAATTGAAATGTATAAATTATTTATATAAAAGGTGTATAAAGTTTTCATAAAAAGAAGTTGAGATAAATATTCATTTACAAGTCACTTGTTTACGTACACCTATTTAAGTGATATTGATTGGAACGATAATTTTCACACATCGCCCAAGTGCACAAATAATAATCAGTATTTGTTGTTTGAAAACCCACACAGGTATTGGGATGATATTTGACATACACTAATCCCAATATTTAGTTGTATGTCAATCAATGGGTTGACAGGCTGTGGTGAGCGTTATTTATTTATTTTAATGCTTATAAAGTTGTAAATTGCACTCTGGATGATGTTTGAATGGTTAACGATCATTTATCATTATTGTTGAATACATGCGATGTGTGAAATCCATATAACGGAAATTATATGGTAATTGATTGAGTCGCATTCCAATTCAGAAATAAAGAATATTTCAAAATAACGAAAATTTTAAAATAACGAATATTATAAAATAATATTCAAAAAATAATCAGAATATGATTTTGATGTCCGATTTTGGATGGACACAAAAATATTGAAATGTGAAGCTAGGTTAAATAGTTAAACGTCATTTTAACTCGAACGGATTTTTATATTGATTTTATTCATTTTATAAATGGATATGAAAGGGAAATGGATTTCAAAATCAGATATTTTGAAAATATTATCATTTTAATATTATAATGATATGGAATATTCAATTTTGATTTAAAATTGAAATGGAAGTAGGAATCATTTTAAAATGAATTTATAAACGAATTTATAAAATATATTTTAAATAGAAATCGACGATATATATATAATGGCCTAATGACGTCCGCATCAGATCTGAGATATCTCTAATATCCATTCCTCACAACCTAAATCGAATTCCACTAATACAAATGTTGTTCGAGCTGGTGATTCAATGGATCGATCTGCTCGAAGTTTATCCTATGTGAAACCAGCAGCTGATCATGTTTTTATTCTTGAGAAGATCTTCAACAAATCGGCTGAAGCCTGGAATAATACAATAACACTAATTCCTATCCACATTAGATTTTCATCAATCAAGCTTAAAGACTTTATTTCTAAAGTATGGAAGCCTATTGGTAATTTTCACATTCATGTTTCTCCATCATTTGATTTTGCGGTAAAATTTGAGGATTAATCTGACTTTAATCAGATTTCTGAAAGTAGTACATACTCTTATTTTGGTAGACTACTTTTGATTGATAAATGGAAGACAGGATATGATTACTCAAAGAAAATCAGTGATTCAGTTCAGATTTAGATTAGAATCATTGATCTGCCTATGGAACATTGGACACTAGATGCTATACAAATGATATCAAGTTACATTGAAAATCCAGTTCTAATAGATAAGAATACAACAAATAAGAAATATACAAAGTATGCTAGAGTACTATTATCAATTGATACAATGTCAGATCTGAAAACTAAAATTCCTATCATACTGCATAACGGATCAAAAGTAAACATAGCAGTTGAATATGAGTTTGTGCCTGATAAATGTCTTCAATGCAATTTGTTTGGACATGAAGATCTGTTTCATGAAGTTTCCTCGGATCCACGTTGGGTTCCACCTGTTAATCAAGATGATTTTAATGAGAATTCCAAGGATTATGAAGCTGAACAAGTTAATACTGATAATATGAATTCTATTAATGATGTTGGTGGTTCTGTTTCGAATACAAGTAATGATTTAGACTTTTTTAATTCCAAATTACCTGAAGATGTGCTACCAGATGATCTAAACATTATTTCAGAAGCAATTTCAGAGCAAGACAAAGAAGTAACTAGAGACAAAGGCAAACAAATTGATGTGGCAAATATGGTTGATAAAAATGTTAAATATGGGAAAGTTGATAGCGTAGCAACAAATTCAATAGTAAATCCTCCTTCTAAAAGAAGTACAAGGAGTTTATCTTCGATTAAACGACACTACTTACATGGAATGTCAGGGGGATGAACACTGTATTTCGTATGAAAGAGGTGTTATCCCTATTGAATTTCACTAAATCAACTCTTGTTGGTTTAGTTGAAACCAAACTATCTTCTAATAATCTATTATTGTTTGCTTCTTTGCTTCCTAGTTCTTGGAGATTTTTAACAAATAATTCATCTATGTCATCAGGTAGAATTTTATTAATTTGGGATTCAAATGTATGGGATGTATCAATTTCAACATTTTCTTCCCAACATCTGACTGTAGATGCTATTAATAAAGGTGGATTTGGGATGGTTTTCACAGTCATATATGCAAGTAATGTGTTTGCAGATAGGATTTCTCTATAGCAAGACCTTGTAAATGTTCCAACCTTAATTGATGCTGCCAGGATTCTAATGGGGGATTACAACAATGTTCTATCTCCTAATGATAAAAAAGGGGGTTCATCTGTTCCTTTTCAACAAATCAGAGCATTTTAGAAATTTTTATTGCAGACATCTTTATCAGAAATTAAACCATTGGGATTTAATTTTACATGGCGTAGAAAGGGAATTGCTGTTAATATTGACAAAATCTTAGTGAATAACTGCTGTCTTCAATTACTTTTGTATATGAAAGCTCTCTCTTTCCCTCAGAAATCAAGTGATCATAACCCTATTATGCTAGATTTAATTTCTACTTCTGAGGTTAAGGGTTTTCCATTTAGATATCGAAATGATTGGCATAAATTGGATGGACATAGAGAAGCAGTTCATAAGGGTCTAAATGTACCTATGTGTGGTTTTTATGGCTTTCAGTTCATGCAAAAACTCAAAAATTGCAAAAATGAGTTGAAGAATTGGAACAAACTAAGAGATAAAAACTCGGCAAGTCTTGAACAAGCTGAAGAAATTACCTTACAGCTTGAAAGAGCTGCTGATAATGATCTAGAGGATACTATCTTGTATGAAAATTACCTGTTAGCCAAAAAAGAATATCAGAGTTTGCAACAAATTCATTTCAATGGGCTTAAACAGCAAGCTAAAGTCTCCTGGTTGTAACAGTCAGATACAAAATCTAAGTTCTTTTATTCTAGAATGACAAATAGAAGATTTTTTAACCATATTAGAGCTTTAATTGATCAAAATGGAAATCTATTGTATAAAGCTGAAGAAATTGAGTTGCAAGCTATCAACTATTTTGAAGGGATGTTTAATGGATCTAGCAATATAAATTTTCCAGATTTTCATCCAATTGCCACCATTAACTCATCAGGACAACACTTTCTTTTGAAATCAATTGAGTTATCAGAAATAAAAGCAGTATTTTCTATTCATGATGATTCCAGCCATGGGCCAGATGGAATTAATGCTATGTTTCTTTAAATTCATTAGGAGAATTTGAAAAATGATTTGTTGTTGGCTATTTCTGATATTTTCAGAACAGGTAAATTGCCAAAATCTTTGAATCATACATTTATCACATTGATCCCTAAAAATGATAGACCTTCTGAAATTTCACATTACAGGCCAATTGCATGTTGCAATGTTTATTATAAAAAAAATTCAAAGGTGCTATGCAACAGACTAAAACATTTTCTACCTCATTTAATCTTAGAAAATCAGAGTGCTTTTATATATGGTAGATGCATTGGTGACAATATATTACTAGCACATGAATTATTTAGGGATTTTAAGAAAAAAGGGATGCCAAAAATGTGTGTGAAAGTTGATTTGCAAAAGGCATATGACGGTGTTAATAGAGAATTCATTTGCTACATCATGTCATGTATGGGATTTCCTATTCATTTCATAAACATCATTTTTGAGTGTATGTCAACTGCTACATATTCAATCATGATTCAAGGGATTCTCAAAGGATTTATAACTTCTAATAGGGGTATAAGACAGGGTGACCCTTTATCCCCTTATCTGTTTTTCTATAGCTATGCAATACTTTTCATTTATGATGGATGAAGCAACTCAACAAAAGAAATTTCAGTCAAGCAGTACAGTTAATCCAATTATTTCTCACTTACTGTATGATGATGATTTGATGATTTTTGGCAAATCATCCACTATGAATGCCCAAGTTTTAAAGAAGATATTTCAGAACCTCAGTTTTTATGCTGGACTTAATGTTAACGCTTCAAAGACAGAAGTATTTTTCAGTAATTCAGTCACAAATTCTGAACAGTTGCTACATATCCTTCAATTTCAACAAGGTACTTTACCTATAAAATATTTGGGGGTCCCTCTTTCAACCAATTTTTTACAATATTCTTAATGTAATTCTCTCATTCAAAGGATTCAAGGGAAAATAAATGGTTGGGAAACAAAATTACTAAGTTTTGCAGGGAGGGCTGAGTTGATAAATACAGTCATCACCCCCATTATTTTATATTGGATATTCATTTATCAAATTCCAGAATTTACTATTAATAAGTTGAATTCACTCTGTGTTGATTTTTTCTGGGGGGGAGGGGGGCATCTCATAAGGTTTCATGGCACAATTTGTGTAGACCAAAAGTTGAAGGGGGTGTTGGTTTTAAAAAAATTCAGATCTTAAAAGAGCAGCTTGTGTGAAGTTGCTTTGGAAATTTTTAGACAACACATCACTTTGGAGTAAGTGGATTCATAACAAGTATTGTAAAAAAGACTATTTTTGGACAATGGCTTTAGACAATAATTCTTCTTCTACATGGAAGTCTATGCTAAGGTTAAGAAGAAGATCTAAGCAGCTGTTTAATAAAGTCATTAGTAATGGAGTTGACACCTATTTGTGGCGTGAACCATGGATAAATTGCAAAAGTCTGGTTAAGTTGTTAGGATATGATAGATTAAATCTAATTAGTTCTACAGATCAGAAAGTAAGTAACATCATCTGAAATGAAATGTTTATACCTGTAATTCATCCAGCGACTAGGGAATTGGTTGATGAAATCTGCTCTATATCTACATATCCAAATAAAAGACAGGACTTTTATGAATGGTGTGATGGTGGTCAGTTTTCCTTCCATAGAGCTTGGGATTATCTGAGAAATCATGATAAAAAAGAAGACTTTTTTCAGTAATTTGGCATGGTAAAAATAGTAAAAAAATGTCTTTTATCACTTATCTTGCTAATATTGGCAGGTTGAATACGAAGGACAGACTTCAAAGAATCAACAATATCACGGATCCTCTTTAGCCCCTTTGCAATAATCATCCTGAGACTATTCAACATTTATTCTTCATGTGTGACTTCTCAGCTTTCATCTAGCTATCGTTGAAGCAAAAATTGGATCTTGCTCCAAATATTTCAGATCTAAAGGCAGAAGCTTTGATTATATTCAACAATTTTAAAAACAAAGGTCAATTGAAGGATGTGGCGTGTGCTACCTTTACTTGCGTTGTTTATTCCATCTGGAAAGAGAGAAACTTGCGAGTTTTCCATGGCAAAAAGTCGAGCTCGTCGTCATGTCTCAGGAAGATTGAGAGTGAAGTCAAATGGTTGGTGATGAATAATGGAAGTAAATGTTCTAGAGACGGAAGAAGTGAAGTAATACTTGGTAGATGGGGTATCGATCTCAATGACACCGGTTAAATGATCAGCTGTCGGTTTGAAGTTTTAAAGTGTGGGCGGGCCTGGTTGGGCTTAAGTGTGTGATCGGTTTATGGACTTTGTTTTTATTTGTGTTGTATTTGTTTTGTTATGGTTTTATGTTGTTCACCAAATTTATAAGTACTCTTTTTCCTTGTAAGGTACCCATCTAGGTTAGGGGGATTACAAGGTTTTAACGAGGCTTATAAAGGAGGGCTATTGGTTTTTTCAGAAATAAAGTTAACCAATTTTCAAAAAAATATATATATATATAATGGCCTGAATAGAACGCGCCGCGCAACGACTGTTCACGAATTTCGACCATTAACTTCAAATTGATATAATGGGAGATTCGATTGTCGGATTCTCCTAAAACTGAGACCATTGATTTCGTATCGAAAAGATCTTTCCAACGAATATATGAGGTTTAAATTTGAATGGTTAGATTTGGAATTATGTCCAATTTAATTTCAGAAAAGGTCGCTATGGATGTAGATCGGTGGCCGTTATTGGAAACCGACTGTAAGGGTCTTACTAAAATTATTAAAAGTATGGAAAAATTGTGTAAAATCATAATAAATAATTTAGAAAGATTTTGGATGAAAAATTCCATATTTGAAAAGATAAACGATATTTTTATCTGAATGAACTAATTGTTAATTGGAATAAAAATCCAACGTTTTTAAATAAATAAACTGGATTGAAAAGGTTTTTAATATAAGCAGAAATTTCCAATATATGAATTGGAATGGTTTTGAATGGAAATAATCTTCGGAATACTTCGGTATTGGATTCCGTGATTATATGGATATTGTGAGGAATTTGGAAGATACAGATATCGTTATTCCCAATACGATATCCGTTGGTTTTAGAATTTGATATTGAATATAAGCCGATATAATTTCTATTTAGAGCCTTGTATTTAATATTAAATTGGATTTTGGGTTTGTCGCGAATGGTGTCTTTAATAACACTGTTCTTAAACCCCGATGAGAAAATAATAAATCTTTTAAATAAGATTTAGAGAAGTTTACCAATTAATTAATATTTAATTGGAATTGAATTAAAATTGGATTTTTGGGTTTATCGTGAACGGTGTTTTAAATAACACTTGTCATTTAACCCAATTAACAATGAAGATATGATTTGGAATTTATAAATCTTTTTATTTAGATTTAATGGAAAATTTCCAAAGTAAAGTTTTCCAATTTAATACAATAAATTGGAATCGAGTGGAATTGGACTTATTGATAAACGAGATGAGCTTCTATGAAGGAAGGCCGTTACTATATATGGAATTTAAAAGGCTTTGTCGTTATTCCATTTATATTATTAGTCTGATACGGAAATTTATATCGATTATATATTGATCTGATTTCCATGAATATTCCATAGTTAATGGAAGCTGATTTGGGTTTATCGTGAACTATGTTTTAAATGACATTGGTTCTTTAACCCAGTGAAAGACAGGATTAATTTCCTAAAATTTGTATAATCATTAAGTAATGATTTTTTATATTAAAAGTAAACTAGAGTTTTAATGAATCTTTAATTAGATTAAAATGAAAGTAAGATAGTTAAATTTATCAAATTCATGAAATGATCGAAGACGGAGTACCGCCAGTTTTACTCCAGGAGATAGTTAAATCTTTAATTAGATTTGAACGTGAAATGATAATCAAATTTACCGATAACACCGTGGGTGTTAGATATAGGGTACTACTAGTTTTGCTCCATGGGATGAAAAGGTTGGGATTGGAAAAAAAATAAATGATTACTTCGGTAAGGCTTGATAATCCCGACCTGTTTAATAAACCATAATTTGGTTTAAACTGTAAATGAATATTTAAATAAAAGAATATTATGGATTAGAATGAAGCGTATGATGTGTTTTTATAACACTTGATTATAAAATACACGAGTTATTCAGAAAGGCCAAGTTTAACCCATTCTGAATAACTGTTACAATGATTAAAAGTCGTCGATGAAGACGGTGGTTGAAGACCGGAGATCTTCACATCGTTTGGATGATTACTGGTGTCTTGATTGGGATGTACACCCAAGACAAGGTAATAAGTTGTGGTCGTCTAGACGTAATTGGAGATCGACCGGATATGTGAGGGCCTCTCTCCTGTATTGGACATATGGGACGAGGAATAATATGCCCCCGGTTTCATTCAGACCTAGAACGGACTTGTAAATGGATAGTATGCCTGACAGTGTATTCCTTTATATTCTATTCATTGATCTCTACTAAATATATATCTGTTTGGTGGCGGAAAATTTATTCTCATGCTTAACACCCTTTTCTGAGATGTACGAGCTTAGAGGTTATATATTGGTGGAAATCAGTGGTACGGTATGGATTGACAGTGTGGCATGCTAAGTTGCATGGATCAAGGTTTTTGTTGAAAAGCAGAGTCTTGTGGTTGATGACCAAATCACAGTTTTAATTAGCATATATTTGTGTAGGGTTAATTCACGAGCTTCACACCCCTGTATGGACTAAAAACGGGATGAGGACTTCAAAGAAATGGACATATGTTAGTTTCTAGCTACGTGTAACGTCATGGTATGGAGCCCAGACTGCTTACTTACGTGGATGCTGGAAAACTTTATTGATGGAAAGCGAGGTACCTCAAATATGATTTGAGTCCGTAGAGGCTCATATGGTTGAAAACTGATAGTATTTTCGATGAACTGACCATTTTGGAGGTTCGATAGAACCGGCTAACATATAGTTTATGGTATTGCCAATCATCGAAAGATGACCGACCCTGTCGCTAACCTAGGGTTCACTGCGGGGGATCCTGAGGCATTGCTAGTGTGTCTCAAATCGGTAAGGAGAATCGCTTGCATTGGTTCATAGATGGAAACCCAATTTCCAATACGCGATTTTACGGTTTTAGTTGTAAACCTATATGGCGACGTATTATAATGGTACCTACACCGCCTATGATTGATATATTTATATTTGAAGTGATTTCTACATTTATAGTAATAATAAAAGATGAAATTTCGCGTATCAAGCATATTTGGTTATTATAAGGGAAAACTCTATCCACGACTGCGTTCATTGTGTGATAGGTCCTGAGTCTTATAATAGCTTCATTTTTCTCTTTAGCATTGCGCTGTTTATTTTTATGCACTGGTATCCATAGGGGATAAACCCGTTCCGTGTTATACGGCGTGGTCTCCTGATTTACCTAACCGTAAAACAAAAAAGCTAATAATTGTTTTAGTTCTCACACCAGTCCCATAACTGACTCGGGGTTTATTGTTTTAACCTAAACTCTGGGTGCCCATATTTTCCACACGGGCAGCTAGTAGTTTTGGTTTTCGCAGATATTACTTTTCACAGGATCCTGGATTGTAGCTGGAGCTATATTCGGAAAGCTTTATATCCGTGTATCTTTTTCAGTTGTGGTTGTAGATATTTTCCGCTGGACATTTTATTCATAACTATATTTTCCGCTATTTAGATATTGTAAATCTCTGATATTTATTTTTCCACTGTAAATTATTTATTCATACTCTGATATATATTTGTACTCTAATGTAAATTGTTGTAATAACAATGAAATGTTCTATTGCTTGTGTTCTGATGCGTCGTGTTATCAAAGCAATCTGGGCTTTCCTGTAAGGGGATTTTGGGTCGTTTCAGATGGCTTAATAGATAAATATAAAGCTCGATTAGTAGTCAAAGGATTTAGAAAGAAGGAAGATCTGGATTACTTTGACAATTACTCACCAGTAATTAGAATAACATCCATTAGGATGCTTATTGCAATCACTTATATACTAAATTTGAAAATATATCAAACAGATGTAAAAACTATAGTTTTATGGTGTATTAGAGGAAGAAATATATATGCAGCAATCCGAAGGGTTTCTAAGCCCAGGAAACGAAAATAAAGTGTTCAAATTAGTAAAATCGCTTTGTGGTCTCAAATAAAAGCCAAAACAATGGAACGAAAAAATCGATGGAACCATGTTGTCAAATGGATTCAAAATAAATAAATCAGAAAAATGTGTCTATATGAAAATTATAGATGCAGGATATGTCGCTGTTTGTCTTTATCTTGATGATTTGTTGATATTAGGCAATAATAATGCCATAATAAATTCAACGAATTAAGGAAAGGTTATCTTGATTTGTTATGAAAGATCTAGGATTAGCTGATGTGATTTTTAGGCGTTAAAATTTGAAGGACATTGAAGAAATACGTATTATCACAATCACATTATATAGCCAAAATGCTAGAAAGGTTCAAACAATATAATATAACAATTACAAAACTGCTAGTAGATATGAATCAAAATTAGGTTGAAAACAGTGATGATTGGAATTATCGGCATAAACACCCTTGTATACTGGGAGTATCTTGTATGTAATGAATTGCACAGGACCACATATTACATACGCTGTAAGTAAGCTAAGTAGGTATACTAGCAACCCCATTAAAAATCATTAATCGGAGTTCTAGGATACCTAAAATATACAGAGAACTATGGTTTACACTATACAAAATATCCTTTAGTAGTAGAATGATACAGTGATGCAAATTGGATAACTGGTTAGAAAGTTACGAAATTCACAAGTGCATATGTGTTCATATTAGGAAATGGAGCTATTTCATGGAAATTATCCATGAACTTGCATAATCAATGATTGTATCAGAATTTATTACGCTAGATAAACCTGCAGAAGAACAGACTGGCCATAAAAATTTTTGGAAAACATCCCAAAGTGCAACGAACCCATGCCTCCAATATGCATACATTGTGATCGGCTATCTGCTATTGGAAGAGCTACTACTACATTTTACAATCATAAATCTAGGCATATTCTTCATAGACATAAAACCATAAGCTCTAATAGAGTTATCACCATATACTACATAAGGTCAAAAGATAACATAACAGATGCACTAACAAAAGGCTTGCCAAGAGAGAAAATTTAAACCTTATCGATGGAAATGGGGTTAAGTTTTATAAACTAAAATCTTTTTAAAATAGAAACCCCACTTAATTGATTGGAGATCCCAAGATCTAGATTCAAAGGGACGACTAAGCTTAAGATAAACTTTATGGCACTGGTATACTCTTAAAACCATATTATGATAAGTTAGTGCAGTAACCGTGGGAGAATAGGATAAGTTTAATGCTTTTAATGATGTCTACACTTGGTAATACTAAAAGACCAAGCGGAAAATTATGAATACCCTCAATAGAATCACGTACCTGAGTGCGAAGGCGCTGCTTCAAGGAGAATTATGAGGCCAAATTCTCCAAGCACTCATTAGATCAAGTTGGTATTCATGGCAAAAACAAATACAAACAGAGAACTAAGGAAGATTAGAAACACATATTGTGTGTTGACCATTTTGAATTGACACAAAAGGTTTACAGCTCGAAGACAACCTAAGTCTACTGATTCGCCAGCAGGTCAAAAGGATAAACACTGAGAAAAGTTCAAAGCTAATGTGCTACTTTAAACAATACGATAAATGTTTCGCAAAATTTTAAGAACATAATAAGTAACTACTCATTCATGTGAGGATTGTTGGCAAATGAATGAATAGTATTATTCCATTACATTGGGAAGAGTGTGATTAGTATTGTATTAGGAAGAGTGAAGCATTAAATGTCCCACATCTTAAAGTATAATAAGCATATTTGCTTATACAATGAAATGTAGTCTTTATTATAATTACCATGAGATAAAAAATGCAACTAGAGAGTGGTCATCTTAGCGGGTGGTGCAGCGCATTCCCCCGCACGCCGCGCCCGTGCTCGAGCCCAAGCCCGCGCCTGCATCCGAGACATGGACCAATGAGCATTTGAGGTGTATTATAGGCACTTTGTAATTGGCAGTTGGCTTGGGTTGGTTGTTCAAATCAAATAGTTATTTTTTGATGACAATGTCTAGCAAAAATGACCGCTTCATTTGGTAAAGGGTCGCAACATTTCCAAAGGTCACAACCATTCAAACAGTCACACCTGTTGCCGATGAGACACCTCCCTGTGCCTATATATATGTAGAAAGAAAAAAAATGAAATTTAATTCTAATTTCAACTGCTCTTTCTTCTTTCTACAAAGTGATGTTCTGATCAAAGCATCTCTTACGTTCGTCGTTGCTCTGTGACTATTGCACAACATCACAGAGATGGTCTGTTTCATCTTGGGGAACGAGTGCTCAACATCCTACAGCATCATAGAGGGAGTAATATTGTTTCAAAGAAACAATACTCATTAGACTCAGACAATGAAATCGGTAAGTCTTTACTTTTTTTTGTAAATTGTTCAATACCACTCATACCAATTTTGCAGCAGAACTGCAATGGTTTGGTGTTTCTGTAATCTAGTGACGCTTTCTAATTCTGACGTTATTGTATCTACATCCATTTCATAACGTTTCTTTACAGATACAGATAACATAAATCGATGATGATGGGGCATAAACACTGAAACTGTAAAGCTATTAACCCATTGATGCTTGGTTAGGTTAGAACAGGCTTACACATCCTCCAATTAGACATTATCAAAAGCCATATGGGATTATATGGATCAATTATTTGGTTTGGTCATCGCATAATCATTCTTATCATCCAACAGGGAAATATGTTGGCTATTATACCACTAAACATATGGGATTGAGAACAAGCAAATGAATCAGAAACGATGTTCTCTATTACAACTACATGGACTATGACACCTAATAAGCATTGTGACACCAAATGCATATTAACAGGGGATATTCTGACCCTACATCTTGTTTAAAATAAAACTAGGCTCACGTCTTTCTCAACAAATAAAAACATGTACATAGAAACTTAACATTATTTTAATTCTCTAAAGTATCCCCAGGTTAATAAATTTACTTTCAGCGCCTAGCTAATGCTAAAAAGAAGAAAAAAATATGTTTAATGTATGTTACATATCAACAAGGAATATTTTAATTCACGTTCTTAATTTCTGTTATATTTTTTATTGTTGGTAATTCTGCTAATACTTATGTATTATTACAGTGAATTTATAATCTAGTTTCCTTTTTCCTATGATAATCGTATGAGTTGTAAATATTTACTTGTGTTCTATAAAATATGATAGGGGTTCAAACCATCCAAATCTGCCGAATCACTCATGTATGATCTTCTACATCTGATCGCCTAGCGTAATATGTTTTAAATGTTGAACATGAATTTAATGTATTCAAAACTACTGCTTAAATTTCATCCACAACAGAAGAAGTTGCAAATATTGATCTTTCCAATATTGCAACGGTGCTATATAAATACAACAAACAAATGTAATTGATGCAAATTTAGATCTGAAAATAGCGAACTCATCTTCTTCTTTCACCTTCTTATTGCAAGACTTCGATTCATCCTTCCCTCCTCTTCCCTTACGCAATTCACAACCTAATCCCCCTGATCCTCCCCCTCCTACCAACAATCCCTTTGCTGTCAAACCCTCCAATGAATCCACATATTGCTTCCGTTAGATCTACCATTCCCGATGCAAAACCTCCTATAGCTAGTGGCTCAACTTTCAATTTGTCGAACTCCTTAAATGCAAATCAGTTCTCGTCTAACGCTTCTTTTCCATCGTTCATGAAAAAGAATTATGCATCCCTATTTAGTTCTCCACCTCGTAATGCTGGTGTATATCAGCGCCAACATTTCGAAATCCTTCGGGATGGTGTGCCGAAGAAGATCCCAGACAATGTCAGATCAGAAGGTATGAAGTTCTGGAGCGATTTCTTAGTAGGATTCTTTCTTGATGGCACCTCATCATATCAGTGGTAAATTTTTTGAACCGGTTTTGGAAATTAGATGGTGATGTTAACATAAGATCAGATGGATTGCATTACTATTTCAAGTATTCAAATGAAGCTGACAGAGATTTTTTTTTTTTTAAATCTGATCCAATTATTATAAGAGGACATATGTTCATTATAACTAAATGGAATCTATCTATAGGAAATACACAAGCCCAGATTAAAAAAGTTCCTATTTGGGTACATTTTTATCGAATCTCTACTATTCTTTGGACGTTAATGGGTATAAACTGGCTTGCTTTCCATGTAGGGAGACTAATATGTTCTGACAGTAGCACTGAAAAGTTGCAATGATCTAGATATGCAAAATCCTTAATTGAGACTTCTTCATACTTTGATCTCCATGATAAAATAGCAGTAGACGGTCTTGGTAAGGATTTCCCATCAGTTAGGTTAGCTTATGATTGGAGACCCAAAATTTACACCATTTATAAAGTCTTTGGCCATACATCTAGTGATTGTGAATTTAATGCTAAGGCAGATGGGGAAAACGGGAATCATGTAGAAGATTTGGACACTAACCATCATGTAAGATTTAGAGATCAAGCTGGACATTATTCTAGGAAGTCTAACTCAAATGTCAATCAAAGTAATTGGACTTCAGTTAATTCAAAAGCTAAGAAATTTTGGAGAAAGAAATAATAACAAGGCCACTAAAAATGTGGAAAATGATTTACCTAAGATTAATGATAATCCGTTTGATGTTGTAGCAATAGAGAATGATGGAAATGGTTATATATACGAGGATAATGCAGAGAACAATTTAAACTCTAGTGTGCATGTTAATGGAAAAGAGTTAACTAGCAATAATTAAATTACTGCTGTTGGTCTAGAATTGCAAGTGCATAATGTTAATGAGGCTGCATTTCAAAACATAGTGGGTAATAGTGATACATAGATTGTAGATGAAGAAACATTGGTGGGTAATCTCTTTGATGAAAATACGACTACTGCAGATCAATCTATAATGGCAATTACTGGTACAAGTGTAACGTCCCATAATTTTCAATATATTTAAATTTCAATTTAAAATAAATAAATTGGAATATATAGGGAAAATCAAATTTGTGTTAACTTTTAATGATGATGATTGTTTAAACTGAGTAAATATATTTTTCAAATTTAGTTTTTGAAAAGCAGTAATTTGAAATTGAATATTTAAATAATTAAATTAATGTGAGTGAGTTAATTTAAAAAGGGAATTCAAATTTAATTGATTTAATGGTGGAATTTTAAGTCGTTAATTTATAACTGAAATTTCAATCAAGATTCAAATAATCAAATTATGATTTGAAAATGTGTGAAACTTATTTGTAGAAATTTATTTAAGTTATAATTTGATTTAAATTTGAATTCAATGAATATTTAATTTGAATTTAAAACGGTTAATCGAATAATTGAATAATTAATTAATTAATTAACGGTGAAATTTAACTGTTTTGGCGTTTGTCTCAGAATTCGACGAAACTGGCGCCATCGGAACCGGAACAGTGAATTATTATAGGATTTCAATTTGCGTTACAATCCGACTTACCGTTTGTTCGTACGAGAGAAAATGTGAACGAGACCCTTGTAAATGCATAATTTGGTATTCCTCATATTTGGGCCTTATAATTTTATATAAATAAAACCCATTACCACTACATCAGCCATTTTCAACAACACGTACACTTCCTCCATCTATTTCTCTTCTTAATGGCTGAATAAAAATTTCAAAACCCTAGCTTTAAATAAAAATCATAACTTGAAAATGAAATCTCTTCAAACCATAGAGTATTATATATCGAATCGAAGCTCTCAACTGGTAGAACTCAGATCTACAGTTTGTTGTCGCATGCAGTCTCCGTTTGGTCCGAAAATCGCGATCAAAGCTTCAAATTTCGAAACCCTAGGAAATAAATTGGGGATTTTTAATTTTTGAGCTAATTGCAAAATATGACTTATGGGTATTGTTCGGAGCATGGTCGGGAGTGCAACGAACGTGGTCTCATCGCATGTAGTCAAGTAGGATGTCGGAAATTCGAGTTTAAGGGTTTGAAAACCCGTTCGTTCAGGCCAGCATCGGAAGACCTATGGGCCCTCAGAGGTGCTGGCATCGGAGTGATTGGGTGCGCCGGAGTTCCAGCTTGACGTTGGCAGTGATCGGAGAGGCTATCATAGTCGGGGTCGATGGCTTCGGGCGGTAAAAGTTTGGCTATTTCGGGTTCAAGGTTCTGGTTTACTGTAGCGGTAATAAGGAGGAGCGGGAAGAAAGCAATCTCTGAGTGCTGACGTGTCATCCTTTTTGTGGGTGAGAAATTGTGTTAATTAAATTTTTATATATTTAAATTCAAAGAGAAAAAAAAAGAAAAACAGTGATAACTTTCTCGTTTTAACTCGGATTTGGACGCGGTTTGTTGCATTGGGATCGTGGTGGAATTGCGGACGTTTTGGCACTAACCTGGTGGCATTTAGAGACTGTGAAATTTTGGGCTTCTTTTGGACGTCCGATCCACTAAGGACCCAAAGGTGAGTGATTCTTCGCTCACGAAATACTGAATTTTTCCCATATTTATTGAATTAAATTATGAAGTAAGTTTGGTTGCATGGTTGTGTTGGATTGTTGATGTGTGGTTTAAATTTTACATGCAAGTGTGTTAACATGAAATCTAAGTAAATGATTTGTTATTTAATTTAATTTAAATCTCTAGTTGAATTCAAACCCTTGTTAAATCCTGAACAGTTTAATGCTGAATCAGTTGAATGAAATTGTTGTGATGGATGTTGGTTGAAATTTATTGTTGAATTTATAGTGACATTTTTTTAAATGCTCTTTATTTCAGTATGTTGTAATGCATGTTGATTGTGACGATAAATCCCATTAACCCTTGATGTTACGGGCATCTAATGAACCCGGGATTTATCGATAAAATAAATTAAGAACACGGAGTGAAATGATAAATATCTGTGACCCGGATTTGGATTGAAATGATAGATCCATCCCTAAAATATCAAGAAATTAAATTTAAAATCACTTGGCCATGGGGTAGATAATTATATAAAGACATCGGTTGGTTAATTGATTTTAAATATTTGAAATTTTATTTGATAGAATTTTCCCTTTAAAAGAATGTACCGATGCTCGATAATTCAATTCTTCAAAGATTCTGAACTGGGATGTTGATTAAAAAGGGTTAAAGGAATTTTCCAAAACAAAATGAAAATATTTAAATTGGGATTTGAATATGATTTAAAATATTTTCAAATTAAGAGTTGGATTAGAAGGAAATAAATTCTTATGGAATCTAATTTTTGGGAAATTTGGAAATCGAGGGTATCTAAGTTGTTTTAACTCAGTTTGAATATATGTTTTAACTCTTGAAATCAAATAGTTGTTTGGATGGGGTTGAAACGAGATATGGAATTAAATGAACTCCGTTGAGACCGGAGAATAGATTTAAGTATTTGAAATTTGGAAGGAATGAAAGATTTTGATTAGAGAAATTTATTTTAAATATATTTATGCATTTGATTCCAAATAATTATTATTGCTTTAAAATTTATTATTTACCTTTACTTATAGCTATTGTATTTTAAATAATTTTTCCTTATAATTCATTTTTCAAAATTTTCTAGTAAACCTTATTTTTAAGTATATATATAATATTTAAATTACTGATTTATTTTAATTATTATATTATATATATCTATATATTTATTTATATAAATTTATTATTATTATATAAACATTTAGTTTACAAGTATTTTGAAATTTTAAATTCCTTCCGAATGGAAATGCTTGAGTTTGAACCGCTGGTTCAAATGGAGTTGAGATTAGAATCCGTGATAATTTGAAATCTTTGAGATAAATTATATTCTATTTGAATATAAGTCGTTTTTGAAATATTATATGATTATAATATAATGATATGAAATATATTCTAGTTTTAGAATATAAACGGTTTGGGTATGATTATGATATGTCGATATGAAAATTTTATTCGTTTGAATATAAATTGGGTTCGAAACAGAAGATGATATTTTGATATGAAAGCGAACCTCTATCAAATATAAAAGAACCGACCGATGTGAAAGATGTAAGCGTTGGTTGTTAAAGAGACCGGAGTCGACATAAGGCATACTCTCTGCCAGTGTCGATACCACTTTAACAACTGTGAACGTTATGACATATCCAGATTGAGTATGATGACTTGGAGGCGATTATTGAATCGAAGAAGATGATCGATGACGAAATAGCCCTGACCTTCGGGTCAAAATTGAAATGACTAAAACAGGAGCTATACCGTGACTAATTGAGGTAGCACCTTTGATCGGACACACTTCTTCGATATTATTTCTATGACTATGATGATGATGATGATTTAGGCCCATTTATGACTTTGAGAGTGTGTTCCGAGGTGGGCGGTAGTGGCTGCTATGCGTTACCACCGGTCCGGGAGTGCAATTGGTAGAATCCTACCCTGGGCATTGCCTCGAGTGCCATGTCATATTATCCTTATCGAGCCCCATACGATTTTGATTTGTATCGTACCTATGGAGTTCCCTCTGATGCCTTCGTTTACGGTGGGTTTACAGTACTGTATAGACTACGGTATTATAAACGGTGTAAGGGTAAAAATGTAATCCCGCTTACGCTATTTTCAGTATTTATACTTTACTGAGTAGACACTATCATAATAGCGTATTATCTATGTATGTATTAGTTAACGGATCCTCGAGAGATAGAAAAATCCCGTAATATCTCCTGAGTTACTGCACCCATGATACCGATGTTTTATTCGTATTTTGATTTGACTAATATGAGATGATTTAATGCTGATCCGAGTGTTTGTTGTGTTTTCTTTTTATGCAATACGCTCGGGTCAGCAGAAGTTGCAGTTAGCGAAGAGGGAAATAGCTTGGAGGATGAAGACAAGGATTTGGTATATATATATCAAGTATAAGTATTTCCGCTGCATTTATTTCCGCTGCTTATTATGTACATCCGTATGTATATGTAACTCTGGTAATCATTGAATGTTATAACCACATTATACATTTCAACCGCTTTTTAACTGCTATTTGTTTATTATATGTTGTCCTTCCGCTGTGAGATTCTGTTATTGTTTTTCTCTTCTTTCTTTCTTTTCTCCTTTTCCCAATAACTACCTGCATTTGCGATTTGTTTGGGTCGACATGTGTGGCTTATTGTCGATTTTAAACGGTCGAAAATATGGGTCGTTACATATGGTATCAGAGCGATGGTTGTCGACAACCTTTGCTCTGGTTGGGAATAAACTCATTAGAGATGGGGTTAGAAACGCCCTAGAATGAGTTTGAGTGATATGAGAGAGCGTACTTGTATTTGGTTATAAATTGGTTTTTATTGTGTTGATCTGTTCTGTTGAATATTTATAGGTTCTGGTCGATATATGGGACGCTATAGAATCGATAGGAATTTCTAAATAATTGAACAGAATGGATCGACATAATATAGTTTCGATAATATTTGACATGTTAAATATAGTATTATTGGTTTTAGTATATATTAAGTTATTACCTATGGTGGTTGATTAAATAATAAATCAAATGGACGGGACAAATTAAACGGTTAAAAGGGTTTAAAAATAATAGGTATAAAAGACATTTAGGCAAATATATCTTGGGAATAGGATAGAAATGAATTTGGAACTTGATCATGGGGTGCTTATGAAATAGTTTTGTCGAGTTTTGAAATAATATAAAATTATAAGTATTTTCGAAAAGGAATGCTTTAAAGGATTTTAAAGAAATAAGTGTGGAATCCGTTCTTGGACATCAGAAATGACTTCGGTAATGAGTGCACGCATTATCGACGTTGATTCTGAAGAGTTTAAGTGGGTAAGACCACTCCATATTTTCCTATCCAGTTTGACAAAGGATTTTGAATTTAAATTCCATATAGTATAAAGTTATATAAAAAGTATTTGTATGTGTTATTTAAAGTTGAGTTAAATTAAGTCGAAATAGAAATTCTGATGTTCTTGGTTAATTAAAGGTTTGGATTTAGAGTTTATATAGTATACACACACATATATATTATTCTAAGCTTAGATATAAACCCAGAATTTAAGTTTTAAGTTTACCTTAACTAATAATATTAACTCCTATACCAGGGTAACCTGATTCTTTAGAATTTTGGTTTGAAACCAGAAAAAAAAATTACTTGAGTATTAAGGAAGAGAAACGGTCGTCGGAATACTTAGGTGTGGTCGGTAATAAGTTTAAAGGAATGATAAGTTGGTCGAAATGAATTGGAGGATTCAGTTGAATAATAAAAGTGATAATTCATAACGTGGAATAATTGATAAGTTATTAAGCTTGTTTAAGAAGAAATAAAAGAAATGAAGTTTGTTAATGGAATTTGAGTGGTCGATGAATTGGAAATGAAAGAGATCAAAATGGTGAACCTCATTTCGAAATATGTCGAATATAGGCCTAAGAATGAGCAATGAAATAAATGGAACGTAAGCATTTTGTTGAAGGAATATAACTTCATTTGTAGAGAAATAGGGTTAAATAAAGTTAAACTTAGGAAAATAATAATAATGGTTTAAGGACTAAGCATGAATTTGAGTTATGAACCGTCATTAATTCAATTTATTATTTGTGCGTCGAATAAATACATTTAATTAATGGAATAAAGAATTAATTTAAAATGAGAATTTGAACCAGTGGATAAGAAATGGTTAAATGAATGAAGAGAAGTGTCAAAACAGGATAAGTGATATGCAAGTATTAAATTTGGTTTATTAGGATTAAAATAATAGTTAAATGGATTCTAACTTGGAAGTTGAGATACAGAGATGTTAAATAAAAATAAATTGAATTTGAGTTGGATGAATTTGATAAAATGAAGTTAACTTAGAAAAAAATTTAAATAAGTCGAGTTAGAATCGATATCGATGGTCGGATTGAGTAAGTAAATTTTTGGATCCATACCAACGAAATGGGTATGTAAAATAAAACTTAGGAACGAGATAAAGTAGAATGGTAACATAAAAAACCATGATTTACTTTAACCTATGGTTATGGACTCGAAGTTAACTAAATAGAGTATACTTTGAAATGAAATCGTAAGCGATAGAGATGAGTTATATAATTTTGGCAAATTGATTCATGATAATGAATTAAAGATTTAATGCGATCAGGTTCGTTGGAAAATTTTAAAATGAGTCCAAGTTTATTTGGAAGTGAATACTTGGAATGAAACGTGAAAAAAAAATGAATAGTGAATATATTGGAATGAAGTAAGAAATTAAATGCAAATCCATTTCTTGAATAATGAAGTGAATATAAGTGATTTAATGAATGAACAAGAATAATCGGAAATGGATGAGTATGAATGAAATTAATATAAGACGGACGGGAATGGAACTTGAGTAAATGGAATGAAATTTATTTAATATAAATTGAACGAATGTTAATGTATTTAAGCGATAAAAGAATGAACCATGTTATGTACATAATGGATTGATAACCCTTTTGTGATGGTTAAGCTTTGCGTAAAATTTTGGAAGCGAAAAGTTTGAAACTTCAAGTAAAATGAATCAACGTTTATGAGAAAATCTGAAATGTTTGATAGGCTGAAGTAAAACAGCCATAACTTTTGAATGGTTCATCAAAATTCGACGATTCCAGACTTTTTGGAAACCTCGGAAACTGAACTAAAACTTTTGTTAATGGGACCCTGTCTAATTCTCATGTTTATTTGCCTCAAATCAAAGCGTTGGTTGTAGTTCAGCGCACAGAAAATAAAAATCTGAACTGAATACCAATGTTGTTTTGACCATAACTCCCAAACGAAACATCGGATTTTAACGTGCGAGTACAATTCGGAAAGGCCAAGATCTGAACTAAAACTTTCTCTTAATATGCTAAGTCAAATTCTGATGTTTAGAGGGCTAAAAAGTGGATAGAACATTTCTGACCTGCATTTTCAGGGTACGGGCTGAAGCGTTCGGTTTTATCAAAACAGTCATAACTTTTGAACAAATGGTCGGAATTTGATGAATCCGGACAATTCGGAAAGCTTAAAAGAAATGCTACAACTTTTACCTAGTGGGTTCTGGTCAAATTCCAACATTTAATGGGTGATAAACTTCATTTTGTTTGCCAGCTAGCCATAGATATATTGGTTTTGGGGTTAAAATGATTAATGTATGTTGTGTAAGTTGCATATGTTTGTTATATATTGTATATATGCTTGAATCTCATGTGTATGCGAGTTGTAACAGGTGTAAGGAGTATGCGCTACGCTTCGAAGCTCGCTTGCACAAAACGCTAAATGCTAAGGTAATAAAAATGCAAATAAACGGTAAAGAAGGTACGTAACTGTGTTACAAAATTTTGGTGGTTTATATTTTTGTTTTTCCCCATTTTTGGGATGCCTCATCGAATGATGAGATGTATATTGGGATTTTATATATGTGGTGATTTTCCGGACCTCTCCGTACAAAGGAGATGCTGCCGAAATTTTTCGTGATTTCGGAAGTTAGAAATTTTATGAGGTTTTATAACTATATACTTATTTTATAACTGTTATTTTATAAGCATGTATTTGGAAGTATGACTTGTTTAATACCTTATCTCGCTCTCTTTTCGAGGACGAAAAGATTTTAAGTGGGGGAGAATGTAACGTCCCATAATTTTCAGTATATTTAAATTTCAATTTAAAATAAATAAATTGAAATATATAGGGAAAATCAAATTTGTGTTAATTTTTAATGATGATGATTGTTTAAATTGAGTAAATATATTTTTCAAATTTAGTTTTTGAAAAGCAGTAATTTGAAATTGAATATTTAAATAATTAAATTAATGTGAGTGAGTTAATTTAAAAAGGGAATTCAAATTTAATTGATTTAATGGTGGAATTTTAAGTCGTTAATTTATAACTGAAATTTCAATCAAGATTCAAATAATCAAATTATGATTTGAAAATGTGTGAAACTTATTTGTAGAAATTTATTTAAGTTATAATTTGATTTAAATTTGAATTCAATGAATATTTAATTTGAATTTAAAATGGTTAATCGAATAATTAATTAATTAATTAACGGTGAAATTTAACTGTTTTGGCGTTTGTCTCGGAATTCGACGAAACTGGCGCCATCGGAATCGGAACAGTGAATTATTATAGGATTTCAATTTGCGTTACAATCCGACTTACCGTTTGTTCGTACGAGAGAAAATGTGAACGAGACCCTTGTAAATAGATAATTCGTTATTCCTCATATTTGGACATTATAATTTTATATAAATAAAACCCATTACCACTACATCATCCATTTTCAACAACACGTACACTTCCTCCATCTATTTCTCTTCTTAATGGCTGAATAAAAATTTCAAAACCCTAGCTTTAAATAAAAATCATAACTTGAAAATGAAATCTCTTCAAACCATAGAGTATTATATATCGAATCGAAGCTCTCAACTGGTAGAACTCAGATCTACAGTTTGTTGTCGCATGCAGTGCTCTGTTTGGTCCGAAAATCGCGGTCAAAGCTTCAAATTTCGTAAATTGGGGATTTTTAATTTTTGAGCTAATTGCAAAATCCGACTTATGGGTATTGTTCGGAGCATGGTCGAGAGTGCAACGAATGTGGTCTCATCGCATGTAGTCAAGTAGGATGCCGGAAATTCGAGTTTAAGGGTTTGAAAACCCGTTCGTTCAGGCCAGCGTCAGAAGACCTGTCTGCCCTCAGAGGTGCTGGCATCGGAGTGATTGGGTGCGCCGGAGTTCCAGCTTGCCGTTGGCAGTGATCGGAGAGGCTATCATAGTCGGGGTCGATGGCTTCGGGCGGTCAAAGTTTGGCTATGTCGGGTTCAAGGTTCGGGTTTACTATAGCGGTAATAAGGAGGAGCGGGAAGAAAGCAATCTCTGAGTGCTGACGTGTCATCCTTTTTGTGGGTGAGAAATTGTTTTAATTAAATTTTTATATATTTAAATTCAAAGAGAAAAAAAGAAAAACAGTGATAACTTTCTCGTTTTAACTTGGATTTGGACGTGGTTTGTTGCCTTGGGATCGTGGCGGATTTGCAGACGTTTTGGCACTAACCTGGCTGCATTTAGAGACTGTGAAATTTTGGGCTTCTTTTGGACGTCCGATCCACTAAGGACCCAAAGGTGAGTGATTCTTCACTCATGAAATACTGAATTTTTCCCATATTTATTGAATTAAATTGTGAAGTAAGTTTGGTTGCATGGTTGTGTTGGATTGTTGATGTGTGGTTTAAATTTTACATGCAAGTGTGTTAACATGAAATCTAAGTAAATGATTTGTTATTTAATTTAATTTAAATCTCTAGTTGAATTCGAACCCTTGTTAAATCTTGAACAGTTTAATGCTGAATCAGTTGAATGAAATTGTTGTGATGGATGTTGGTTGAAATTTATTGCTGAATTTATAGTGACATTTTTTTAAATGCTCTTTATTTCAGTATGTTGTAATGCATGTTGATTGTGACGATAAATCTCATTTACCCTTGATGTTACGGGCATCTAATGAACCCGGGATTTATAGATAAAATAAATTAAGAACATGGAGTGAAATGATAAATCTCTGTGACCCTGATTTGGATTGAAATGATAGATCCATCCCTAAAATATCAAGAAATTAAATTTAAAATTACTTGGCCATGGGGTAGATAATTATATAAAGACATCGGTTGGTTAAATGATTTTAAATATTTGAAATTTTATTTGATAGAATTTTCCCTTTAAAAGAATGTACCGATACTCGATAATTCAATTCTTCAAAGATTCTGAACTGGGATGTTGATTAAAAAGGGTTAAAGGAATTTTCCAAAACAAAATGAAAATATTTAAATTGGGATTTGAATATGATTTAAAATCTTTTCAAATTAAGAGTTGGATTAGAAGGAAATAAATTCTTATGGAATCTAATTTTTGGGAAATTTGGAAATCGAGGGTATCTGAGTTGTTTTAACTCAGTTTGAATATATGTTTTAACTCTTGAAATCAAATAGTTGTTTGGATGGGGTTGAAACGAGATATGGAATTAAATGAACTCCGTTGAGACCGGAGAATAGATTCAAGTATTTGAAATTTGGAAGGAATGAAAGATTTTGATTAGAGAAATTTATTTTAAATATATTTATGCATTTGATTCCAAATAATTATTATTGATTTAAAATTTATTATTTACCTTTACTTATAGCTATTGTATTTTAAATAATTTTTCCTTATAATTCATTTTTCAAAATTATCTAGTAAACCTTATTTTTAAGTATATATATAATATTTAAATTACTGATTTATTTTAATTATTATATTATATATATCTATATATTTATTTATATAAATTTATTATTATTATTATTATATAAACATTTAGTTTACAAGTATTTGGAAATTTTAAATTCCTTCCAAATGGAAATGCTTGAGTTTGAACCGCTGGTTCAAATGGAGTTGAGATAAGAATCCGTGATAATTTGAAATCTTTGAGATAAATTATATTCTATTTGAATATAAGTCGTTTTTGAAATATTATATGATTATAATATAATGCTATGAAATATATTCCAGTTTTAGAATATAAACGGTTTGGGTATGATTATGATATGTCGATATGAAAATTTTATTCGTTTGAATATAAATTGGGTTCGAAACAGAAGATGATA
This sequence comes from Allium sativum, assembly GCA_030737875.1. Taxonomy (NCBI): domain Eukaryota; kingdom Viridiplantae; phylum Streptophyta; class Magnoliopsida; order Asparagales; family Amaryllidaceae; genus Allium; species Allium sativum. The sequence goes on from CM060920.1 coordinate 314,128,516, forward strand.
TTTTGATATGAAAGCGAACCTTTATCAAATATAAAAGAACCAACCGATGTGAAAGATGTAAGTGTTGGTTGTTAAAGAGACCGGAGTCGACATAAGGCATACTCTCTGTCAGTGTCGATACCACTTTAACAACTGTGAACGTTATGACGTATCCAGATTGAGTATGATGACTTGGAGGCGATTATTGAATCGAAGAAGATGATCGATGACGAAATAGCCCTGACCTTCGGGTCAAAATTTAAATGACTAAAACATGAGCTATACCGTGACTAATTGAGGTAGCACCTTTGATCGGACACACTTCTTCGATATTATTTCTATGACTATGATGATGATGATGATTTAGGCCCATTTATGACTTTGGGAGTGTGTTCCGAGGTGGGCGGTAGTGGCTGCTATGCGTTACCACCGGTCCGGGAGTGCAATTGGTAAAATCTTACCCTGGGCATTGCCTCGAGTGCCTTGTCATATTATCCTTATCGAGCCCCATACAATTTTGATTTGTATCGTACCTATGGAGTGCCCTCTGATGCCATCGTTTACGGTGGGTTTACGGTACTGTATATACTACGGTATTATAAACGATGTAAGGGTAAAAATGTAATCCCGCTTACGCTATTTTCAGTATTTATACTTTACTGAGTAGACACTGTAACACCCCACCTCCGCCAGGGTGGCTCTTGCAAGCACTCTGACTTTGGAGGGGCGTTTGAATCAGGTAAACATGCATAATGATATATCAAGGCAGAACAAGAACATATGTATATATGTAAACAGAGTAAATAACATAGATAAAACAGTAGAAGATTTCAAACCATTTCAAAACAAGTCTGGTACAACATAATGTCAATTTTCCAAATACAAAAGTCTAGATAAAAACAACATTACTGAAAAACTGAAATACATAAGTACTATCCCCAAAATAACTGATAACCATAGCTAGCTTCATGTCGAAACCGTACATGAGCTGAAATCCCACAAGCAAGCAATCCGAAATCCAAGCTAAGCTCCAACGTTCCCACCCTGAGAACCTGGGGGGGGGGGGGGAACGGAAGAAAAGAGGCGAAAGAAAACAGGTCAGTCAAAAAGACTGAGTAAGCCCTACTACAATCAATGTAAACTGATAAAGTTAACTGGCATGATGAAAGCTGAGATGAACATAAGGATAACTACATACTAGCATGATGATTAACTAACAAGGTAGATAAAGGTGTCATCGCATAATCAGGATTAAGGTTTTGCACCACAGGTGTACTAGCAAACTAACATGACTTGAATAAACAAGTATTGATCCCTTGGCCCAAGCTTTGGCCCAATAACATGAAGTGACCCTCATAGGAGGTCCAACCAAACGGTCTAGTCGATCGGCTCCCTATAAGCCTAACTCGTCACGTGTTGGTGTCAATGCGGCCCAAACATAATTGTAGTCAGACTGTGCCGGGTCTCCCGTCGGGTGTATCAAGCCCTAGGGTGGCAACCCCTGGACACCATAAACATGCGTGCACAGTCTCGATCTACTGGTACCCGTGCATGCTTTCCCCGGCTTCGGACTATGTGCACGACCATAAGTCCGCCCGGAACTTCACCGGCGTACCACTCTGCCGTTGCTTTTGGTCGCTTACCTCCAGTTCAGTAATCGTGCCCCCACCCTAGCCTAGTCCCTAGGGTCATGATGATACAAACTTGGGATTACTGCTGGAGTGGACCCCCATTGCTAGGATTTTCTAGTGGGTTAAGTACGGTTTAACCCTCTTGCTAATCATGGATTAACTTGGTTAAGTGTAACGATGAGTTCACGACTTAACCCCGATTAATCTACCAAGCCCAAATTGGTTAAGTATTAAGTGGACCATGACTTAACCCTAATCACGAGGCATTAATTAATTTAACGCTCCTTAACCTCTCACATTAGACCTTGTTGTGGTTACTAGTTAAGCCGGGGGGGTCCGGGTAGCTTTACACCACAACTTGGTCTAACCTCGGGTTCAAGGTACAACATGACCAACTTCTCACATTGGGTCCTATTGTTTGTAGCAACTAGTTAAGCCGGTCGGTTCCGGGTAGGTTTACGCTACAAACTCAACCCAACCTCGAGTTGGTCACACTTATCTTTTCTAAGTGTCATGTCCATCATGTTTCCAAAACATGTTACAAGTTTTCAGGCATTTGGGTAGACCTAACTTAATAGGTAAATTCCCAAAGGGTAGACCTAACTTAATAGGTAAATTCCCAAGCTTATGTTTTTATGTCTTTTAAGTTTACCCAACCCCAAACGCAATCCCATCGCTTACATATCGCAATAGCGCATAAAGGATAGAAAGAGGGAACTTGGCATAATCATGACATAAAGGTGTTGAAGCCACAAGTTTAACATGGTGGCATATGAAATGTACATATGTTCATATACTTGCATATTACATTTTTAGGCCTAAAAAGCATGCATAAAACCAAACTTAACATATTGGTGATACATGGTGATAAATGACATGTAGAAATGGCCATAAGTTCGCATTTAGCCTCACATGCAAGTTATCATAAGAGATATGATAACTTACATGTTGCCAAAATGCAACCTTTAGCATAAAGCTTGAAGCTTTAAGCTCATAAACCCAAGATAAGCTTGCATAACATGATAACATGAACAAAAGGATCAACCCAAACTTTCATACATATCTTGCATATCATATGACAAACTTGCATATCAAACTTGCAAATCATAACTTGATGAACTTGCATAACACATCATAGTAAACTTGCATAACACATCATAGTAAACTTGCATAACACATCATAGTAAACTTGCATATCACATCATAGTAAACTTGCATATCATAATGATCAAACACAACTTGCATCATTCATTAACTTTAGAGTTTAAGTATGAAAGTAGAAAAGGGCTTACAATGCTTATGAAGACTCAAATGAGTATAAGCAAATATAAGATTGAGACAAAGCCCTTATGCACTCAAATGAACCCAAAATGCAAGCTCCAAATCAATAAAAAACCCTTGCTTTATGATGCAAATATAGAAACTTGACTTGAATGCAAGCTAATGATGCTTATATAAGCTTGAAAACACTTGTATGCATGGAAAATCTCATAGAGATTCATTTAGGAATTTTATGAAGAGAGTGGAGGCCATGAGAGGATTGATTTTGCCATAGTTTAGTTGTAGGATTGATTAATGATGATTTAGGGTTAGGTTAGGGCCTTATTTATAGAGATTAGGACTAGTTTCAACCCTAGGATTAAACCCTAGTTCCAATCTCAGCCCTCAAAACCGAATCTGGCCCCCAAGCTCAACACAAACCCAAAATGGTGCACCAGGCAAAACTGCCCGGCTAGACCAAGTCGACAGCCCAGTCGACAGGGCTGTCGACTTGGGTCCAACCAAGTCGACTCCCAAGTCGACAGGGCTGTCGACTTGGGTACTCTGGCGGGAATTTTCCCGCCTGGCCCAATCTTACCCAATTTTCCAAATTCAAACTTGAAATCTGTTTTTACTTTGAAATTTTCTGAAAACTTCGTTGGGCCTTAATCGGGTCATACGGACTCCGATTTTCGAAAACTCGGACTCTATTTCGCGTATTTTTCCGAGACGAACGCAATGGCATAGCCCATTTTCCTTGATTCAGATTTTTGAATTAAATTCTGCATCGATTTACGTTATAACAGCTTATTGAAAATACGGGTTGTTACATTCTCCCCTCCTTAAAGGATTTCGTCCCCGAAATCTTCAAGTTAGGAAGAACGTATCCTACCATCCAACATCCATCTACTCAAAACATCATCCACGAGCAATCATTGTCCTTACAAGATTCTAAATGTTGTATGAACATATGCAAAGGTGTGTGTATATGTACTTATCTAATGCAAATATCATCAATGCAAATTATGTTAGTGAAATGAATCCATATGTATGCAATTCCTAACATAATGTATAACATCTATATGTGTGCACATCACATAAATCCATATGCAACATCCATGTGATAACACAAAAATTTTCATCCATGAATAAGCATAAACACTCATGCATATGCAATATGAGGAATGTGTGAGCCGATCTAGTGCCTAACGTGTATAATGCATCCACGAGTAACCACTTGCAAACACTTGCAACCACTTGCAAACATCAAGCATAACATGTTTCAAACACATGTTTCATCCAAAGGGTTTCTACCTAAGGTTCTCATGACAAGATTAACACGATAAACTAGATAAACATGGATAGCAAAGAGAAAGATATGCTAACAAAGAAAAGAGATTGAGAGTGTACCCTCAAAAAGGAATGGATAAAGCCCACGCATCTTCTCCTCGGTTTCCCAAGTTGCGTCTTCTTCGGCTTCACCCCATTGAACCTTCACCAACTTGACCTCTCGATTCCTTAGCTTCTTGGTCTCCGTCCCGAAGATATGAATCGGAGCTCTCCTCATGGTAGCCTCTTTCTCCACTTCCACATCTTTCAGAACACTTGGCTCAACAACCTCTGCTGATTCATGTAAACACTTCCGGAGATGCGAGACATGAAAAACATCGTGTACTCCGGCAAGCTTCTCGGGCAACTCCACTCTATAAGCCATCTGCCCGATCCTCTCTATAATAGGGAATGGTCCAACAAACCTTGGTGCTAACTTCCCAACGGCTCCAAATCGGACCACATTCCGCAAAGGAGAAACCTTCACGAAAACCATATCCCCAACATCAAACTCCAAATCAGTTCTTCGCTTATCAGCATAGGATTTCTGTCGGTCTTGGGCCGCTTTCATCCGTCTCCGAATCAACTCGACCTTCTCGGATGTATCTCTGATCAGATCAGGGCCAAGTATAAGCTTATCTGTAGTCCCCCACCAACATGTAGGCGACTTGCACGGCCTCCCATATAAAGCTTCAAATGGTGCCATCCCTATGCTTGCCTGATAACTGTTATTATATGCAAACTCAACAAGAGGAAGATGGTCTTCCCAAGTACCACCAAAATCCAGAATACAAAGCCTCAACAGATGCTCGAGTACCCTATTCACCCTTTCGGTTTGACCGTCCGTCTGTGGGTGATAAGCCGTACTTAGATTCAACCTCGTGCCCATAGTTTCTTGCAAGCTATTCCAGAATTGACTTGTAAAGATTGGGTCACGGTCACTGACAATACTAGAAGGGACTCCATGTAGTCTCACAATCTCACGAAGATATACAGACGCTAGCCAAGATGTGGTCCTCTTGCTCTTCACCGGAATGAAATGAGCACTCTTCGTAAGTCTATCCACAATAACCCAAATGCTTGTATTCCCTTTCCTTGACCTTGGTAGCCCATCGATAAAATCCATGGAAATACTCTCCCACTTCCATAGTGGAACGTCTAGAGGATGCAATAGCCCACCGGGCTTCTTCGACTCGGCCTTAACTTGCTGGCAAATGATACATCTAGAGACAAACTCTGCCACATCCTTCTTCATCCCAGGCCAAAAGAAAATGCGCTTCATATCTTTATACATCTTATCTCCGCCCGGATGTATAGTCAACTTAGAGCGATGCGATTCCTCAAGAACTTTTCTTACTAAATCTTCTACCATTGGAACACATAACCTTCCGTCTCTCCTCAGCCAACCCTTGTCATCAATAGAATATCGAGCGAGATGACTAGACATCTCTCCTCGAATCAGCTTATCCATAATCTCAACTATCTGAGGGTCTTCTCTCTGCGAAGCCCCAACTTGATCAACAAGGGTAGGTCTGAGTTCCAGAGATGCTAAAGAACCGGTCATCGACTCAACCGCCAAAGAGAAATCAAAGGTTGCCACATACTCTAAATTCTTCATCTCAACAAATAGAGGACTTAGGGTCAACCTTCTTCTACTCAATGCATCTACTACCACATTCCCCTTGCCAGGGGTATAAGCTATCTCAAAATCATAGGACGCCAAGAATTCCGTCCATCTTTGTTGCCTCAGATTCAGATCCTTCTGAGAAAAGAGATACTTCAATGACTTGTGATCGGTATAAAGCTCAAATCTTTCTCCCAGAAGATAATGGCGCCAAGCCTTGAGTGCATATACTATTGCTGCCAACTATAAGTCATGAGTGGGATAATTCTTCTCATGTACTTTGAGTTGTCTACCGCCAAAGCATATCACCCTTCCTTCTTGCATAAGAACAGCTCCTAACCCCGTGCCACATGCATCGGTGTATACTGTAAATAACTTCCCTCCATCGGGCAAAGCTAGAACAGGTGCTGATGTGAGAGCTCTCTTGAGCTTCTGAAAAGCAAGCTCGCATTCTATGCTCCAAGCAAAAACTAAATTCTTCTTCGTCAATTTAGTGAGAGGAGCGGAAATCTTCATGAAGTCCTTGATGAACTTACGGTAAAAGCCTGCAAGACCTAGAAAACTTCTCACTTCGGTTGCATTCCTTGGAGTCTTCCAATCCTGAACTGCAACTACCTTAGCGGGATCCACCGCTAAGCCTTGCTTAGATACTATATGCCCAAGGAATCTAACTTCCCTTCTCCAAAAGTGACACTTGGAGAACTTGGCCTTCAACTGATGCGCTCTAAGCGTATCCATCACCTCCATGAGATGCCTTGCGTGCTCTTCCTCATCCTTAGAGAAGATCATAATATCATCTACGAAGACCACGAAAAACTTGTTCAAGAACTCCCTGAACACCCTACTCATCAAGTCCACGAAATATGCGGGTGCATTAGTCAAGCCGAACGGCATGACAAGCCATTCGAAGAATCCATCTGGAGTCCTGAACGCAGTCTTGTCTATACTATCTTCAGCTACCCTGAGCTGATGGAATCCAGTAGCAAGATCAAGCTGAGAGAAAACAGAAGCACCGACAAGCTGGTCAAAGAGATCATCAATCCTCGGTAACGGGTGTCTGTTCTTCTTAGTCAGCTTATTCAACTCTCGATAGTCAACACAAAGTCGGAGAGAACCATCTGCCTTGGTAGCAAATACCACAGGCGCTCCACATTCAGATATACTTCATCTAATGAAGTTCTTCTCAAGCAAATCCTTCACTTGCTTACTTAGCTCCCGCCTTTCACGCGGAGCCATGTGCCGAGCGGGCAAAGAAACCGGCTTTGCATTATCCACCAGATAAATGCGGAAATCAATCTCTCGCTTAGGGGGCAACCCCCTAACTTCATCGAAAACATCCGGATACTCTCGAACCACTCTCACAGACTGAAGAGTTTCCATTGACGAGTCGAGTGATTCAAGATAGCACAACATGACGGGACCTCTCGGATCACAAGAAATCTCTAGGGTGTTTCCGAGGCGAGTCACGAGCCTCACAACCCTATGCTCACAATCAAGGATGGCTCCATATCTGGACAACCAATCCATCCCCAATATCAATCCGTATCCCCTAAAGCCAAGAACATAAGCACTACACAAGAACTCTACACTCAGTATAGATATCCTCAAATCCCCACATATCATAGATAGATGGGCGGAACCCCCAATAGGATTTGAGACACAAACGGGATCCTCCACCAAGCTAGTACTAAGGTGCAAACTATCAACAAGATCAGATGAGATAAAGCTATGCGATGCACCAGAATCAAACAAGGTATGAACTGGAAAATCAGAAATATATACAAGGCTCTCAACAGAAATACTACCTCGATCGGGAACTGGAGCGACATTGAGAGCATGAACTTGCCCTCCTGAAGGTCCAGCACGCTGAGTCTGACCCTGGCCTTGCCCTTGCTTCTTCGGGCAATCCTTACTGAAATGTCCAGTCTCACCGCAGAAAAAGCATTCACCATTCTTCCTTTTCCTCTTCTTACAATCCTTAATAAGATGCCCAACTGAACCGCAATAATGGCACTTCCCCTTGTTGTTCTTGCCCTTGTTGTTGTTCCCCTTGTTGCCTTGACTCTTGTTCTTGTTCTGATTGCCTTGACTGCTTTGACCACTTGGATTACCCTGATTTCCTTTTCCCTGGGAATCAGTCTTCTTAGCTTGAGTATCATTCATCTTGGTCTCTTTCTTGACATCTCCCTGAAGTAACGCCATATCAACCAAACTCTCAAACGTGGCCCCATGGGGAATATGTGACATAGCCAATCCCTGCAACGACTCATTCAATCCTCTAGCAAAACGAAGAGCCTTCTTCTGAGGAGTATTCACCATATCCAAGCCAAAACGAGCTAACTGATTGAACTTGTTCACATATTCTTTGATAGACATATCTCCTTGTTTCAAAGTTATGAACCTCTCCATTTGCAGATTCTCCTCAGCAGAAGATAGAAACTTAAGCATGAACCTTGCCCTGAAATCGGCCCAAGTCTCAACAGGCCTAGTACCATTGGTGACTTCCCACCAATAAGCGGCTTCATCCTTCATAAGCCAAACCGCCAACAAGATCTTCCTCTAATCATCTAACCCAAAGATAGCAAATAAATCCTCGGTCTCTTTCAACCAATTTCTGGCCTCTACAAAAGTCTCAGTGCCTTGAAAGCTCTTGCCACCCATTGCTTTGAAATCTTTGCAAGTCTTTGCAAAGTCAGCTTGAGGATGCTGAGGGGGAGGAGGAAGAGGAACCTCAGCGACAGGAGGAGGAGGAACATTAACTACTGGAGGAGGAGGAGGAACATTAACTACTGGAGGAGGAGGAGGAACATTAACTACTGGAGGAGGAGGAGGAACATCTGCGGGGCCGGCTTCGGTCGCCCTAGCCTCCAAAAGTCTCCTATACCAAACAGGTACGTGTACTCCCTCCGGAATAGCAAAGTTATCGGCCATACTGAAAACGAAAAAAAAAACAGATTCAGAATGGAGAAAAACGAAGGAATTTTGCTAATGGCTTTTTGGGGAATAGCCTTTAAAATAAACTAGACTTTTCTTTGGAAAATACTTTATACTTGGTTTTGAAAATAGTTTTCCAAAAGTTTTCTAAAACCCTTTTTGTTCCTTCTCGTAAACCATATGCTCTGATACCAAATGCAATACCCCACCTCCTCCAGGGTGGCTCTTGCAAGCACTCTGACTTTGGAGGGGCGTTTGAATCAGGTAAACATGCATAATGATATATCAAGGCAGAACAAGAACATATGTATATATGTAAACAGAGTAAATAACATAGATAAAACAGCGGAAGATTTCAAACCATTTCAAAACAAGTCTGGTACAACATAATGTCAATTTTCCAAATACACAAGTCTAGATAAAAACAACATTACTGAAAAACTGAAATACATAAGTACTATCCCCAAAATAAGTGATAACCATAGCTAGCTTTATGTCGAAACCGTACATGAGCTGAAATCCCACAAGCAAGCAATCCGAAATCCAAGCTAAGCTCCAACGTTCCCACCCTGAGAACCTGGGGGGGGGGGGACGGAAGAAAAGAGGCGAAAGAAAACAGGTCAGTCAAAAAGACTGAGTAAGCCCTACTACAATCAATGTAAACTGATAAAGTTAACTGGCATGATGAAAGCTGAGATGAACATAAGGATAACTACATACTAGCATGATGATTAACTAACAAGGTAGATAAAGGTGTCATCTCATAATCAGGATTAAGGTTTTGCACCAAAGGTGTACTAGCAAACAAACATGACTTGAATAAACAAGTATTGATCCCTTGGCCCAAGCTTTGGCCCAATAACATGAAGTGACCCTCATACGAGGTCCAACCAAACGGTCTAGTCGATCGGCTCCCTATAAGCCTAACTCGTCACGTGTTGGTGTCAATGCGGCCCAAACATAATTGTAGTCAGACTATGCCGGGTCTCCCGTCGGGTGTATCAAGCCCTAGGGTGGCAACCCCTGGACACCATAAACATGCGTGCACAGTCTCGATCTACTGGTACCCGTGCATGCTTTCCCCGGCTTCGGACTATGTGCACGACCATAAGTCCACCCGGAACTACACCGGCGTACCACTCTACCGTCGCTTTTGGTCGCTTACCTCCAGTTCAGTAATCGTGCCCCCACCCTAGCCTAGTCCCTAGGGTCATGATGATACAAACTTGGGATTACTGCTGGAGTGGACCCCCATTGCTAGGATTTTCTTGTGGGTTAAGTACGGTTTAACCCTCTTGCTAATCATGGATTAACTTGATTAAGTGTAACGATGAGTTCACGACTTAACCCCGATTAATCTACCAAGCCCAAATTGATTAAGTATTAAGTGGACCATGACTTAACCCTAATCACGAGGCATTAATTAATTTAATGCGCCTTAACCTCTCACATTAGACCTTGTTGTGGTTACTAGTTAAGCCGGGCGGGTCCGGGTAGCTTTACACCACAACTTGGTCTAACCTCGGGTTCAAGGTACAACATGACCAACTTCTCACATTGGGTCCTATTGTTTGTAGCAACTAGTTAAGCCGGTCGGTTCCGGGTAGGTTTACGCTACAAACTCAACCCAACCTCGAGTTGGTCACACTTATCTTTTCTAAGTGTCATGTCCATCATGTTTCCAAAACATGTTACAAGATTTCAAGCATTTGGGTAGACCTAACTTAATAGGTAAATTCCCAAAGGGTAGACCTAACTTAATAGGTAAACTCCCAAGCTTATGTTTTTATGTCATTTAAGTTTACCCAACCCCAAACGCAATCCCATCGCTTACATATCGCAATAGCGCATAAAGGATAGAAAGAGGGAACTTGGCATAATCATGACATAAAGGTGTTGAAGCCACAAGTTTAACATGGTGGCATATGAAATGTGCATATGTTCATATACTTGCATATTACATTTTTAGGCCTCAAAAGCATGCATAAAACCAAACTTAACATATTGGTGATACATGGTGATAAATGACATGTAGAAATGGCCATAAGTTCGCATTTAGCCTCACATGCAAGTTATCATAAGAGATATGATAACTTACATGTTGCCAAAATGCAACCTTTAGCATAAAGCTTGAAGCTTTAAGCTCATAAACCCAAGATAAGCTTGCATAACATGATAACATGAAAAAAAGGATCAACCCAAACTTGCATACATATCTTGCATATCATATGACAAACTTGCATATCAAACTTGCAAATCATAACTTGATGAACTTGCATAACACATCATAGTAAACTTGCATAACACATCATAGTAAACTTGCATATCACATCATAGTAAACTTGCATATCATAATGATCAAACACAACTTGCATCATTCATTAACTTTAGAGTTTAAGTCTGAAAGTAGAAAAGGGCTTACAATGCTTATGAAGACTCAAATGAGTATAAGCAAATATAAGATTGAGACAAAGCCCTTATGCACTCAAATGAACCCAAAATGCAAGCTTCAAATCAATAAAAACCCTTGCTTTATGATGCAAATACAGAAACTTGACTTGAATGCAAGCTAATGATGCTCATACAAGCTTGAAAACACTTGTATGCATGGAAAATCTCATAGAGATTTATTTAGGAATTTTATGAAGAGAGTGGAGGCCATGAGAGGATTGATTTTGCCATAGTTTAGTTGTAGGATTGATTAATGATGATTTAGGGTTAGGTTAGGGCCTTATTTATAGAGATTAGGACTAGTTTCAACCCTAGGATTAAACCCTAGTTCCAATCTCAGCCCTCAAAACCGAATCTGGCCCCCAAGCTCAACACAAACCCAAAATGGTGCACCAGGCAAAACTGCCCGGCTGGACCAAGTCGACAGGGCTGTCGACTTGGGTCCAACCAAGTCGACTCCCAAGTCGACAGGGCTGTCGACTTGGGTACTCTGGCGGGAATTTTCCCGCCTGGCCCAATCTTACCCAATTTTCCAAATTCAAACTTGAATTTGAAATCTGTTTTTACTTTGAAATTTTCTGAAAACTTCGTTGGGCCTTAATCGGGTCATACGGACTCCGATTTTCGAAAACTCGGACTCTATTTCGCGTATTTTTCCGAGACGAACGCAATGGCATAGCCCGTTTCCCTTGATTCAGATTTTTGAATTAAATTCTGCCTCGATTTACGTTATAACAGGTTATTGAAAATACGGGTTGTTACAGACACTATCATAATAGCGTATTATCTATGTATGTATTAGTTAACGGATCCTCGAGAGATAGAAAAATCCCGTAATATCTCCTGAGTTACTGCATCCATGTTACTGATGTTTTATTCGTATTTTGATTTGACTAATATGAGATGATTTAGTGCTGATCCGAGTGTTTGTTGTGTTTTCTTTTTATGCAATACGCTCGGGTCAGCAGAAGTTGCAGTTAGCGAAGAGGGCAATAGCTTGGAGGATGAAGACGAGGATTTGGTATATATATATATATATATCAAGTATAAGTATTTCCGCTGCTTATTATGTACATCCGTATGTATATGTAACTCCGATAATCATTGAATGTTATAACCACAGTATACATTTCAACTGCTTTTTAACTGCTATTTGTTTATTATATGTTGTCCTTCCGCTGTGAGATTCTGTTATTGTTTTTCTCTTCTTTCTTTCTTTTCTCCTTTTCCCAATAACTACCTGCATTTGCGATTTGTTTGGGTCGACATGTATGGCTTATTGTCGATTTTAAACGGTCGAAAATATGGGTCGTTACAACAAGCATCGTGTTGCATCACTAGGTACAATGGGTTTGAAAGCTAATGCTTTCCAATCCATTATCAATGTTGTTAATACATCCAATTCTAGTACAACTCCTATTGTCACTAAATCCGGTGCTTCAGCAACTTTATCTTCTACACTCTCAAAATCTTCCCCTTACCATAACTTGAAACCTCCCTCGTACCTTCAACTACCACCACCAAATTTAACAGGATCAGGTCTGACTTTCCCTGTTGTTGACACTGCTCTCCTATCCACTGCGAAGCCCACATGCTCGCTTACATCATCTCAATATAAGGCTAAAAAACTGAATGGAAAGTTTTGGGCAGATGATGATCTTGATGAAGGGAATGACTACGGCCCAGAGGATGTGTTGTCTCTTGGTAATAAACTGAAAACTTCTCGATGGTATACGCAGAAAAATCCAATGTATGATCCTTCTCTCACTTGATGTGATACTATTGTGCTTTCATCTATAGGTTTTGTATAATCTTGGCACTACTAGAATTTTGGTGAATGCTTATTATTTCTCCTTGTCGTTGTTCATTGGTCACTTGCATCCAACCAGTTACACTCTCGGTCTAGTTTGGTGCTACTGACTTGGTTGCCAGTGTAATGCTAACGCATTGTAGCTTGGTGAAGATACGCAGCACTTAAGATGGTGTTTGCATTGCAGTGGCGGTTGTTGAACTTTTTTTAACAAAATTAACATAAAGAAGGGAAAAGAAACTATTACACTAGAACATGCATTAGACCAGTTCTGTAATGGTGCATGCTTTCTTGGATCTTTTTGGGATCACATTCTTGGTTATTGGAAAGCAAGCTAGGAGATTTCAGATATAGTGAAGTTTATAACATATGAGAAGCTTATAGAAGACACTGCAAGTGCATTAAGAAAATTGGCAGATCGAGTTCATAGGGTATCCCTTTACAGTGGAAGAGGATAAACAAAATTTGGTGGACGAAATCATCAATTTGTGTGCATTTGATTGTTTCAGCAATCTGGAGGTGAACAAAACAGGATCACTAGAATCTGTAGGTATTGGAAATAGCATTTTTTTAGGCGTGGAAAAATTGGCGACTGGGTGAACCATCTCACACCTGAATGGCCAAGAGATTGGACGATATAACTCTGCATAAGTTTAATGGCACTGGATTTCTAAACTAAGAGCACTCCCAACAACGTTGAAATTAGGTCAAAACGGTGAAGAATGTGAAAGCTCGCGCTGCAATAGTGAGAGGAAGAGCATCAGTTGAAATTTCAAATGGTGGGTATCGCCATTTGGAATTAAGAGCGGCAATCATTACAAGGTTAAGTGAAAACCGTATATAAGTTGAATGGTTTTCAAAAAACCGTTTTAACGTATGAACGGTTTTCTGAAAACCGTTTAACTTATATATGGTATTTGCCAAAATGTTTTATTATTGTTTGGTTTTTATTTATCCATAATGCTATGAAGCGATAAATTATTTATGTATGAAATTTTCTTAGTATTTAATTTTTTTTCTATGTTTTTGGTTTTTATTTTTTTCGGTTTTTCATTGTATAAGTAAATTTTTTGGCTTCGAATTGTTTATGTTAATAGGTTTCTACTTGTTTATGTAAATTGGTTTCTAATTTTTTGGTTAATTATTTTTTATAGTTTTAAAATAGTGTCTACAGCAAAGACTTATTTTTTTAATAGTTTGGTATATGATTGTTTTAAATAGTTTTACATTTGATTTTTTAAATAGTTGTAAATTTGTTTTTATATAGTTGCCTCCATTTATTTAGTTTAACAATTGTAAATTTTTTTGTTTTCTTTTTTTAAGGCTTATAATTGTTTTGATATCAAAGAATTACCCCAACCCTTCTTCGTTTTTTTCTTGTACTTAAATTATATACATATATAATTTTGTTTTAAATTTTCCGTTTTCCTGTAGCATTGTAAAAAAAATTAGTTTGACAACTTGCAATTGATATAACAGACGTTAACGACGAAATAGGTACTAAAACTTATGGTACAAAAGATGTTAATTATAACATCACCAATAAAACGTAGGATACAAGAAATATCAACTAGGAATTTGCTACTAAAACATAGGATACAATAGTTATTAACTAGGGAAATAAGTACGCAACCACACTACATGTTACGCTCAATCTGAAGGGATTCTAAAGAGGTTCTAGGTCGCCTAATCTCTTGTTCTAACTCATTGGCATAAGAAATACCCCTCGGACATAAACAATCATCAATCCATTCAAAGTAATTGCATCTGTTCGGCCATAATGAGCATAACTAGATCCTATGACCAATATTTTCTCCGTCCGCCCTTACCACAACCTCCACCACATAACCACCGTGGCAAAAAAGGGGATATGAGTTAACCTCCTACTCGTTAGGAGCCTGGTTAACTGAAGCCCCTCATACCTCTTGTTCATATGGAGGCTGAACTATCGAGAATTGATCTATCACATCCATAGTCGGAGGGTAAGTGAAAGTAGCCGCTCGTACGTGTTGTTCATATATAGGTTAAACTACTTGATGACCAAAATTTGGAACAAGATCAATGGGTTGTTGAAGCTTCGATCGGCCCAGATCTGGGTACTCACGACGCATGTCCTCATAGTGCTGCTCTTGATATTCAATATTCCAATCATATCTGTTCTTGGACTTTCTGGCAGACGTTGAGCTAAGTTTTGATCCCAGTTAGAATACATTGATGAGGGCCATGAAGGCATATTTTTTGAGATGAAAAGTTCTGTATAAATAAGAACTAGTTTGAGTACAGAATTGTGAGAATATACCTTAGATATATATAGGGGAAATATGTGGAGTGAATAAAACCAACTATGATTTGATCGGTCACTGTTACGCCTGGCTTTATACTATAGTGAACCTTCTTTACATACTAACCTGCACTGCTATGCCTGACGTTATACTGTAGCGAATCTGCTTTACGTACTGGCCTGCGCTGCTACACTTGACGTTATACTATAGCGAATCTTCTTTATGTACCGGGGTGATGTAATCAGTTATTGTTTAAGATACGATTTCCAAAGCTTTTGATTGATTTACTAAACCGAGGATGACCCAAGATTAAAATTAAACCAAAGACGACCCACACGATACATTCAAGACACAACAAGTTTATGTAGTTTGTTTAAGTCACTTAAATAATACAAACATACATAAACGTTCGATACGCCAAATTACGGAATATAGCATACAAGCATTGTTCTACACAACACGTAACTATGGCCCAAATACAACATACATTTGAATAGAAGCATTGAACTACGACCCAGTAAACCTTACGACCTGTAGTTTCTGGGCAAACCGTAACACCCATGAAGCATTTCATCCTTTACTGCAACATTCATTCTTTCCAAGCGACTAGCCTCAACTTGCATATCAAGTGCGTATTGCACACCCCTCTCTGTCAAAGGTGTATCTATCCATGAAAAAAAACTCACAACTTTGCAATCCTCGGCTATTTTGTGCATCAATGTATGCCTTGCAATCGTAAAAGTGGAGACCTGCATTCGTTTGGCTTTTAGAAACAAGGACATTACATTCAACTCTAAAATAGCATAGGACTGAACGACCTGTCATGCTAGAGCTTGACCTATCTGGTTTTTGTCATGCAATTACTTCTCTCAACCTAGCATTGAGGGATTTTTGAATTGGTCTGATTCATTGTATGGCAACGTTTGGTTGTGTGGCACTAAAGAGTTCGGACTCCGCTTCTACAATCTCCACCCGGACTCCACTTCCGTAGTCGCCATCTTTTGCTGGTTGCTTATTACATTTATACTCATCGTACATTTGAACCATGGTTTCGTCATCGAGCTCCCAATTAGCCATTTTTGGTAGGTGAAAGTTGAAAACAGGAAATAAAAGAGATATTATGACCAAAACTAATGAGCGGAGGTAGAGCGGCTGGATCCTCTTTAATAATCCATCTTTAATCATTTCATTCAAGCAAGAGAACATGGCTACAGTGTACTTGACAATGACATTACACTGATTCCACTTTTCCTATTTTGTCTCCAAGCCACTACGGTTTCCAATAGAGACCAAAGTGTGGAATCCAAGAGAAACGAGATCGGGTTGTCCAAGAATTGAGTGCCATTACATAACAATAAGATGATATACGAGAATGTAATAGCAAATGCCATAACAACGCAATCCAATTGCGACCCATTACGGAGATATGAAATGGTATACTGGATTGTATGCTACTTTACGGTAAAATGTAAACTACTTTGTAACAGCTACAAATAGATGAATACTGGAAGAGTGTAACGTATCCATTTTGGAAACATAACAATGCGTCACAATAAATTATGAATCAAACATAATAATACATAAAAAAAAGCATTACATTAACAAACAATTAGTTAAGCCGTAGTACTGAGCTAGTCCGTTCACATACCCAGAACTATACATATAATTACATTAGCAAGTACATACGAAAAAAAAATATTAGCATCTAAAACTTCATGATACATGTCTTGATTTCAAACTTGAAACATCTCTTCAAACTTCAGTCCAAGTCCTCAAGGCCCCAAATGTAAATCCCACTTCCTTTCTTCTTACTTTTTCCCTTATATAGGGATTTCACGTTGCTGACTATGCCGTTGCGCTTCTACTTACCTTTGTCCAAGCACTTACCTGAACATACATAAATTATAATGTAACCAATCCAACTTCCGAAATGAATGCTTTTTTATCAAGTGAAACTATAATTTAACTTTGTGTGGATTTTTAATTTATACAAGTTAAATTACACTTTGTTAATAATTTAATGTATAGAAATTAAAATTTTCAAGTTTATAAATTATTAAAGTTTAAGTATATGTGAATATAAATAACTTATACCACTTAACTAATTTTATACCTTAGTAAATATAATTAAATTTATACTAGTTATTCAAATTTATACTTTGTAATTTATACTTTGCAATTTTATTGTCTACACCTAGTTATTGAAATTAATAATTTACAAATGAACATGAAGTTAAAGTAGGCTGTTAAAATCAAAAATAAAATTAATACATACCCGACATGGATGATGATGTGGCTGAACCTTTAAGTTTAACACCGTATTTATTAGTACGTACACCACTAGCTTCGCATCCTTGATCGTCGTTGTTATCGTCGTTTTCATCGTCCTCTGCTTCAGTCTCTTCCTCATCACCCTCGTCCTCCTCCTCGTCTTCTTCATTTTCATCATCCTCTTATTCTTCTTCTGCTTCCAGCTGTACAAGCGTCTTTCTTTTTTTCTGGGAGTTTGATCGACATGTTCATTTAGTCTCCATATCCAATGCAGGTTCCGTAATAATCTCCATGTTATGTGCAAATTTCATGAACAATCACAATATGCATATACAAAATACCAATCATACAAATATAAAACATTTATTACAAAAACTAAATTAATAACTTACAAATGAATATGCAGTTTTGTTAATCCTATTCAATCCCCCTTCATAATACTTCGATTGTTGCAAAGCTAATTGACGCATATCCATATTCAATTCCCATTAACTATCAACAGTGTAATGGGAAGAAACCGGCAGTATATCCATCAAATGTGGAATGGGTAATGGATCTTGTCTTGTCCATTGCATTTTCCATCCAGGATCCTCTGCCCAATCACTTTGTTGGGGGTTGTTAGTAAAACTGAGATGCATAATTAACCTCTAAAGATTTGACTATGGGTGCTTCAATACCTGCATTCAAAGCAGAAGGGCCAAAAAAATCCATATTACCAATACACACTGAAGCATCTAGTAATGGACAAACATCTCTGCTAATTGAATGCCAATATGTGTTGTAATCCATGTCTGGATCTTGATATATATATTGTTGACAGTCATCTTGGTATAAGACTTGTTGCATCTTTGCATAAGTTGAATATGTCATCCTGCGGGTCATGTGCAAGGGAGGATCCATAGGAATAGTCGCTCATCCTTTAAGCTGCCACATGCACCTCTCTCCTAAAAACATCTCAAAAAAATTACTAGGTGGAACAATCAAAAGCAACCATTTCATTGATAGATTGCATGCATGGACAACCGCTGCAAAAGTAAATGCAGTTGAATCTTGCCATGGATTCCAGTTTATATGGGTTGCATGTCGATGATCAATAGGATACCGTGTTCCAGAAACAAATGAGCTGAAGTATCATGAGTAATGAGTCTTTTTTTCTTTCTTCCATGCTGTAACACCCAACCTCTGCTAGGGTCACTCACAAAGGGAATGCACTAGTTTTGGTGGAGTATTATCTAGGTAAACATACAAAGAGATATCACAAGGCAGAACATAAATAAAGCAGCGGTAGAAATTAAAAACCAAATTTTTATTACTTTCAAGAAAAGAGTCAAAACCCCATATATCCAAGGTACAAATTATTCCATTACATCAAGTTCCAAATAAAGAAGCATAAACTTAAGATAACAAAAGTAAATTATTCCCCATAAATAGCAGAAGCAGCCATAGCATAGCTCAAGACCAAACCATACATGAGCTGTCAGAATGCAAGCTAAATCCACGCTAAGAGTTAGTGTTTCCTCCATGAGAACCTTGGGGGGGGGAGGGACGAAAGAAAAAGAGGCGGAAGGAAAAGGGTCAGTCATAAGACTGGTAAGCCCTAGTGACTTTCAGTATAAAAACTAGTAAAGGTAGTATGACATGTGAAAACTGGAATTAAACATAAGGATGATAACAGGACTAGTATGACAATTAAGATAACAAGATAAGTCAAGTCTAGCATCGCATATTCAAGGTTCGCCGCACCAACTATACTAGTATTCTAACCCATGTCAAGTATTAATCATGAAATGATCCCTTGGCCCAGTATCACGAAGTGACCCATTACGGGGTCCTACGGTACGATCTACTAATCGATCGGCTCCCTATAATGTAACAACCCTGAATTTTAGGGCCAATTTAAAATTTATTTTAAGTAATTTTAATGAGTTTTTGATATTTAAAATAATTTATTTAGAATAAAAATGATTAAGAGTTGATTTAAATTGAAGTTAGAATGAATAATTTAATTTTGATTATAAAAAGGAATTAGAAATAGCGCGGTAGTTTGAAAAGTCAAACTTAAACTTTGACTGAACATACAAGATGCAAAATTTAACGAATTTTAGTGAAACCAAAAATATTAGAATCTATTTAAAAATATCTTTCTAATGAATCCGAAAAATTGAAATTTCATAGCGGGAATCAAATGTTATGCCCAGTTTAAAATTTAAAAAGGTCGCTAGAAAATTTATAAAGCTCAAAAATGCTACTTTTTGTATATGAAGGAATTTGGACTCGAAACCACTTCCATTGAGTTCAGAATGATGTTTCTACACTGAAAAATAGTAAAAACTTATATATTTCGAGTTTCGGAAATTATTGGTATAAAAATGTATTTTTAATATTAAATATATACGCCTTGAAAATAGCCATTTTTCAAACGACCTCTGTTTGCGACGAAACCACTTTTGTTGGATTCGGAATGTCAAAATATAGTTAAGTTTAATTTTTCATAATTTTTAGAATTAATTTGTGGCCATGGAAAAAAGATTTCAGTTTTGTCAATTTCGGTCAATTTTAATCGACTTGAAAATAGTCATTTTTCAAATAGGCTTAGAATTCAACGAAAATAATTTTGTTGGATTCGTATCGTCAAAACATAGCCAGAAATGTTTTTTTGGAAATTTTTAAAGTTAAATTGTGGCCCTGGTGAATTTTTATATACGTTTGAATATTAAAATAAAAGAATAATTTTAAATCTGAAAAACGGGGGCTGAGATGACCTTTTGGGCCTGCGGGACATAGTTAGATGGATCCGGAATTGAGGTTATTAGTTAGGAAACACAGTCGTTGGGCCGAAAACGGAGTAAGTGGGTAAATGGACCTTTATTGGATAATTATATAATAACATAATTAAATAATAATATCAATAAGTAGCAAAGTACGGGCTCTCTTCTTCCCCATCGTTCTACAGCCGCACACACAACCCGTGGCCGAAAATTTTCCCTCTCCAAATTCTCCCAATCCACAAAGAATTAGCTCAGGCCGTAGTACAACTTTTTGAAGCTCTTCTCACTCTCTTTAATCTCCAACAAGTTTCATCCATTTTCATCGACCGTAGGCGAAGAACGAGCACCGCCAACTCGCGGCCTTGGCACCCAAATCGCACCATCCATGTGCCACCATCCATCACCCTATTTTTTGAGCTTGTATATCTCTCGTAGCCGGTCGTTTTGTCGCAAACCGTTCGCAAAACCAACAACTACAGAGAGAGAAATCTTGATCCAAAGATTTGAATAAAACTAAAAAGAAGGTATGAACATTTCAGAATTTGCCACGCTTTTAGATGTGGAAACTGCAGTTGTAAAAAGTCAATTTTTAATTTATACATATGAAATTCAAATTTAAATCTTTCAGATCCGAAATCGCCATGACTTCGAACACGAGATCTGACCGAGTTTGGACCTTCATTTCAGTCCCAAGCAATGTGAGAATTTATTTTTAATTAAATTTAATTAATTTAATTAATTTAATTATTATTCTAGCGTTATGTGAAGTTTAAATGGTAAATATCATGCTTACGATACAGATCTATTTTGTTTTGTCATATTTGATGATGGTTGGTACGTGTTTGTGATGGATAGTTTAGATCCGTATGATTATCACTTCTTATGTAATCACTTGTGTTGATTTGGATTGATCTACTTTATCAATTCAAAATAATAGGAACATGATTATCACCTCGTATGTAATCACTTGTGTTGATTTGGATTGATCTAATTTATCAATTCAAAATAGTAGAAATATGATAAAAATTACATTTTTCTTTGTAATCAAGACATGAATTTACCTCGTATGATTAAAATTACATTTTTCTATGTAATTAAAATGGGAATTTGTACCGTATGATTAAAATTACATTTTTCTATGTAATTAAAATGGGAATTTGTACCGTATGATTAAAATTACATTTTTCTTTGTAATTAAGACGTGGATTTACACCGTATGATAAAAATTACATTTTTCTATGAATTTACATCGCATAATAGAAATCACATTTTTATATGTAGTTAAAGCATGAATTTGCATTGTAGGATAAAAATTACATTTTTACATTTAATTTAGATATGAATGAGAACGGTAAAATAAAAATTACATTTTTATTTGAAACTATGATATGCAATTGGCGATGAAAAAAAAATTACGTTTTTATTTGAAACTATGATATGCAGTTGGCGATGGAAATAAAATTTACATTTTTATTGAAACTATGATATGCAGTTGGCGATGAAAATAAAAAGTACATTTTTCTATGCAACTAAAGACATGAGATTTGCAATGCAAATAAAGGTTACATTTTTCTATGTAGCTATGAATGAGATTTGAAAGACGAAAAGAAATCATTTTTTTTTTAGAATGAGAAATTGCATAGAGAATGAAAATTCACATTTTATATGTGGATTAAGGACGAGGATTTATATAGTAAGAAAATTTTCATTTCTATTACGTAAGTGAAAAGTAGAATTTACACAGCGAAATAAAATTTACATTTTTATACGGTAAGTTAAGATATGAATTTGCATAGTAAAAATAAAATTTACATTTTTATATGTGAATAAAAGTAGGAACTTGCATTTGAAATAAAATTTACATTTTTATATGTGAATAAAAGTAGGAACTTGCATTTGAAATAAAACTTACATTTTTATATGGGTATAAAAGTAGGAACTTGCATTTGAAATAAAATTTACATTTTTATATGAAAATAAGAAGTAGGAATTTACAGTAAAGAAAATTTACATTTTTCTTATATGTAAACAAAAATGAGAATTAGCATGTAATTAAAAACTTCATTTTTATAATGTAAATTAGAAGTAGAATTTACATGTAAGAAAATTTACATTTTTCATACGTAATTAAAGTTAAGAACTTGCATGTAAATTAAATTACATTTTCATATGTAGTTAATAGTAGAACTAGCATGTAATTAAAAAATATATTTTTATAATGTAATCAAAAAGTAGGATTTGCATTGTAATATAAATTTACATTTTCATATGTAATTAGAAGTGGAGAATTTACACTGAAAATAAAAGTCAATTTTTTTATATGTAACTAAGAATGAAAGTTTACAAAACAAATTAAAGATTACATTTTCTTATATGTAATTAAGAATGAAAGTTTACAATGCAAATTAAAGATTACATTTTTTTCATATGTAATTAAGAATGAAAGTTTACAATGCAAATTAAAGATTACATTTTTTTTATATGTAATTAAGAATGAAGGTTTACAATACAAATTAAAGATTACAATTTTTTTATATGTAATTAAGAATGAAAGTTTACAATGCAAATTAAAGATTACATTTTTTTTATGTGTAATTAAGAATGAAAGTTTACAATGCAAATTAAAGATTACATTTTTCTTATATGAAATTAAGAATGGTATTTACATTGTAAATTAAAATTGCATCTTTATTATGTAACTTAGGAATAGGATTTACAATGTAAATTGGGATTACCTGTTTATTTATGTAATTAAAAGGCATAAAGTTATACCGTATTGAAAATCACATCTTTATATGTGAATTAAGAAAGAGAATTTACATCGTAATGAAAATTACATTATTTTTAATGTGATTAAAATATGAATTTACACCGTAAAATAAAGTTACATTCTTTTTTATGTAATTAGGATGAGATTTTACATTGTAAACTAAAAAAAGTACATTTTTATATGTAATTAGAAAAGTGAATTTACATTGTAAAATAAAGAATATATTTTTTTTTGATGTAGTTAGAATTGACAATTTACACCGTAGGTTTAAAAGTACATTTTTATATATAATTAGAAATGAGAATTTACATTGTAATTAGAAATTACATTTTTAGAGAAGAGGAATTCAATGTAAGTAAAATTACATATTTTTAATGTAATAATAATAATAATAAAAGCCGATTTGGACGGTGTAATTAAAATTACATTTTTAATGTAATTTATAAAGATGGAATTTTTCACCATTATGATTAAGTACATTTTGATGAAATTAGAAAGAGAATTTGATGTGGAAATAGATTTACATTTTTATAATGTAATTAAAAAGAAAGATTGAGCATTGTATTCAAAAGAACATTTTTTTTTGTAATAGGAATTGTTGTAAATTAAAAAGATATAAAAATTAACACAGAATGTTAATTACATTTTTATCATGTAACTAAAGAAGATTTTGCATTGTAGATTAAAAGAATAAATTGAATGATGAATTATAATTGACATTTTAATGTAAATATAAGATGAAAAGAACAAATTGCGACGTTGAAATATAATAGACAATTCCAATGAAAATATAAGATTAGAAATTTACATTTGTAAGGAACAGATTTTCTTTAGGAAAATAATGAAACCAAATATGCGTTTTGTGTAAATTGAAGGATGGAAAAGAAAATAAACCTTGTTATGTTTAGGATGAGTATGTAAAGTAAAGTAAAAATAGCGATAGATCGTTATAAATTATTAACAACGATATGAAATGGTTTTCAAATTTATATATGCGAGAGTTATTTGGAAAGTCCGAGTTTACTCTCATTCCAAATAATGATACGACGTTCGAAGAATTGAAGACGGCGATTGAAGACCGACGATCTTCACATCGAATGGGTAACTAGTGTTGAGTTCCTTGATTGATTTGTCCCAAGACGGGGCTAAAATGGTAGTTATCCAGATGTACTGCTGATTTGTACGGATTTGGCTTTCGCTCAGACCCAGAGCATAAGCTTATAAATGGAATGTGTGTCTGACATCGTACTCCTTATATATATTGTACTTACCGATTTTCTGCTGAATGTGTGAATGCTTGGTGGCGGAGAATTTATTCTCTTGCTTAACACCCTTTCATATATTTCGGCAAAGGATTGGTAGTGTGATATGGAGAGATGATGTGGCATGCTAAGATGCATATGATCAAGGCTTTGTTGAAAAGCAGGCCTTGTGGGATGATCAAAGCATAGCCTGTTTAGGCATAGCTTTGTGTATAGCGTGACTTCGCGAGCCTCACACACCGGCGGAGTCTAAAACGGGAGAAGGGAACGCAGGGAGAGCAGCACGTTTCTTTCTAGCTAGAAGTGGTGTTTGGGCTTTAACACGACCCGACATTTTACTTATGTGGATGATGGAATGAGGCGCCTCGGATGATAGGTCCTATAGGACCGGGAAACGTGTGTTCAGGAATAACTAATCCGCAACTCGTATGGTGGACCAGCCCTGCAACTATCCAAGGGTTCACTGCGGGGGATCCTGAGACATTAGCTAGAGTGTCTCGAATCGGTAAGGAGCTCCTCCCTAGCCTTGACTCATGATGGAAACCCAATTTCCAATACGACCTCATTCGGTTTTGATTGTATTACTAGTATGGAAGCATAGTTTTATGGTATCTATGTGTCCTAGGATTGATACATTATGATTGAAATGTTTTTGAAACATATACACACTAATAATAATATCAAATTCGTTTTTATCGTATCAAGCATTTTTGATCATTATAAGGTAAAACCCTATCCTCCGGTTTGCGTTGCATTGTGTGATGGGACTTGGGTCTTATGATGGTTCAATTTTTCTAAAAAGCATTGCGGTGTTTTATGATTTACTCTAAGTTATGCACGGCAATCCATTGGAGTAAACCCGTTCCGCGTTAGCGGCGTGGTCCTTGGATTTTCCCTATTGCTATTAGTTAAATTAGTTAAGAATTCTCATACCAGTCCCATGACTGACTCGTAGTTTGTTTTCACTTTGCAAACTCGGGTGCCCTCTTTCCACACGGGCAGTCGAATAGTTTGTCTACAGGTTCTTATCTCGAGCAGGATCCTGGATTGAAGCTTAAAGCCGTGTCCAGAACATTGGAAGTCTTCCGCTGCCTTAGTTATTTTATTTCCGCTGCAATGTATTAAAATAATGTAAAATTATCTTCCACTGTAATTATTAGTCAATGTACTCTGATATTCTATACTCTGATGTAACATTTATTATTGATGTTATAAAAGTCTGCTGTTGTTGTTCTGATGTTATTGTATTCCCGAAGTTAAAGTATTCGTGGATTTCCGACTTTTGGGTCAGACTTGTGTGGTTTATGGTCGATCCAAAGAGCAGTAATTTACGGGTCTTTACAGTTGGTATCAGAGCTTTGGTTAACTCAAATCTTTGGGATGCAACTCATTAGAACTGAACAAAAGACTCATCAGAGATTGGATTAGTAATATCCAATAAGAATACTCATTAGAGATAGGATCAACAGTATCCTAAAATGAGAAAACTCATTAGATATGGGGTTAGTAATGCCCTAGAATGAGTTGAGAGTGCCCAGTTTATAATTAACGTATTTGTGATTAAATATAATCTATTTTAGAAAATATGATTTTTGAATATATAAAGTTATGTATTTTAAAAAGTTAATCAACAAATAAAATTATTGAAATCAATAAAATAATGAAAGATGAGTTAGTCAATTAAACAACTTTAGCTTCGTTCCTTTTCGAGGACGAAAAGTTCTTAAGTGTAGGAGACTGTAACAACCCTGAATTTTGGGGCCAATTTAAAATTTATTTTAAGTAATTTTAATGAGTTTTTGATATTAAAAATAATTTATTTAGAATAATAATGATTAAGAGTTGATTTAAATTGAAGTTAGAATGAATAATTTAATTTTAATTATAAAAAGGAATTAGAAATAGCACGGTAGTTTGAAAAGTCAAACTTAAACTTTGACTGAACATACAGGATGCAAAATTTAACGGATTCTAGTGAAACTAAAAATATTAGAATCTATTTAAAAATATCTTTCTGACGAATCCGAGAAATTGAAATTTCATAGCGGGAATCAAAAGTTATGCCCAGTTTAAAATTTAGAAAGGTCGCTAGAAAATTTATAAAGGTCAAAAATGCTACTTTTTGTATATGAAGGAATTTGGACTCGAAACCACTTCCATTGAGTTCAGAATGATGTTTCTACATTGAAAAATAGTAAACACTTATATATTTCGAGTTTCGGAAATTATTGGTATAAAATGTATTTTTAATATTAAATATATACGCCTTGAAAATAGTCATTTTTCAAACGACCTCTGTTTTCGACGAAACCACTTTTGTTGGATTCGGAATGTCAAAATATAGTTAAGTTTAATTTTTCATAATTTTTAGAATTAATTTGTGGCCGTGGCAAAAAGATTTCAGTTTTGTCAATTTTGATCAATTAATCGACTTGAAAATGGTCATTTTTCAAATAGGCTCAGAATTCAACGAAAATAATTTTGTTGGATTTGTATCTTCAAAACATAGCCAAAAATATTTTTTCGGGAATTTTTAAAGTTAAATTGTGGCCCCGGTGAATTTTTATATATGTTTGAATATTAAAATAAAAGAATAATTTCAAATCTGAAAAACGGGGGCTGAGATGACCTTTTGGGCCTGCGGGACATAGTTATATGGATTCGGAATAGGGGTTATTAGCTAGGAAACACAGTCGTTGGGCTGAAAACGGAGTAAGTGGGTAAACGGACCTTTATTGGATAATTAAATAATAACCTAATAAAATAATAATATAAATAAGAAGCAAAGTACCGGCTCTCTTCTTCCCCATCGTTCTACAGCCGCACGCTCAACCCATGGCCGAAAATTTTCCCTCTCCAAATTCTCCCAATCCACAAAGAATTAGCTTAGGCCGTAGAACAACTTTTTGAAGCTCTTCTCACTCTCTTTAATCTCCAACAAGTTTCATCCATTTTCATCGACCGTAGGCGAAGAACGAGCACCGCCAACCCGCGGCCTTGGCACCCAAACCGCACCTTCCATGTGCCACCATCCATCACCCTATTTTTTGAGTATGTAGATCTCTCATAGCCGATCGTTTTGCCGCAAACCGTTCGCAAAACCATCAACTACAGAGAGAGAAATCTTGATCCAAAGATTTGAACAAAACTAAAAAGAAGGTATGAACGTTTCAGAATTTGCCACGCTTTTAGATGTGGCAACTGCAGTTGTAAAAAGTCAGTTTCTAATTTATACATATGAACTTCAAATTTAAATCTTTCATATCTGAAATCGCCATGACTTCGAACACGAGATCTGACCGAGTTTGGACCTTCATTTCAGTCCCAAGCAATGTGAGAATTTATTTTTAATTAAATTTAATTAATTTAATTATTATCCTAGCGTTATGTGAAATTTGAATGGTAAATATCATGCTTACGATACAGATCTATTTTGTTTTGTCATATTTGATGATGGTTGGTATGTGTTTGTGATGGATAGTTTAGATCCGTATGATTATCACTTCTTATGTATTAACTTGTGTTGATTTGGATTGATCTACTTTATCAATTCAAAATAATAGGAACATGATTATCACCTCGTATGTAATCACTTGTGTTGATTTGGATAGATCTAATTTATTAATTCAAAATAGTAGAAATATGATAAAAATTACATTTTTCTTTGTAATCAAGACATGAATTTATCTCGTATGATTAAAATTACATTTTTCTATGTAATTAAAATTAGAATTTGTACCGTATGATTAAAATTACATTTTTCTTTGTAATTAAGACGTGGATTTACACCGTATGATAAAAATTACATTTTTCTATGTAATTTATCTATGAATTTTCTTCGCATAATAGAAATCACATTTTTATATGTAGTTAAAGCATGAATTTGCATTGTAGGATAAAAATTACATTTTTACATGTAATTTAGATATGAATGAGAACGGTAAAAAAAAAATTACATTTTTATTTGAAACTATGATATGCAATTGGCGATGAAAATAAAAATTACATTTTTATTTGAAACTATGATATGCAGTTGGCGATGGAAATAAAAATTACATTTTTATTGAAACTATGATATGCAGTTGGCGATGAAAATAAAAAGTACATTTTTCTATGGAACTAAAGACATGAGATTTGCAATGCAAACAAGGGTTACATTTTTCTATGTAACTATGAATGAGATTTGAAAGACGAAAAGAAATCATTTTTCTTTAGAATGAGAAATTGAATAGAGAATGAAAATTCACATTTTATATGTGGATTAAGGACGAGGATTTACATAGTAAGAGAATTTTCATTTCTATTATGTAAGTGAAAAGTAGAATTTACATAGCGAAATAAAATTTACATTTTTATAAGGTAAGTTAAGATATGAATTTGCATAGTAAAAATAAAATTTACATTTTTATATGTGAATAAAAGTAGGAACTTGCATTTGAAATAAAATTTACATTTTTATATGTGAATAAAAGTAGGAACTTGCATTTGAAATAAAATTTACATTTTTATATGTGAATAAAAGTAGGAACTTACATTTGAAATAAAATTTACATTTTTATATGGGAATAAAAGTAGGAACTTGCATTTGAAATAAAATTTACATTTTTATATGAAAATAAGAAGTAGGAATTTACAGTAAAGAAAATTTACATTTTTCTTATATGTAAACAAAAATGAGAATTAGCATGTAATTAAAAACTTCATTTTTATAATGTAAATTAGATGTAGAATTTGCATGTAAGAAAATTTACATTTTTCATATGTAATTAAAGTTAAGAACTTGCATGTAAATTAAATTACATTTTCATATGTAGTTAGTAGTAGAACTAGCATGTAATTAAAAATTATATTTTTATAATGTAATCAAAAAGTAGGATTTGCATTGTAATATAAATCTACATTTTCATATGTAATTAGAAGTGGAGAATTTACATTGAAAATAAAAGTCATTTTTTTTATATGTAACTAAGAATGAAAGTTTACAATACAAATTAAAGATTACATTTTTTTTTATATGTAATTAAGAATGAAAGTTTACAATGCAAATTAAAGATTACATTTTTTTTATATGTAATTAAGAATGAAAGTTTACAATGCAAATTAATGATTACATTTTTTTATATGTAATTAAGAATGAAAGTTTACAATGCAAATTAAAGATTACATTTTTTTATATGTAATTAAGAATGAAAGTTTACAATACAAATTAAAGATTACATTTATTTTATATGTAATTAAGAATGAAAGTTTACAATGCAAATTAAAGATTACATTTTTTTATATGTAATTAAGAATGAAAGTTTACAATGCAAATTAAAGATTACATTTTTCTTATATGTAATTAAGAATGGTATTTACATTGTAAATTAAAATTGCATCTTTATTATGTAACTTAGGAATAGGATTTACAATGTAAATTGAGATTACCTGTTTTTTTATGTAATTAAAAGGCATGAAGTTATACCGCATAGAAAATCACATCTTTATATGTGAATTAAGAAAGAGAATTTACATCGTAATGAAAATTACATTATTTTTAATGTGATTAAAATATGAATTTACACCGTAAAATAAAGTTACATTTTTTTTTTATGTAATTAGGATGAGATTTTACATTGTAAAATAAAAAAAGTACATTTTTATGTGTAATTAGAAAAGTGAATTTACATTGTAAAATAAAGAATACATTTTTTTTTGATGTAGTTAGAATTGACAATTTACACCGTAGGTTAAAAAGTACATTTTTATATATAATTAGAAATGAGAATTTACATTGTAATTAGAAATTACATTTTTAGAGAAGAGGAATTCAATGTAAGTAAATTACATATTTTTAATGTAATAATAATAATAATAATAAAAGCCGATTTGGACGGTGTAATTAAAATTACATTTTTAATGTAATTTATAAAGATGGAATTTTTCACCATTATGATTAAGTACATTTTGATGAAATTAGAAAGAGAATTTGATGTGGAAATAGATTTACATTTTTATAATGTAATTAAAAAGAAAGATTGAGCGTTGTATTCAAAAGAACATTTTTTTTGTAATAGGAATTGTTGTAAATTAAAAAGATATAAAAATTAACACAGAATGTTAATTACATTTTTATCATGTAACTAAAGAAGATTTTGCATTGTAGATTAAAAGAATAAATTGAATGATGAATTATAATTGACATTTTAATGTAAATATAAGATGAAAAGAACAAATTGTGACGTTGAAATATAATAGACAATTCCAATGAAAATATAAGATTAGAAATTTACATTTGTAAGGAACAGATTTTCTTTAGGAAAATAATGAAACCAAATATTCGTTTTGTGTAAATTGAAGGATGGAAGAAGAAAATAAACCTTGTTATGTTTAGGATGAGTATGTAAAGTAAAGTAAAAATAGTGATAGATCGTTATAAATTATTTACAACGATATGAAATGGTTTTCAAATTTATATATGCGAGAGTTATTTGGAAAGTCCGAGTTTACTCTCATTCCAAATAATGATACGACGTTCGAAGAATTGAAGACGGCGATTGAAGACCGACGATCTTCACATCGAATGGGTAACTAGTGTTGAGTTCCTTGATTGATTTGTCCCAAGACGGGGCTAAAATGGTAGTTATCCAGACGTACTGCTGATTTGTACGGATTTGGCTTTCGCTCAGACCCAGAGCATAAGCTTATAAATGGAATGTGTGTTTAACATCGTACTCCTTTATATATTGTACTTACTGATTTTCTGCTGAATGTATGAATGCTTGGTGGCGGAGAATTTATTCTCTTGCTTAACACCCTTTCATATATTTCGGCAAAGGATTGGTAGTGTGATATGGAGTGATGATGTGGCATGCTAAGATGCATATGATCAAGGCTTTGTTGAAAAGCAGGCCTTGTGGGATGATCAAAGCATAGCCTGTTTAGGCATAGCTTTGTGTATAGCGTGACTTCGCGAGCCTCACACACCGGCGGAGTCTAAAACGGGAGAAGGGAACGCAGGGAGAGCAGCACGTTTCTTTCTAGCTAGAAGTGGTGTTTGGGCTTTAACACGACCCGACATTTTACTTATGTGGATGATGGAATGAGGCGCCTCGGATGATAGGTCCTATAGGACCGGGAAACGTGTGTTCAGGAATAACTAATCCGCAACTCGTATGGTGGACCAGCCCTGCAACTATCCAAGGGTTCACTGCGGGGGATCCTGAGACATTAGCTAGAGTGTCTCGAATCGGTAAGGAGCTCCTCCCTAGCCTTGACTCATGATGGAAACCCAATTTCCAATACGACCTCATTCGGTTTTGATTGTATTACTAGTATGGAAGCATAGTATTATGGTATCTATGTGTCCTAGGATTGATACATTATGATTGAAATGTTTTTGAAACATATACGCACTAATAATAATATCAAATTCGTTTTTATCGTATCAAGCATTTTTGACCATTATAAGGTAAAACCCTATCCTCCGGTTTGCGTTGCATTGTGTGATGGGACTTGGGTCTTATGATGGTTTCATTTTTCTAAAAAGCATTGCGGTGTTTTATGATTTACTCTAAGTTATGCATGGCAATCCATTGGAGTAAACCCGTTCCGCGTTAGCGGCGTGGTCCTTGGATTTGCCCCATTGCTATTAGTTAAATTAGTTAATAATTCTCACACCAGTCTCATGACTGACTCGTAGTTTGTTTTCACTTTGCAAACTCGGGTGCCCTCTTTTCACACAGGCAGTCGAGTAGTTTGTCTATAGGTTCTTATCTCGAGCAGGATCCTGGATTGAAGCTTAAAGCTGTGTCCAGAACATTGGAAGTCTTCCGCTGCCTTAGTTATTTTATTTCCACTACAATGTATTAAAATAATGTAAAATTATCTTCCGCTGTAATTATTAGTCAATGTACTCTGATATTCTATACTCTGATGTAACATTTATTATTGATGTTATAAAAGTCTGATGTTGTTGTTCTGATGTTATTGTATTCCCAAAGTTAAAGTATTCGTGGATTTCCGACTTTTGGGTCAGACTTGTGTGGTTTATGGTCGATCCAAAGAGCGGGAATTTACGTGTCTTTACATACAAGTTCCAGCTCGTCATGTGTCTGTGTCATACGGCCCTATCCTGAAATGTAGTTACCTGTGCTAGGTCCACCATAGGGTGTATCAAGCCCTATGGTGCCAACCACCGACACGAATCAAGCACGCACAGTGTAAACCTACGGGTTCCCAATGCTTGCTTTTTCAACTCCGGACTACGTGCACGACCATAGTCCACCTGAACCTACAATGGCGCACCTACTCAGCCGTCGTTCTGGTCGCTTACAATCAGCCCAGTAATCGTGCCCCACCCTGCCTAGTCCCAGGGTATCGTGATACATCTAAGTGGGTTACTGCTGAAAAGGACCGTGTAACTAGGGTTTCTAATGGGTTAAGTGTTGTCATTCAAATTCGTGACTTAACCCTATCCAGATCATGTATCGAGTTGGTTAAGTATGTTCGAGCGGTTCATGACTTAACCCTATCAAATCATCGTGTCAAGTTGGTTAAGTATATTCAAGTGGTCCATGACTTAACCCTATCATGTGGCATTAATTCATTAATGCACCTCAACCTCTCACATTAGACTAATTATTGTGGTCACTGGATTTGCCGGGCGGTTCTGGGCAGATTTACACCACAACATAGTCTAACCTCGGGTTTTACGTGCGATATGACCAACTACTCACATTGGATACTATTGTTTGCAGTCACTAGATTTGTCGGGCGGTTCCGGGCAGATTTACACTGCAAACTCAACCGAACCTCGAGTTGGCCATTTTCAAGTTTATCTAAGTGTCATGTCCAGATTCAAGTTTTCGAGTCTAAATTCATGTCAAGTTTTTCAGGTCATGTTTCATGTCAAATCGTGTCAAGTTCATGTCCATATCTAGGTTCAAGTTATAATAACGTTCATGCTCAAAGTCAATTCATGTTTTACCTAATCTACCCAAATCTTATCCCCATCGCACATAAACTCGAATTGATACAAATAAATCTGATTAGGGAATAACATAAAAAGGGACGAGTATAAGGTGGAAAAAGTGATTACTAGCATAGCATGGTATAACTTGAGATAAATGATCATAAGTTTACTGGCATATGGAATATTGGCCTCAAACATAAAGATTCCAAATCTAGCAAAATAAGGTACTAGTCAAGATAACAGCTGTCATAAGGTGATAGTATAGTCATGGTAACAATTGACATAAGGTGATAGTCATAAACTTGTGACTAATAGCATATTCAAGATGATAATATGAAGGGGTTTTCTTTTTGATTTACAACATGAATAGGCCCCAAATCAATGTCATAGTAATATACCCAAAAGTCAAGATCCAAGATGAACAAGAATGGATGTAAAACAGTCATCATACACAGGTCCAATTTCAATTTACAACATATTCATATTACATTTACAGTTTAAATCTAAAAGTAACTGGGGCTTACAGATCGTGGTTCAAGAATTAGAAAAAGAGAGTCGATGTTGAATCTTTATATGCTTAGTCAAGTCCTAACAGAAATCCCCAAATCAGCAATTCTCTTAACGCAGTTTCAACGTAGAAGAAGTAGTCCCTTTCTCAAACTTTTCAACTAGAATCAGAGCAGCATAAGGTCAGAGAGAATTTTGTGTAGAGAGACTAGTGTTAGGGGCTGTTTATATAGGTTCAGGTCAACGAATGTAGACAGAAACGAGGCCAGAAACATCAGAGTGAATCCAGCTTCAAAAGTGGGCTCGGCCACCAGGTCGACACTATGGACGACCCGGTCCTGGGCAGGTCGACTACATAGTCGACCCCTAGGTCGACCTGGTCCTGGGCGGGAAATTTCCCGCCCAGTCCATTTTGAGGTTTGAATTTCGAATTTTGAATTCGAATTCTGAGCTGTTTTGAACTTGAAAACTTCTGAAAACTTCGATAGTTCATAACTTGGTCATACGGACTCCGATTTTCGAAAATTCGGACTCATTTCCTAGCAGAATTTTGAGACGAACGCAATGGCGTAACCCGTTTCCCTTGATTCTTACTTTAAAAATTAATTCTGCCTTGATTTGTGGTTATTACACGTTATAAAAATACGGGTTGTTACATTCCCCCCTCCTTAAAGGATTTCGTCCCCGAAATCTCTAAGTTAGAAAGAATATATCTTACCATCCCATCATCCATCTACACAAAGCATCATCCACAGGAAACCATTGTCTTTAAAAGATTTCTAGTGCTGTATGAACATATGCAGAAAGTGTGTGTATATGTACTTATGTAATGCAAAAGATCGGGCGGTTACTGATTCAGTAAACCTCCTTAATGCAAAATATGTTAGTGTAATGAATCAACATGTATGCAAATCCCTAACATAGTCTATAATCTCTACATGAGTGCACAAACATTCATTCATTTGCAACATCCAAGTGATAGCATAACAAGTTCCATCCATGTACAAGTATAAGCACTCATGCATATGCAACATGAAAATGTGACTGAGACGATCTATTGCCTAATGTGTGTCATGCATCCACTGGCAACCACTTGCAAACACTTGCAATCATTTGCAAACATCAACCATAACATGTTTCAATCACATGTTTACATCCATATGGTTCTTCCTAAGGTTCTCAAGATAAGATCGAGAAGATAACAAGACAAACGTAGGTAGTAGAAGTATGATGCGAAAAGGTTTTCAAGTTTATAGGAAAAAGGGATCAAGAATGTAAAAGCGCACGTATCTTCTCTTTGGTTTCCCAAGTTGCATCTTCTTGGACTTCACTCCACTGCACTTTAACTGGCTTGACTTCTCGATTCCTTAGCTTCTTAAACTCCGTTCCTAAGATACGAATCGGAACTCGCCTCAATGTTGCCTCTTTTTCCACTTCTACGTCTTCAAGGATGCTTGGCTCAACCACTTCGGCCAACTCATGCAAGCACTTTCGGAGATGCGAGACGTGAAAGACATTGTGTACTCTAGTCAGTTTCTCGGGTAAGTATACCCTATAGGCCATCCATCCAATCCTCTCAGTGATGGGGAACGGTCCTACGAACCTTGGCGCTAGCTTTCCAACTACTCCAAAACGAACTACATTGCGTAACGGAGAAACTTTTATAAAGACCATATCTCCAACTTCGAACTCTAGGTCTGTCCTTCTCTTGTCCGCATAAGATTTCTGTCTATATTGGGCCGTTTTCATCCGTCTTCGTATCAACTCAACCTTCTCAGAAGTGTCTCTTATCATGTCAGGCCCAAGTATAAGCCTGTCTATTGTCTCCCACCAACTAGTTGGCGACTTGCACGGTCTTCCATACAGGGCTTCGAATGGTGCCATTCCGATGCTGGCTTGGTAACTGTTATTATATGAAAACTCCACGAGAGGAAGATGGTCTTCCCAAGTACCACCAAAGTCAAGAACGCATAGCCTCAGGAGATCTTCTAGCACCCTATTTACCCTTTCAGTTTGTCCATCCGTCTGTGGGTGATAGGCCATGCTTAAATTCAGTCGTGTACCCATTGCTTCTTACAGACTATTCCAAAACTGGCTAGTGAAAATCGGGTCACGATCACTAACTATACTAGAAGGAACTCCATGCAACCGTGCTATCTCTCGAAGGTAAATAGACGCTAGCCATGATGCAAGTGCTTTTCACCGGAATGAAGTGGGCACTTTTCGTGAGTCTATCAACTATGACCCATATGCTGGTATTTCCTTTTCTTGACCTAGGCAGTCCATCCACGAAATCCATCGAGATACTCTCCCATTTCCATTGCGGAACCTCCAAAGGATGTAATAGCCCACTAGGCTTCTTCGACTCAGCCTTTACTTGTTGGCACACCATTCACTTTGAAACGAACTCTGCCACATCCTTTTTCATTCCAGCCCAAAAGAAAATGCGTTTCATATCCCTGTACATCTTATCCCCTCCGAGATGTATAGTCATCTTCGAGTGGTGCGCCTCTTCGAGAACTTTCCTTACTAGGTCTACCACTTGTGGGACACATAGCCTTCCATCGCGCCTTAGCCATCCCTTGTCATCTATGGCATACCTACTGAGGTGACTTGACATCTCACCACTAATCAGCTTGTCCATGATTTCGACTATCTGTGGGTCTTCCTTTTGTGAAGTCCCTACTTGATCTAGAAGTGTAGGTCTTAACTCAAGAGATGCAAACGTAGCAGTCAATGACTCAACAGCAGGTGTAAAATCAAAGGTTGCTATAAACTCAAGGCTTTTCCTTTCAACAAACAAGGGGCTCAAAGTCAAACTTTTTCTACTTAGCGCGTCCGCCACCACGTTACCCTTGCCTGGGGTATAAGCTATATCAAATTCATATGATGCCAGGAACTCCGTCCACCGCTGTTGTCTCAGATTCAAATCTTTCTGTGAGAAGAGGTACTTAAGTGATTTTTGGTCGGTATACAGCTCAAACCTCTCCCCTAGAAGATAATGGCGTCAAGATTTAAGTGCAAAAATAATCGCGACCAACTACAAGTCATGCGTGGGATAGTTTTTCTCCTGAACTTTAAGTTGTCTGCCCCCGTAGCATATTACTCTTCCCTCTTGCATTAGGGCAGCGCCTAATCCCGTGCCGCACGCATCTGTGTACACGGTAAACATCTTACCTCCATCGGGTAATGCCAAAACTGTAGCTGTTGTGAGGGCTCTCTTAAGTCTCTGAAAAGCAGCGTCACACTCTATGTCCCTTGCAAAAGCTAGGTTCTTCTTTATTAACTTAGTAAGAGGGGCTGAAATTTTAGCGAGGTCCTTAATGAACTTCCAGTAGTAGCCCGACAAACCGAGAAAGCTCCTCACCTCCGTTGCATTCTTAGGAATTTTCCAGTCCTGTACCGCAACTACCTTTGCGGGGTCCACGGCTATTCCTTGCTTAGAAACTACATGTCCAAGGAACCGAACTTCCTTCCTCCAAAAATGGCATTTGGAGAACTTAGCCTTTAGCTGGTGTGCTCTAAGTGTTTCCATGAATGCTTTGAGATGTCTAGCATGCTCTTCTTCATCTTTTGAGAAGATCAAAATATCATCCATGAAAACTACCACAAACTTGTTAAGGAACTCCCGAAACACCCTACTCATCAAATCCACAAAGTATGCAGGTGCATTTGTTAACCCAAACGGCATGACGAGCCATTCGAATAACCCATGGAGTCCTAAACGCAGTTCTGTCAATGCTATCCTCAGCCACTCTAATCTGATGAAATCCTGTGGCTAGATCGAGTTGAGAGAAAATAGATGCTCCCATAAGCTGGTCAAACAAATCGTCGATTCTTGGTAGTGGGTGTCTATTCTTCTTTGTCATCTTGTTTAACTCACGATAATCTACGCACAGACGAAGCGATCTATCCGCCTTAGTAGCGAATACCACTGGAGTGCCCCATTCAGAAATGCTTCGTCTTATGAATTTTTTCTCAAGCAACTCGTTAACTTGTTTACTTAGCTCTCTTCTTTCTTGCGGGGCCATGTGCCTAACGGGCAATGAAACTGGCTTGGCATTATCAACAAGATAAATTTGGAAGTCTATCTCGCGTCTAGGAGGTAACCCCCTCACTTCATCAAAGACATCTGGATATTCTCGGACCACTCTTACAGATTGCAAATTATCGTCGGACGAGTCAAGGGATTCAAGATAACACGACATGACCAGACCCTTAGGGTTACAAGAAATTTCAAGGTTATTACCAAGGCGAGTCATGAGCCTCACTACCCTTCGTTCACAATCAAGAACGACTCCATAATTGGCCAGACATTCCATACCTAGGATCAAACCGTATCCCATAAATCCGAGAACATAAGCATTACACGTGAATTCTACGCTTAAGATAGAGATCCTCAAATCCACACACATCATAGATAAATGGGCGGAGCCCCCAATTGGATTTGAAACTATAACGGGATCCTCAACCAGACTAGTACTTAGGTGCAGATTTTCAACAATATCAGAAGAAATAAAGGTATGTGATGCGCCAGAGTCAAATAAGGTTCAAACAGGAAAGTCAGAAATGTAAACAAGGCTTTCTACGGAAATATTAGTACCTCGGTCAAGAGCTAGAGTGGTGTTGAGAGCATGCTACTGCCCTCCAGAAGGTCCTGCTCGCTGGGCCTGCCCTTGCCCCTGTCCTTGCTTCTTAGGGCAATCCTTGCTGATGTGTCCAGTATCTCCACAATGAAAGCATTCACCCAACTTCCTCTTCTTCTTTCTATAGTCTTTAGCTAGATGTCCACTAATACCACAGAAGTTGCACTTACTCGTCTCACGTGGTTTGTTATTGCTCTTGTTATTCTTGTTGCCCCCCTTCTTGGAGTCAACTGTCTTATTCTGAGTCTCATTAGGCTTAACCTCCTTCTTGCTTTTCTTTTCTTCCTCATGAAGTAGAGCCATATCCACCAAGCTTTCAAAGGTCGCCCCCATGGGTATGTGAGTTATGGCCAAAGTGTGTAGTGGCTCGTTCAATCCTCGAGCAAAGCGTACAGCCTTTTTCTGGGCTATGTTGACCAAATCCAAACCGAACCGAGCAAGCTGATTAAACTTATTCACGTACTCCCTAACAGACATGTCCCCTTGCTTGAGTGCTAGGAACCTCTCCATCTGAAGGTTCTCTTCTGCTGACGATAAGAATTTAAGCCCAAACCTCTCTCTAAAGTCTGCCCAAGTCTCAATTGGCCTGGCAGCATTGGTGACTTCCCACCAAAATGCAGCTTCCTCTTTCAACAACCATGTTGCCAACTGAACTTTCCTATGGTCCTCCACATCAAAGATAATAAACAAGTCTTCAGTCTCCTTTAGCCAGTTCCATGCCTCAACAAAGGTTTCAGTTCCAATGAATTCTTGCCGCCCATTGCTTTAAAGTCTTTGCATATTTTGGCAAAGGCAGTACCAGGAGGAGGAGGAACCGCGGCCATTGGGGGAGGAGGAGGAGGGATGTCTGCCGGGCCCGCGCCGTTGGCCCTGGCTTCTAAGTACCTTCGGAACCATCCAGGCACGGGTATTCCCTCAGGCAGGTTAAGATCAGCCATGCTGAAAAACGAAAAGAAAAAGATTCAAATGAGGAAA
Organism: Allium sativum; assembly: GCA_030737875.1. NCBI lineage: Eukaryota > Viridiplantae > Streptophyta > Magnoliopsida > Asparagales > Amaryllidaceae > Allium > Allium sativum. The sequence continues at coordinate 314,167,968 of CM060920.1, forward strand.
CAAAGGAAAGTGCTAATGGCTTTTTGGGGAATAGCCTTTTTAAAACATAAAACTTTTCTTGAAAAATGCTTCTTTATAAAGGGTTTTGAAAATAGTTTCAGAAGGTTTTTAAAACTTTTGCCCAGCCTGGTATCCTTCTGCTCTGATACCAAATGTAACACCCCACCTCCGCTAGGGTCACTCACAAAGGGAATGCACTAGTTTTGGTGGAGTATTATCTAGGTAAACATACACAGAGATATCACAAGGCAAAACATAAATAAAGCAATGGTAGAAATTAAAAACCAAATTTTTATTACTTTCAAGAAAAGAGTCAAAACCCCATATATCCAAGGTACAAATTATTCCATTACATCAAGTTCCAAATAAAGAAGCATAAACTTAAGATAACAAAAGTAAATTATTCCCCATAAATAGCAGAAGCAGCCATAGCATAGCTCAAGACCAAACCATACATGAGCTGTCAGAATGCAAGCTAAATCCAAGCTAAGAGCTAGTGTTTCCTCCCTGAGAACCTGGGGGGGAAAACGAAAGAAAAAGAGGCGAAAGGAAAAGGGTCAGTCATAAGACTGGTAAGCCCTAGCGACTTTCAGTATAAAAACTAGTAAAGGTAGTATGACATGTGAAAACTGGAATTAAACATAAGGATGATAATAGGACTAGTATGACAATTAAGATAACAAGATAAGTCAAGTCTAGCATCGCATATTCAAGGTTCGCTGCGCCAACTGTACTAGTATTCTAACCCATTTCAAGTATTAATCATGAAATGATCCCTTGGCCCAGTATCATGAAGTGACCCATTACGGGGTCTTACGGTACGATCTACTAATCGATCGGATCCCTACAAGTTCTAGCTCGTCATGTGTCTGTGTCATACAGCCCTATCCTGAAATGTAGTTACCTGTGCTAGGTCCACCATAGGGTGTATCAAGCCCTATGGTGCCAACCACCGACACGAATCAAGCACGCACAGTGTAAACCTACGGGTGCCCAATGCCTTCTTTTTCAACTCCGGACTACGTGCACAACCATAGTCTACCTGAACCTACAATGGCGCACCTACTTAGCCGTCGTTCTGGTCGCTTATAATCAGCCCATAATCGTGCCCCACCCTGCTTAGTCCTAGGGTATCATGATACATCTAAGTGGGTTACTGCTGAAAAGGACCGCGTAACTAGGGTTTCTAATGGGTTAAGTGTTGTCATTCAAATTCGTGACTTAACCCTATCCAGATCATGTATCAAGTTAGTTAAGTGTGTTCGAGCGGTTCATGACTTAACCCTATCAAATCATCGTGTCAAGTTGGTTAAGTATATTTAAGTGGTCCATGACTTAACCCTATCATGTGGCATTAATTCATTAATGCACCTCAACCTCTCACATTAGACTAATTATTGTGGTCACTGGATTTGCTGGGCGGTTCCGAGCAGATTTACACCACAACATAGTCTAACCTCGAGTTTTACGTGCGATATGACGAACTACTCACATTGTATCCTATTGTTTGCAGTCACTGGATTTACCGGGCGGTTCCGGGAAGATTTACACTGCAAACTCAACCCGACCCCGAGTTGGCCATTTTCAAGTTTATCTAAGTGTTATGTCCAAATTCAAGTTTTTGAGTCTAAATTCATGCCAATTTTTTTAGGTCTTGTTTCATGTCAAGTTCATGTCCATATCCAGGTTCAAGTTATAATAAAGTTCATGCTCAAAGTCAATTCATGTTTTACCTAATCTATCCAAATTGTATCCCCATCGCACATAAACTCGAATTGATACAAATAAATCTGATTAGGGAATAACATAAAAAGGATGGGTATAAGTTGGCAAAAGTGATTACTAGCATAGCATGGTATGACTTGAGATAAATGATTATAACATTACTGGCATATGGAATATTGGCCTCAAACATAAAGATTCCAAATCTAGCAAAATAAGTTACTAGTCAAGATAACAGTTATCATAAGGTGATAGTATAGTCAAGGTAATGATTGACATAAGGTGATAGTCATAAACTTGTGACTAATAGAAGATTCAACATGATAATATGAGGGGGTTTTCTTTTTGATTTACAACATGAATAGGCACCAAATCAATGTCATAGTAATATACCCAAAATTCAAGATGCAAGATGAACAAGAATGGATGTAAAACAGTCATCATACACATGTCCAATTTCAATTTACAACATATTCATATTACATTTACAGTTTAAGTCTAAAAGTTACTGGGGCTTACAAATCGTGGTTCGAGAATTAGAAAAAGAGAGTCGATGTTGAATCTTTGTATGCTTAGTCAAGTCCTAACAGAAATCCCCAAATCAGCAATTCTCTTAACGCAGTTTCAACATAGAAGAAGTAGTCCTTTTCTCAAACTTTTCAACCAGAATCAGAGCAACATAAGGTCAGAGAGAATTTTGTGTAGAGAGACTAGTGTTAGGGGTTGTTTATATAGGGTTAAGTCAACGAATGTTGACAGAAACGAGACCAGAAACATCAGTGTGAATCCAGCTTCAAAAGTGGGCTCGGCCACCAGATCGACCCCCAGGTCGACACTATTGTCGACCTGGTCCTGGGAAGGTCGACTACATAGTCGACCTCCAGGTCGACCTGGTCCTGGGAAGGTCGACTACATAGTCGACCTCCAGGTCGACCTGGTCCTGGGCGGGAAATTTCCCGCCCAGTCCATTCTGAGGTTTGAATTTCGAAATTTGAATTCGAGCTCTGAGCTGTTTTGAACTTGAAAACTTCTGAAAACTTCGAAAGGTCATAACTTGGTCATACGGACTCCGATTTTCAAAAACTCGGATTGTTTCCAAGCAGAATTTCGAGATGAACGCAATGGCGTAACCCGTTTCCCTTGATTCTTATTTTAAAAATTAATTCTGCCTTGATTTATGGTTATTACATGTTATAAAAATACGGGTTGTTACACATGCTCTCAATCTTGGATAATAAGATTGCTTCACCTCTTTTTTGACAATATATCCACACACCGTCATATATTCGAAGAACCAATACAGCAAATCAAATAGATGCAACAGTAAGAAATAGAAAAATTAATCTTTCAGGAAAAATATTTTGTGCTTACTACAACTTAATATACTTGCAATAGCTCGATGAAACAGGTTAGGTGACCTCCCTTAGTAATAGCTACGTCCAAACTCTTGTATAGATAACCCATAATTGTCGAACCCTAATCAAACTGTTGTGCTACGTCCAAATCAAATACAGCTTCTAAAAATCCGAGACTAATAGTACAATTTATAGTCGTAAAAATAGAGTTTCCATCATATGCAAAACAAATATTCGGGCAATATGCGATTTATTAACATTAGCCGCAAGGTAATCGTCATGAAAATACTTAACAAGATGCGACAAGGCAACGTTTCCAACCCAAATATCTTTTGGAGCAAGTAGTGGCAAGAGGTGAATTGCATTTTCATGTTGACTCTAATTCTCATTATACGATATCATTTGAGTATTCATTTCTACGGGTATGGATGTTAACATGGTAAAATCTAACAGTGTAAACCCAATCTCCATACTAGGAAATAAAAAAGTATGCGTAATAGGCCACAAACGCTCGATTATAGCATGTATGCATCTATTGTCTGAGTTTTTGAATACAATATCCATAAATTTTCCAAATTTTTTCACAATTGGATCTCTTATTTGTGGATGAACATTTACTTTCCTCCACCATTTCAACATTGTAGTAAATGCTCCATGACATCTCATGTTGTCACGATTCTATTTATAAAATTAAATCGTGTAAGATTTCTTTTAATATAGATTAAGTAATGTTTAACCACTTTGTAACAAAAAATTAATATACCATAAGCTCTTTTCCACTATTGAATGATGAGCTCCTTCTTGTAGATTGATGATCGACCTTAATGGAAATGTAGGTCAATCATTGTCTCTTTCCTTAATCCATAGCCACCTTCTTCGCCTGCGGTCGTTCTTCGATTTTTCCGTGATGCAGTTCTCCTACGAACGCCTGTTGCAGCGCTAGAGCCTTCAATATTTTCCTCTTCCATCTTCAACAAATACCACCGATATGCTAACCCTAAAAATTTGCAAATTTGGGATGTTTAGCTGTGGAATGAAGAAATTGGTTATGCTAAAGCGATGAGATAGAGAAGAAATTGATTGGATTGTAATTTAAAAATAATTTTGGGGTTTTTCAATTAATTGATGGCTTTGGGTTTTTGAGCATTTCGGAGTTTCGGGAGGAAGACATGGACGAGCTATTGTTTTACAAAGACGATTGCCTCTGTAAACAATAGCTCATGACATATATGTGTGTGTGTGTATATATTTATATATTAGGCTAAACGATTTTCAGAAAATCGTTTAGACCCTAAACAGATTTTGGAAAACCGTTTAGCGTTTATTATTAAAAAAAAATCAGCGTCCCCCTACCCATTGATGGAATGGTGGGGGGAATTACCGCTCTAAAAATGAATTCTCCAGTCGAATTCACGCAGGCTACTGGAAATGCTCTAATGCCAGGTTTTATTTCAATCACATGAACAAAAGGTTCATTGACCTATTATTGTTAATCAGTGTCTTGTCGCTTTGCCAACATCCAAGAAATAAGGACTTGTTATAGTGCACAATGTAGAAATTAGAGTGAGGTTACGTAAGTTTTTCCTCTTCAAAGTTTCTTTTTTTCCCCATCTTTGTTTCATTTTCTTTTATTTTTTCGTTAAATTAATTTCAAATGTTTAATTATAATTGTCCAAGTTGTCTTTATAGATAGGATCTTCTTTGTTTGTCAAGATTGACACTGGAAAATCATACAAACCAGATCTTGTTCGATTTCATTCATACAATCGTCGATCTCATGTTCATCAATTTATGTACGATGGTGTTTATTCATTTCCAAGTTGTATGTATTGATTGACTGTGATTCTTGTTTATTTTTGAAACTGTAGTACTTATTTATTATATTCAATAATGTTGTACTAAAAATTAGTAAGAAAATAGAGTAGCCGGAAGAATAATGTTCGAAGTGTATTAGGGTTACAGTTTACTTTACCTGTTACATATGGGCTTTGGATCGGTCGGCCCATTTTCTTTATTTTTCCCAACATACTCTATAATTACAATGTGCTCGCCATTTGTATGTTCATTCTGAAACTAGATGTAATGTACCGTATTTTCTGACCATTTATTTGAAATATTTTATTTATTTAAAATATTGATTTATGCTTAAATAATGTGATTTGACTATTTTAATTTGAATATTTAAATAATAATATTTTATTTTTGGGATACTGGGAAAATGTTGATTTGCGGTATAATGTGAACGAGCGATTTAAAGTGATTTAAATATAGTTTATATTGAATTATATAAATATATTCGTTATTAAAACGACGTCAGAACGTTATAATTTATATATATTTATAAATGAACTAGAAATGGCGCGGTTGTTCGTAAATTTCATTTTGAACTTCAACTGAGTATACAAGATTCGTTTTAAGTCGAAATTTTGTGGAACCAGAAATGTTTGAATCAATTTGATTATATTTTTCATATGAAAGAGAAAAATCGAGATTTTGTGTTATAATTTGTTAGTTATGTCCAGATAAAATTTTAAAATAGTCGCTGTGGAATTCGTTAATAGACGATAACGTTTATTTAAATAATTTAAAGGAATTTTGGATATAATTTAGATATCGATAAACTCGGAATGTAAATATTGTGCTGTATAATCTATACTGGGTTATATTGAAACCATATGATTATTTTTATTTGACAATAAAAGGCTGGTAAATGGATTTTTGACTTGTTAGCTTTTCAAAACTCAAATTTATGTTTTAGTTTATCTGAGCTACTGATAACAATATTACTAGTATACTAGTCAAAATAGTAACTGATATTTAAACAGTTGAATGGTTAATTACCACTGTATACTACCCTTCAATTACACTATGAACCGATTATATTATGTACCAACTATTAGTGATACTAATTTTAGTTAAGATAGCATAGTTAATACATAGATAATTTATAGATCATACAAATTATTTTGCAATATTGGCATATCAACTATTAAAATAAGTAACTAGTAACTAACTGTAATGGACCAAAACAAATTCAATTCAAAATTCAAGTACCGCAAAACATGTACATTTCAAAACAGTTAAAAAGTATGTGATTTACATCATCAAATCTACAAGGTAGAACAGCATATGTATACAGAAAATCTAAATGTTCAGTCACTGTTTCATACATAAAAATGAAAGAAAATCAATAATAAAATCTTCTCACAACACCATCAAGCCGTCTCCATGAAAGCACAACTGTTCACCACTAAATCCACCTGAAAAGAAAGAAGGAAAAAAAAAAGCTATGAGTAGTTAGAATATAGGTATAAATATAAGAGATTGAAAGATTTCCAAAACAGGAGAATACCAAATGGGAACAATAAAATGCACACCTCATATCAAATAAAAATAGTACACAAACCATTTACAAGAAAACTAAATTTTTTATATTTTTTCTACATCAAATCTGTTATGGGAAACCCAATGTATGTGTATATTTCATACATGTGTTTTCAAATCCTGCACTATATTTAAAATGAATCTAAAAATCTATATTTACATGACAGAAAAGCTCTAAATTGAAATGGACGGAAAATGGCTCATACATATGTTTATAACCAAGAAATCCAACACAAAACCCAATCAAATCTGCATATATATTCATACATAATCAGAAGAAAAAAATGAATTCAACAAAATCAAAACAGCTAATGTACAATTGTAATTAGAAAATCTCATGTGCAAAATCCTGTCTGATGTATATATATGTACATCAGTTCAAATCTGAAAATGAAATGAACAAATTGACAACTCAAACAGAGGACATGTGAATAGAAAACAAATAGCTGAACCAAATCTGTACAAGGAAAACTGATCCATGTGTATTTGACCAGAATTTGCACATGGAGAATCTAATGCAGATCTGTAATCGAATTAAATTAATTCAATAGCAGACAAGACTATACGAATTAACAATACATAGTTCACCAAATCTACATAGGGATAATTCGATTCTGACCAAAGACAATACATAAAACCCATCACAAATCCGTAGCCCTCACTGTTGAACATCACACAAACCAAGTATCAATCACAAACAGTTCGGCCACATCTCACATGACTGAAATAAAAAGGGAAACAACACCTAAGACCTAAGCACAGTAAAATCTAACCTATGATGTTACAACTCGAGATAGACAATGACCTTATAGGGATCGTTCGCTAGTATAAATACATGATGGTTTCTAAACGAGATCAACACAGTTGAAATAAAACCAATTCGGAACCAAAAAGAAAATTAAAACTGAAACTTTATCGAAGTACTTGGCTTTTTGGGGATGGAGGCTTCGGTCTGGGTTGAATCGAGTGGATGGAGGGTAGCGGAGCAACTGAAGGTGAGGCCGAGGCAGCGGGCATCGCGGTGGTCAGCAGTGGAAGCGATGGACTAAGGTTTCGATCTAGGAGGGTTTCCATTTCTTTTCTTTTTCTCTGGAATGTTTGAGGCGGTTATGGATTGTGAAGCAATGAAGAGGATCAGATGGGTTTAGGGTAAAAGAAGGGATGCAGGTTTAGACTATTTTGGTTTAGGCTGAACAAGATAAAGGTAAGGCCCAATATTTAATGAAGTTTAAAGGTTTATTTAATTTAAAATATTTATATAAATTTCAAATATTGATTTCAAGTACAAACGTGATCAGAATTCGACGAAACGAAAAACACCGGAACCATAAAGACGAGTACTACGCGATGGATAAGGACCGAGCAGGGCAGACAGCAACTGGATTTTTTAGTTAAATTAAACGCCGTTTAATTTAACTGAAACAAGCCGATTTATTGACGAAATAAAATCAAGGTGAGTTAAACTCACTCATTTGTCCCCACTTATATTTTATAAGTTGGGTTTTTATTTTTGTGTGCTATGGTTGCTAATGTTTTGACTGGTTGTTTATATATATTCACATATCGTTTGAACTGATGAAATTAAACGTCGTTTAATTTCAGTGAAACCCAAATCATCATTTTTAGCTATTGGATCAAGTTGAGGTAAGTCACCTTATTGGTCACGTTTATAGAATAAACGTGTTCTAATAAATGAATTATTTTGATTGATTGTTGTGGTTGGTATTGAATTGTTGTATAGACTGTTATGAGACCATCATTTATTGAATTTTTTTGATTGGATGGTTGATTTGGTTATTGAATATTGACCGGAAATTCACCATTTGTTTGGATTAAACCAATAGGTACTATTGGTCGAGTGATTGCCAGTACGTGGCCTATGAATTTACCGTTTTACAAATATCGATCTACCGTCAGGTAAATCGACGAGATAAAGTTATAAAATTTATTTTATAAACGAAATTAGATTTTTAAATCTATTATTTGAATTAAAGTTGTAAAAAGAAAATAGATATTTATTATTTATTAATTGAGTTTATAATTGGTTTTTAAATGATTTTATAAAGGAAATTTCTGATACTTAAGTAAATGAGCAGAAATTTATTTACAGTTATAAATTTGAATAATCATTTTTGAGAGATAAATAAAAGGGAATTCTAAGCAAAATGCGAAAGCTTAAATTAAGTAAAATGGGAAGTGATAATAAAAGGGTTATATAGAACCATGATTTATAAATGAAATTTATAAAAAGGAAATGAGGTGTAGAGGGTTAATGAATGTTACTTAATAAGGGAATTAAGTAAAATTTATGAAATAAGACTTTAAGTGAATGGCTTAAAGGTGAATGTGGTAAAGGAGTAAGTAATAGGATTTTACCAAAAATCCAAGTTTGTAAAGGGTATCGTTTTGAGAAATAAAAGAGAATGTGATATTTTATAAGTGATTTTCTAAATCAATGAATTAAGAATTATGGTTATACTCGAGATGGAAGATTCAAAAGATAAGAAGTTTTATAAATATATAGTTAAATGAGGTGTGTTTGGTATTAGAATAAAGTTCGGTTTTTGAATTACAACTAATGTCCATCTAAAGATAGGAACGTTGTTGATCAATGTCTGAGAGGTAAATAAATACCCCAACTTAAACGACTTCAGGATTATCTGAGGGTGATATTAGTTTGTAATGGGAAGATGGGAAAATATATAATTTATTATTTCCATATGAGAAATAATAAGGGAATGTCAAAAAAAAGGGGTAAAGAATATATAATGAGATTTTTCCCAAGTAATGGAAGTGGGAGGATTTGGGCATATATATGTATATATATGTCCAAAGTGAAATAAATGAAAAGGGAAATGGTGGAAAGTTAAAATGGTGTTTTCGAGATAAATGGAAATTGAAATGTTAAGTTTTGCAAATGGTTTCTTCTAAAAGTATAATAGATGGTTATTATATCCAAGTGATAAAATAAAGGAGATTTCATAACGTTGTTTCATTTGAAATAAGATGAGTCGTTTTCCAATATGGTTAATGGGAATTAAAATAGTAAATGGTTTTGAAATGAAAAAAGAATAAAGAATTTAATATGTTATGAAAGCAAAATCATTTGAAATCATAATCTTACATCAAATAAGTTATATTTGAATGGTGAAATATTTAAGAGTTTAAGATTAACCATCGTTAATCATTTTAAATTAAAAAGGCCATGTAGTGTTGGTACTGAACTAGTTAACTCATGTTATTCTCCCAATTATTTACTTGATAGTTAAATCACCGAATATCAAAATCTGACCCATACGATCATTGGTATGGAAAGACCGGGATCGAATTCATATTCGAAAACCATTCCGACCAACAAATACATGAAAGAAGATTATTGAAGATGGGGAAATTGAAGACCGTTGATCTTCATAAGCGGAAGAACTACTGATTGAATTTCTCTGGTTTAACGGCCAGAGATATTTCGACAGTGATTCTGTCGTGATTGGAATCTACGGATTGCAAGTATTTCTCGCTACTGATCTGTAGGGTGATTCCTAGGATGCAGTAGGTGGGTGCCTTCGGTTCATCCTGTTCCTGGATGACTTGTATGGACGTGTGTTTGACAGAGTATTTCCAAAGGGGATTACGTACGTTGATTTCTTCAAACGTACTGTAGTTGGTGGCGGAGGGCAACGGTCCTCTTAGCTTAACAACTGGAGTATTTTTGTGGACGTCAATTAGTGATATCTGATGGATCTGACGATGTGGCATTCAAAGTGAATGATGACCAGATATTTCACAAAGTAAATTCTAGCCTCATGCCTCACAACCAAGAAATGACAAAAATCGGGCAAGCAACATGGCTATGTGTTTCGCTCCCATTAGTGTGTGTAATCACCTATCTAGAGAAATTCCATTTGCTTCTTTAATATATATTCAATGCTATCCCTTTTTGGGAGGCGGTTGCTGATCCCAACCGTCGGTGGTATACATTCGATACACTCAAGTGAAATGAGTGGTCGGTCATGTGAGGGCCAGGTTGTAAGACGTTCTTGTTGAACCTAGTGTATTCACCTCTAGAGATACACTATCGGCAGGTGGTCCCATACCTTGTCAGAGTTGGAATCCAATCTCCAAGAAGCGCCCGCGATTTTGATTGTATACTATATGTGGAGCGTGTGATGCAAGCGTTCCACTAGATTGTTATTTACTTGTATTTAGACATTATCATAATATCAGAAAAGATATTGGTTCAAACTGTTTTGGGTTATCGTAAGGTAAAAACAGTCCATGTTTATGTGTGCATTTGGTCTTACGATTATCCTTTTCTTTTGAAAAGATTTTGAACTTTAAAATCATGATTGAATGATTTACCTGTAATGATGTGCGAGTTTATCTCACTCTGGTTCACCAGACTGACCCAGTGTTTTGTAAATGCTCGGGTTAGCCCGGGGTGTACAGGTTCAGGTTATCGAATATTGTGAAGAGACGGGCTGGAAGAGTTCAGACGTACGATATTCCAAGATACTATTCCGCTGTGTGTTGTATATGGGACAGATTATTATAACTGTCCAGATGTGTTCATGTACTCTGATATTGTAAGTTTTATTTTAGGCTCTCAATAAAGACTTATTTCTATATTATATTTTGTTCCCCTGCGATGTGAGATTTTGTGTTTGTTATTCTTCTTCTTCTATTCTAATATTTCTTTCTTTCTTATCTCACCCTCTAATTTCTTTCTATAAACGTTCCAGTCTTCTCGGTGTTTTGGAGAATTGGCATGAGATATGATTAGGTATTTATGTCGATTTTCGGGGCCGAAAATCCTGGGTCGTTACAGTTGGTATCAGAGCTATTAATTTAGTAATAACCTTGGCTCTGTGGCGTAACTCGACAGAGATGGGACTAGTAATACCCTAGATTGAGTTTGAGTGTATATATATGAGAGCGTATTTGTAGATTTGATATACAAATGTTTTGTATTATGTTCGTTGATCGGTTCAAGTGTTGAAAAGCTCTGAACTGGTAAGGGATACAATATTGTTTTGTAGAGAGGGTAAATGAAATAATTTTACCCAAAATATATTTTTGTGCAGAAAAGAAATAATTTTCTCAAATTATTTAGATACGGTGTGTTGACTAATTTGAATGGAATTCAAAATTTAGTTAAAATTTTGAATTGAAATTTAACTAGGTTAAGTGAAATCGAATTAAATAATTAATAATGATATTGAGATTAAATTAAGAACCAATGTTGTAATTTGAATTGAAATTGGAAATTTAATGAATAATAATTAAATAGAAATCAATCGAATATAAATCAGTTGATATTCAAATATGTTGAAATAAATTAAATAGTTGTTAGCCTACTTTGTGAACTAGGCTACACAAAGAGTAAATAGTGAGAAAGGCACCAATTGGATTGGATCGGACGAAGATAGTGCAGGAGGTGAGTAAATATCAAGAGCGCAGAGGCTACATCGGATCGGATCGGAGAGATACGTCAATAGCCTCATTACATTGGATAGGATCGGTAATACATCAGCAATACCAAAGGATAGCAAGTGGCTTCAGCGGTTCGGTTCGGAGGAACACTCCAGGGGCAATAGAAGAAAGCAAGAAAGCCCAACGGTTCAGATCGGATGAGTACGTCAGCAGCATCAAGGGGCAGCAAGAAAGCCCAACGGCTCCGATCCGAACCCCTTTTTTCCTTTGAATCTGTAGCCATTGCCGCGCGTATCCCCTGGAGACTCGGACAAGATCTGACCATTTCTCCCACGATTTCCTATTGGATCAATGCGCTGTAGCCATCTTAGAGCTTCCGAACCCGACTATCAAGGGATGAATGCCATGCAATTCCGAACCAGAGCCATTTCGAGGAGATTTTTCACCTATAAATACACCATCTAGAGGCATTTGAAAGGATCTTTTGGAAAATTCTCAGTCCATACTTCCTCCATAGCCGAATTCTACAATCATATTCAGATCAAAATCATCTCTTAACGCCCATTTTTGAGAGATTTGAGTGAGTTTATGAATTGTAATCGTGAGGTTGAGGGAGAATTCTTGCTGTATTCATATTCAAATTATCAAATCAAAGAAAACAAAGTGTACGTAGGATCGTTAATGCCGAACCACTATAAATTGCGTAGCTCATATCTAATCTGGTGTTAGAGCCAATTTTTGGTCTAACATTTTGGTGCTTTCACTGAGAACTTTCAAATTCTAAGCCTTTCTGGGATTATCATTCTACTGTTTGGACCTTCAAGTTCAAAGAAGTTAATCCCCTTTCTCCGACATCTTTCAGTACTTGTTGCCTAATCGTTGAAGAATCAATCATTATGGCTAATACAAAAGGAAAGGAAATGCAAGGCGCTAGGGTAAATTGTGCTAGAGAAAATCATCAAGCTATCGTGTTAACAAGGTTACGCGCTCAAAGCTCTAGAGCAGATCACTCCAATCAGGCAAATCCGGATCGGATCGGAGGGGCTGATCCGAACCGAGAGGAAACAAACCGGATCGTGCTGACACCAATCCGACATGATGACCCGATCCAAACCGATGGTGTTGGGGGATCTCACTCTCTCCGTCCGAACTGCCCCGACCAGGCTGCTATGGGCCAATCCGATCCGAATCAGAACGAAGTTAGAACTTCTACTCGAGCTCCCTTTGATGCTTCAATTCCAGCCACAATGACCAGTGTCCAGCCTGATCCATCTGCACCCATTACTCAGGGAGTTTTTTCACGTTTTCTTGACATGCTTCAGAGCACTAAAGAAGCATTGGAAGCCCAAAGGCGTGACAACCTTCGCATGCTGGAAAACATGATCACCATGGGTAGAGAATTACAAGAGCTCCAGAGGCAGAGAACTCCATCCCTACCACGCCACATTCCTATAGATGATTCGTCTTTTTCGGAGGAGGAATGTCCTCGCAAGAGAAGGCCGCTCGAACGACCTCAGAACCTTGACCAATTGACTTTTGGATCTTTAGGATCCCGAGAAGATGTTGCCCGTGTATTGGGTCCTGATGACCTGAGTCTAGAACAGCCTATGTTGCTACCTATGCGTGGATCCCGCGTCTTACCCAGGGATCCTAATATTACTAACCCCATACAGCAATAACTTCTCCAACCTTTACCTCCAGAGATTGACCGAGAGCACAGAGAGCAACGTAGAGCAGCTGCAGCCAGAAACAGAAGGTTATACCCTGATCAAGAACCCAGGGGTAACCCGAACATCAGATCTAGAGAGCCTGTGCAGACACTAACCAACGCCAATGTACAGGCGATGGTGCGACAGATTATGTTAGAAAGCCGGCGGTATACTAATGAAGACTGGGGCATTAAGCAAAGTCATACCCCTTTCACAGATGACATCCTGAATTACCAGTTCACCCGACGATTCAATTTACCTCAGATGGATCGATATTCAGGAAGGATAAACCCAGGGCAGCACCTAATGAGATATGCATGGTTTATGAATGCGGCAGGAGCTCCTGATGTCGTAAAGTGCATAGCTTTTCCCATTTATCTTGAATATGTCGCATTAATGTGGTTCACTCGACTTCCCCCTCGGTCGGTGTCCAATTTCACAGAATTGAGTGAGCGTTTCATGAATCAGTTCCGACTCCATGCCCAAAAGTCCAAGACCGTCATAGAATTATCACGAATCAAATAGGGCCCAGGAGAATCTTTGAAGTCATATTTGGATCGCTTCAATCTAGCCGTCACCGAAGTCACTGATCCCCATGAGCCCACTATCCTGATGGCCTTGATAGAAAGAGTAGATCCCGACACAGAATTCGGAGATTATGTAACACCCCGTGTATTTTATAACAGTGAAATTCACAAATTAAAGTATAATAAATTTCAAAAATATGTGTTCTTATATCTGTCTTGTATATCTGTGACTTATACTTATAAAACCTCCACCAAAATTAGGGCATTCCCTTTGAGAGTGACCCTAACGGAGGTGGGGTGTTTCAGATTACTTGGCTGGAAAACCACCTCCTACAAGAGAGTTATTCTATGAAAAGGCTAATGTTCGCCAGAGGCGAAATGAAGCTAAGGCAAATCGGAAGAGAAAGTCAAAAGGGACCCCGAAGGAAGGTGTTCAGAGTAATGTCGCTGCGAAATAGTCTGGAGATAGTTCAGGAAAAGTTGAAGTAAATGTTGGCAACCAGAGTGGTGGTAATAGCAACAGAAATGGGAATGGCAACAGAAGGAAAAGAAATCGTGGGAACAACTCCTATAAAAGACACAGACTCCAGAGTTTTGAAAATTACACGCTGTTAAATGATACGTTGGAGAACATCTATCTAGACACATATAGCGTATTGCAGTACAAAAAGCCACCACCCAGAGATTCTACAGAGAATGAGATTGAGACAGGAAAGTTTTGCTTGTTTCACGGTACACACGGTCATTCCACCAATGAGTGTCGTCATTTGATGGATATCGTCGAAAAATTGCTGCGAGAAGGGAAGTTGGATGAGTACAAAGCTGCCCAAAGGGACAGGGGGCAAGGGGGACAAGCCCCGAATGAAGAGCAGCCTGTTTCAAAACCCATAGCTCAGGAAAAGGGTAAGAGAATCGTCATTAACTCCATTATAGGCGGGCCTCACCTGATTGGCCGAAGTTTTAAAGCAATGGAACAGTACGTCAACGCCGCCAAGCATTATGAAGTAGGAGAATGCAACAGCCTTGAAGACGTCACTCCGACAAAGCAGCAAAAAACGATGTCCAATGATGTCGTATTCCGCAATAGAGACGAGTTTGGAGTTCTATCCCCAACCGACGATCCTCTAGTTATAACCACGACAATTGGCCGCACTTTGGTTCATAAGGTGTTAGTGGACAATGGAAGCTCGGTTAATATCCTCCTCAAGAAAGCCTTCGAACAAATAAGGCTCGAAGCAAAAGACTTAAAGCCGTGTCAAGGATGGATACGTGGCTTTAACGGAGTATCCACAGCTCCGATGGGTTTTGTGAAATTACTAGTCACACTAGGGCAGGGGGATCGCCAGAGAGTAAGGATCATGCCGTTTGTAGTTCTGGATTTGGAATCGCCTTATAATGCCTTCCTAGGCTGACCAGCCCTTGCTGAATTTAGGGCATGTATTGCGCCTTTGTGTTTGCTGGTAAAATTACCGACTGACTCGGGAGTTGGGACAATGAGAGACGACCAAGCCACGGGACGAGCTTGTTATGTGGCAGAGTAAAAGATGCTAATGAAGGGGCTGAATATAGATGCTAAAGATGATTCCGCCTCTCCAAAGGGGGCCACAGCATAGCAACTAAGGGGTCCTGCCCCGAGAGAGTCGCCTTCAGCGTGCTCGAGGATATAGATCCCAGAGATGATAGAGAACCTGGGGACATGAAGGAAATTCCTAATGAAATAACAATTGATATACCCATTGATGAAACGGATCCAATAAAAGTGCTAAAGATTGGCTCGCAACTAGATCCAGTTAGAGCAAGAGAATTGGCTGATTTTTTGAAGGAAAATCTAGATGTGTTTGACTGGACTCACGCTGACATGTGTGGGATTTCGCCTGCCATCATGAGTCACTCCTTGTGTATTAATCCAAAGCACCCACCAGTCAAGCAGAAGAGATGGATGTTGGGCCCAGAGCGATCAGCAGCTTTGAATGAAGAAGTAGAGAAGTTAAAAGGTAATGGATTCATTAAGGATTCGAAGTATCCCGACTGGATATCGAATCCTGTCCTGGTTAAAAAGTCAAGTGGGAAGTGGAGAACGTGCATCGACTTTTCTAATTTGAACAAGGCTTGCCCGAAGGATAGTTTTCCTCTCCCCAGAATTGATCAACTAGTAGATTCAACTGCCGGGCATGAACTTTTATCATTTATGGACGCTTATTCCGGGTATAATCAAATTCCCATGCACGTACCAGATCAAGAGCATACAAGCTTTATTACAGACTTGGGGTTGTATTGTTACGTCGCGATGCCGGTTGGATTAAAAAATGCCGGAGCCACATATCAGCGCCTGGTCAACCGCATGTTTTACAATCAAATTCGGAAGACTATGGAAGTTTATGTAGATGATATGCTAGTGAAATCCAAGCAATCTTCCGATCATACAAAAGACTTAGCAGAAATGTTTGGCATACTACGAAGATATGGGATGAAGTTGAACCCTTTGAAGTGTTCTTTTGGCGTGGCATTAGGCAAGTTCCTTGGCTTTATCGTGAGTTCCAGAGGAATTGAAATCAACCTAGACCAAATAGCAGCAATCCGAAATATAGAGGAGCCGCGAAAAATTAGGGATGTTCAGAGCTTAGCTGGGAAGGTTGTAGCACTGGGCAGGTTTATCTCCAAAGCAACAGACAAGTGTGTGCCTTTCTTCGATCTCATAAAACGGGGAAAGCGAAATTTTGAGTGGACCCCCGACTGTGTGGAGGCATTTCAGAATCTGTTAGACTTCGTAGAAAAGCCTCCAATATTATCAAAGCCCGTGCAACATGAGGATTTGTTCGTCTACTTGGCGGTATCATCTCACGCTGTCAGTGCAGCACTAGTACGTGAAGAGGAAAAAGTCCAGAAACCTGTGTATTACGTAAGCAAAAAAACTAGCTGCTGCAGAATGCAACTACCCAAAGATAGAAAAGCTTGCTTATTGCCTCCTGATTGCTTCCCGCAAACTCCGCCATTATTTTCTGGCACACCCAATATTGTGTATACCGACCAACCTTTAAGACAAGTGTTGCAGAAACCTGAAGCATCAGAGCGGCTACTCAAATGGAATATCAAGCTGAGCCAGTTTGATTTGAACTTTCAGCCGCGAAGATCAATACGGGGGCAGGCCTTGGCTGACTTCATAGCTGAATTTACAATCCCTGAAGAAGAAACGGTGGGTGACAAGACAATTACTTTGGATCAAGAATTAGAGCTTAGTCCGTGGAGACTATATACGGACGGAGCCAAGAATGATAGAAAGTCCGGCGCTGGAGTTGTTTTAATAACTCCTGAAGGACGATCTATCCACTATGCGTTGCGGTTAGAGTTTGCTGCTACCAATAATGACTCTGAGTATGAAGCCCTGATTGTCGGGCTAAAACTCGCCAAAGATTTGGCAGTGAAGACACTAGATATATATTGCGACTCCAAGATAGTGGTATGTCAAGTTCGGGAAGAATTTGCTGAAAAAGTCGGGTGTGTACGCGACTTGTGCAGGATCTATAATATGGCTATGCGGAATATGATATGATAACAATATATATATATATCACAGATTACTTTAAATGCAGTAAAGTAAAGTAAAGTAGAGTAATGACACCAGGATTTTTATACTGGTTCGGACCTCCAGTCCTACGTCCAGTCCCGAAGCTTCTCTTCGGCTTTTCACTAAACAACACCCTCGCTTCACCCGGAGGAACAGGTTCACAACTACTTGATTTACGGGCTACAAGTTTACCCACTTGATTTCACGGGCTACAAGCTTACCCACTTGATTTACGGGCCACAAGCTTACCCACTTGATTTCACGGGCTACAAGCTTACCCACACAGGACAATTACAAGAGTTTGACTTCTGATTGTGTTCTTCTTTCAACACTGATTTGCCAACGATTGAGTACACCCTTCCTATAATCTTATCCTCAAGTATATGATTCGAATGCAAAGATTTAAGGAAGAAAGATTGCTTGTTGAATCAAATGATATAAAACTGATTCAAGGATTCAACAAGTATTGAATATTTGAGAGAGCTTTTAGAATGCAAGAGAGTATAGAGTTAAGATCAGAAAACAGAAGAAGAATCGGTGATTTGGATGATTGTAAAATCATGTATTTATAGAGATCGAGAGGTTGCAAATGTTGGTGAAAAGATGCATCTAAAAGGAGTGATTATTCATGAAGAAAAATGGATGCAACTCTTGAAGAAAGAAGATGACTTTTCAATATAACGGTCAAAATTCAAAAACCGGTTGACCTATAGAATTTTATAGGTCGACATGTTTTTAGCAGTTGGAATTCAAAAACCTGTTGACCTATAAAATTTTGTAGGTCGACCTATTTTTGACCGTTACAATTTAAAAACCTGTTGACCTATAAAAAATTGTAGGTCGACATGTTTTCGGTCATATGCATAAAAAATGTCTTCATTAGTAGTATTTTCAAACAATTAGAAGTATGATTATTTGAGGATAGATTTTAACATTTTATAACTCTAAATAATCAACTTCTAACCTATGAAGTCATCTTGTCTTCTTTTTGTCGATGTAGAAGCTTCTTCTTGTCATAAATCAAAATAACCATCGACGCTTCGACTCAACATTCTCCCCCTTTTTGATTGATGACAACCTGGCATAATAAAGGTATTGTTCCTTGTATATTGCTCCCCCTGTATATATGCTCCCCCTGAATTATATATATAATCTGCATAACAGTCGTTAGTAACATTTTCTCCCCCTTTGTCATCGACAAAAAGGGTACATATTATTGTAAAAATGATAGTAACAACAATATCACCATAAGGTTTTCTCCCTCTGAATATAAAGCTCCCCCTGAACATTTGTTATAATATAAATAATCTTACCTTTAGACACATATACTTTTACCATATTAAGCATAAATTTTTTTAAAAAGTATATGTAATCGGTCGACAGTGAGGAAAGGTCGGTCGGCAGATTAATTTTCTGTTTGAAATGAAAAAACATTATAATCATTGATCGGTCGACAGGGAGAACTAGGGCGGTCGACAAAAAAAAAAAAAAATCTGGTTTTGACGAGTGAAATAGAAGTCGGTCGACAGAAGGAGAAAGGGCGGTCGATAGGTTTTTGTTCTGGAAGAATATATACCACCATTTTTAGGGTGACCGGTCGACAGAAGTATTACGAGCGGTCGACAGGTAAAAGTTCTGAAAAATATAAACAACTATTTTTATGGTGACCGGTCGACAGTAGGTATTTGGGGCGGTCGACAGGTAAACTTTCTGGTTGAAAATTAAAAACAAAAAGAACCTGATCGGTCGACAGCATATTACTAGGCGGTCGACAGGTGCTGAAAATTTTTGTTTTTCTGGTTTGTCTTTTAAATTTTCAAACTCCAAAAACACTAATTATTATATATGCATATTTCTCCCTCTTTGTTATTGATTAAAAAGAATAAAAGTCATGATAGAACAGTAATCGAATATAAGACATAATTTAAAGTACCTTCGGGAGATCATGTGCAATTTGATAAACTGAATTTTGTATTCAAAGATATTTAGAGATACCGAATAGCCTTCTCTTTGTTGTGGTGTACCTGCAAAAATTATATGACATGTATACTTTTGGTACCCACTTACTTCATTAGGGTCCAGAGGTTAGATCAAAGGTAACCATACTCAAGAGGGTTTAATGGAACCTTTAAAGATAAAATTTTCATTATTAACTACTGAATCAAAATAATCATCAATATATTTTTCTCTATTTTTCCAACTGACAGGAACCCAAATACTTAAGTAATCTCTATTGATGTTCCTTTTCGTACTTCTAGATCTATTATACAAATCTCTAGTCATAGAAGTATTCGAATTTCTATAATTACTGGATCTAGGATGTGTATTAGTACTAGCAGTGATATTCTTATTGTACATGAAAGCATATCTAGTACTATTTCCAAAGTCGCTATTGACATTTTTCTTTTGAGATTTCACAACCGGTTTTGGTTTGGAAGATAAACTAAGATTTTTCTTAGCTTTGTTCTTTTGCATTGTTTTCTTCTTTCCATAACCAAGATGCTTCTTAATTTCTTGGTTTTTATATCCCAAACCTTTCTTATTTGAAGTAGATTGTGAATTCTCAATGATTTTTGTCAAATTTTCTCGACCTTTGTTAAAGTTAGAAACATTTTGAGTGATGTTATCTAACTTAGTTTGTAAGCTAGTTTTTTCTAGGTCTAGAATTTTGACTTTTGCTTTAAGCTCATGATTTTCAGTAGTGAGAATATCATTCTTCTCTTTTTGAACTTCAATTTCTTGAGTCAAAAGAGATAGTTGAGAATTAGAATTAGAAGATGATTCTTGAGCCTTTTCAAGTTCCTCTTCTAATATTTTCTTCTCATCTTTTAACATATCTCGTTCTAATTCTGATCTATTCAACATTGTCTTGACTTCTTTTAATTGGTGTTTTGTATCTTTAAATTTAACCATTAATTTATCATAAATATCAAGCATATCCTTAAGAGTAGGAATTTGTACCTCATCGTCTGCTGCCATGAAACATTTATTTCCTTGTTCAGTGTCTGAGTCACTTTCGCTATCAGATGAAGATGAGTCTGAATCATCCCAGGTTACCGAGAAAGCTCTCTTCTTTGATTTGTCCTTCTTGAATTTTTCGGAATTCTTCTTTTTATCCGGACAATCTTTTTGCACATGTCCCTTTTTGTGACAATTGAAACATTCCATATTTGAAGATGATGGTTTATTTGATCCAAACTTCCTTTTGTCGTATCGACTAGCTTTTCTTTGCTTCAAAAACTTCTTAAAGCCTTTTGCAATAAGTGCTAAGTCTTCATCTTCAGAATCTGAAATGTCTTCATCTTTTTCGGCATGAAAAGCAACATTTTTCTTTTCTTCTTTTTATTCTCTTCTAGCCTGTAAATTTGCTTCATAGGACATTAGATTTCCTATCAACTCATCTGGCTTCATGGTAGAAAGATCATTAGCTTCTTCTATAGCTAATACTTTTCCTTCCCATTCATTAGTCAGTGAGTGTAGGATTGTTGAAACTACATCAAAGTCAGAATATTTTTGTCCTAACCCAATAAGAGCATGATGAATAGTTTGAAACCTTGAATACATCTCATTGATTGTTCCATTTGGCTTCATTTTGAAATTTTGGAATTGACTTTTCAACAAAGCTATTTTTGCTTGTTTAACCTTGTTAGTACCTTCATGAGTTGTTTTTAGCGTTTGCCAAATTTGATAAGCAGTGGTACAGATACTAACACGGTTATACTCATTTTGGTCTAATGCACAAAACAACATATTTATTGCTTTTGCATTTACTGCTGCTGTTGTTTTCTCAGCAGGAGTCCATTCTGCATACTCAGTAGTTGGATTAACTATTTCTTTCTGAGTAGCATTCCAAGCATCATAACTTGTTGATTGCATATAGAAAGCCATACGTGTTGCCCAATAACTATAATTTAGGCCATTAAAGAAAGGAGGTCTTTGTGTTGATTGACCTTCAGTGTAAGTGTTAGTGCTGGTACTTGCGTTATTTGCCATATTACTAGAATATATCAAATAACTGTGTTACGGTTATAAGATGACCGTGCTCTGATACCAATTGAAAAAGTCGGGTGTGTACGCGACTTGTGCAGGATCTATAATATGGCTATGCGGAATATGATATGATAACAATATATATATATATATATATCACAGATTACTTTAAATGCAGTAAAGTAAAGTAAAGTAGAGTAATGACACCAGGATTTTTATACTGGTTCGGACCTCCAGTCCTACGTCCAGTCCCGAAGCTTCTCTTCGGCTTTTCACTAAACAACACCCTCGCTTCACCCGGAGGAACAGGTTCACAACTACTTGATTTACGGGCTACAAGTTTACCCACTTGATTTCACGGGCTACAAGCTTACCCACTTGATTTACGGGCCACAAGCTTACCCACTTGATTTTACGGGCTACAAGCTTACCCACACAGGACAATTACAAGAGTTTGACTTCTGATTGTGTTCTTCTTTCAACACTGATTTGCCAACGATTGAGTACACCCTTCCTATAATCTTATCCTCAAGTATATGATTCGAACGCAAAGATTTAAGGAAGAAAGATTGCTTGTTGAATCAAATGATATAAAACTGATTCAAGGATTCAACAAGTAATGAATATTTGAGAGAGCTTTTAGAATGCAAGAGAGTATAGAGTTAAGATCAAAAAACAGAAGAAAAATCGGTGATTTGGATGATTGTAAAATCATGTATTTATAGAGATCGAGAGGTTGCAAATGTTGGTGAAAAGATGCATCTAAAAGGAGTGATTATTCATGAAGAAAAATGGATGCAACTCTTGAAGAAAGAAGATGACTTTTCAATATAACGGTCAAAATTCAAAAACCTGTTGACCTATAGAATTTTACAGGTCGACATGTTTTTAGCCGTTGGAATTCAAAAACCTGTTGACCTATAAAATTTTGTAGGTCGACCTATTTTTGACCGTTACAATTTAAAAACCTGTTGACCTATAAAAAATTGTAGGTCGACATGTTTTCGGTCATATGCATAAAAAATGTCTTCATGAGTAGTATTTTCAAACAATTAGAAGTATGATTATTTGAGGATAGATTTTAACATTTTATAACTCTAAATAATCAACTTCTAACCTATGAAGTCATCTTGTCTTCTTTTTGTCGATGTAGAAGCTTCTTCTTGTCATAAATCAAAATAACCATCGACGCTTCGACTCAACATTTGCTGCCAAGGGACCCCGGCTCATCACTTATCTCAAGAAAGTAAAGGAGTTGTTGGAAGGCATGGAGCATTATAGCATAACACACATTCCAAGAGCAGAAAATTAGAAAGCAGATCGGTTGGCGAAGCTAGCAAGTTCAGATCGTCTTAAAGAATCCGAAATGGTCCCGATAAAGGTATTGGATTCGCCCAGCTTCGACCAGATGGAAGTAGAGCTAGCCTCGGAAGTTGAACCAGAAAGAGAATCCTGGATGACACCAATTAAGAACTTTCTCAAAAGTGGAACTCTCCCATTGAAAAAGAGCGAAAGAGGAGCTGTAAGACGTAAGGCCACAAGATACGTTTTACAGCACGACGTCCTTTATCGTCAAGGGTTTTCAATGCCTCTGCTACGGTGTATCGCACAAGACGACATCAAGCGTGTACTGCAAGAGGTGCATGAAGGTGAGTGTGGAGATCACACTGGGGGCCAAACCCTAGCAAAGAAAGTGTTACGGTACGGATATTTCTGGCCTACCGTGAACAAAGATGCGGTTGCTTATTCACAACGCTGCGACAGATGTCAAAGATATGCCAAAGTTCCCAGAGCGCCGCCGAATCAGTCAAGTCAATGGTAAGTCCGTGGCCGTTTGCCATATGGGGAATTGACATTGTTGGAATGCTACCCATTGCCAGAGGAGGAGCCAAGTATGCGATCGTTGCTGGGGATTACTTCACGAAGTGGGTGGAAGCCGAACCTCTAACAACCATCACGGCAAGGAAAGTGATCAGTTTTGTGGTGATAAATATTATTTGTCGATTTGGGATACCGAAGACCATCATAACTGATAATGGGATGCAGTTTGACAACATAGAGTTCAGAAACTTTTGCCAGAAAAACAAAATTGATAAGCGATACACTGCAGTAGCTCATCCACAGTCAAATGGACAGGTCGAGGCCGTAAATAAAGTCATTAAATCAATTCTAAAGAAACGACTGAAACGGGCCAAAGCCAGATGGGTAGATAAGTTGCCATTAGCCTTATGGGCATACAGGATGACCTTTAAGATGGCTACTGGCCATACTCCCTATTCACTTTCATTTGGGTCTGAAGCGGTGATCCCTGTAGAATTGGAAGCCCCTTCTCATCGAGTCGCGTACTTTGACCCGATGACGAATAAAGCGCTCCTCCTAAAGTCTCTTGATATGATTGAAGAAAAAAGAGATGAAGCCAACTTGCGTGCCTCAATACATCGACATCAGGTGGCACGTTATTATGACCAAAAGGTTCGCCCCAAAACCTTTGAACCAGGAGACTTAGTACTGAAGCGAGTCTTCCCGCCTTCAACCCGGTTGGGTCCTAAATGGGAAGGACCGTACGCCATCCAACGGAAGCTTGATACAGGAACATTCAAGCTAATGACCGTGGATGGTGAAGAGATTCCCAGAGCCTGGAACGCTCAGCACTTACGACGATATCTGAGCTAAATATGAAATGTCATTTCTTTTGTTTTCATAAGCTAAATAAAAAGGCACGACTTGCCTTAAAAAGTCTGTTTATGTGAACAAAAGATTATAAAGTGGATGTAGGCTACGACTTAGCCGAGCCACTATAAAAATATCGTGTGTCATTTACTTTCCTGCGTTATTTATATCTTCAATAATTACTCTGCTACGACTGTGAAACATGAAATGTTAAATTAAAGTTGGAGATGACCTATATGCGGGAACAAACAAAACGACTGTTTGTACAATAAGACATATAAGAATGGGAAGACGACATTCTTAACTCTAACTTTCAAGAATCGAGAGAGAGTATAAAGGACGGGAAGACGACGTCCTCTGAGGCATGAAGGTGCACCCAGATGAGAGATCGCCTCAACGAAAACTCTAACCGGATATGAGACAAGAGAGTATAAAGATACCAGAAAGAACAGGCGTCAATGACGAAAGGAATATGATCCCCGTCAGAGAATAGGGGACATTTGGACTTTTTAATTTAATCTTGAATAGTTGCCCCTTAGTTATTCAAGATTGACTAGGGGCATACATGTACACACATATTCCCCTCCATCACGATTTCATTACATAACTTTAGTATGACATGCATTTGTATTTTTACATAAGTACTGAACTGACGACTTCATTGCAGGAAATAAATTATTGTTATTTACAAACGTGTGAGTTTGTACAAGGAAAACAAGCAAAAAAAGAAGATGCGAGGGCCACACTCACTGCAACAATTGTGGGCCAATTAAATGCTAAAATAAAACAAAAAACTTCATCACTTAGGCGTTGGAGTGGACTTGGATTTTTTATCAGCCTTCTGAGCATCCTTTGCCTATCTTTCAGCATTAGTTAAAATACGCCTTGATTTTTTCCTCCCTGTGACTGAAGTGCTGGAATCGGTTGATTTTTTCCAAGGAGTTGGAACACTGGAATCAAGAGAAGACTTTTTAGCAAGCTCTTCTGTAATAGACCTAGTCAAAAGCTTAACAACTAACCTTGATCCAGCATCCACCATTGCGAGAGGCTTAAGGCTTTCGGGGTCCAGATCTTCAACTTTAAGCTGCATACGTTTGTCTTGTTCGGCTTTCAATGCAGTTAAAGTGATGTCATCAGTGCTTTTGACTCCCCAAATATATCCACCTCAGGGACTTCCTCAGGTCCCTCGTTTCCATCGTCGTCCTTTAAGGTGTCTATCATCTCATCATCCTGAGGAGCATCAGCTTTATCCTTTTCTACTCCAGCCTTCTCCGCAGATTCTGTTCCGGCTATGGTCCTCTGAGGCACGTCTGTCTTCTCGGACGGTTCAACACCCACAGAATGAGAAGCAACAGTTATCAACTCGGGAGAAAATAAAGGGGCCTTCATCGATTGCCCGATTATGTGATGGAAAGTGGAGACGGCTTTGACGAATTGGGGTGAAAAGGTAGAAATACCTTCCGATGATTTTTCAGTTGGAGTAATTGTCGTCCCTGACACAGTCTTAGGAATGGGGGATAAAAGAGAAGCCTGAGGGATCGCCGGGTTTTCGGGGTCATATCCCTCGACTTCAGGAGTTTCAGCGGCAGTAGAAGAAGAACTAGCCTCGGAGATATGCTTTTGTTTGGCCCGCCTCTTTTCCTCCTCCATGGCAGCAGCGATTAGGCGACGCCCCTCGGCCAGACGTGCTGGCTCGTCATCTCTTCGATATTTTTCCATGAGCTTTTCCTCGTCGATGGAATCTACCTTGAGCTCTTCTTTCTCCCATTCAACAATTTGGCTCCACATGTAAACCAAGGTGGTCGGATAGTCTTCGATCCAAGAGATGTTTCGGTGGCGGATTATATGTGCAAAAAATTCGATCATTAGTTCGCCGAAACCATGCACATCCTCCTGGGCCTCAGGCAGCTGCTTGCAGGTCTCCTCGACCGACTTAATGACACTTTTAACATTGCCCTCCGCTAGGGCAGCCCTGTTTTCAGCCTCCATCAGCTTGGAAGCCAAGTCAGCGTTCTTCTCTTCCAATTCAGCGTTCTTCCTCGCTAACTCGGCCTTTTCTCACTCAAGAGTAGCGTAAGCAAGTTGCATTTTGGCGTTATCCGACCTAGCATCTTCTGGTTGCTTTTTCAGCTCCGAGCACTCTTGAGTATGAGACTCGAGCAAGTCATGATAACGTTTTTGTAGCTCTTCAAATTGCTGCTTGAAGTTGGCATCATCCCGTTGAGCGATGGCAAGCTGGGCCTGGGTATCCTCAAGGTCTTTCCCAAAATTTTCAAGGCCTTTGCGTCAGCTTCTGCAATCTTCTTCATCGAGTTAGTATCCGTGATTAGAGTTCGGATGATTCTGGAAAGGTTACGCGAATGCTTGAACATCTGTTAATATTGTCTCTTGACTGCATCAATTTTTGCCTTGGCCTCGTCTTCCCACCTCGAGGAAATGGGCTCGAGGGCAGGTAAGAAAGTTAGGTTCTCAAATAGTGTTCGGGGAACTGCTCCTCCAGGTATGCTTGATTAACTCTAGTTTCAGCATCCAATGGTGGAGGTGCGGGGAATGTTAACTGGGTGTCCTTATGAGTAGCGGGCACAATGGCTTCCTCACCCTTCCTAGGCCGCTTAGCAGGAACCTTATACTTGCCTCGTGAGTCTGTACCTTTCGGCGGGCTCCTTTCCCTACTGCGTTTTTCTTGAGAAGAGGTTTGATCTTTTGACTGCGACGTGTCATCTTCTCTACGACCTTGGGAGCTTTTGTATCGATCTGGATCCGACCGAACGGGAGAGCGAGAGCACGAGATCCGCGACTGATAAGAGTCATAAGGCCTTCTATCCTCCTTACCGCGGCCTTCGCGGTGATCATGCTCAACATCATGAGGAGGTCTGGTCATGCTGCGGTGTAGTTTCCTGAAGTCATAGTGAGCACAAGACATTGTACCTTCACAACAATACAAGTGGAACTCAGAATCAGTATTCTCATGAGGAGTAAGTGCTGTGGAGTGTAGTGCTATTGTGTTAAGTGCATCCTAAGTGATGTTCCCCCCGACAAACCAGAGTCCGAAGCCAAGCCAGTACGAGTGGGCTCTTTGGCCTTGACAGGAGTAGTCTCCTCTGAAGAAGTAAAAACTAAAGGATTTGTTCCAAAATCCTCGGAAGTGTAAATAGTGTCAGGTAGGGGGAGATCTCCCAAGCCCTGAAATGTAGGATCATCAGCAGTAGGGGCTCTCCTTGGGAAGCGTTTGTTGGCTGTTCGTTAGGAGATAGTGATTTTTCAGAAGAGATAGCATCTTTAGGGGCGATGTACCCTTCTCGGTGGTTATCGGGTATGTTAGCCAGCTCATCATCTTAGGTCGAAGATGGAGAAGGTGAAGTTCGAAGTGGTATGATGGGGCTTTTCGAGCTCCCTCCATTTCTGGAATTACATCCACTGGAGGGATATATACATATGGACCTGACCCGTGACCTATGCTACGGGTAATGGATAGTAGCCCGTGGTGATGAAGATATTCGTCCTTGAGGACCTCATCGATAGTTAGAAATTTTTGGTTACCATTGAAGAGCTGATGCATTCGATCAAAATACACTTGATCTGATATTTGTTTGGGATTATCAACTGCAAACAAAAAGAAAACAGATTAATGTACTGATATGGACACTCAGAGTTGAGATTTAGAAAACCAATGCTTTACTTGATTTTGTCCATCTCCTAGCACATCCCGGCTGTTGCCTTATAAAAAACCATTCCATCTTGGAGTCACCGGCCTTGCTGCTGAACGGCGCCGAAATTATTTTTCTTTTTGGGACTGATTCAAAGTAAGAGAAAGAAGGAGTTTCTCGAGTCCAATGCTTGAAGTTATAAAAGAAATGAGCGTCGTCAAAAGTTAGCTCTGTATCTAAGATCTCACGGTATGCTACATATAAGGTATATAGGTAAGCATAAGAGTTGGGATGCAGCTGCATGGGGGCAATCCGCATATGTCTTAGGAAGTCGACAACAAAAGGAGAAAACAGTAGGATAGCCCCAACCATGCACATCAATCGGGTGATTGCCATAAATGCTTCTGGGGGATTATGAGGACGGTCAGTTTTCGATGGCACCAGAGTATCCTTTCTTAGTATACCGTGCTTTAGACATATGCGACCAAGTCTATCATCGTCGATCGTCGATTCAACAGAGTCCATGGGTGATTCAAAAGATAATGGCAGACTCAAATTCGTCAGGGGCTTGGCAATCTCCAATCCCTCCTTCCTCCTCATAACCCAGAGGAGCTTCACTGTCCGAAGGTGTTTCGTTGTTATGCGTTCCTATTTCATAATCTGAGCCCTCGTCATCCCATTCAGGGTCTGAAGAAGAAGATATGTCATCGAGAGTATATTTCTCGGAAGTTTCTGCAATTTCCGTCTTCTTTGCTAATCTAGAAGAACGTCTTTCGGCCATGATCGCTAGACTATCGAAGAAACAACGGCAAGGATTAGAGTAAAGTTGCCCGTGTCCCTCGTGTGTGTATGTGCACTAAAGTGTGTGCTATATGTTATAGAAATGCAGAGCAAATACATGAAAGCATAATGTAAAGGGCCAAGGAAGCAATAATGTTCAGAATGATTCTTGATATTTGTCATGTTTGAAAGGCTCTATCCTAATTGTTCGTCAAGTTGAAGACTATGTCAAGCATTTATTAAGATATTTGAAAAAATTCTTGCACTCTAAGTTAGGCAATTTCGGTTCGGTTCGGACATCTACATTAGGATTGGATCGGAGGGAAAAGTCAAGTTTCGATCGGACAGTGAGGTAAACCGGATCGGCTCGGATGCAGACTTTCGGAATGGATCGGATCAGTTCGAGTAATCATTCTTTTCTTTGTCTCTTATTACCATCCGATCCGAACAGGTGAGTTTTTGTTTCCCCCTTCTTTTTTTCCTTTCTCTGCTCTGACCCGATCCGGTCTCGTAAACACCATCCGATCCAGTTAAGTGGGTTTCATTTCCTCTTTTTTGCTTTTTCTTTTGCCCCGACCCGATCCGGTTATGTGAACACCTCTCCATTTCTTTCAGTTCAACGCTTCTTCATCCGAACCAATCCCAGCTCCTCTCTTCCCCTTCATCTCCTTCCTTCTCCATCTCGCTGAACCCGATTCAATTTCACAAAACCCAAACGAGTCCAGGCACTTACGTGCTTAAATATTCTGTAGAACCCAAACTCCTCCTCGCAACGCCTCGAGGTGGTGACAAGAGCCACCGACGACGACGGCGAAGAGAGAGAGGGCGGCGACATTGGAATTAAACACACACCAGGTTCAAATCATCCAGTTTTACCACAAATCTAAATCGAGATCGATTGCAGCAGAGTGACTCGAGATTTTAAACCTACCTATGTGTTGAATTCAAGGATAAAAACGAGAAGAATTTCAGAGTTTTTAAAAAATTCTAGGGTTTTGACGTAAATCTCGCTGGAAGAAGATAATAAAAGAGGAACAAGAAGATGGAAACGGGGGGGTACTTGTATGAAATCGTGGTGACTACTCGTATTCCTAGCCAATTTCATTCCATTCGGACCAGAAGTCGAGCCCATGAAGAAACTCTGGCATGTTGGTCTGTGGTGCAGCAATATTGAAAGGCCCATTAGAGTGTGCTACTGAAGAGAACCCATTCGGATCGGGATCTGAACCGAAGGCGATCATTCAATGACTCTAATTCAAAGGATGACTTGAGAATTGCTTCAAAGCACACTTTATCTTAAATAAGAGTGTACTTCGAGGGGGCAAAATGTTACCCTACTTTGTGAACTAGGCTACACAAAGAGTAAATAGTAAGAAAGACACCAATCGGATCGGATCGGATGAAGATAGTGTAGGAGGTGAGTAAAGATCAAGAGCGCAGAGGACACATCGGATAGGATCGAAGAGATACGTCAGTAGCCTCATTACATTGGATCGAATTGGTAATACGTCGGCAATACCAAAGGATAGCAAGTGGCTTCAGCGGTTCGGTTCAGAGGAACACACCAGCGGCAACAGAAGAAAGCAAGCAAGTCCAATGGTTCAGATCAGATGAGTATGTCAGCAGCATCAAGGGGCAGCAAGTAGGCTAAACCGGATCGGATCGGAGGCTCCGATCTGAACCCCTTTTTTCCTTTGAATCTGTAGCCGTTGTCGCGCGTGTCCCTTGGAGACTCGAACAAGATCTGACCATTTCTCCCACGATTTCCTATTGGATCAATGCGCTGTAGCCATCTTGGAGCTTCCGAACCCGACTATCAAGGGATGAATGCCACGCAATTCCGAACCGAAGCCATTTCGAGGAGATTTCTCACCTATAAATACACCACGTAGAGGCATTTGAAAGGATCTTTTGGCAAATTCTCAGTCCATACTTTCTCTAGCCGAATTCTACAATCATATTCAGATCAAAATCATCTCTTAAAGCCCATTTTTGAGAGATTTGAGTGAGTTTATGAATTGTAATCGTGAGGTCGAGTGGGAATTCTTGTTGTATTCATATTCAAATTATCAAATCAAAGAAAACAAAGTGGATGTAGGCTCGTTAACGCCGAACCACTATAAATTGCGTGTTCTTTACTACTTTTTTGATCCTATTTAATTAAGCTCATATCTAATTTGGATGTTAGAGTCAATTTTTGGTCTAACAATAGTAATGTTGAATGTGAATTTAGTTTGATTGAATTTGTTGTGCCATGGTCGTTGATTGATTTTCGTCTGCTTGTTAGATTGGTTGAATATAATTCATCCATGGGTTGATAAGAAGTTAAATAAACTGAAACCCAGTGAAAAATGAACTGTTATTTAAATATTTCATATATCTGTTACTTATATGATGGATTAAGTTAAGTACAGGTGCCAGATAATTATGAGGATTGAGTTTGATTGCATAGATTGCACGAAAATTGAGTAGCAGGCTCAATAACGCTCGAAAAGGTACGCCTACGCGAAAAAAAAACTGATTTTGGTTTTTGTTTTCCGACCGTGTGGGTCGATATTATTCGTTCCTGCGATATCGCAGAACTTCCTCCGTGCGGGAGAAACTCTGCTGAATTTTCTGAGAATTTAATGTTTTAGAATGTTTTCGGTAATTTTTGAAAATTTTGTTTTACCATAATAAATTGGTTTTGCTTTGGAATAAAATATATTTTTAAAGTTAATGGGATTTACAACATTTTTCTTACCTTAGCAATTTCGAGGACGAAATTATTTTAATGGGGGAAGAATGTATTGTCCCGTATTTTCTGACCATTTATTTGAAATATTTTATTTATTTAAAATATTGATTTGTGTTTAAATAATGGGATTTGACTATTTTAATTTGAATATTTAAATAATAATATTTTATTTTTGGGATATTGGGAAAATGTTGATTTGCGGTATAATGTGAACGAGTGATTTAAAGTGATTTAAATATAGTTTATATTGAATTATATAAATATATTCATTATTAAAACGACGTCAGAACGTTATAATTTATATGTATTTATAAACGAACTAGAAATGGCACGGTAGTTCGTAAATTTTGTTTTGAACATCAAATGAGTATACATGATTCGTTTTAAGTCGAAATTCTGTGGAACCAGAAATGTTTGAATCGATTTGATTATATTTTTCATATGAAAGAGAAAAATCGAGATTTCGTGTTATAATTTGTTAGTTATGTCCAGCTAAAATTTTAAAATAGTCGATGTGGAATTCGTTAATAAACGATAACGTTTATTTAAATAATTTAAAGGAATTTTGGATATAATTTAGATATCGATTAACTCGGAATGTAAATATTGTGCTGTATAATCTATACAGGGTTATATTGAAACCATATGATTATTTTTATTTGACAATAAATGACTGGTAAATGGATTTTTGACTTATTAGCTTTTCAAAACTCAAATTTATGTTTTAGTATATCTGAGCTACTGATATCAATATTACTAGTATACTAGTCAAAATACTAACTGATATTTAAATAGTTGAATGGTAAATTACCACTGTGTACTACCCTTCAATTACACTATGAACCGATTACATTATGTACCAACTATCAGTGATACTAATTTTAGTTAAGATAGCTTAGTTAATACATAGATAATTTATGAATTATACAAATTATTTGGCAATATTGGCATATCAACTATTAAAATAAGTAACTAGTAACTAACTGTAATGGACCAAAACAAATTCAATTCAAAATTCAAGTGCCGCAAAACATGTATGTTTCAAAACAGTTAAAAAGTATGTGATTTACATCATCAAATCTACAAGGTAGAACAGCATATGTATACAGAAAATCTAAATGTTCAATCACTGTTTCATACATAAAAATGAAAGAAAATCTATAATAAAATCTTCTCACAACACCATCAAGCTGTAACCATGAAAGCACAATTGCTCACCACTAAATCCACATGAAAAGAAAGAAGAAAAAAGAAAAGCTATGAGTTGCTAGAATATAGGTATAAATATAAGAGATTGAAAGATTTCCAAAATAGGAGAATACCACATGGCAAAAATAAAATGCACAGCTCAGATCAAATAAAAACAGTACACAAGCCATTCACAAGAAAACTAAATTTTTGATGTTTTTTTCTACATCAAATCTGTTATGGGAGACCCAATGTATGTGTATATTTTATACATGTGTTTCCAAATCCTGCAATATATTTAAAATGGGGCTGAAAATCTATATTTACATGATAGAAAAGCTCTAAATTGAAATGGACGGAAAATGGCTCATACATGTGTTTATATAACCAAGAAATCCAACACAAAACCCAATCAAATCTGCATATATATTCATACATATTCAAAAAAAAATTTGAATTCAACAAAATCAAAACAGCTAATGTACAACTGTAATTAGAAAATCTCTTGTGCAAAATCCTGTCTGATGTATATATATTTACATCAGTTCAAATCTGAAAATGAAATGAACAAATTGACAACTCAAACAGAGGACATGTGGACAGAAACCAAATAGCTGAACCAAATCTGTACAACGACAGCTGATCCATGTGTATTTGACTAGAATTTGCACATGAAGAATCTAATGTAGATCTGTAATCGAATTAAAATAATTCAATAGCAGACAAGACTATTCGAATTAACAATACATAGTTCACCAAATCTACATAGGGATAATTCGATTCTGACCAAAGGCAATACATAAAATCCATCACAAATTCGTAGCCCTCACTGTTGAACATCACACAAACCAAGTATCAATCACAAACAGTTCAGCCACATCTCACATGACTGAAATAAAAAGGGAAACAACACCTAAGACCTAAGCACAGTAAAATCTAACCTAAGATGTTACAACTCGAGATAGACAATGATCTTATAGGGATCGTTCGCTAGTATAAATACATGATGGGTTCTAAACGAGATCAACACATTTGAAATAAAACCAATTCGGAACCGAAAAGAAAATAAAAACTGAAACTTTATCGAAATACTTAGCCTTTTGGGGATGGAGGCTTCGGTCTGGGTTGAATCGAGTGGAAGGAGGGTAGCGGAGCAACTGAAGGTGAGGCCAAGGCAGCGGGTGTCGCGGTGGTCAGCAGTGGAAGCGATGGACTAAGGTTTCGATCCAGGATGGTTTTCATTTCTTTCCTTTTTCTCTGGAATGTTTGAGGCGGCTACGGATTGTGAAGCAATGAGGTGATCGGATGGTTTTATGGTAAAAGAAGGGATGCCGGTTTAGCCTATTTTGGTTTGGGCTGAAAAAGATAAAGGTAAGGCCCAATATTTAATAAAGTTTAAAGGTTTATTTTGTTTAAAATATTTATATAAATTTCAAATATTGATTTTAAGTACAAATGTGATCAGAATTCGACGAAACGAAAAACACCGGAACCATGAAGACGAGTACTACGCGATGGATGAGGACCGAGCAGGGCAGACAGCAGCTGGATTGTTCATTTAAATTTAACGTCGTCTAATTTAACTGAAACGAGCCGATTTATCGATGAAATCAAGTCAAGGTGAGTTAAACTCACTCAATTCTCCTCACTTATGTTTTATAAGTTGGGTTTTTATTTTTATGTGCTATGGATGCTAATGTTTTGACTGATTGATGATATATATTCACATATCATTTGAACTGATGAAATTAAACGTCGTTTAATTTTAGTGAAACCCAAATCGTCATTTTTAACGATTGGTTCCAATTGAGGTAAGTCACCTTATTGGTCACGTTTATAGAATAAATGTGTTCTAATAAATGAATTATTTTGATTGATTGTTGTGGTTGGTATTGAATTGTCATATAGACTGTTATGAGACCATCATTTATTGAATTGTTTTGATTAGATGGTTGATTTAGCTATTGAATATTGACCGGAAATTCACTATTTGTTTGGATTAAACCAATAGGTACTATTGGTTGAGTGATTGGTAGTACATGGCCTATGAATTTACCGTTTTACAAATATCGATCTACCGTCATGTAAATAGACGAGATAAAGTTATAAAATTTATTTTATAAATGAAAATAGATTTTTAAATCTATTATTTGAATTAAAGTTGTAAAAAGAAAATAGATATTTATTATTTATTATTTATTAATTGAGTTTATAATTGGTTTTTAATGATTTTATAAAGGAAAATTCTGATACTTAAGTAAATAAGCAGAAATTTATTTAAGGTTATATATTTGAATAATCGTTTTTGAGAGATAAATAAAAGGGAATTCTAAGCAAAACACGAAATCTTAAATTAAGTAAAAAGGGAAGTGATAATAAAAGGGTTATAAAGAACCATGATTTATAAACGAAATTTATAAAAAGGAAATGAGGTGTAAAGGGTTAATGAATGTTACTTAATAAGGGTAAAATTTATGAAATAAGACTTTGCGGAAGGCTTAAAGGTGAATGTGGTAAAGGAGTAAGTAATAGGATTTTACCAAAAATCCAAGTTTGTAAAGAATATCATTTAGAGAAATAAAAGAGAATGTGATATTTTATAAATGATTTTCTAAATCAATGAATTAAGAATTATGGTTATACTCGAGATGGAAGATTCAAAATATAAGAAGTTTTATAAATATATAGTTAAATGAGGTGTGTTTGGTATTAGAATAAAGTTCGGTTTTTGAATTACAACTAATGTCCATCTAAAGATAGGAACGTTGTTGATCAAGGTCTGAGAGGTAAATAAATACCCCAACTTAAACGACTTCGGGATTATCTGAGGGTGATATTAGTTTGTAATGGGAAGATGGGAAAATATATAATTTATTATTTCCATATGAGAAATAATAAGGGAATGTAAAAAAAAGGGTCGAGAATATATAATGAGATTTTCCCCAAGTAATGGAAGTGGGAGGATTTGGGCATATATATATATATATATATATATATATATATATATATATATATATATATATGTCCAAAGTGAAATAAATGAAAAGGGAAATGGTGGAAAGTTAAAATGGTGTTTTCGAGATAAAAGGAAATTGAAACGTTAAGTTTTGCAAATGGGTTCTGCTAAAAGTATAATAGATGTTTATTATATCCAAGTGATAAAATAAAGGAAATTTTATAACGTTGTTTCATTTGAAATAAGATGAGTCATTTTCCAATATGGTTAATGGGAATTAAGATAGTAAATGGTTTTGAAATGAAAATAGAATAAAGAATTTAATATGTTATGAAAGCAAAATCATTTGAAATCATAATCTTACATCAAATAAGTTATATTTGAATGGTGAAATATTTAAGAGTTTAAGATTAACCATCGTTAATCGTTTTTAATTAAAAAGGCCATGTAGTGTTGGTACTGAACTGGTAAACTCATGTTATTCTCACAATTATTTATTTGACAGTTAAATCACCGACTATCAAAATCTGACCCATACGATCGTTGGTACGGAAAGACCGGGATCGAATTCATATTCGAAAACAATTCCGACCAACGAATACGTGAATGAAGATTATTGAAGATGGAGAAATTGAAGACCGTTGATCTTCATAAGTGGAAGAACTACTGATTGAATTTCTCCGGTTTAGCGGCCGGAGATATTTCGGCAGTGATTCTGTCTTGATTGGAATCTACGAATTGCAAGGATTTCTCGCTACTGATCTGTAGGGTGATTCCTAGGATGCAGTAGGAGGGTGCCTTCGGTTCATCCTGTTCCTGGATGACTTGTATGGACGTGTGTCTGACGGAGTATTTCCAAAGGGGATTACGTACGTTGATTTCTTCAAACGTAATGTAGTTGGTGGCGGAGGGCGACGGTCCTCTTAGCTTAACAACTAGAGTATTTTTGTGGACGTCAATTAGTGATATCTGATGGATCTGACGATGTGGCATTCAAAGTGAATGATGACCAGATATTTCACAAAGTAAATTCTAGCCTCATGCCTCACAACCAAGAAATGACAAAAATCGGGCAAGCAACATGGCTATGTGTTTCGCTCCCATTAGTGTGTGTAATCACCTATCTAGAGAAATTCCATTTGCTTCTTTAATATATATTCAATGCTATCCCTTTTTGGGAGGCGGTTGCTGATCCCAACCGTCGGTGGTATACATTCGATACACTCAAGTGAAATGAGTGGTCGGTCATGTGAGGGCCAGGTTGTAAGACGTTCTTGTTGAACCTAGTGTATTCACCTCTAGAGATACACTATCGGCAGGTGGTCCCATACCTTGTCAGAGTTGGAATCCAATCTCCAAGAAGCGCCCGCGATTTTGATTGTATACTATATGTGGAGCGTGTGATGCAAGCGTTCCACTAGATTGTTATTTACTTGTATTTAGACATTATCATAATATCAGAAAAGATATTGGTTCAAACTGTTTTGGGTTATCGTAAGGTAAAAACAGTCCATGTTTATGTGTGCATTTGGTCTTACGATTATCCTTTTCTTTTGAAAAGATTTTGAACTTTAAAATCATGATTGAATGATTTACCTGTAATGATGTGCGAGTTTATCTCACTCTGGTTCACCAGACTGACCCAGTGTTTTGTAAATGCTCGGGTTAGCCCGGGGTGTACAGGTTCAGGTTATCGAATATTGTGAAGAGACGGGCTGGAAGAGTTCAGACGTACGATATTCCAAGATACTATTCCGCTGTGTGTTGTATATGGGACAGATTATTATAACTGTCCAGATGTGTTCATGTACTCTGATATTGTAAGTTTTATTTTAGGCTCTCAATAAAGACTTATTTCTATATTATATTTTGTTCCCCTGCGATGTGAGATTTTGTGTTTGTTATTCTTCTTCTTCTATTCTAATATTTCTTTCTTTCTTATCTCACCCTCTAATTTCTTTCTATAAACGTTCCAGTCTTCTCGGTGTTTTGGAGAATTGGCATGAGATATGATTAGGTATTTATGTCGATTTTCGGGGCCGAAAATCCTGGGTCGTTACAGTTGGTATCAGAGCTATTAATTTAGTAATAACCTTGGCTCTGTGGCGTAACTCGATAGAGATGGGACTAGTAATACCCTAGATTGAGTTTGAGTGTATATATATGAGAGCGTATTTGTAGATTTGATATACAAATGTTTTGTATTATGTTCGTTGATCGGTTCAAGTGTTGAAAAGCTCTGAACTGGTAAGGGATACAATATTGTTTTGTAGAGAGGGTAAATGAAATAATTTTACCCAAAATATATTTTTGTGCAGAAAAGAAATAATTTTCTCAAATTATTTAGATACGGTGTGTTGACTAATTTGAATGGAATTCAAAATTTAGTTAAAATTTTGAATTGAAATTTAACTAGGTTAAGTGAAATCGAATTAAATAATTAATAATGATATTGAGATTAAATTAAGAACCAATGTTGTAATTTGAATTGAAATTGGAAATTTAATGAATAATAATTAAATAGAAATCAATCGAATATAAATCAGTTGATATTCAAATATGTTGAAATAAATTAAATAGTTGTTAGCCTACTTTGTGAACTAGGCTACACAAAGAGTAAATAGTGAGAAAGGCACCAATTGGATTGGATCGGACGAAGATAGTGCAGGAGGTGAGTAAATATCAAGAGCGCAGAGGCTACATCGGATCGGATCGGAGAGATACGTCAATAGCCTCATTACATTGGATAGGATCGGTAATACATCAGCAATACCAAAGGATAGCAAGTGGCTTCAGCGGTTCGGTTCGGAGGAACACTCCAGGGGCAATAGAAGAAAGCAAGAAAGCCCAACGGTTCAGATCGGATGAGTACGTCAGCAGCATCAAGGGGCAGCAAGAAAGCCCAACGGCTCCGATCCGAACCCCTTTTTTCCTTTGAATCTGTAGCCATTGCCGCGCGTATCCCCTGGAGACTCGGACAAGATCTGACCATTTCTCCCACGATTTCCTATTGGATCAATGCGCTGTAGCCATCTTAGAGCTTCCGAACCCGACTATCAAGGGATGAATGCCATGCAATTCCGAACCAGAGCCATTTCGAGGAGATTTTTCACCTATAAATACACCATCTAGAGGCATTTGAAAGGATCTTTTGGAAAATTCTCAGTCCATACTTCCTCCATAGCCGAATTCTACAATCATATTCAGATCAAAATCATCTCTTAACGCCCATTTTTGAGAGATTTGAGTGAGTTTATGAATTGTAATCGTGAGGTTGAGGGAGAATTCTTGCTGTATTCATATTCAAATTATCAAATCAAAGAAAACAAAGTGTACGTAGGATCGTTAATGCCGAACCACTATAAATTGCGTAGCTCATATCTAATCTGGTGTTAGAGCCAATTTTTGGTCTAACATTTTGGTGCTTTCACTGAGAACTTTCAAATTCTAAGCCTTTCTGGGATTATCATTCTACTGTTTGGACCTTCAAGTTCAAAGAAGTTAATCCCCTTTCTCCGACATCTTTCAGTACTTGTTGCCTAATCGTTGAAGAATCAATCATTATGGCTAATACAAAAGGAAAGGAAATGCAAGGCGCTAGGGTAAATTGTGCTAGAGAAAATCATCAAGCTATCGTGTTAACAAGGTTACGCGCTCAAAGCTCTAGAGCAGATCACTCCAATCAGGCAAATCCGGATCGGATCGGAGGGGCTGATCCGAACCGAGAGGAAACAAACCGGATCGTGCTGACACCAATCCGACATGATGACCCGATCCAAACCGATGGTGTTGGGGGATCTCACTCTCTCCGTCCGAACTGCCCCGACCAGGCTGCTATGGGCTAATCCGATCCGAATCAGAACGAAGTTAGAACTTCTACTCGAGCTCCCTTTGATGCTTCAATTCCAGCCACAATGACCAGTGTCCAGCCTGATCCATCTGCACCCATTACTCAGGGAGTTTTTTCACGTTTTCTTGACATGCTTCAGAGCACTAAAGAAGCATTGGAAGCCCAAAGGCGTGACAACCTTCGCATGCTGGAAAACATGATCACCATGGGTAGAGAATTACAAGAGCTCCAGAGGCAGAGAACTCCATCCCTACCACGCCACATTCCTATAGATGATTCGTCTTTTTCGGAGGAGGAATGTCCTCGCAAGAGAAGGCCGCTCGAACGACCTCAGAACCTTGACCAATTGACTTTTGGATCTTTAGGATCCCGAGAAGATGTTGCCCGTGTATTGGGTCCTGATGACCTGAGTCTAGAACAGCCTATGTTGCTACCTATGCGTGGATCCCGCATCTTACCCAGGGATCCTAATATTACTAACCCCATACAGCAATAACTTCTCCAACCTTTACCTCCAGAGATTGACCGAGAGCACAGAGAGCAACGTAGAGCAGCTGCAGCCAGAAACAGAAGGTTATACCCTGATCAAGAACCCAGGGGTAACCCGAACATCAGATCTAGAGAGCCTGTGCAGACACTAACCAACGCCAATGTACAGGCGATGGTGCGACAGATTATGTTAGAAAGCCGGCGGTATACTAATGAAGACTGGGGCATTAAGCAAAGTCATACCCCTTTCACAGATGACATCCTGAATTACCAGTTCACCCGACGATTCAATTTACCTCAGATGGATCGATATTCAGGAAGGATAAACCCAGGGCAGCACCTAATGAGATATGCATGGTTTATGAATGCGGCAGGAGCTCCTGATGTCGTAAAGTGCATAGCTTTTCCCATTTATCTTGAATATGTCGCATTAATGTGGTTCACTCGACTTCCCCCTCGGTCGGTGTCCAATTTCACAGAATTGAGTGAGCGTTTCATGAATCAGTTCCGACTCCATGCCCAAAAGTCCAAGACCGTCATAGAATTATCACGAATCAAATAGGGCCCAGGAGAATCTTTGAAGTCATATTTGGATCGCTTCAATCTAGCCGTCACCGAAGTCACTGATCCCCATGAGCCCACTATCCTGATGGCCTTGATAGAAAGAGTAGATCCCGACACAGAATTCGGAGATTATGTAACACCCCGTGTATTTTATAACAGTGAAATTCACAAATTAAAGTATAATAAATTTCAAAAATATGTGTTCTTATATCTGTCTTGTATATCTGTGACTTATACTTATAAAACCTCCACCAAAATTAGGGCATTCCCTTTGAGAGTGACCCTAACGGAGGTGGGGTGTTTCAGATTACTTGGCTGGAAAACCACCTCCTACAAGAGAGTTATTCTATGAAAAGGCTAATGTTCGCCAGAGGCGAAATGAAGCTAAGGCAAATCGGAAGAGAAAGTCAAAAGGGACCCCGAAGGAAGGTGTTCAGAGTAATGTCGCTGCGAAATAGTCTGGAGATAGTTCAGGAAAAGTTGAAGTAAATGTTGGCAACCAGAGTGGTGGTAATAGCAACAGAAATGGGAATGGCAACAGAAGGAAAAGAAATCGTGGGAACAACTCCTATAAAAGACACAGACTCCAGAGTTTTGAAAATTACACGCTGTTAAATGATACGTTGGAGAACATCTATCTAGACACATATAGCGTATTGCAGTACAAAAAGCCACCACCCAGAGATTCTACAGAGAATGAGATTGAGACAGGAAAGTTTTGCTTGTTTCACGGTACACACGGTCATTCCACCAATGAGTGTCGTCATTTGATGGATATCGTCGAAAAATTGCTGCGAGAAGGGAAGTTGGATGAGTACAAAGCTGCCCAAAGGGACAGGGGGCAAGGGGGACAAGCCCCGAATGAAGAGCAGCCTGTTTCAAAACCCATAGCTCAGGAAAAGGGTAAGAGAATCGTCATTAACTCCATTATAGGCGGGCCTCACCTGATTGGCCGAAGTTTTAAAGCAATGGAACAGTACGTCAACGCCGCCAAGCATTATGAAGTAGGAGAATGCAACAGCCTTGAAGACGTCACTCCGACAAAGCAGCAAAAAACGATGTCCAATGATGTCGTATTCCGCAATAGAGACGAGTTTGGAGTTCTATCCCCAACCGACGATCCTCTAGTTATAACCACGACAATTGGCCGCACTTTGGTTCATAAGGTGTTAGTGGACAATGGAAGCTCGGTTAATATCCTCCTCAAGAAAGCCTTCGAACAAATAAGGCTCGAAGCAAAAGACTTAAAGCCGTGTCAAGGATGGATACGTGGCTTTAACGGAGTATCCACAGCTCCGATGGGTTTTGTGAAATTACTAGTCACACTAGGGCAGGGGGATCGCCAGAGAGTAAGGATCATGCCGTTTGTAGTTCTGGATTTGGAATCGCCTTATAATGCCTTCCTAGGCTGACCAGCCCTTGCTGAATTTAGGGCATGTATTGCGCCTTTGTGTTTGCTGGTAAAATTACCGACTGACTCGGGAGTTGGGACAATGAGAGACGACCAAGCCACGGGACGAGCTTGTTATGTGGCAGAGTAAAAGATGCTAATGAAGGGGCTGAATATAGATGCTAAAGATGATTCCGCCTCTCCAAAGGGGGCCACAGCATAGCAACTAAGGGGTCCTGCCCCGAGAGAGTCGCCTTCAGCGTGCTCGAGGATATAGATCCCAGAGATGATAGAGAACCTGGGGACATGAAGGAAATTCCTAATGAAATAACAATTGATATACCCATTGATGAAACGGATCCAATAAAAGTGCTAAAGATTGGCTCGCAACTAGATCCAGTTAGAGCAAGAGAATTGGCTGATTTTTTGAAGGAAAATCTAGATGTGTTTGACTGGACTCACGCTGACATGTGTGGGATTTCGCCTGCCATCATGAGTCACTCCTTGTGTATTAATCCAAAGCACCCACCAGTCAAGCAGAAGAGATGGATGTTGGGCCCAGAGCGATCAGCAGCTTTGAATGAAGAAGTAGAGAAGTTAAAAGGTAATGGATTCATTAAGGATTCGAAGTATCCCGACTGGATATCGAATCCTGTCCTGGTTAAAAAGTCAAGTGGGAAGTGGAGAACGTGCATCGACTTTTCTAATTTGAACAAGGCTTGCCCGAAGGATAGTTTTCCTCTCCCCAGAATTGATCAACTAGT
The DNA here is from genome assembly GCA_030737875.1 of Allium sativum. Lineage (NCBI taxonomy): Eukaryota > Viridiplantae > Streptophyta > Magnoliopsida > Asparagales > Amaryllidaceae > Allium > Allium sativum. The sequence goes on from CM060920.1 coordinate 314,210,682, forward strand.
AGATTCAACTGCCGGGCATGAACTTTTATCATTTATGGACGCTTATTCCGGGTATAATCAAATTCCCATGCACGTACCAGATCAAGAGCATACAAGCTTTATTACAGACTTGGGGTTGTATTGTTACGTCGCGATGCCGGTTGGATTAAAAAATGCCGGAGCCACATATCAGCGCCTGGTCAACCGCATGTTTTACAATCAAATTCGGAAGACTATGGAAGTTTATGTAGATGATATGCTAGTGAAATCCAAGCAATCTTCCGATCATACAAAAGACTTAGCAGAAATGTTTGGCATACTACGAAGATATGGGATGAAGTTGAACCCTTTGAAGTGTTCTTTTGGCGTGGCATTAGGCAAGTTCCTTGGCTTTATCGTGAGTTCCAGAGGAATTGAAATCAACCTAGACCAAATAGCAGCAATCCGAAATATAGAGGAGCCGCGAAAAATTAGGGATGTTCAGAGCTTAGCTGGGAAGGTTGTAGCACTGGGCAGGTTTATCTCCAAAGCAACAGACAAGTGTGTGCCTTTCTTCGATCTCATAAAACGGGGAAAGCGAAATTTTGAGTGGACCCCCGACTGTGTGGAGGCATTTCAGAATCTGTTAGACTTCGTAGAAAAGCCTCCAATATTATCAAAGCCCGTGCAACATGAGGATTTGTTCGTCTACTTGGCGGTATCATCTCACGCCGTCAGTGCAGCACTAGTACGTGAAGAGGAAAAAGTCCAGAAACCTGTGTATTACGTAAGCAAAAAAACTAGCTGCTGCAGAATGCAACTACCCAAAGATAGAAAAGCTTGCTTATTGCCTCCTGATTGCTTCCCGCAAACTCCGCCATTATTTTCTGGCACACCCAATATTGTGTATACCGACCAACCTTTAAGACAAGTGTTGCAGAAACCTGAAGCATCAGAGCGGCTACTCAAATGGAATATCAAGCTGAGCCAGTTTGATTTGAACTTTCAGCCGCGAAGATCAATACGGGGGCAGGCCTTGGCTGACTTCATAGCTGAATTTACAATCCCTGAAGAAGAAACGGTGGGTGACAAGACAATTACTTTGGATCAAGAATTAGAGCTTAGTCCGTGGAGACTATATACGGACGGAGCCAAGAATGATAGAAAGTCCGGCGCTGGAGTTGTTTTAATAACTCCTGAAGGACGATCTATCCACTATGCGTTGCGGTTAGAGTTTGCTGCTACCAATAATGACTCTGAGTATGAAGCCCTGATTGTCGGGCTAAAACTCGCCAAAGATTTGGCAGTGAAGACACTAGATATATATTGCGACTCCAAGATAGTGGTATGTCAAGTTCGGGAAGAATTTGCTGAAAAAGTCGGGTGTGTACGCGACTTGTGCAGGATCTATAATATGGCTATGCGGAATATGATATGATAACAATATATATATATCACAGATTACTTTAAATGCAGTAAAGTAAAGTAAAGTAGAGTAATGACACCAGGATTTTTATACTGGTTCGGACCTCCAGTCCTACGTCCAGTCCCGAAGCTTCTCTTCGGCTTTTCACTAAACAACACCCTCGCTTCACCCGGAGGAACAGGTTCACAACTACTTGATTTACGGGCTACAAGTTTACCCACTTGATTTCACGGGCTACAAGCTTACCCACTTGATTTACGGGCCACAAGCTTACCCACTTGATTTCACGGGCTACAAGCTTACCCACACAGGACAATTACAAGAGTTTGACTTCTGATTGTGTTCTTCTTTCAACACTGATTTGCCAACGATTGAGTACACCCTTCCTATAATCTTATCCTCAAGTATATGATTCGAATGCAAAGATTTAAGGAAGAAAGATTGCTTGTTGAATCAAATGATATAAAACTGATTCAAGGATTCAACAAGTATTGAATATTTGAGAGAGCTTTTAGAATGCAAGAGAGTATAGAGTTAAGATCAGAAAACAGAAGAAGAATCGGTGATTTGGATGATTGTAAAATCATGTATTTATAGAGATCGAGAGGTTGCAAATGTTGGTGAAAAGATGCATCTAAAAGGAGTGATTATTCATGAAGAAAAATGGATGCAACTCTTGAAGAAAGAAGATGACTTTTCAATATAACGGTCAAAATTCAAAAACCGGTTGACCTATAGAATTTTATAGGTCGACATGTTTTTAGCAGTTGGAATTCAAAAACCTGTTGACCTATAAAATTTTGTAGGTCGACCTATTTTTGACCGTTACAATTTAAAAACCTGTTGACCTATAAAAAATTGTAGGTCGACATGTTTTCGGTCATATGCATAAAAAATGTCTTCATGAGTAGTATTTTCAAACAATTAGAAGTATGATTATTTGAGGATAGATTTTAACATTTTATAACTCTAAATAATCAACTTCTAACCTATGAAGTCATCTTGTCTTCTTTTTGTCGATGTAGAAGCTTCTTCTTGTCATAAATCAAAATAACCATCGACGCTTCGACTCAACATTCTCCCCCTTTTTGATTGATGACAACCTGGCATAATAAAGGTATTGTTCCTTGTATATTGCTCCCCCTGTATATATGCTCCCCCTGAATTATATATATAATCTGCATAACAGTCGTTAGTAACATTTTCTCCCCCTTTGTCATCGACAAAAAGGGTACATATTATTGTAAAAATGATAGTAACAACAATATCACCATAAGGTTTTCTCCCTCTGAATATAAAGCTCCCCCTGAACATTTGTTATAATATAAATAATCTTACCTTTAGACACATATACTTTTACCATATTAAGCATAAATTTTTTTAAAAAGTATATGTAATCGGTCGACAGTGAGGAAAGGTCGGTCGGCAGATTAATTTTCTGTTTGAAATGAAAAAACATTATAATCATTGATCGGTCGACAGGGAGAACTAGGGCGGTCGACAAAAAAAAAAAAAATCTGGTTTTGACGAGTGAAATAGAAGTCGGTCGACAGAAGGAGAAAGGGCGGTCGATAGGTTTTTGTTCTGGAAGAATATATACCACCATTTTTAGGGTGACCGGTCGACAGAAGTATTACGAGCGGTCGACAGGTAAAAGTTCTGAAAAATATAAACAACTATTTTTATGGTGACCGGTCGACAGTAGGTATTTGGGGCGGTCGACAGGTAAACTTTCTGGTTGAAAATTAAAAACAAAAAGAACCTGATCGGTCGACAGCATATTACTAGGCGGTCGACAGGTGCTGAAAATTTTTGTTTTTCTGGTTTGTCTTTTAAATTTTCAAACTCCAAAAACACTAATTATTATATATGCATATTTCTCCCTCTTTGTTATTGATTAAAAAGAATAAAAGTCATGATAGAACAGTAATCGAATATAAGACATAATTTAAAGTACCTTCGGGAGATCATGTGCAATTTGATAAACTGAATTTTGTATTCAAAGATATTTAGAGATACCGAATAGCCTTCTCTTTGTTGTGGTGTACCTGCAAAAATTATATGACATGTATACTTTTGGTACCCACTTACTTCATTAGGGTCCAGAGGTTAGATCAAAGGTAACCATACTCAAGAGGGTTTAATGGAACCTTTAAAGATAAAATTTTCATTATTAACTACTGAATCAAAATAATCATCAATATATTTTTCTCTATTTTTCCAACTGACAGGAACCCAAATACTTAAGTAATCTCTATTGATGTTCCTTTTCGTACTTCTAGATCTATTATACAAATCTCTAGTCATAGAAGTATTCGAATTTCTATAATTACTGGATCTAGGATGTGTATTAGTACTAGCAGTGATATTCTTATTGTACATGAAAGCATATCTAGTACTATTTCCAAAGTCGCTATTGACATTTTTCTTTTGAGATTTCACAACCGGTTTTGGTTTGGAAGATAAACTAAGATTTTTCTTAGCTTTGTTCTTTTGCATTGTTTTCTTCTTTCCATAACCAAGATGCTTCTTAATTTCTTGGTTTTTATATCCCAAACCTTTCTTATTTGAAGTAGATTGTGAATTCTCAATGATTTTTGTCAAATTTTCTCGACCTTTGTTAAAGTTAGAAACATTTTGAGTGATGTTATCTAACTTAGTTTGTAAGCTAGTTTTTTCTAGGTCTAGAATTTTGACTTTTGCTTTAAGCTCATGATTTTCAGTAGTGAGAATATCATTCTTCTCTTTTTGAACTTCAATTTCTTGAGTCAAAAGAGATAGTTGAGAATTAGAATTAGAAGATGATTCTTGAGCCTTTTCAAGTTCCTCTTCTAATATTTTCTTCTCATCTTTTAACATATCTCGTTCTAATTCTGATCTATTCAACATTGTCTTGACTTCTTTTAATTGGTGTTTTGTATCTTTAAATTTAACCATTAATTTATCATAAATATCAAGCATATCCTTAAGAGTAGGAATTTGTACCTCATCGTCTGCTGCCATGAAACATTTATTTCCTTGTTCAGTGTCTGAGTCACTTTCGCTATCAGATGAAGATGAGTCTGAATCATCCCAGGTTACCGAGAAAGCTCTCTTCTTTGATTTGTCCTTCTTGAATTTTTCGGAATTCTTCTTTTTATCCGGACAATCTTTTTGCACATGTCCCTTTTTGTGACAATTGAAACATTCCATATTTGAAGATGATGGTTTATTTGATCCAAACTTCCTTTTGTCGTATCGACTAGCTTTTCTTTGCTTCAAAAACTTCTTAAAGCCTTTTGCAATAAGTGCTAAGTCTTCATCTTCAGAATCTGAAATGTCTTCATCTTTTTCGGCATGAAAAGCAACATTTTTCTTTTCTTCTTTTTATTCTCTTCTAGCCTGTAAATTTGCTTCATAGGACATTAGATTTCCTATCAACTCATCTGGCTTCATGGTAGAAAGATCATTAGCTTCTTCTATAGCTAATACTTTTCCTTCCCATTCATTAGTCAGTGAGTGTAGGATTGTTGAAACTACATCAAAGTCAGAATATTTTTGTCCTAACCCAATAAGAGCATGATGAATAGTTTGAAACCTTGAATACATCTCATTGATTGTTCCATTTGGCTTCATTTTGAAATTTTGGAATTGACTTTTCAACAAAGCTATTTTTGCTTGTTTAACCTTGTTAGTACCTTCATGAGTTGTTTTTAGCGTTTGCCAAATTTGATAAGCAGTGGTACAGATACTAACACGGTTATACTCATTTTGGTCTAATGCACAAAACAACATATTTATTGCTTTTGCATTTACTGCTGCTGTTGTTTTCTCAGCAGGAGTCCATTCTGCATACTCAGTAGTTGGATTAACTATTTCTTTCTGAGTAGCATTCCAAGCATCATAACTTGTTGATTGCATATAGAAAGCCATACGTGTTGCCCAATAACTATAATTTAGGCCATTAAAGAAAGGAGGTCTTTGTGTTGATTGACCTTCAGTGTAAGTGTTAGTGCTGGTACTTGCGTTATTTGCCATATTACTAGAATATATCAAATAACTGTGTTACGGTTATAAGATGACCGTGCTCTGATACCAATTGAAAAAGTCGGGTGTGTACGCGACTTGTGCAGGATCTATAATATGGCTATGCGGAATATGATATGATAACAATATATATATATATATATCACAGATTACTTTAAATGCAGTAAAGTAAAGTAAAGTAGAGTAATGACACCAGGATTTTTATACTGGTTCGGACCTCCAGTCCTACGTCCAGTCCCGAAGCTTCTCTTCGGCTTTTCACTAAACAACACCCTCGCTTCACCCGGAGGAACAGGTTCACAACTACTTGATTTACGGGCTACAAGTTTACCCACTTGATTTCACGGGCTACAAGCTTACCCACTTGATTTACGGGCCACAAGCTTACCCACTTGATTTTACGGGCTACAAGCTTACCCACACAGGACAATTACAAGAGTTTGACTTCTGATTGTGTTCTTCTTTCAACACTGATTTGCCAACGATTGAGTACACCCTTCCTATAATCTTATCCTCAAGTATATGATTCGAATGCAAAGATTTAAGGAAGAAAGATTGCTTGTTGAATCAAATGATATAAAACTGATTCAAGGATTCAACAAGTAATGAATATTTGAGAGAGCTTTTAGAATGCAAGAGAGTATAGAGTTAAGATCAAAAAACAGAAGAAAAATCGGTGATTTGGATGATTGTAAAATCATGTATTTATAGAGATCGAGAGGTTGCAAATGTTGGTGAAAAGATGCATCTAAAAGGAGTGATTATTCATGAAGAAAAATGGATGCAACTCTTGAAGAAAGAAGATGACTTTTCAATATAACGGTCAAAATTCAAAAACCTGCTGACCTATAGAATTTTACAGGTCGACATGTTTTTAGCCGTTGGAATTCAAAAACCTGTTGACCTATAAAATTTTGTAGGTCGACCTATTTTTGACCGTTACAATTTAAAAACCTGTTGACCTATAAAAAATTGTAGGTCGACATGTTTTCGGTCATATGCATAAAAAATGTCTTCATGAGTAGTATTTTCAAACAATTAGAAGTATGATTATTTGAGGATAGATTTTAACATTTTATAACTCTAAATAATCAACTTCTAACCTATGAAGTCATCTTGTCTTCTTTTTGTCGATGTAGAAGCTTCTTCTTGTCATAAATCAAAATAACCATCGACGCTTCGACTCAACATTTGCTGCCAAGGGACCCCGGCTCATCACTTATCTCAAGAAAGTAAAGGAGTTGTTGGAAGGCATGGAGCATTATAGCATAACACACATTCCAAGAGCAGAAAATTAGAAAGCAGATCGGTTGGCGAAGCTAGCAAGTTCAGATCGTCTTAAAGAATCCGAAATGGTCCCGATAAAGGTATTGGATTCGCCCAGCTTCGACCAGATGGAAGTAGAGCTAGCCTCGGAAGTTGAACCAGAAAGAGAATCCTGGATGACACCAATTAAGAACTTTCTCAAAAGTGGAACTCTCCCATTGAAAAAGAGCGAAAGAGGAGCTGTAAGACGTAAGGCCACAAGATACGTTTTACAGCACGACGTCCTTTATCGTCAAGGGTTTTCAATGCCTCTGCTACGGTGTATCGCACAAGACGACATCAAGCGTGTACTGCAAGAGGTGCATGAAGGTGAGTGTGGAGATCACACTGGGGGCCAAACCCTAGCAAAGAAAGTGTTACGGTACGGATATTTCTGGCCTACCGTGAACAAAGATGCGGTTGCTTATTCACAACGCTGCGACAGATGTCAAAGATATGCCAAAGTTCCCAGAGCGCCGCCGAATCAGTCAAGTCAATGGTAAGTCCGTGGCCGTTTGCCATATGGGGAATTGACATTGTTGGAATGCTACCCATTGCCAGAGGAGGAGCCAAGTATGCGATCGTTGCTGGGGATTACTTCACGAAGTGGGTGGAAGCCGAACCTCTAACAACCATCACGGCAAGGAAAGTGATCAGTTTTGTGGTGATAAATATTATTTGTCGATTTGGGATACCGAAGACCATCATAACTGATAATGGGATGCAGTTTGACAACATAGAGTTCAGAAACTTTTGCCAGAAAAACAAAATTGATAAGCGATACACTGTAGTAGCTCATCCACAGTCAAATGGACAGGTCGAGGCCGTAAATAAAGTCATTAAATCAATTCTAAAGAAACGACTGAAACGGGCCAAAGCCAGATGGGTAGATAAGTTGCCATTAGCCTTATGGGCATACAGGATGACCTTTAAGATGGCTACTGGCCATACTCCCTATTCACTTTCATTTGGGTCTGAAGCGGTGATCCCTGTAGAATTGGAAGCCCCTTCTCATCGAGTCGCGTACTTTGACCCGATGACGAATAAAGCGCTCCTCCTAAAGTCTCTTGATATGATTGAAGAAAAAAGAGATGAAGCCAACTTGCGTGCCTCAATACATCGACATCAGGTGGCACGTTATTATGACCAAAAGGTTCGCCCCAAAACCTTTGAACCAGGAGACTTAGTACTGAAGCGAGTCTTCCCGCCTTCAACCCGGTTGGGTCCTAAATGGGAAGGACCGTACGCCATCCAACGGAAGCTTGATACAGGAACATTCAAGCTAATGACCGTGGATGGTGAAGAGATTCCCAGAGCCTGGAACGCTCAGCACTTACGACGATATCTGAGCTAAATATGAAATGTCATTTCTTTTGTTTTCATAAGCTAAATAAAAAGGCACGACTTGCCTTAAAAAGTCTGTTTATGTGAACAAAAGATTATAAAGTGGATGTAGGCTACGACTTAGCCGAGCCACCATAAAAATATCGTGTGTCATTTACTTTCCTGCGTTATTTATATCTTCAATAATTACTCTGCTACGACTGTGAAACATGAAATGTTAAATTAAAGTTGGAGATGACCTATATGCGGGAACAAACAAAACGACTGTTTGTACAATAAGACATATAAGAATGGGAAGACGACATTCTTAACTCTAACTTTCAAGAATCGAGAGAGAGTATAAAGGACGGGAAGACGACGTCCTCTGAGGCATGAAGGTGCACCCAGATGAGAGATCGCCTCAACGAAAACTCTAACCGGATATGAGACAAGAGAGTATAAAGATACCAGAAATAACAGGCGTCAATGACGAAAGGAATATGATCCCCGTCAGAGAATAGGGGACATTTGGACTTTTTAATTTAATCTTGAATAGTTGCCCCTTAGTTATTCAAGATTGACTAGGGGCATACATGTACACACATATTCCCCTCCATCACGATTTCATTACATAACTTTAGTATGACATGCATTTGTATTTTTACATAAGTACTGAACTGACGACTTCATTGCAGGAAATAAATTATTGTTATTTACAAACGTGTGAGTTTGTACAAGGAAAACAAGCAAAAAAAGAAGATGCGAGGGCCACACTCACTGCAACAATTGTGGGCCAATTAAATGCTAAAATAAAACAAAAAACTTCATCACTTAGGCGTTGGAGTGGACTTGGATTTTTTATCAGCCTTCTGAGCATCCTTTGCCTATCTTTCAGCATTAGTTAAAATACGCCTTGATTTTTTCCTCCCTGTGACTGAAGTGCTGGAATCGGTTGATTTTTTCCAAGGAGTTGGAACACTGGAATCAAGAGAAGACTTTTTAGCAAGCTCTTCTGTAATAGACCTAGTCGAAAGCTTAACAACTAACCTTGATCCAGCATCCACCATTGCGAGAGGCTTAAGGCTTTCGGGGTCCAGATCTTCAACTTTAAGCTGCATACGTTTGTCTTGTTCGGCTTTCAATGCAGCTAAAGTGATGTCATCAGCGCTTTTGACTCCCCAAATATATCCACCTCAGGGACTTCCTCAGGTCCCTCGTTTCCATCGTCGTCCTTTAAGGTGTCTATCATCTCATCATCCTGAGGAGCATCAGCTTTATCCTTTTCTACTCCAGCCTTCTCCGCAGATTCTGTTCCGGCTATGGTCCTCTGAGGCACGTCTGTCTTCTCGGACGGTTCAACACCCACAGAATGAGAAGCAACAGTTATCAACTCGGGAGAAAATAAAGGGGCCTTCATCGATTGCCCGATTATGTGATGGAAAGTGGAGACGGCTTTGACGAATTGGGGTGAAAAGGTAGAAATACCTTCCGATGATTTTTCAGTTGGAGTAATTGTCGTCCCTGACACAGTCTTAGGAATGGGGGATAAAAGAGAAGCCTGAGGGATCGCCGGGTTTTCGGGGTCATATCCCTCGACTTCAGGAGTTTCAGCGGCAGTAGAAGAAGAACTAGCCTCGGAGATATGCTTTTGTTTGGCCCGCCTCTTTTCCTCCTCCATGGCAGCAGCGATTAGGCGACGCCCCTCGGCCAGACGTGCTGGCTCGTCATCTCTTCGATATTTTTCCATGAGCTTTTCCTCGTCGATGGAATCTACCTTGAGCTCTTCTTTCTCCCATTCAACAATTTGGCTCCACATGTAAACCAAGGTGGTCGGATAGTCTTCGATCCAAGAGATGTTTCGGTGGCGGATTATATGTGCAAAAAATTCGATCATTAGTTCGCCGAAACCATGCACATCCTCCTGGGCCTCAGGCAGCTGCTTGCAGGTCTCCTCGACCGACTTAATGACACTTTTAACATTGCCCTCCGCTAGGGCAGCCCTGTTTTCAGCCTCCATCAGCTTGGAAGCCAAGTCAGCGTTCTTCTCTTCCAATTCAGCGTTCTTCCTCGCTAACTCGGCCTTTTCTCACTCAAGAGTAGCGTAAGCAAGTTGCATTTTGGCGTTATCCGACCTAGCATCTTCTGGTTGCTTTTTCAGCTCCGAGCACTCTTGAGTATGAGACTCGAGCAAGTCATGATAACGTTTTTGTAGCTCTTCAAATTGCTGCTTGAAGTTGGCATCATCCCGTTGAGCGATGGCAAGCTGGGCCTGGGTATCCTCAAGGTCTTTCCCAAAATTTTCAAGGCCTTTGCGTCAGCTTCTGCAATCTTCTTCATCGAGTTAGTATCCGTGATTAGAGTTCAGATGATTCTGGAAAGGTTACGCGAATGCTTGAACATCTGTTAATATTGTCTCTTGACTGCATCAATTTTTGCCTTGGCCTCGTCTTCCCACCTCGAGGAAATGGGCTCGAGGGCAGGTAAGAAAGTTAGGTTCTCAAATAGTGTTCGGGGAACTGCTCCTCCAGGTATGCTTGCTTAACTCTAGTTTCAGCATCCAATGGTGGAGGTGCGGGGAATGTTAACTGGGTGTCCTTATGAGTAGCGGGCACAATGGCTTCCTCACCCTTCCTAGGCCGCTTAGCAGGAACCTTATACTTGCCTCGTGAGTCTGTACCTTTCGGCGGGCTCCTTTCCCTACTGCGTTTTTCTTGAGAAGAGGTTTGATCTTTTGACTGCGACGTGTCATCTTCTCTACGACCTTGGGAGCTTTTGTATCGATCTGGATCCGACCGAACGGGAGAGCGAGAGCACGAGATCCGCGACTGATAAGAGTCATAAGGCCTTCTATCCTCCTTACCGCGGCCTTCGCGGTGATCATGCTCAACATCATGAGGAGGTCTGGTCATGCTGCGGTGTAGTTTCCTGAAGTCATAGTGAGCACAAGACATTGTACCTTCACAACAATACAAGTGGAACTCAGAATCAGTATTCTCATGAGGAGTAAGTGCTGTGGAGTGTAGTGCTATTGTGTTAAGTGCATCCTAAGTGATGTTCCCCCCGACAAACCAGAGTCCGAAGCCAAGCCAGTACGAGTGGGCTCTTTGGCCTTGACAGGAGTAGTCTCCTCTGAAGAAGTAAAAACTAAAGGATTTGTTCCAAAATCCTCGGAAGTGTAAATAGTGTCAGGTAGGGGGAGATCTCCCAAGCCCTGAAATGTAGGATCATCAGCAGTAGGGGCTCTCCTTGGGAAGCGTTTGTTGGCTGTTCGTTAGGAGATAGTGATTTTTCAGAAGAGATAGCATCTTTAGGGGCGATGTACCCTTCTCGGTGGTTATCGGGTATGTTAGCCAGCTCATCATCTTAGGTCGAAGATGGAGAAGGTGAAGTTCGAAGTGGTATGATGGGGCTTTTCGAGCTCCCTCCATTTCTGGAATTACATCCACTGGAGGGATATATACATATGGACCTGACCCGTGACCTATGCTACGGGTAATGGATAGTAGCCCGTGGTGATGAAGATATTCGTCCTTGAGGACCTCATCGATAGTTAGAAATTTTTGGTTACCATTGAAGAGCTGATGCATTCGATCAAAATACACTTGATCTGATATTTGTTTGGGATTATCAACTGCAAACAAAAAGAAAACAGATTAATGTACTGATATGGACACTCAGAGTTGAGATTTAGAAAACCAATGCTTTACTTGATTTTGTCCATCTCCTAGCACATCCCGGCTGTTGCCTTATAAAAAACCATTCCATCTTGGAGTCACCGGCCTTGCTGCTGAACGGCGCCGAAATTATTTTTCTTTTTGGGACTGATTCAAAGTAAGAGAAAGAAGGAGTTTCTCGAGTCCAATGCTTGAAGTTATAAAAGAAATGAGCGTCGTCAAAAGTTAGCTCTGTATCTAAGATCTCACGGTATGCTACATATAAGGTATATAGGTAAGCATAAGAGTTGGGATGCAGCTGCATGGGGGCAATCCGCATATGTCTTAGGAAGTCGACAACAAAAGGAGAAAACAGTAGGATAGCCCCAACCATGCACATCAATCGGGTGATTGCCATAAATGCTTCTGGGGGATTATGAGGACGGTCAGTTTTCGATGGCACCAGAGTATCCTTTCTTAGTATACCGTGCTTTAGACATATGCGACCAAGTCTATCATCGTCGATCGTCGATTCAACAGAGTCCATGGGTGATTCAAAAGATAATGGCAGACTCAAATTCGTCAGGGGCTTGGCAATCTCCAATCCCTCCTTCCTCCTCATAACCCAGAGGAGCTTCACTGTCCGAAGGTGTTTCGTTGTTATGCGTTCCTATTTCATAATCTGAGCCCTCGTCATCCCATTCAGGGTCTGAAGAAGAAGATATGTCATCGAGAGTATATTTCTCGGAAGTTTCTGCAATTTCCGTCTTCTTTGCTAATCTAGAAGAACGTCTTTCGGCCATGATCGCTAGACTATCGAAGAAACAACGGCAAGGATTAGAGTAAAGTTGCCCGTGTCCCTCGTGTGTGTATGTGCACTAAAGTGTGTGCTATATGTTATAGAAATGCAGAGCAAATACATGAAAGCATAATGTAAAGGGCCAAGGAAGCAATAATGTTCAGAATGATTCTTGATATTTGTCATGTTTGAAAGGCTCTATCCTAATTGTTCGTCAAGTTGAAGACTATGTCAAGCATTTATTAAGATATTTGAAAAAATTCTTGCACTCTAAGTTAGGCAATTTCGGTTCGGTTCGGACATCTACATTAGGATTGGATCGGAGGGAAAAGTCAAGTTTCGATCGGACAGTGAGGTAAACCGGATCGGCTCGGATGCAGACTTTCGGAATGGATCGGATCAGTTCGAGTAATCATTCTTTTCTTTGTCTCTTATTACCATCCGATCCGAACAGGTGAGTTTTTGTTTCCCCCTTCTTTTTTTCCTTTCTCTGCTCTGACCCGATCCGGTCTCGTAAACACCATCCGATCCAGTTAAGTGGGTTTCATTTCCTCTTTTTTGCTTTTTCTTTTGCCCCGACCCGATCCGGTTATGTGAACACCTCTCCATTTCTTTCAGTTCAACGCTTCTTCATCCGAACCAATCCCAGCTCCTCTCTTCCCCTTCATCTCCTTCCTTCTCCATCTCGCTGAACCCGATTCAATTTCACAAAACCCAAACGAGTCCAGGCACTTACGTGCTTAAATATTCTGTAGAACCCAAACTCCTCCTCGCAACGCCTCGAGGTGGTGACAAGAGCCACCGACGACGACGGCGAAGAGAGAGAGGGCGGCGACATTGGAATTAAACACACACCAGGTTCAAATCATCCAGTTTTACCACAAATCTAAATCGAGATCGATTGCAGCAGAGTGACTCGAGATTTTAAACCTACCTATGTGTTGAATTCAAGGATAAAAACGAGAAGAATTTCAGAGTTTTTAAAAAATTCTAGGGTTTTGACGTAAATCTCGCTGGAAGAAGATAATAAAAGAGGAACAAGAAGATGGAAACGGGGGGGTACTTGTATGAAATCGTGGTGACTACTCGTATTCCTAGCCAATTTCATTCCATTCGGACCAGAAGTCGAGCCCATGAAGAAACTCTGGCATGTTGGTCTGTGGTGCAGCAATATTGAAAGGCCCATTAGAGTGTGCTACTGAAGAGAACCCATTCGGATCGGGATCTGAACCGAAGGCGATCATTCAATGACTCTAATTCAAAGGATGACTTGAGAATTGCTTCAAAGCACACTTTATCTTAAATAAGAGTGTACTTCGAGGGGGCAAAATGTTACCCTACTTTGTGAACTAGGCTACACAAAGAGTAAATAGTAAGAAAGACACCAATCGGATCGGATCGGATGAAGATAGTGTAGGAGGTGAGTAAAGATCAAGAGCGCAGAGGACACATCGGATAGGATCGAAGAGATACGTCAGTAGCCTCATTACATTGGATCGAATTGGTAATACGTCGGCAATACCAAAGGATAGCAAGTGGCTTCAGCGGTTCGGTTCAGAGGAACACACCAGCGGCAACAGAAGAAAGCAAGCAAGTCCAATGGTTCAGATCAGATGAGTATGTCAGCAGCATCAAGGGGCAGCAAGTAGGCTAAACCGGATCGGATCGGAGGCTCCGATCTGAACCCCTTTTTTCCTTTGAATCTGTAGCCGTTGTCGCGCGTGTCCCTTGGAGACTCGAACAAGATCTGACCATTTCTCCCACGATTTCCTATTGGATCAATGCGCTGTAGCCATCTTGGAGCTTCCGAACCCGACTATCAAGGGATGAATGCCACGCAATTCCGAACCGAAGCCATTTCGAGGAGATTTCTCACCTATAAATACACCACGTAGAGGCATTTGAAAGGATCTTTTGGCAAATTCTCAGTCCATACTTTCTCTAGCCGAATTCTACAATCATATTCAGATCAAAATCATCTCTTAAAGCCCATTTTTGAGAGATTTGAGTGAGTTTATGAATTGTAATCGTGAGGTCGAGTGGGAATTCTTGTTGTATTCATATTCAAATTATCAAATCAAAGAAAACAAAGTGGATGTAGGCTCGTTAACGCCGAACCACTATAAATTGCGTGTTCTTTACTACTTTTTTGATCCTATTTAATTAAGCTCATATCTAATTTGGGTGTTAGAGTCAATTTTTGGTCTAACAATAGTAATGTTGAATGTGAATTTAGTTTGATTGAATTTGTTGTGCCATGGTCGTTGATTGATTTTCGTCTGCTTGTTAGATTGGTTGAATATAATTCATCCATGGGTTGATAAGAAGTTAAATAAACTGAAACCCAGTGAAAAATGAACTGTTATTTAAATATTTCATATATCTGTTACTTATATGATGGATTAAGTTAAGTACAGGTGCCAGATAATTATGAGGATTGAGTTTGATTGCATAGATTGCACGAAAATTGAGTAGCAGGCTCAATAACGCTCGAAAAGGTACGCCTACGCGAAAAAAAAACTGATTTTGGTTTTTGTTTTCCGACCGTGTGGGTCGATATTATTCGTTCCTGCGATATCGCAGAACTTCCTCCGTGCGGGAGAAACTCTGCTGAATTTTCTGAGAATTTAATGTTTTAGAATGTTTTCGGTAATTTTTGAAAATTTTGTTTTACCATAATAAATTGGTTTTGCTTTGGAATAAAATATATTTTTAAAGTTAATGGGATTTACAACATTTTTCTTACCTTAGCAATTTCGAGGACGAAATTATTTTAATGGGGGAAGAATGTATTGTCCCGTATTTTCTGACCATTTATTTGAAATATTTTATTTATTTAAAATATTGATTTGTGTTTAAATAATGGGATTTGACTATTTTAATTTGAATATTTAAATAATAATATTTTATTTTTGGGATATTGGGAAAATGTTGATTTGCGGTATAATGTGAACGAGTGATTTAAAGTGATTTAAATATAGTTTATATTGAATTATATAAATATATTCATTATTAAAACGACGTCAGAACGTTATAATTTATATGTATTTATAAACGAACTAGAAATGGCACGGTAGTTCGTAAATTTTGTTTTGAACATCAAATGAGTATACATGATTCGTTTTAAGTCGAAATTCTGTGGAACCAGAAATGTTTGAATCGATTTGATTATATTTTTCATATGAAAGAGAAAAATCGAGATTTCGTGTTATAATTTGTTAGTTATGTCCAGCTAAAATTTTAAAATAGTCGATGTGGAATTCGTTAATAAACGATAACGTTTATTTAAATAATTTAAAGGAATTTTGGATATAATTTAGATATCGATTAACTCGGAATGTAAATATTGTGCTGTATAATCTATACAGGGTTATATTGAAACCATATGATTATTTTTATTTGACAATAAATGACTGGTAAATGGATTTTTGACTTATTAGCTTTTCAAAACTCAAATTTATGTTTTAGTATATCTGAGCTACTGATATCAATATTACTAGTATACTAGTCAAAATACTAACTGATATTTAAATAGTTGAATGGTAAATTACCACTGTGTACTACCCTTCAATTACACTATGAACCGATTACATTATGTACCAACTATCAGTGATACTAATTTTAGTTAAGATAGCTTAGTTAATACATAGATAATTTATGAATTATACAAATTATTTGGCAATATTGGCATATCAACTATTAAAATAAGTAACTAGTAACTAACTGTAATGGACCAAAACAAATTCAATTCAAAATTCAAGTGCCGCAAAACATGTATGTTTCAAAACAGTTAAAAAGTATGTGATTTACATCATCAAATCTACAAGGTAGAACAGCATATGTATACAGAAAATCTAAATGTTCAATCACTGTTTCATACATAAAAATGAAAGAAAATCTATAATAAAATCTTCTCACAACACCATCAAGCTGTAACCATGAAAGCACAATTGCTCACCACTAAATCCACATGAAAAGAAAGAAGAAAAAAGAAAAGCTATGAGTTGCTAGAATATAGGTATAAATATAAGAGATTGAAAGATTTCCAAAATAGGAGAATACCACATGGCAAAAATAAAATGCACAGCTCAGATCAAATAAAAACAGTACACAAGCCATTCACAAGAAAACTAAATTTTTGATGTTTTTTTCTACATCAAATCTGTTATGGGAGACCCAATGTATGTGTATATTTTATACATGTGTTTCCAAATCCTGCAATATATTTAAAATGGGGCTGAAAATCTATATTTACATGATAGAAAAGCTCTAAATTGAAATGGACGGAAAATGGCTCATACATGTGTTTATATAACCAAGAAATCCAACACAAAACCCAATCAAATCTGCATATATATTCATACATATTCAAAAAAAAATTTGAATTCAACAAAATCAAAACAGCTAATGTACAACTGTAATTAGAAAATCTCTTGTGCAAAATCCTGTCTGATGTATATATATTTACATCAGTTCAAATCTGAAAATGAAATGAACAAATTGACAACTCAAACAGAGGACATGTGGACAGAAACCAAATAGCTGAACCAAATCTGTACAACGACAGCTGATCCATGTGTATTTGACTAGAATTTGCACATGAAGAATCTAATGTAGATCTGTAATCGAATTAAAATAATTCAATAGCAGACAAGACTATTCGAATTAACAATACATAGTTCACCAAATCTACATAGGGATAATTCGATTCTGACCAAAGGCAATACATAAAATCCATCACAAATTCGTAGCCCTCACTGTTGAACATCACACAAACCAAGTATCAATCACAAACAGTTCAGCCACATCTCACATGACTGAAATAAAAAGGGAAACAACACCTAAGACCTAAGCACAGTAAAATCTAACCTAAGATGTTACAACTCGAGATAGACAATGATCTTATAGGGATCGTTCGCTAGTATAAATACATGATGGGTTCTAAACGAGATCAACACATTTGAAATAAAACCAATTCGGAACCGAAAAGAAAATAAAAACTGAAACTTTATCGAAATACTTAGCCTTTTGGGGATGGAGGCTTCGGTCTGGGTTGAATCGAGTGGAAGGAGGGTAGCGGAGCAACTGAAGGTGAGGCCAAGGCAGCGGGTGTCGCGGTGGTCAGCAGTGGAAGCGATGGACTAAGGTTTCGATCCAGGATGGTTTTCATTTCTTTCCTTTTTCTCTGGAATGTTTGAGGCGGCTACGGATTGTGAAGCAATGAGGTGATCGGATGGTTTTATGGTAAAAGAAGGGATGCCGGTTTAGCCTATTTTGGTTTGGGCTGAAAAAGATAAAGGTAAGGCCCAATATTTAATAAAGTTTAAAGGTTTATTTTGTTTAAAATATTTATATAAATTTCAAATATTGATTTTAAGTACAAATGTGATCAGAATTCGACGAAACGAAAAACACCGGAACCATGAAGACGAGTACTACGCGATGGATGAGGACCGAGCAGGGCAGACAGCAGCTGGATTGTTCATTTAAATTTAACGTCGTCTAATTTACCTGAAACGAGCCGATTTATCGATGAAATCAAGTCAAGGTGAGTTAAACTCACTCAATTCTCCTCACTTATGTTTTATAAGTTGGGTTTTTATTTTTATGTGCTATGGATGCTAATGTTTTGACTGATTGATGATATATATTCACATATCATTTGAACTGATGAAATTAAACGTCGTTTAATTTTAGTGAAACCCAAATCGTCATTTTTAACGATTGGTTCCAATTGAGGTAAGTCACCTTATTGGTCACGTTTATAGAATAAATGTGTTCTAATAAATGAATTATTTTGAGTGGTTGGTATTGAATTGTCATATAGACTGTTATGAGACCATCATTTATTGAATTGTTTTGATTAGATGGTTGATTTAGCTATTGAATATTGACCGGAAATTCACTATTTGTTTGGATTAAACCAATAGGTACTATTGGTTGAGTGATTGGTAGTACATGGCCTATGAATTTACCGTTTTACAAATATCGATCTACCGTCATGTAAATAGACGAGATAAAGTTATAAAATTTATTTTATAAATGAAAATAGATTTTTAAATCTATTATTTGAATTAAAGTTGTAAAAAGAAAATAGATATTTATTATTTATTATTTATTAATTGAGTTTATAATTGGTTTTTAATGATTTTATAAAGGAAAATTCTGATACTTAAGTAAATAAGCAGAAATTTATTTAAGGTTATATATTTGAATAATCGTTTTTGAGAGATAAATAAAAGGGAATTCTAAGCAAAACACGAAATCTTAAATTAAGTAAAAAGGGAAGTGATAATAAAAGGGTTATAAAGAACCATGATTTATAAACGAAATTTATAAAAAGGAAATGAGGTGTAAAGGGTTAATGAATGTTACTTAATAAGGGTAAAATTTATGAAATAAGACTTTGCGGAAGGCTTAAAGGTGAATGTGGTAAAGGAGTAAGTAATAGGATTTTACCAAAAATCCAAGTTTGTAAAGAATATCATTTAGAGAAATAAAAGAGAATGTGATATTTTATAAATGATTTTCTAAATCAATGAATTAAGAATTATGGTTATACTCGAGATGGAAGATTCAAAATATAAGAAGTTTTATAAATATATAGTTAAATGAGGTGTGTTTGGTATTAGAATAAAGTTCGGTTTTTGAATTACAACTAATGTCCATCTAAAGATAGGAACGTTGTTGATCAAGGTCTGAGAGGTAAATAAATACCCCAACTTAAACGACTTCGGGATTATCTGAGGGTGATATTAGTTTGTAATGGGAAGATGGGAAAATATATAATTTATTATTTCCATATGAGAAATAATAAGGGAATGTAAAAAAAAGGGTCGAGAATATATAATGAGATTTTCCCCAAGTAATGGAAGTGGGAGGATTTGGGCATATATATATATATATATATATATATATATATATATATATATATATATATATATGTCCAAAGTGAAATAAATGAAAAGGGAAATGGTGGAAAGTTAAAATGGTGTTTTCGAGATAAAAGGAAATTGAAACGTTAAGTTTTGCAAATGGGTTCTGCTAAAAGTATAATAGATGTTTATTATATCCAAGTGATAAAATAAAGGAGATTTTATAACGTTGTTTCATTTGAAATAAGATGAGTCATTTTCCAATATGGTTAATGGGAATTAAGATAGTAAATGGTTTTGAAATGAAAATAGAATAAAGAATTTAATATGTTATGAAAGCAAAATCATTTGAAATCATAATCTTACATCAAATAAGTTATATTTGAATGGTGAAATATTTAAGAGTTTAAGATTAACCATCGTTAATCGTTTTTAATTAAAAAGGCCATGTAGTGTTGGTACTGAACTGGTAAACTCATGTTATTCTCACAATTATTTATTTGACAGTTAAATCACCGACTATCAAAATCTGACCCATACGATCGTTGGTACGGAAAGACCGGGATCGAATTCATATTCGAAAACAATTCCGACCAACGAATACGTGAATGAAGATTATTGAAGATGGAGAAATTGAAGACCGTTGATCTTCATAAGTGGAAGAACTACTGATTGAATTTCTCCGGTTTAGCGGCCGGAGATATTTCGGCAGTGATTCTGTCTTGATTGGAATCTACGAATTGCAAGGATTTCTCGCTACTGATCTGTAGGGTGATTCCTAGGATGCAGTAGGAGGGTGCCTTCGGTTCATCCTGTTCCTGGATGACTTGTATGGACGTGTGTCTGACGGAGTATTTCCAAAGGGGATTACGTACGTTGATTTCTTCAAACGTAATGTAGTTGGTGGCGGAGGGCGACGGTCCTCTTAGCTTAACAACTAGAGTATTTTTGTGGATGTCAATTAGTGATATCTGATGGATCTGACGACGTGGCATTCAAAGTGAATGATGACCAGATATTTCACAAAGTAAATTCTAGCCTCAAGCCTCACAACCAAGAAATGACAAAAATCGGGCAAGCAACATGGCTATGTGTTTCGCTCCCATTAGGGTGTGTAATCACCTATCTAGAGAAATTCCATTTGCTTCTTTAATCTATATTCAATGTTGTCCCTTTTTGGGAGGCAGTTGCTGATCCCAACCGTCGGTGGTATACATTCGATACACTCAAGCGAAATGAGTGGTCTGTCTTGTGAGGGTCGGGTTGCAAGACGTTCTTGTTGAACCCAATGTATTCGCCTCTAGAGATACACTATCGGCATGTGGTCCCATACCTTGTCAGAGTCGGAATCCAATCTCCAATAAGTGCCCGCGATTTTGATTGTATACTATATGTGGAACGTGAGTTGCAAGAGTTCCACTAGATTGTTATTTACTTGTATTTAGACATTATCATAATATCAGAAAAGATATTGGTTTCAAACTATTTTGGGTTATCATAAGGTAGAAACCGTTCGTGTTTATGTGTGGATTTGGTCTTACGATTATCTTTTTCTTTTGAAAAGATTTTGAACTTTAAAATCATGATTGAATGATTTACCCTTAGTGCTGTGTGAGTTTATCTCACTCTGGTTCACCAGACTGACCCGGTGTTTTATAAATGCTCAGGTTAGCCCGGGGTGTACCGGTTCAGGTTATCGAATGCTGTGAAGAGACGGGCTGGAAGAGTTCAGACGTATGATATTCCTAGATACTATTCCGCTGTGTTTTGTACATGGGACAGATTATTATAACTGTCCATATGTGCTCATGTACTCTGATACTGTAAGTTTTATTTAAGGTTCTCAATAAAGACTTATTTCTATATTATATTTTGTTCCGCTGCGATGTGAGATTTTGTGTTTGTGTTGGTTCTTCTTCTTCTTCTGTTCTAATATTTCTTTCTTTATTTTCTCACCCTATAATTTCTTTCCATAAACGTTCCAGTGTTCTCGGTGTTTTGGAGAATCGGCATGAGATATGGTAAGGTATTTATGTCGATTTTCGGGGCCGAAAACCCTGGGTCGTTACATTATACAAACTATATTTCTTAGATTACTCTCTTCGTTACGTTCTGCAATTCAATGGTGAGAATTATTCAAATTCTAGCTTGGTATTAGAGCATGTTCAGCAAAACTGCAAAGATCAATCAGATTGTGGGTGTGTATATTGAATCCATCAGAGAAATATTATCATCTGGATTCACTGCATCATCTGAGATTTAATTTCATCATTTGAGTGCATTTTTTCTGACCATACTATTGTGCTTTGCCATCAATTAAGTGCTGCATCAACAATCTACAATAGATATTACAGGAAAACGAAGCTACATTGCTGAGATCGATCAAGAACTTCAAGAAATAGTCACAATCAAGAAAAACTATCAGATTTCTAATTTCAAAACCGAAATAATAAAATTTTCATCATATTGAAATTCAAGATTGCAACAAATTTCTGAATATCCTCAATTCAAAACTCCAGTTCCTATTTTCGTACCTGATATGTTAATTTGATTTTATCATGAGTCATGCAGAAACATTTAAAGGAAATTTTGCAACATCCACAGATACACAAGCTACAAAGCAATTGATCAAGATAGTTGTGAATCCTCAAAGCCAACTGATCACTCTTTGATTGGACGAGAACAACTACATGTTATGGAAACTCCAGGTTGAAATAGCCGTTCAAGGCTGCGAATTCGAAGGTTATATTCTTGGAACTCAGCCAATACCTCCAAAGTTTGAAACTAATAAAGATAATAGAGTCAATAGCAATGAAGCATATAATCAATACTAAAGACAAGAGAAATTATTAAGTGCTTGCTACTATCCTCAATAAGTCCAAATTTACTATCTCATGTAATAGGATGTCAAACTGCTAATGACATCTGGTCAACTGTTGAGAGAACATTTAACTCTCAGTCAGCAGCTAAAGCATTATTCTACAAGAAGCAAATGCAAAACAACAAGAAAGAAAATATAAGCATGACGGAATATACTGCTAAAGTAAAGAACATATGTGATATATGCTTCATGCAGCAGGTAGCAAGACTGAAGAACCTAAACAGGTTCTTTCACTTCTCAATGGTCTAGTAGATGAATACGAGGCAGTGGTGGCAGTTATCACATCACAAAAGACAATACACCCACCGGATGATGTTAATTCTATCTTACTATCACATGAAGCAAGAATAGAAAATAAGAAATCTCCTGAAAGTGAATATTCACTTAATTATGCTGCTAATGTCAAAGGAAAAAAATCAAAGAAACAGAGACAATTCATCTGGTTAAAGAGTGGGTTATAATGGCAGAGGAAGGGGAAGAGGTAGATGGAACCCCAATAATAAACCCAAATGTAAAATATGTGAGAGAATTGGGCACACTGCTATTAAGTGTTATTTTAGATATAACTCAAATTTTGTGTCAAATCAGGATGATAATAATAAGAGGGGGACAAACCCAAATGCAAATCTTGCACAAAATCAATAGGACAGTACTACTAGCACAGAAAGCAACAAAGGCTTTAATCAGAATGAAACTACCAAAGCAGAATACATTCAAGATGGTAATTGGTATCCAGATTCAGGGGCAACAAATCATATGACAAGCAATCTTGACAATCTTAATTTATGAAATAAAGAGTACATAGGTGAACAGTCTATATGCATGGGTGATGATAAGTGTACATTAGAGAAAATTTTCCCAAAAATGCCTTGGGAATAAGACCCAACCTTGTGGAAAAATAAATAGGAACGGATTGATGGTAAGGCAAAACAAACAACAGATAGTCGCCAGCAAAACAATCACGGATCAAGCAATAAAAGAAAGAACACAAGAGATTTATAGTGGTTCCATTAACATCTTGTTAGTGTACGTCCACTTGGGGAGAGGATATTTAATTACTTTTCTAAATAAGAAAATATTAGAAGACTTATAATAGAGAAGACGAAGAACAAATACAACTTTTAGATATGATCCATACATTTACCTAATCTCTATCCTTATATAAGGATTAATACTTAGGGTTGAAGTAATTGATTTATGGTTATAAATCAATGCCTAATTAATTCTCCAATTTATTTGCTCCTGATAAGATTTCTTGTTTAATATACCAATCAGAGAATTAATTTCTTACTTCAATATCCCAGAAAATCTTCTTCATATTCTTCCACTTATGTAGGTAGTTTATTGCCCTATCTAATTTTACAAAAGAGGCAATAAATTTTATGATATCTGCCAAATCTTATGCAGTTGGAAATATTATATTACTCAGATTAACAATATTTCCCAAATCTTCTATAATGGAAATATTATATCACCATAATCATTAATATCTTCCAAATCTTATGCAAATGAAAATATTGTATCAAGAAATCTAACAATCTCCACCTTGATACTATATTTCCTTGAAAGCATACCAACTCCACCTACATCCTTTTAGTCTAAGCATCTTCTCGAACAAGACACCATGGTTACTTCCCCCAATGAGCTTCGGCATGGCCATCATCCATTGCACTTCGTCATCAAACTCCGATAATGCCACCGCCTGCCAACAAAGTGTCCAAAGTACCCTATTCATATAAGGCCTATCAGTCTTCACCATGAAAAAAAATGTCTCCATGAACCATCTCAACTCTCTCCCCACACTGTGCCACCGCATGGCACCTAGCGTTTCGATAAGCGATTCTAGGTCGAGCAATGCCCGAATTTAGCAGTCTGCAAGGACTTATGCATATCCACTAGTTTCTCCTTTGATCTCTAACCAACTTCAGATGATCCCTTCTTCTGCATATCAAGCACGTCCTTTTGGAAAAATTCCACCTTGTTGAAGCTTTCCACTTTGATCATATTCTGCCTATGCAGAAACTCAAAGTCCCTTCTCGTATGCCTAGCTTTGACATCTTTTTCACGAGAACTGTAGACTCCAACCCTTGACTCTCCGAGTACAGTGCTTCCCCTCAAGAGAAACATATCTCCCTCCATCACTACAAATGCACCCTTAGAAACCCTTAGGCTATCCTTATCAATTGTCACCTCGCATCCTTTAGACGCCGACTACCAAGTGATATCATTGACTTCCGAAGATTTGGAACATAACGGACACCTGTCAAGGTGCGTATTACCCCGTCATACATGCGAAACTGCACAGTAACTTCACCCATGACTCTACAACTAGCATCATTTTCCATAAGAAAGAAATCATGACTCTACAACTAGCATCATTTTCATCCCCCTTTGAACCTTCTCGAAGTCTTTATCCTCATTCCATCTTTCTATTGCTAACTGAGATCCTGCTGCCACATATGTCCCTTTGACATATGGCCTTGATATAATTGTTAAATTCTCCTCATCTCCTGCCATAGTACCTAACACTCTTTCTCAATTAACCTCATAGCTCTTATACCAATTGTTGGAGAAAAATTTCCTAAAAACGCCTTAGGAATAGTACCCAACCATGCGGAAAAAGAAATAGGAACGAACCGATGGTGAGGCAAACAAACAACAGATAGTCACCAGCAAAACAATCAAGGATCTAGCAATAAAAGAAAGAACACAAGAGATTTATAGTGATTGCACTAAGGTCTTGTTAGTCTACGTCCACTTGGGGAGAGGAGATTTTATTACTTTTCCAAATAAGAAAATATTACAAGACTGATAATAGAGAGGAAGAAGAAGAAATTCAACTTTTAGACATGACCCATACATTTACCTAATCCTCATCCTTATATAAGGATTAATACTTGGGGTTAAAGTAATTGATTTATGGTTATAAATCAGCCTAATTGATTCTCCGATTTATTTGCACCTGATAAAATTCCTTGTTTAATAAACCAATCAGATAATAAATTCCTTACTTCAATATCCCAAAAAAAAAAAACTTCTTCATATTCTTCCACTAATGTAGGTAATTTATTGCCCTATCTAATTTTACAAAGAGGCAATAAATTTTCTGATATCTTCCAAATCTTTTGCAGTTGGAAATATTATATTACTCAAATTAACAATATTACCCAAATCTTCTCTAAACGGAAATATTGTATCACCATAATCAATAATATCTTCCAAATCTTCCATAGATGGAAATATTGTATCATGAAATATAACAGTATATTGCAATTTCTCATACTGGTAATGCCGTAATAAATGGGAAAAGGAAATTGTTTCTACAAAACTTGCTAAGGGTGCCTAAAATTAAGAAAAATCTAATGAGTGTATCACAGTTTGCAAAAGATAATAATGTCTATTTTGTATTTTATCCTAAGTACTACTTAATCAAAGACATGCTAACAAATGATATTCTCTCATAGGGTAATGTTGATAATGGACTCTATGAATTAAATCTTGGAGGAAATGACAACTCTGCAAGAAAGAAATCATGATATGCGTCTGTGATACAACAAAATAATCGCACTAAAAATATTTTTGATTTGTGGCGTTATAAGCTAGGACACCGAAATGTAAATGTTGTCAAAAGTATTCTTAGCAAAAAAACAATATTCTTATGATGATATTACTATTATCTTTGTCTGTTGTTACTGTAAGATGGGTAAACATCATAAATTACCCTTCAATAATTCTTCAACCACTTACTCAAAAACATTTGATCTAGTTGCTACTGATTTGTGGGGACCTGCACTCATAAATGATGATTATGGTTATAAATACTATATTTCATTTGTTGATGCACATAATAGTTATACCTGGATATATTTTTTAAAAGGAAATTTTCAGACACATGACACTGTTGTAACATTTATGACTATGATTGAAAAACAATTCAATACCAATATCGAATTAATACAAACAGATGGTGGATCCGAGTATAAAACCCTGAGGGATTATTTTAAAAATAAGGGCATTATACACAGAACCACCTTCCCTGGCACAAAAGAATGAAATGGATTAGTAAAAAGGAAGCATAGGCATATTGTAGAGTCTGGTTTAACATTTTTAGCTCATGCATCATTACCACTCGAATTCTGGTCAGAATAATTTAATACTACAGTATATCTTATTAATAGAATGCCAACCAAAGTGTTAAATAATCTGACACCACTAGAAATATTATGTAACATTAAACCATACTACCATAGTTGCGACGTCCCCAAATCCCCATTCCACGGTGGTAAGGGTAATCTTTGGAATATAACACATAAACAAATAACAGTAGAACAGAAATATTTTATTACACCAGATAATGTACAACAGAATACACTAGATAAACATAATCATCAGAGTTACACAGTATAACAGGATCATACTTAGTACAACATACAGTTCGGCTTTATATAAAATGTCTACAGTAGAATCAAACATAATATACATACCAGGAGCTGAACATCATAAAAAGAAGTGATAGAATCCATCTTCAGCTCCATAGCTATCCAAATAGAGCCTGCTAAAACCTGAATACATGTTTGCTCGTGTAGAAAATAGGGCACCCGAGTTTGCAAGTGAAACAAACTACGAGTCAGTCATGGGACTGGTATGAGAAATCTACTTAACTTATTTTATAATAAGGCCAATCACAGTACCACACCGCTAACGCGGAACTGGTTTACTCCATTTTATTTCCAGTGCTAAAAACAAGTAAATCATTTAAACATTGCAATGCATATTATAAAAATGAAGCCATTATAAGACTCAGGTCCCATCACACAATGCAACACAAGCCGGAGGATAGAGTTTTACATTATAATGGCCAAAATACGCATGATACGATAAACCAAAAGCATTTTGTATCATTACTAGTGTTTATATGTTTCAAAAACAATTTCAATCATAAGTATCAATCATAGACGGCATAAGTGCCCCATACCGCTATGTCGTCATATATAGGTTTACAATAAAACCGCACTATGTCATATTTGGAAATTGGATTTCCGTCATGAACCAAGGCAAGGGATCGTCCTTACCGCTTTTAGACAATCTAGCCTACCATGTCTCAGGGTCCAGACTCAGGTGGGCCCTTGGATCGTCAGGGTCGGTCCACACGGAGTAGATTAAAATGCCTGAACACTGCGTTTCCCCGCCCTATGGGGTGTCAACTGGTCATATCCCGACCAAACCATCGGCTTCGAAGAGACTGAAATAACTGAGGCGCCTCGCTATCCATCATCCACATAGGTAAAATGTGAGGGCTTGCAAAACGCTGACACCACTCCTAGCTAGAAGGAAACGCATGTCCTCCCTGAAGTTCTCTTCTGTTTGTGGCTCATACCGGGGTGTGAGGCTCGCGAATCAATGCTAAACACAACGCTATGCTATTTAAAGTCATTCTTTGATCATCAACCACAAGGCTCTGCTTTTCAACAAAAGCCTCGATCACTGGATCTCAGCATGCCACACAGGAAATTCACGCCATGCAACTGACGTATATCAATCACACAGAATGAAATCCAATATCGGACACACAGTTCATTTACAAGTCCGTTCTGGGTCTGAACGAAACTGGAGGCACCTTATTCCTCATCCCATATGTCCAATACAGGAGAGAGGTCCTCGCACATCTGAATGATCAACAAGTACGTCCGGACAACCACCACTGTAACCCCTTCAGGGCAGCAACTCCCATCAAAGGCATAAGTAGCCATCCATTCGATGTGAAGATCATCGGTCTTGCACCGTCTTCATTTCTTCGACTTCTAATCATCGACCAATTATTTGAAATGAGATTTAACTCGGTCTTTTCAAATAATTCATGTATATTTAGAATTCAAATCAATTCATTTCCATAGTTAAATTATTTGACATCCATAATTCAGTTCATTAATGTAATTTTCATGTCAAACACATTCAACCATCAAATATCTAATAAGTCGAGTGAATTAAGTTTATTTCCATTCCACATCATTTGTAATATTTTATAACGATTTATCGCTATTTTAATTTATTTAAAAATAGCCAATTTATTGAAACAACGCTTCTGGCCATAACGCGGCCATGGGCTATATATCTTTAGATTTGATTTACACATATCTGAAAATCTAACCGTTGGATCTTTACAAATTTTATATCATTGAAAGATATTTTCAAAACGGACACAACGGTTCCAATTTTGGGAAAATCCGATGGACGGATCTCCTGGTACAAACCGTTTAAAGTTACGATTTCAAAATACAAACTGCAACATCGTTATTCGTTTTATTTTAATTATATATATAATATAATATAATCTGTTCTTCGATTTCCAAACCATTTTCATTTCATATATTTGATAAAAATAATGTTTTTACCCAACAAATATTTATTTCAACACATGACTATTTTTAACACTTCATATATATAACAAAAATGTGATTTTTATTGTTAAAACAATTTACATAAAACACGATTATTTTTAGCGATTCATATATATAATAAAAATTTGATTTTTATTGTTAAAACAATTTATTTCAAACATGAATATTTTATATACTTCATATACATGATAAGAATGTGATTTTTATCTTTCAAACATTTCATTCGTTATATGAGTACTTTTCCAACACATGAATATATTTCAACACATGAATATTTCAGAAAATTTCGACAGCATAACGACAGGGGGTTTAAAACCGGCACCGTCCCGAGTACGGCTCCTCGCACTACCTTATGCCTCGCGGCGTTCCCTAAGGGGATTATCCTTATAATCCAAATATTTCGATTCATTTTCATATCACAATGGATTTTTCCACAAACAATTCCAATTTCGTTTCAACCACAAACAATCATTATCAACCATTCGCATTTATCAACCAAAATTCACGTCAACCAAAATCCAAACAATCACAACCAATATATATCATCCATGATCTGTGGATGAGGGGAGTGTGTGTATATATATATATATGTGTGTGTGTGTGTGTGTGTGTGTGTGTATAAGTATATTTCACTTTCATTTCAGTTTCATTTCAACTCCATTCAACGCACATATGATTTTTACAATGTATATAACTTATACATCACACATATAATTTATACAACACTTATACATGAGGTGTACAATGCTTATATAACTTATACGTCAATTATATAATTTATACATTGCCATTCCATATGGTTTTGAATTTAGAAATATCATATTGGGTTCCACTCCTCCAAAAATTGTAGGAAGCTCCAAAAATTCTCTGGTCTCTTCTAGAATGTAGAAGACGTCGCCACGAGTCCAATGTCTCTTGTTTCACTGCATTTGGACAACATAGAAAAAAGATATGATTTTTCGAAGTTAATCATAATTCACGATGGCTTATAGTGTTATATTCAGTTTAAAATAACCAAGGTCGTACCTTTCTGAACACGCTCCAAACTAGGTTAAGGATTTTCGCTCCAATCGAAGCACGAGGTCGGAATAAGGTTATACAGCGTCGAAGAGCGAAGTGAGGGCTTCCTGGCGCTAGTGGTTGCATCGAGGTCGACGTCATCCTGGAGGTCTGACGGTGAGCTAAAGTCTCGGACTTTGGGGGCTTTAATCTCGATGTACATAGCATGGTGGAGGGCGAATCCTATATGGATTTGAAGCTGGAGGAAAGGTCTACAAAATTCTCTAAAGGGCAATGGGTTTTTATTGAGTAGATTGGCCGGATTTGAAGAGAGAAGGTGGGGCAGTTTTCCGCCGTCGCGCAATGAAGAGGGATCGGGGAGAGAGAAATGAACGGTGAGATTTGATTGGCCATATATTTTATAATTTATTTATTTATTTTAATTCCAAAAATATCCCTTATTCCATACAAACACCATTTCAAACCCAACGACTATCGGCCCTAGCTAAATACCCTAATTCTGGACACAATGGAATATGTCTCGTAGGCCCATTCGACTATTTCAGTCGGTTACTCTTCAAATTGAAATATAAAACATTCAAATATGGATTTGAACGCATTTTAAATTGTCGGGGCCACATACTGATTCTAAAAATTCCAGAAAAATAAATCTGGCTATGTTTGGACGATACGGTCCCAACAAAACTAGTTTCGTCGAATTTAGAGACCGTTTGAAAAATGGCCATTTTGGTCGATCCAAATTGATTGAAATTAGCCAAACACATTTTCCTTTGTCATGCTCACATATTAACTCCAAAAATTATGGAATTTGAAACCTAGTAATAATTTGACATTCAGGATCCAACAAAAGTGGTTTTGTCAAAAACGGAGGTCGTTTGCAAAATGTCTATTTTCAAGGGCTGTATTAATTCCATAGCGACCTTTTTGAAAATTCATTTAGCCATATTTTTTTATTTCCGCTATGAAATTTTGATTTTTCAGATTCGTTAGAAAGTTATTCTTAAACTGATTTAAATATTTTTGGTTTCACTAAAATCCGTTTTATTTTGCATCCTGTACAGTCGGTCAAAGTTTGAATTCAAATTTTCAAACTACAGCGCCATTTCGGGCCTTGTTTTATAATTAAAATTAATATATTCACTATAACTTCAATCCAAATAAATTTTTAGTCATTATTATTTAAAATAATTTATTTTAAATATTCAAATTCATTAAATTGCCAAAATAAAAAATTTAAATTGGTTCCAATTTTTGGGTTGTTACAATCTCCCCCACTTAAAATCTTTTCGTCCCCGAAAAGGAACGAAGCTGAAAGTTGTTTAACTAACCAACTCAACTTTCATTCTGGCTTCCATTCTTCAACTTTTCAGTTTTTAAGAATTTCCTAATTCTTCAAAAATTTGGCTAACACCCTAAATTTTCGAAAAATTTCGCCATAATCTCCTTTGTACGGGGAGGGGTTTGGAAATTTATTGGGCCATATTAGGTACCCAATAAATCCAAAAAATCTTACACATATTTATAGTGATATATTCCGGTGTCCATAGGGGAGTGTGTATAGATCATAACTCCAGAGAATAAATTCTCATCACCCTATAAATGGTTTTTGTGCCTTAATGACCAGAGAGACGTGTTTATTGTCATTTCCAGACCCGTGTGGGTTTTTTTTTTTAATTTGGCAATTTACCGTTACATTTTATATAGTCCATATCAGTTTTCGGTTCAACCTGTAATATAGTAATCGCCATAAAAGCCTCTCGCTCGTATGGTAAATCTTCAACCTCGTCACATAAGCTCCAAATGCTTATGTGGTATATGATAGAGTATGCTATCTTCACGTAGTATTCCATGTAGTGTAGATCAAAATTAATTTTTAACCATCCTATGGCGACGTTAATTATTTATCATAGAACAACCAGCACTCTACATCCAATGGCATTCACAGGAGATGATATAATAACAAAATTGCGCATCCAACTCATTAAGGTTTACCTATTTGTCGGGCACGCAAATAAATTCTTCACTCAACAGTGAATCCATTTACCTGTTCAAACATATATAATGTACATGCATGCATTTCTATAAATTTTCAAATCAGTTCAATATTTGATTCAATTTGCATAAATT
The DNA here is from genome assembly GCA_030737875.1 of Allium sativum. NCBI lineage: Eukaryota > Viridiplantae > Streptophyta > Magnoliopsida > Asparagales > Amaryllidaceae > Allium > Allium sativum. The sequence goes on from CM060920.1 coordinate 314,242,473, forward strand.
TACCCTTCACTTTCCTATTGATCAGATTAATTATCTTTCCAATATTTTGAATAGTCAAATTCATAATCACACAACACAAACTACAATCCATTTGTTGATTAACTTTTCAAAAATTTAATAATTAATTTATATACTCTTTTAAAATCATCTGCAACACCCCGCATTTTTAATATAATTAAAAATGAAATAAAATTTATGAAAATATGCTTATATAGATAAATAATGGTGATGTATAATGAGAATTAATTAACACATGGAAGAGAAGAAAAATTAATTCGATAATAGTGTGTGTAACGGAGAAGATAGTAAAATAAGGATATTTAATTTAAATATCAGGAATTAAGTAAAATGGACATCACCATTGCGTTCCTCTCGAAATTTTACATGAAATAGAGTCCGAGTTTTCGAAATTCGGAGTCCGTATGAAGGATTTATGAGCTCCCGAAGTTTCAGCGAAAAATCAGAAAACAGCCCAGCCAATAACAGAAAAAAATGACCAGGTCGACCTCCCTAGGGGGAGGTCGACCATAGTGTCGAACTCCCTTGGGGAGGTCAACCTGTAGCGATCTGGAGCGGGAATTTTGGTCCAGAAGCGGGAAATTCACCCCAGAAGTTCTCCAGGTTCATTTTTGAGCACCTGGATGAGTTTTTGGGCCTGGTACGTTGGTCTAACACCTATATAAACATCCTAGGCTCATTGTAAACTCCACAACAATTCATGGCAAGGCCATGGCTCTCTTCTAACTTGATTTCTTCTTCCTCCTCCAGCTATTGATCTAAATAAATCTTAGATCTATTCTTCTCTCTTTTCTCTACAACATCTATTCTTAAAATTAAAAAGAATGAGATCTAGAATTACTACAACCATGAATAAAAAGAAAAGAGGCTTAGATCTAAATCACTACGCAAAGAGAAGGAATTCAGATCTGCACCTACGCCACATATGAAATCAAAGATAAATTGAATTGGACATGAAATCAATCAAAGATGAATCAAAAGCAACAAAAAGGGGGGAATCAGTTCGAAGATTAATCTCGTTCCTATTTTGAAGATGACAAACACTGTGAGTGGAGTTATAATGCACTTTTGTGTAAAATTATTATTTATCGTTCAAACATTCCCTATGTAAACATGAAATGAAATTATTGAATCCATACTGTTTAATATTATCATGTGCTTGATTTTAATTATTATGCCTACGATTATCTGCCTCCTTTTATTCTTTCCCTTTTTGATTTTTAATAGCTAGGCTATCTCGAGCCTAGATCTATCGTAAAATAAATACGATTGAATGATTATTGCAAGTGAAAAAGGGAAACGCTCGGTTTTGGGTTATGACATGAACTGGATGGTTTGGTTATAAATTACAAAGAGGGTTAGGCGTAATATAACATTGACAAAACCTGAATGCGTAAACCAAATTTAGAATTATACGCATGAACATGATTTGGGGTTTTGGCGTAGAATTGACATCATTGAGTTAAGCATGAAATTGACTTATGGATTTGTTAATGGGCACATGTCTCTAGAATAAAACCTGTATTATAACTTGAATTTGGATAAGAACACAAACTTGATATGAATTGACATCTGGAATTTGACATGAAGTTTACATCTAGAACTTGAACATGAAATTGACATGAATATGAATTATGAATTTAATGATAGACGTAACCTGTTAATGGGATTACAAGCATGAATATAAATTGGGGTTTGTGGGTAAAGCTTGGATTTGGAAAATTGACACTTGACATCTAGATTGAACTTGGTACTCGAATTTTGGCACTATTGAAATGCATTGAACGTGAATATGGTTGAGTAATTTGTGTAATGTAAATAGGGACAAGATTATGAAACTTGAGATATGACATTTAGAATATTCTTATGAACTTTACATCTAAAACGAACACGAACATGGCATGAATTAGTAGTTGACATTTATAAGAACATGCTTGTAAGTTGGGTAATTGGCATAACATGAACTTAATATTTTTTTGACATGATTATGAACTTGACATATGCCAATTAGAATAGACATGAACCAAACATGAAACGTGGCTAACTCGAGGTTAGGATGAGTTTGCGATGTAATCCTGCCCGGAACCGCCCGGCCTAACCAGTGGTTGCAAACAATAGATCCTAATGTGAGAAGTTAGTCATATCGCGCTTGAAACCCGAGGTTAGACAGAGTTGTGGTGTAATTCGTCCCGGAATCGCCCGGCAAAACCAGTGACCACAACAACAGGTCTAATGTGAGAGGTTGTGGTGCATAAATAATTAATGGCACATGATTCGTAGGGTTAAGTCATGAATTCAAAGACAACACTTAACCAAATTTGTGAATGAACGTTATAAGGAGATGGGGTTAAGTCGACACGAACATATGAACAAAACTTAACCAAAAACAGAAATAGGGAATGTTAACTACCTATTATAAATCGAAGTTGAAATAGTCAAAGGGTTAATTAGGGGGTAAACCTGTCCTAGTGACAGAGAAAGACTATGACTTAAGATGTAATGTAAGACCTGAAGGGTGGGATAACCTATAATATGGGGTAAGCTAAGCAAGAACTATGGGAAAACACCCATGCGCTATCACCGAATAAAAGAGAACTTAAGTATTGCTTGAATTCATGGGAAAACCTTAGTCAACCAGTTGAATTATAAAGCGAGAATATGTGGTCTGATGTATAAGGTAACGAGAATTGACTAAGTAAAACAACGAGAACGATAACTAAGTAACAAGCCTTAGTTAATAGGAACTAAGAAGTAAACCTTAGTTAAGAAAACGGTCGAGAACGGGAACTAAGTTGTAATCCTTAGTTAAGGGGACTAAGTGGTAAACCTTAGTTAAGAATAACTAAGTAATAATTCTTAGTCAAGGAAACTGAGCCAGTCCATAAATAGATGAATAACCCGATACGGTAGATCATCGCTTAACAAACACACGAGGAGGAGTGAACGTTTATCTGATTTCGAGAAAGGCTCCAGCAGACTGGGTTACGAAGCACGTAGCTTCGGGGAACGTGAGGGTACTCTTGGTATCCCTCTGTGAGGTTGCAGATGATCCGCCTGGGCTCATAGAGGTTAAGGTCTGCGGTAGGAGAACCAAGAGTATGCCTTGGTTGCAATATAAGGCAACATAAAGACTATGATGGACCAGTGTGAGGCGGAGATATTTTGTTTAGCCCTGTGATAGCACTCATCGTCTACCTACCATCTTCAGTCAATCGTAGTACGTATACGGAAAGGAAGAGAACTCCCAACAGACCATATACTTGCTACCTAGTTATGGGTGAGGCTGGCCAATAGGAAAGTGGGGCGTAGGTGGCAAGAGTACAGTCCTTGTGCTTGATTTTCTTGGATTGCCTTTCATTAGTTGAGGGAGGGGTCACGTGGGACCATAACCACTAGTAGAAAAACAGACCTTAGCATATGCATCGGCAGATAACTTAAAGCTCCCGACCGAGTTCCGTATTTCTTGATTTAGCCCTGTCACGGGACTCGGGCCGCACATATAGTGTACATGTGCACCTAGACATCAGAAACGATTCGCAATACATACGTGGGAAAAGGGAGATGTTCAACAGGTAGCATAATCCCTAGTAGTCCTTGGTGGCATAAACCCTAAACGAATCTAGAAAACGTTCAATAGGTAGCATAATCCCTAGTGGTCCTAGGTGGCATAAATCCTAGTTGAACACTCGATAGTTCATGATAAGGAAACCTAGCCAGATCAAGGGTGGCAGTCCAAACGATTTCAAGAATGGTGGCACTACGTTGAAGTAGTATAGAATTATGTGATAAAGCCCGTACGATATACGGCAAGAGACTGTACGTATACATGGAAAGGATTATACGAGTTGGGGAAAAATTACATATACGATGTATTAGGTTAAGTCTACTAGTAAGTGGACGAGAATGACATGGGTTTGGCCTTAGGTGCTAATATTGTGAATAACGTAATAAACAAGAAATTAATACTGAACGGTATATGTAGGGTTACACTTGTGAGTTTAATATAGTCCAGTCACACAGAACTTATGTTCTGACCCCCTCCTCACAACATGCGTTGCTTGACTACTGGCTTGGCAGTATTATTATTAAGGTAATGCTATTTTGAATAAATTATATTTTATTCCTTCAGTTGTGAGCTGCTTTTCGCACTCTAACATGTTTCTTTCTCTCTGTCTTATCTACAGGATACCAGAGCACCCAACTCGGGGTTCTATGGATTGAATTTTGAAAAATTCGGTCTGTCAAAACCCGTGTTGTTACATCTTGTATCAGAGCTTCGGTTTAGTGGTCTTAGGGCGGTAATGAGTGAACGTATTTGTATTTTCTAAAATATAAATATATTATATATATAAACCTAAATCCATATAGTTGCCCCACTAGACATTTAAAGAGTTGGGATATTGGTTTGTACACTAAAGGTATGGGCATAGAAATTTTGGAAACAATTAGGTGGTTGGGAAAGTGTACAATATGACTTGGAGCTAGAAAGTATCCCATAGAATGGAAACTGAAATATTAGTATTTCAGAGTAGTGGGTCTAGAAGTAAAACCTTAGAAATTAGAAAAAAAAGGTTAAAGTGTGAAAATGGATTAGGAATATATATAGTCGAGAAAATTGAATTTGTGAAAGTACCAGGAAAGCCTAGTTAAGTGGAAAACCCACTTTGAGTCTGACCCAATAATAAACTTTTAAGAACTTGAATTTGTAAAAAAAAAAATTGTGGTATTTTCTGAGTTTTGATCTTAAAAGTATCTTGATGTTTGAATAGTGCATATTGGGTTTTAAAATAAAGTGGGGTATATTATGTAGAACAACGATTTCTTGTTTTGAATGAATTCTCTCATGAAAAGGAGCATATATATATATATATATATATATATATATATATATATATATATATATATATAGCTCACTAGTTCTCATATATGAAAATCTTAAAAAGAAAATGTTGTACTTTGTAAAAGGAGGTTTTGAAATCTCTATTCTATTAAATTTTGATTATTGTTAAAAGAAAAATTGGGTAAACAAATTTCCCGTAGAATGCATAAGCATTGAGACCTAGAATTGTTGCTTGAGAAAAAGAAAAGGATAGGCTAGTAATACACAGCATGGACTAGTAGTGACTACTATGTGATAAAGGGCAAGAAATTATATAGACCCTGTTAGGTGGACTCGCGATTGTCAGAGGTAATAAAGTCTTAAGATCCTTGGCCCATAGTTGTAGCGGTGTAGGATACCGTTTGACTAGAAAACGGAAAAGCTTATTTGAAAAGACAAATAAATAATATAAACATGAGAAACTGGACTACGCCAAATAAGCTAAAGAATAGCCTAACTAACAAGAAAACAATAAATTCAGTCAAGCAACAAAACAAGACGGGGAAAAGAAAATGAAAATCTCAAGAAAAAGATGAATAAATATGAAACTATTTCAAGATAAAGTCGAAAATACGAGAAAGAAATTTTCTTATGTGGTTGTGCTTGGATAATAAAATAGGAAATCTTAATAGAATAGTTATATAAAAATCCAAGTAAAATTAGAAAAGAAAAACGGAGGATGTGAATTTTTCCGTCTTATACCATTTCGTAACATAAGAAATCAAATTTGGAAAATTAGATTTTTCTAAATCTCGAATTAAAAGATGGTTGGTAGGGTTTTGGATGCGAAAATTGGATGAACTATGCTCTTATTCTATAAGAGTATGGGAAAATTTGAATGGAAAAAGTTTTGATTTTTCAAAAATATTGCATCCATATAAAACTGCAAGTATATTTAGGATGTGAGCATCATGTTTTGAAAAGTTTTTTTAAAGTTTGCATACAATATAGGTGGATCCAAATTAGGCATACATGCTTTACTATAATGTATTTCACTTTGCACATGTGCACAATGTTGCAACAATTGGATGAACACTAATTGGATGTTGCGAGGGATTGTCTATTTTACTCTTATCGAATTTCGGGGACGAAATTTTTTAAGGGTTGGAGAATGTAACACCCCGCATTTTTAATATAATTAAAAATGAAATAAAATTTATGATGATATGCTTATATAGTTAAATAATGGTGATGTATAATGAGAATTAATTAACACATGGAAGAGAAGAAAAATTAATTCGATAATAGTGTGTGTAACGGAGAAGATAGTAAAATAAGGATATTTAATTTAAATATCAGGAATTAAGTAAAATGGACATCACCGTTGCGTTCCTCTCGAAATTTTACATGATATAGAGTCCGATTTTTCGAAAATCGAAGTCCGTATGAAGGAGTTATGACCTCCAGAAGTTTCAGCGAAAAATCAGAAAACAGCCCAGCCCAGAACAGAAAAAAATGACCAGGTCGACCCCCAGGTCGACCATAGGGCCGACCTCCCAGAGGGGAGGTCGACCATAGTGTCGACCACCCCTTGGGGAGGTCGACCTGTAGCGACCTGGAGCGGGAATTTTGGTCCAGAAGCGGGAAATTCACCCCAGAAGCTGTCCAGGTTCATTTTTGAGCACCTGGATGAGTTTTTGGGCCTGGTACGTTGGTCTAACACCTATATAAACATCCTAGGCTCATTGTAAACTCCACAACAATTCATGGCAAGGCCATGGCTCTCTTCTAACTTGATTTCTTCTTCCTCCTCCAGCTATTGATCTAAATAAATCTTAGATCTATTCTTCTCTCTTTTCTCTACAACATCTATTCTTAAAATAAAAAAGAATGAGACCTAGAATTACTACAACCATGAATAAAAAGAAAAGAGGCTTAGATTTAAATCACTGCGCAATGAGAAGGAATTCAGATCTACAACCTACACCGTATATGAAATCAAAGATAAATTGAATTGGACATGAAATCAATCAAAGATGAATCAAAAAGCAACAAAAAAGTGGGAAATCAGTTCGAATATTAATCTCATTCCTATTTTGAAGATGACAAACACTGTGAGTGGAGTTATAATGCACTTTTTGTATAAAATTATTATTTATCGTTCAAACAATCCCTATGTAAACATGAAATGAAATTATTGAATCCATACTGTTTAATATTATCATGTGCTTGATTTTAATTAATATGCCTACGATTATGTGCCTCCTTTTATTCTTTCCCCTTCTGATTTTTAATAGCTAGGCTGTCTCGAGGCTAGATCTATCATAAAATAAATACGATTGAATGATTATTCCAAGCGAAAAAGGGAAACGCTCGGTTTTGGGTTATGACATGAACTGGAGGGTTTGGTTATAAATTACAAAGAGGGTTGGGCGTAATATAACATTGACAAAACCTGAATGCGTAAACCAAATTTAGAATTATACGCATGAACATGATTTGGGGTTTTGGCGTAGAATTGACATCATTGATTTAAGCATGAAATTGACTTATGGATTTGTTAATGGGCACATGTCTCTAGAATAAAACCTGTATTATAACTTGAATTTGGATAAGAACACAAACTTGATATGAATTGACATCTGGAATTTGACATGAAGTTTACATCTAGAACTTGAACATGAAATTGACATGAATATGAATTATGAATTTAATGATAGACGTAACCTGTTTATGGGATTACAAGCATGAATATAAATTGGGTTTGTGGGTAAAGCTTGGATTTGGAAAATTGACACTTGACATCTAGATTGAACTTGATACTCGAATTTTGGCACTATTGAAATGCATTGAACGTGAATATGGTTGAGTAATTTGTGTAATGTAAATAGGGACAAGATTATGAAACTTGAAATATGACATTTAGAATATGCTTATGAACTCGACATCTAAAACGAACAAGAACATGGCATGAATTAGTAGTTGACATTTATAAGAACATGCTTGTAAGTTGGGTAATTGGCATAACATGAACTTAATATTTTTTTGACATGATTATGAACATGACATATGCCAGTTAGAATAGACATGAACCAAACATGAAACGTGGCTAACTCGAGGTTAGGATGAGTTTGCGATGTAATCCTGCCCGAAACCGCCCGGCCTAACCAGTGGTTGCAAACAATAGGTCCTAATGTGAGAAGTTAGTCATATCGCGCTTGAAACCCGAGGTTTGACTGAGTTATGGTGTAATTCTTCCCGGAACCGCCCGGCATAACCAGTGACCACAACAACAGGTCTAATGTGAGAGGTTGTGGTGCATTAATAATTAATGGCTCATGATTCGTAGGGTTAAGTCATGAATTCAAAGACAACACTTAACCAAATTTGTGAATGAACGTTATAAGGAGATGGGGTTAAGTCGACACGAACATATGAACAAAACTTAACCAAAAACGGAAATAGGGAATGTTAACTACCTATTATAAATCGAAGTTGAAATAGTCGAAGGGTTAATTAAGGAGTAAACCTGTCCTAGGGACAGAGAAAGACTACGACTTAAGATGTAATGTAAGACCTGAAGGGTGGGATAACCTATAATATGGGGTAAGCTAAGCAAGAACTATGGGAAAACACCCATGCGCTATCACCGAATAAAAGAGAACTTAAGTTATGCTTGAATTCATGGGAAAACCTTAGTCAACAAGTTGAATTATAAAGTGAGAATATGCGGTCTGATGTCTAAGGTAACGAGAATTGACTAAGTAAAAAAACGAGAATGATAACTAAGTAACAAGCCTTAGTTAATAGGAACTAAGCAGTAAACCTTAGTTAAGAAAACGGTCGAGAAGGGGAACTAAGTTTAGTTAAGGGGACTAAGTGGTAAACCTTAGTTAAGAACAACTAAGTAATAATTCTTAGTCAAGTAAACTGAGCCAGTCCATAAATAGATGAATAACCTGATACGGTAGATCATCGCTTAACAAACACACGAGGAGGAGCAAACGTTTATCTGATTTCGAGAAAGGCTCCAGCGGACTGGGTTACGAAGGACGTAGCTTCGGGGAACGTGAGCGTATTCTTGGTATCCCTCTGTGAGGTTGCAGATGATCCGCTTGGGCTCACAGAGGTTCAGGTCTGCGGTAGGAGAACCAAGAGTATGCCTTGGTTGCAATATAAAGCAACCTAAAGACTAGGATGGACCAGCGTGAGGTGGAGATATTTTGTTTAGCCCTGTGATAGCACTCGTCGTCTACCTACCATCTTCAGTCAATCGTAGTACATATACGGAAAGGCAGAGAACTCCCAACAGACCATATACTTGCTACCTTGTTATGGGTGAGGCTGGCCAATAGGAAAGTGGGGCATAGGTGGCAGGAGTACAGTTCTCGTGCTTGATTTTCTTGGATTGCCTTTCATTAGTTGAGGGAGGGGTCACGTGGGACCATAACCACTAGTAGAAAAACAGACCTTAGCATCTGCATCGGCAGATAACTTAAAGCTCCCGACTGAGTTCCGTATTTCTTGATTTAGCCCTGTCACGGGACTCGGGCCGCACATATAGTGTACATGTGCACCTAGACATCGGAAACGATTCGCGATACATACGTGGGAAAGGGCGTTGTTCGACAGGTAGCATAATCCCTAGTAGTCCTAAGTGGCATAAACCCTAATCGAATCTAGAAAACGTTCAATAGGTAGCATAATCCCTAGTGGTCCTAGGTGGCATAAATACTAGTTGAACACTCGATAGCTCATGATAAGGAAACCTAGCCAGATCAAGAGTGGTAGTCCAAACGATTTCAAGAATGGTTGCACTACGTTGAAGTAGTATAGAATTACGTGATAAAGCCCGTATGATATACGGCAAGAGACTGTACGTATACATGGAAAGGATTATACGAGTTGGGGAAAAATTACATATACGATGTATTAGGTTAAGTCTACTAGTAAGTGGACGAGAATGACATGGGTTTGGCCTTGGGTGCTAATATTGTGAATAACCTAATAAACAAGAAATTATAACTGAATGGTATATGTAGGGTTACACAATAGTTTACTATAGTCCAGTCACACTGAACTTATGTTCTGACCCCCTCCTCACAACATGCGCAGGTTTGGTTCATGACAGAGATAGTATTGCTTGACTACTGGCTTGGCAGTATTATTATTCAGGTAATGCTATTTTGAATAAATTATATTTTATTCCTTCCGTTGTGAGCTTCTTTTCGAACTCTGACATGTTTCTTTCTCTCTGTCTTTTCTGCAGGATACCAGAGCACCCAACTCGGGGTCCGATGGATTGGATTTTGAAAAATTCGGTCTGTCGAAACCCGGGTTGTTAAATCATCAGATTATATAATTTAAAAATTTACATCCATGAAAAAGAAACAACAACAAAGTAGAAAACAAAACGGAAATGCACAATATGGTAAATGTATCTTGCACCAGAGTTAATCAGAGATACCCACCCTGCAATTGGGATAGGCTTGCTTAATGCTCTCCTTAGTTTCCCAAGTACAGTCTCGCGGATCTCCTCTCCATTGCACTTTGACTAAGTGAACCTTCTTGTTCCTCAGTTCTTTAGTTTCTTTGCCAATAATCTTTATCGGCTCTCTTCTAACAGCTAATTCTGGAGTAATTTCCAATTCTTGTTGCGCGGCTTCTTCCACGACCAAGTCCGGATCATGCACATGCTTTCGAAGTTGAGATACGTGAAACAAATTATGTACTCCAGGTAACTAATCAGGCAATTGAACCCTATTAGCGAGAGTTCCAATCCGTTCGAGCGTAGGAAATGGACCAATAAACCTGGGCGCCAACTTCCTTGTTTTGCCAAATCGGACTACTCCTCTCATTGGAGAAACCCTCAGATACACATAGTCACCAACAAAAAAAGACAAATCTCTTCTTCTCGAATCTGCATAGCTCTTCTGTCGGCTTTGAGCAGCTAGTAATCGCTTCTTAATGAAATCGACTTTATCCGCAGCTTCGCGAATCATATCTGGTCCCAATACAAGTCTATTGCTAGGTTCTACCCAACAAGTGGGAGATCTGCACGGTCTACCATACATTGCTTTGAATGGTGCATTTCCAGGCTCGCTTGGTAACTGTTGTTGTATGAGAACTCAGCAAAATCCAAGTGATATTCCCATGATCCGCCAAAATCAATAACACAAGCCCGCAATAAATCTTCTAAAATATGATTCACCCTCTCAGTTTGACTATCTGTTTGAGGATGATAAGCGGTGCTCAAGTTCAACTTTGCCCCCAATTCTGCTTGGAATGCTTCCCAGAATTTACTAGCAAAAATCGGGTCTCGATCAGTAACGATACTCATGGGAACTCCAAGCAGTTTAACAATCTCTTAGAAATAAATCTGCGCCAGACTCTGAGCGGTTCCATTTGATCTAACAGGTATGAAATGGGCGGTCTTCGTGAAACGATCTATGCTCACCCAAATACTGTCATTTCCTCTCCTGGTTCTGGGAAAACCATCTATGAAGTCCATATAAATCTATTCCCACTTTCAACCTAGAATTTCCAACGGTTGCGACAATCCGGCGAGTTTCTGTTGATCGCTCTTGACAAGTAGAACACCGGATAACATATATAGAGATGTCTCTTCTCATCGCCTTCCACCAGAATGTTCGCTTGAGGTCATTATACGTTTTACTAACCCCTGGATGGATACTCTGCTTGGACTTGTGACACTCATCCAATACTTACTCTTTTGAGCTCAAGGATGTCGGGAACAAAAATTCTTCCTTTCAATATCAGAACTCCTGCGCTATCCACTTGGAAACTGGAGACTTCGCCCCTTTGAATTTTTTTGATCATCTCTTTAACAAAACTATCGTCTTTCTGAAGAATATATATTTTATAAATCAACGATGGTGTAATGATAAGATTGGCGATGATCACATTCTTTCTGCTGAGCGCATCAGCCACAATATTGGCTTTCCCCGGAGTATACAAAATATCAAGATCATATGCCGCGAGAAATTCTAGCCAACGCTGCTGCCTCATATTCAGATCTTTCTGGGTGAATAAATACTTCAATGATTGATGATCGGTATATAATTCGAACTTCTCACCCAATAGATTATGCCTCCAGATTTTCATAGCAAACACGATGGCTAACAATTCAAGTTCGTGAGTTGCATAATTCTGTTCATGCGGCTTCAACTGATGGCTAACAAAAGCGACTACTTGGCCTCTTTGCATTAATACTGCACCAAGACCTTGATTGCCATCGATAATTGTTAACACTGGAGCAGTTGTCAATCTTAACTTCAGCTCTTGGAAAACTGTCTCACATTCTGGAGTCCAATTGAACCATGAATGTTTCTTAGTAAACTTTATTAAGGAACTAGATACCTTCAAAAAATCTTTAACGAACTTACGATAATAACTAGCCAATCCAAGAAAACTTCGGACTTCTGTGGGTGTAGTTGGCTGCTTCCAATCTTGAATAGCTGTGATCTTACTGGGATCCACAGAAATTCCTTCTTTTGATACAATGTGGCCAAGACTTGACTTCTACTTGCCAGAATATACATTTGGAAAATTTGGCTTTCTCAGAATCTCTAACACTTGTTCCAAATGTTTTGCATGCTCACTCTCTGACTTAGAGAAGATTAATATGTCATCAATGAAAACCAGTACGAATTTATTCAATACTTCTTTGAATACCCTGTTTATTAGATCGATAAAATAAGTTGGAGCGTTACATAAGCCGAACGACATTACTAACCACTCATATAATAAATCAGGACCTCTAAATGTTGTCAAAGGAAAACACTCATCGGCAATACGAAGCTGATGGAAACCTGCAGCTAGGTCCATTCATGAAAATACTTGTGCGCCATTCAATCGATCCAACAAATCATCAATTCACGGTAATGGATATTTATTCTTTAATGTCTTCTTATTCAAGTCACGATAATCCACACATAGCCGGAGAGTGCCATCTGACTTTGGGACAAACATCACTGCTGCTCCCCAATCAGAGAAACTAGGTCTGATCAGACCCTTCCATACAAGCTATCGAGTCTGATTATCTAATTCTTCTTTTTCCTTCAAGGTCATTCTTCGAATAGTGTGAACTACTGGCCTTGCATTTGGAATTAAAACGATTTTGAAGTCGATTTCTCTAGTGGAGGTAAGCAAACAACCACTTCAAACACGTCCACATAATTCTTGATGATAGGAATATTTTCTATGTCGACCGGAATATTCTCTGTAACGACAAGAACATGTTCTAATTGAGTAGGAGAAACATCCAGAGCTGTCCAAAAGTTTTTCTATCAGAATTCGGACCTTCGCAAGGAATGGTTATATACTCCTCGAACTTTGTTTTTGCCTTAACAACTCTCTCGGTGCATTTAACCTCAGCTTCAAATTTGGTTAACCAACCCAATCCTAGAATAAATCGAATTCAATAAAATTCATGATGATAGAGATGGTAGGGAACCGATAGCGGGAAAAAGAGACATGTACCCCATAAATCCAACTAAGATCGAGGGAACCCCAACCAGATTATGGACAGTCATGGGTGCTTTGAGCTTTTTCAATTTCAAATCCAGTTTCTTAACCGCATTACTTGCAATAAAGCTTCGCGACCCGCCCGTATCAAACAGTACTTTAACTGGAATGTTCTTGACAGTAAGCGTGCCTTCCGAAACATATGGCCTCGCTTGACTGACTGAGGGTGCCGAAACTTCTGCCACTTCATTTACATGTACTACTTCAAATTTTTGTGATAGCTGGCAGTTCTTCGCAATATGACCAGGTTGGTGGCACTCATGGCATCCCCTGCCCTCTCGAGCTTTCTTACTGGACTTAGACCCATCATTATTTCATTTGTTCGAAGCTTTACAGTTCCCCATTGAATGCCCTTGCTGATTACACTTTAAACATATGACTACCTTAACCTTTTCCTGACTGGCCTTTGGCCTCTTATTGCCTTCAGACTTTGTACTCGCTTCAGGATTGTCTCTGGGCTATCAGTTTCAAATTTCCTTTTGTTGCTAGAACTACATTCTTCTTCGTCTTCCAAAAGGCCTTGCTTATCAAGATGTTCATACCGGTAAGCCATGTATATCATTTCAGAAAAAGGAAGTCGCACATGCGCAGTTACACTACTTTGGTACTTTATTTGGAGCCCGTTAATAAACCTTAGATTCTTCCTCTTAGGGTTTTGAATTAGATGCGGGGCAAAACGAGAAAGTTCATTGAGTTTCTTATGATATTTCGGAATAGTCATATCTCCTTGTATCAGATAGTAGAATTCATCACTTAACCGCTCAGTTGCTTCTGGAGGAGTAAATCTTTCATTGAAAATTTATTTAAATATATCCCAGGTAATATTACCTTTTGGATTATCTTTAATAACTATTTCCCACCAGAAAAAAGCTTCGACTTTGAGCGCCCAAGATGCCAGTAATCTTTTCAGATCATCTCTCAACTGGAAACGTCCAAAAATTCTTTCCGTAGAACGCATCCATGCTTGTGTTTCACTAAAAGATTCTTTTCCCAAGAATGGCACTCCACCCAGATTTCGATACTTCTTTAATAGAGCATCTAGATCTGGTTTTGTATTACTTCTTCTGTTTCCGCCACTCATTTTTCTATGTTTGTAAATAGCAGACATAGTGTCAATCTAACAAAAAAGATATTGTAAAGCATAGAGACATATATTTCAGTATAAATGCATCTATGGGGTGTATTTCATTCCACTATACTCATACTAGGACCTTACTGATCCTATCTGTAATGAGTTACTCGCCCTAGAATACTTTTGATTCTATTTTTGACGAGTTCGTTAATATGTTATATTCCAGAACTAAGCTTAACCAAAGCTCCGATACCACGTGTGACGTCCCCAAACCCCCGTTCCATGGTGGCAAGGGTAATCTTTGCAATATAACACATAAATGAATAACAGCTAAACAGAAATATATCATTACACCAGATAATGTACAACAGAATACACTGGATAAACATAATAATTAGAGTTACATAGTATAACTGGATCATACTTAGTACAACATACAGTTCGGCTTTATATAAAATGTCTACAGCGGAATCAAACATAATATGCATAACAGGAGCTGAACAGCATAAAAAGAAGTGATAGAATCCATCTCCAGCTCTATAGCTATCCAGATAGAGCCTGCTAAAACCTGAATACAAGGCTGCCCGTGCAGAAAATAGGGCACCCGAGTTTGCAAGTGAAACAAACTACGAGTCAGTCATGGGACTGGTGTGAGAAATCTACTTAACTTATTTTATAATAAGGCCAATCACAGGACCACGCCGCTAACGCGAAACAAGTTTACTCCATTGGATTGCCAGTGCTAAAAACAAGTAAATCATTTAAATATCGCAATGATTTTTTATAAAACTGAAGCCATTATAAGACTCAGGTCCCATCACACAATGCAACGCAAACCGGAGGATAGAGTTTTACCTTATAATGGCCAAAATATGCTTGATACGATTAAACAAAATCATTTGGTATTATTACTAGTGTTTATATGTTTCAAAAACAATTTCAATCATAAGTATCAATCATAGATGACATAAGTGCCCCATACCACTATGTTGCCATATATAGGCTTACAATCAAAAGCGCACAATGTCGTATTTGGAAATTGGACTTCCGTCATGAACCAAGGCAAGGGATTGTCCTTACCGCTTCGAGACAATCTAGCCTACCATGTCTCTGGGCCCAGACTCAGGTGGGCCCTTGGATCGTCAAGGTCGGCCCTCACATAGTGGATTAAAATGCCTGAACACTGTGTTTCCCCGCCCA
The DNA here is from genome assembly GCA_030737875.1 of Allium sativum. Taxonomy (NCBI): domain Eukaryota; kingdom Viridiplantae; phylum Streptophyta; class Magnoliopsida; order Asparagales; family Amaryllidaceae; genus Allium; species Allium sativum. The sequence continues at coordinate 314,258,129 of CM060920.1, forward strand.
ATGGAGCGTCAACTGGTCATATCTCGACCAAACAATCAGCTCCGAAGAGACCGAAATAAACAAGGCGCCTCGCTATCCATCATCCACATAAGTAAAACGTTAGGGCTTGCAAAACGCTGACACCACTCCTAGCTAGAAGGAAACGCATGTCCTCCCTGAAGTCCTCCCCCGTTTCTGGCTCATACCGGGGTGTAAGGCTCGTGAATCAACGCTAAACACAAAGCTATGCTATTTAAAGTCGTGCTTTGATCATCAACCTCAAGGCTCTGCTTTTCAACAAAAGCCTCGATCACTGCATCTCAGCATGCCACACAGGCAATTCACGCCATGCAACTGACGTATATCAATCACACAGAATGAAATCCAATATCGGGCACACAGTCCATTTACAAATCCATTCTGGGTCTGGACGAAACCGGAGGTACCTTATTCCTCGTCCCATATGTCCAATACCTATTTTATAATAAGGCCAATCACAGGACCACGCCGGTAATGCGAAACGGGTTTACTCCATTGGATTGCCAGTGCTAAAAACAAGTAAATCATTTAAACATCGCAATGTTTTTTTATAAAAACGAAGCCATTATAAGACTCAGGTCCCATCACACAATGCAACGCAAGCCGGAGGATAGAGTTTTACCTTATAATGGCCAAAATATGCTTGATACGATTAAACAAAATCATTTGGTATTATTACTAGTGTTTATATGTTTCAAAAATAATTTCAATCATAAGTATCAATCATAGACGACATAAGTGCCTCATACCAATATGTTGCCATATATAGGTTTACAATCAAAAGCGCACTATATCGTATTTGGAAATTGGACTTCCGTCATGAACCAAGGCTCGCGGATCAACGCTAAACACAAAGCTATTCTATTTAAAGTCGTGCTTTGATCATCAACCTCAAGTCTCTGCTTTTCAACAAAAGCCTCAATCACTGCATCTCAGCATGCCACACAGGCAATTCACGCTATGCAACTGACGTATATCAATCACACAGAATGAAATCCAATATCGGACACACAGTCCATTTACAAGTCCGTTCTGGGTTTGAACGAAACCGGAGGCACCTTATTCCTCATCTCATATGTCCAATACGGGAGAGAGGTCCTCGCACATCCGAACGATTAACAAGTACGTCCGGACAACCACCATTGTAACCCCTTCAGGGCAGTAACTCCCATCAAAGGCATCAGTAGCCATCCATTCGATGTGAAGATCATCGGTCTTGCACCGTCTTCATATCTTCGACTTCTAATCGTCGACCAATTATTTGAAACGAGATTTAACTCGGCCTTTTCAAATAATTCACGTATATTTAGAATTCAAATCAATTCATTTCCATGGTTAAATTATTTGACATCCATAATTCAGTTCATTAATGTAATTTTCATGTCAAACACATTCAACCATCACCAATAAACCAAGTGAATTCGGTTTATTTCCATTCCATATCGTTTGTAATATTTTATAATGATTTATCGCTATTTTTATTTTTTAAAAATAGCCAATTTATTCAAACAACGCTTCAGGCCATAACACGGCCATGACGCTGTTTTTTCAGATTTGATTTACACATATCTGAAAATCTAACCGTTGGATCTTTAAAAATTTTAGATCATTGGAAAGATCTTTTCAAAATGGACTCAACGGTTCCAGTTTTGGGAAAATCCGATGGTTGGATCTCCCGGTACAATCGTTTAATGTTACGATTTCAAAATACGAACTACTGCGTCGTTATTCGTTTTATTTTAATTATATATATATAATCCGTTCTTCGATTTCCAAACCATTTTCATTTCATATATTTGATAAAAATAATATTTTCACCCAACAAATATTTATTTCAACACATGACTATTTTTAGCACTTCATATATATAATAAAAATGTGAATTTTATTGTTAAAACAATTTATTTAAAACATGAATATTTTAAGCGATTCATATGTACAATAAAAATGTGATTTTTATTGTTAAAACAATTTATTTCAAACATGAATATTTTATATACTTCATATACATGATAAAAATGTGATTTTTATCTTTCAAACAATTCATTCGTCATATGAGAATTTTTCCAACACATGAATATATTTCAACACATGAATATAAATCAAACACATGAATATTTCAGAAAAAATCGGCAACATAATAGCAGGGGGTTTAAAACCGGCACAGTCCCGAGTACGACTCCTCGCACTACCTTATGCCTCGCGGTGTTCCCTAAGGGGCTTATCCTTATAATCTAAATATTTCGATTCATTTTCATATCACAATGGATTTTTCCACAAATAATTCCAATTTTGTTTTAACCACAAACAATCATTATCAAACATTCACATTTATCAACCAAATTTCACGTCAACCAAAATCCAAACAATCAGAACCAATATATATCGTCCATGGTTTGTGGACGGGGGGAGTGTGTGTGTGTGTGTGTATATATATATATATGTGTGTGTGTGTGTGTGTGTGTATGTATGTATGTATATAAGTATATTTCACTTTCATTTCAATTTCATTTCAACTCCATTCAACTCACATATGATTTTTACAACGTATATATAACTTATACATCGCACATATAATTTATACAACGCTTATACATGAGGTGGACAATGCTTATATAACTTATAAGTCGATTATATAATTTATACATCGCCATTCCATATCATTTTGAATTTAGAAATCTCACATTGGGTTCCACTCCTCTAAAAATTGTAGGAAGCTCCAAAAATTCTCTGGTCTCTTCTAAAATGTAGAAGACGTCGCCGCGAGTCCAATGTCTCTTGTTTCACTGTATTTCGACAACATAACAAAAGGATATGATTTTTAGAAGTTAATCATAATTCGCGATGGTTTTATAGTGTTATATTCGATTTAAAATAACCAAGGCCATACCTTTCTGAACTCGCTCCAAACTAGGTTAAGGATTTTCGCTCCAATCGAAGCATGAGGTCGGAATCAGGTTATACAGCGTCGAAGAGGGAAGTGAGGGCTTCTCGACGCCAGTGGTTGCGTCGAGATCGACGTAAACCTGGAGGTCCAGCGGCGAGCTAAAGGCTCGGACTTTGGGGGCTTCGATATCGATGTTCACATCACGGTGGAGGGCGAATCCTATATGGATTTGAAGCTGGAGGAGAGGTCTACAAAATTCTCCAAAGGGCCATGGGCTTTTATTGAGTGGATTGGCCAGATTTGAAGAGAGAAGGTGGGGCAATTTTCCGCCATCGTGCGATGAAGAGGGATCGGGGAGAGAGAAATGAACGGTGAAATTTGATTGGCCATATATTTTATAATTCATTTATTTAATTTAATTCCAAAAATACCCCTTGTTCCATACGAACTCCAATTCAAACCCAACGACTGTCGTCCCTAGCTAAATACCCTCATTCCGGACATAATGGAATATATCTCGTAGGCCCATTCAACTGTTTCAATCAGTTATTCTTCAAATTAAAATATAAAACATTCAAATATGGATTTGAACGAACATTTTAATTTGTCGGGGCCACATACTGATTCTAAAAATTCCTAAAAAATAAATCTGGCTATGTTTGAACGATACGGTCCCAACAAAATTAGTTTTGTCGAATTTGGAGACCGTTTGAAAAATGATCATTTTCTGGTCGATCCAAATTGACTGAAATTAACCAAATACATTTTCCTTTGCCATGCTCACAAATTAACTCCAAAAATTATGAAATTTGAAACCTAGTAATAATTTGACATTTCGGATCCAACAAAAGTGCTTTCGTCGAAAACGGAGGTCGTTTGCAAAATGTCTATTTTCAAGGGCTATATTAATTCCATAGCGACCTTTCTGAAAATTCATTTGGCCATAACTTTTAATTCCTGCTATGAAATTTCGATTTTTCAGATTTGTTAGAAAGATATTCTTAAACAAATTTAAATATTTTTGGTTTCACTAAAATCCGTTTTATTTTGCATCCTGTACAGTCAGTCAAAGTTCGAATTCAAATTTTCAAACTACCGCGCCATTTCAGGCCTTGTTTTATAATTAAAATAAATATATTCGCTATAACTTCGATCCAAATAATTTTTTAGTCGTTATTATTTAAAATAATTTGTTTTAAATATTCAAAATTCATTAAAATTGCCAAAATAATTTTTTTAAATTGGTTCTGATTTTCCGAGTTGTTACAATAGTCTAAAGACATTTGGTTGTTTATGCTTCCCATACCTAAGGCCTTATAATTCTAACAAGTTAAACTTTAGAACAAGGCCATGTACTTTTATTGGTTATGCAACCAAGCAAAAAGGATATAGATGCATTGATGAAAATGGAAGAATTTTCATTAGCAGACATGCTGTATTCAATAAGACTGTATTTCCGTACAGCAGTTCAGATATCAAAACTACGAAGAAAGTAATCAATGACAAGATCAATATACCTGATATTCCCCAGTATCATAATAGTTTGCATCCAACAAATAAAAAAGTGGTTGTTGATGCTCAATCTACTGACATTAATGAAGCTGAATTATCCAATAGTGAATTACTGAACTACCCAGCCACGCCAACTTCTTACTTGAACAAGGAGAAAATGAGAATAATGTTAACTAGAATAACAATCAAACTGAAGAAGGTACAAGCGATTCATCAGGACAATTACCAGATGGTGACAACATCACTTGTGAGGGTAACCAACAATCAAATAAACCACTCACTAGTTATGGTCATCTAATGATAACCATGTCTAAAAGTGGAATACTTAAACCGAAAACATAAGTTGCCACTATTTATTCTGAAGAACCAATCACATATGAACAAGAAGCAAGACATGAAAAGTGGAGAATAGTAATGGATGATGAATATCAAGCTCTTATCAAAAACCAGACCAAGGAACTTGTTCAACAATCACCAAACAAAAATCTGATTGGATGCAAATAGACTTATAAGATAAAAAGAAATCCAGATGGCTCAGTGAATAGATACAAAGCAAGACAAGTAAGTAGCCAAGGTCTACACATAGCAGTATGGTTTTGACTACAGTGAATCATTTTCACGAGCAGTCAAACCAACCACAATTATATTAATATTTACTATTGCACCGAGTAACCACTGGAAAATTAAACACTTAAATGTAAATAATGCATTTCTCAGTGGTATTTTGCAGGAGGAGATCTATATGAAACAGCCAAAAGGATACTCACATAATTCAAAATATGTGTGCAAGCTACACAAAGCAATCTATGGTTTAAAACAGGTCTCAAGGGTTTGGTTTGGCAGACTAAAATCAGCTTTGCCTTCACTGGGCTACCAGTATTCAAAATCTGATATGTCCTTATTCGTTAAAAGTAGTAAGGATTATACTATGTACATAATCATTTATGTTGATGATTTAATTGTGACAGGTAGTAGTGATGCTGAAATAAAGAAACTAACACATTACTTGGGTGAACAATTCTCAATCAAAGATATGAATGAAGTGTCATACTTTCTTGGCATAGGGGTTCAAAGGAATTCAAGCTCAGAACTGTTCTTATGTCAAAGAAAATATAATCTCATGTTCAAGTCACTTACTTGAAATATATAATTCTGTATTATTATTTTAAGGACTTCTATTATGTTAATATTTATGTTACGTAGTAAATATAACATAATAGTATTTTTTATTCAAAATAAAATATAACACCAACAATGTTATTAATAACATCAAATTGATTGTCTCTAGAGCACAAACTCTAACAGAGATTTCATCATTTATTCTAAGTAGGACGGGTTTTATATTATTAAATTTGGTAGAAAAAGAGGATTGTGATAGAATACTGGATGGAGGGCCTTATTTTTATAATAAGAAATTAATGATGATGACACAGTGGTCAGTGGGTACGGAAGCTAATAAACAGATGTTGAATTTCATGCCGATTTGGACTAGATTACTTGGTCTGCTTTTGGAGTATTGGATAGAAGAGGGAATCAGTCGAATGTATTCCTATTAAACTGGACAGAGTGACAGAAGACATCAGAAAAATTGCTTTTGCTAGAGTTTTAGTTGGAATTTCTAGTTCGTCCTCTTTTCCTAGCCAAATTCCAATTTTATCTAAAGATGATCAATTAATGATGCAAGATGTTGAATAAAAGTGGAGACCTCAGGTATGTTCGAGTTGTAAGAGTTTTGCACACATAAATAGTGTTTGTCCATTCCCTAAGGTCCGAGTTCCCAAGTAATAGGTTGTTCATAACTGCACTAGACAACCTACAGAAATTGAAATGGGATTGCAACCGTGCAAATGGCAGGACCATATGACGAGTCCTCATCACAAGCTCAAATTCGAGATGAGCGGGAAGAACATAAAGAGCAGCAGATGCAATTACCTATATTACATAATTTTACATTTGAACAGATTATTGATGATACAAATTCCATGGCCACTGATGATGATGTAATCGAGTGCCCTACGGTACATAATTCAGAAAATAAATCACCTGATCATGTTGCATGTAGAGCGAAAGTAGCAAGCAAGATCAGGTCCGACGAAGAGACTTTTGAGTTTCAGGCGGCTTCTGATTCAGGAGTAATTGATAATCATGCTTGCAATTCACTGGTTACTAGTTAAAAGGACAAGAAAAAGAAGAAGGTGAAGAAGTTCAAGAAATTGGAGTCATTATCGTTTTCTTGTCAAGGCTCTTCTTCGGGAACATAGCGAGAAGATTATATCAATAAAGAAGGTTATGACATCTATTATGTGGGTCATATAGTTTGTCTTTTTGTATTCGGTCATGTATTAGTCAGGTATAGTAATTAAGTTGGTGTCTTTACATTTTATATCTTTAGTTTGTTAGTGCATTTCAGTATGAATGAGTTTTCAGGAGAGTGTTGCATCACTTGTTTTAAAATTGTACGACTAAGAACGTAAAATCATATATATATATATATATATATATATATATATATATATATATATATATATATGCAAGCGTTCGGTTGCACCCCAAATGCCCTCTGATATCAGCCCCACATTTATATTAAAGAATGTGAGTGGAAAGTGAGAGAGTGAGAGAAAGGAGAGAGAAGGAGAAATACTTGGTGGAGATTGAGGGGCATTTGGGGTGCTGCACCGCCAACTAGACATTATCAAAAGCCATAAGTGTTTCAACTACATTTCCATTACAATGTTATAATGCACCGCCAATTAGACATTATCAAAAGCCATAAGTGTTTCAACTACATTTCCATTACAATGTTATAACGTAAATGGTGAAACCACCCCAAGTTTTAGCAGTACCATAAGATAATCTGATTTACTAATAGAAGCAATATTAATGGATATTTGTGCATGACTATATATAAGACTATTTACATCCTAATTATTGAAAACTGAAGGTAAATGAATCAAAAATATCAAAAGATTGTTACAGCTATATTAAGTAAGGGTTAGTGGGGTTATGTGAGTTAAACATTTAACTCCCCTTCTCCCACTATCGTGGGACTGATAAAACATATAGTATATGATCAATGTAGTTGATGCATGACATGCTAATGACGTATATGATGCTAATGATGCACAACCCGCGAAGTAAATGCATGTGCTTATATATTTGGATCAATTATTTGGTTTGGTCATCACACAATTGTTCTTATCATCCAACAGGGAAAGATGTTGGCTATAATGCCACTAGACATATGGGATTGACAACAAGCAATGAATCAGCAAAGATGTTCTCTATTACAACTACATGAACTGTGACACCAAATAAGGTCTGTGACCCTCTGGATCTTCTTAAAAAATAAAATTAGGCTCGCGTCTTTCTCAACAAATAAGAACACGTAACACCTTGGTTTAAATGTAACAAATTTGTTGAAATGGATGTTCCAAAGGGATAACATGTGAGTATATCTAATAATGTGAGTTCAACCACTAAAGGGATAACATGTGAGTATATCTAATAATGTGAGTTCAACCACTAATCAGACGACGTCAGATTTCTCTATTACAACTACATAAACTGTGACACCAAATAAACGCTGTGACACCAAACAAGTCCTGCGATAACTGTTCGGAAATAGCCTGGTCATGTGCTTGTCAAAGGTGTTAATTACAAAAATGCATAATGCAACCATATTATCTATATAATAGCAAGCAACCTCAATCATCTTGCCATCATTACAAACACACATACCACAAAAAAATTATGGCACAATCACCAATTTCCAAGTGCTTAGCCCTTGCTACTGAAACGGAAGAAGATAATAAACAAAATCAAAAAATGTACAGGCTCTACAAAGATTATGTCTTAAGTTTACCAGCTGTGGAGTTGCAAGGAGGAACCCTTTACCACTACAAAAACATGTGTGCGCCTTTGAATTGGATGGTCGGTACGATGGTTGCACAACAACTCTTTCAAGCCAAGTCTTCAGATGTCATTCTTGCAACTGGTCTAAAATGTGGTATAGTAGTGCTCCTTATCCTCAGAAAAGGGATGTAAAAATCATCTGTGAACATTAAACAATGTTTCATAACATAATTATAAACCATAGTATAGTCCCTACAGTAGAGTAATGTATACTATCTAATGCAGGCAAATTAGCTTTATATTAGGTTATTAACAGTTTACAATTCTGCAGATTTATATCACAGATAATTTGGGTAATATGTAATTATAATGAATTTTATAAGCACGAATACATAGCTGGTCATAAATGAGTAAAGGCAACGATATTATAAAGTGCCCAGGCATTTAGGCATCATTTAACTCAAGGTATGTTCATAGGTACAACATGGCTTAAAGCACTTGTCTTCGCAACCCAGAATCGCAACTCCTCCTGCAGTCCCTCCAGTATTTTGACAAGTCGCAGCCCGCACGAATGTGTGCCTAATCTTGAAATAGATGTCTACTGTGAAAATCATGTTCCGAACTTGAGCTTAATGCCTGATCCAAGACTATTTTCATCCCATGTACCATTTGAGATGTTGCCAGAATCCATTGTTCAATCTGGATGTAAAATTATATACCTTTGTCGGGAAATAAAGGACACATTTATCTCTTGGTGGCATTTCAAGAACAGAATATACAAAAAGTTCAGTAAAGAAATTGTTCCACTTGAACAAGCTATAGAATGGTTCTGTGATGGCGTATTTTTTCCAGGATCATATCGGGACCATGTGCTTGGTTACTGGAAAGCAAGTCAGAAGCATCCAGATAGAGTGATGTTTATGACATACGAAGAGCTTATGGGAGACACTTCAAGCGCTGTAAGAAAAATGGCAGGGTTCATAGGATGTCCCTTTACAATGGAAGAGGATAAACAAAATGTGGTTGATGACATTGTCCATTTGTGTGCATTTGAGAATTTGAGCAATCTGCAGGTGAACAAGACAGGATTAACAGTAAATACACCTATTGAAAATGGCTTGTTTTTTAGGCGTGGAAAAGTTGGCGACTGGGTGAATCACCTCACACCTGACATGGCCAGGAGATTAGACCACATAACTACGAATAAGTTTAATGGCACTGAATTGCTAAACTAATTGTGGCATATACCTGGTTATATTTCTGTTATATGAACGCAACGTTCATTGATCTATTATAGTAATCGTTTATCAATGTTATGTTACTCTGCATAAAATATCGGAGAAATAACTTGATATCGTTTTCCAACTGATTTGTATTTGTCAGTTCGTGCATATCGTTTTGCAACTGATTTGTATTTGTTTTTACTGGCATGCCTGCATCTGAATTTGATATCGTTTTCCATGCATTTCAAATCCATATCACTTGCATAATTTTTGTCTGACATGTTAGAGTCTCGCTGAGGTGATTTGGACACTGGCGACTTCTTCATTAGATCTGGTCTAATGCCATATTTGTCAGTTCGTGGCCATACACACAAACGGTCTGCTATCGTCATTAGCATGGTTGATGTTGGTGTCTAAATTAAGTGCAGTTGTTTTCTACGGTACACAGACCAGTTGCATTTTGGGCAATCGTTGGGACTCCATTTGTATTCAATGGTTTGAACTTTGGAGACAAATCATATTTATGCCGTATTTTAAGCACAACCACCTGACTATTGCAACCTAAGGGGAATGAAATGAAAAAGCATATTTATGTTTAAGTGCATTAAGAGATGTTATTATAAGAAACAACCTACTCCACTGTAAGCATCTTTGCCGCACCAACACCGATCCCTGTAGTTGTCCCCAGCAGGCATTGTTGAAGCATCCACCATAAATCTTAGTTACAAGTATAATAAATCCAGTTCCAGCATCTACACCAGATATTATTTAACTAAGGGCCACGAGAAGTTCACCTACACGTTGCTATTAGTACAATAATGTTTAAATGCAAATGGTGCAACCACCACCAATTCCAGCACCAGCAGTGCAAACAAGACGCACCCTTTAATTTACTGTTAGCAGCGATACCAATGCATATTTGTGCACAACAATAAAATAACATCTTATTGAAAACTGAAGGTAAAAGAATCAGAAATATCAAAATACCATTGCAGCTATATATGAGAGTACTACTAGAGTTATATATATGCGTAATTAAGGAGTAATAAGTGTAACTAGGGTTATGCGTGAATGAATTAATTATTTGTCTATAAATGCATAAAGATATAATATTTGAGCGTGAATTTAGCCATTTAACTCCCAGCCACCAACTGTCATGTTAGTGAAACAAGATATAGTATGTGAATGTAGATGCTGCATAGAATGCTAATGAAATAAACAGTTGTGTAGTTGGATCAATTATTGGTTTGGCCATCACAAAATCATTATCATCATCCAAACAGGGGAATATAAATTAGTAACAGTGAGCACCGTGACATAGTACTATAACACCACATGAGCAGTTCATGTCCATACAGGTCTGTTGTATCAAGGTCAGTTCCAGGATGGTACCACACAGCAACATACGGCCCCGCTTAACATGGTTCATCTAGAAGGTATTATTAATAGCAAATCAATGAAGACATGAAGCCCAAAACCATGACTGTTACACCTTAATGAAATGAAGGTGAAATGCATTAGTAAAAGCAACATCAAAATACATATTCGATTAACAAGTAATAACCCTTAATAATAGGAGGGCAATGTGCGCATTATCATAACATGCCTGTTGATATTTTAAGCACAACCACCTGACTATTACAACTTAAGGGAAATGAAGTGAAAAGCATACATATTTAAAAGCATTAAGAGATGTAATTATAAGAAAATACCTTGATATCATATAATAATGGCCATTTTTTTTTCTTCAGTCTCATTAACAATGTTTAAAATAAAATTAGGCAGGCGTCCTTGTCAAAAAATAAATACAAATCATACATCCGTTTTTTAAATTTAACAGTTTTGTTGAAAATGGCGTCCCAACGGGGATAAGTAAAAAACAGTGAAAATTTGACATGTCATGGACTCAACATTGAGCTTAGGGGAGACACTGCAAGTGCTCTAAAAAAATTGGCAGAGTTCATAGGGTGTCCCTTTACAATGGAAGAGGATGAAAACGTGGTTGATCAAATAGTCAATTTTTGTGCATTTGAGAATTTCAGCAATCTGGAGATGAACAAGACAGGATTATTAAGTCCTGATGTTGAAAATAGCATGTTTTTTAGGCGTGGAAAAGTTGGTGACTGGGTAAATCACCTCATACCTGAAATGGCAAAGAAATTAGACAACATCACTGTGAATAAGTTTAATGGCACTGGATTGCTAAACTAACTATGGCATTCCAGGTTATATTGCTGTTATATGAGCATAAGGTTCATTGATCTACTATAATATATAAATGTATCCAGTTTACTCGTGGATGTGATAAATAAGTGCATGTGTTAAACACAAGAAATTTAGAAAAATAAAAGATCACTGCTTCCGCCAATAACAATTTTTGCAAACTTCTAATAGCTTTAATAATGGTAGTTGTCTAACCATGCTATCAAATGTCACTGGATTGCTAAACTAATTGTGTCATACCAGGCTATATTTCTGTTATATGAACATAACGTTCATTGATCTACTATGGTAATCGTTTATCAATGTTATGTTACTCTGCATAAAATATCCAAGAAATAACTTATAGTATATAAATGTATCCATGTTTAGAAGGGATGTGTGACAAATTATTGCATGTGTTCTAACAAAAAAATAAAATTAAAAGACCAATTATCTCACATTGAGTAGATCCACCTGCTAGTTCCCGTTTGTTAAGTCAGCATTGTTGCTTACACCATTTGAGAGAATTGTGATTGCACATAGTTATCGAGCACAGATTCACACCATCAGGTGCTGTTAAACTCGAAAGGGATATCATCCTGTCAAAGCTTCTTTCTCTGGTTAGATCTTGAATGTGTTCCAATCTACCCGCCGGGAGTTTCATACTGCAAACGCTTTTCCTTAATGTCCGCCATAGTCTGATCATCATTTTGACCTGGAACAGAGCGCTGGCACTCGTTTACAGCGTACCCATTGTTTAGCAACTGATTTGTATTTGTTTTTACTGGCATGCCTGCATCTGAATTTGATATCGTTTTCCATGCATTACAAATCCATATCACTTGCATAATTTTTGTCTGACATGTTAGAGTCTCACTGAGGTGATTTGGACACTGGCGACTTCTTCATTAGATCTGGTCTAATGTCATATTTGTCAGTTCGTGCTTCGTGGCCAACACATGAAACTGTCTGCTATCATCATTAGCATGATTATTGTTGGTGTCTAAATTAATTGCAGTTGTCAACCGCTTTGTGTTCTAGGTACACAGACCAGTTGCATTTTGGGCAATCGATGGGACTCCATTTGTATTCAGTACATAGTTTGGATAGACAAGTCATTATTTTCATTAGCAATGTAGATTACAGTTGAAAATTTAAAATTACTATTAAATTCCACTGAAATTCTTGCATAACAACTTTTTATCTTACCGCTAGAATTACAATGTCTAAATGTAAGATGCAACCACCACCAATTTCAGCACTAGTAGTACAAACAAGCCCACCCTTAGATTTACTATTACGAGCAATATCAATGAATATTTGTGCATAACTATAAAGATTATATTTTATTGAAAACTGAAGGTAAAAGAATCAGTGATATCAAAATATTATTACAGGTATATATGAGACTATTGGAGTTATATATATTGGTAAGGAGCAACAAGGGTAAGTTGGGGTTATGTGAGCATGAAATGAAGGTGAAATACATTAGTAAAAGCAACATCAAAAAACAAATTAGACACAAAATTTGATTATTAACCCTTAAGGGAAGGCGCACTATTATGTCCATTTTTTAAGGACAACCACCTGACTATTGCAACCTAGGGGAAATGAAGTGAAAAGCATATATATTTAAAAGCATTAAGAGATGTTATTATAAGAAAGTACCTACTCCACTGTAAGCATCCACCATGAGTCATAGTTCAAATATAATAAATCCAGTTCCTGCATCTCTACACCAGATATAATTAATTAAGGGCCACGAGAGGTTCACCACTTCAACTACATTGCTATTATATTACAATAAAATTTAAATGTAAATGGTGCAACCACCACCAAATTCCAGCACTAGCAGTACGATCAAGACCCATCCTTTAATTTACTATTAGCACCAATACCAATGCATATTTGTGCACAACAATAAAATTGCATTTTGATGCAGCGCAGGACTAATAAGTATCGATAGTCGTTTTTTTGGGATCAACATCAACAATAAGTTGCTTCGGTTTCGTTTCGGTTCATTAATATCGGAGTTTATCTATTGTTTCGGCATCGGTATCGGTATTGGTGTCGGTGTAACTTGATTTGGTATCAGTATTGGTTTAATTTGCTTTCGTTAGCTTCTGTTTCGGCTCAAGTGATAGCCGCTTCAGTTCGTGAGTATTTTTTTGCATCTGTTTCGACTCAAGTGGACTTCTTGGCATTTCTGTTTCGGTTTCGATCTTTTGTATTTTTGTTTCGGTATCAGTTTATATTTTTACTTTTTTTCAGTGTTGGTGTATCGGTGTTGGTTTCGCCATTGTTAGAGGAAACTCCAATTGCTTTACCCAAACTCGATATTCGGTTGCGAATCGATGATTTGGAAGACTAAGTTTCCAGCATCGTTGAGATCAACGAAAATTAGTGAGTTATCTCGGATTCGTCATTAATTTGTGCGTGTATTTGTTGCATCACTGTCATTGTTTTAAAAAACCAGCCTCGATGCTCGCCTCGAGAAAATAAGAGATAAATCGCCTTGAGGCTTATTCCAAAACGCTCTTTACCTCTAAAGCTTACGCCTCAAAAATTTGCGGCATACAAAGCGCATAAAGACTCGCACGCTTCAAGCAGTTGAGACATATGACTTAAAAACTCGTTTATCTTTAGTTGCAGATATTGACACTGATAAATGTCATTAAACTTTAATTATTTAATTGAAATAAAAAAGATTGTATAATATTTGTAGACAGACATTTTGATTTAATGTAGGCTTACCCTTAAAGCCTTTGTATAGTTGGTTCCTAATTTCTATTGGGGCTAATTCGAATCCATCGGGCAAGCAGTTGAGACATATGACTTAAAAACTTGTCTATCTTTAGTTGCAGATATTGACACTGATAAATGTCATTAAACTTTAATTATTTAATGGAAATAAAAAAGATCGTATAATATTTGTAGACAGATATTTTGAATTAATGTAGGCTTACCCTTAAAGCCCTTGTATAGTTGGTTCCTAATTTCTATTGGGGCTAATTCGAATCCCTCGGGTAAAATAAGAAGTTGGCTAGGTTAATTTAGAATGAACAAACGGGATGTTGCATGGAAGTGGTTAAAAATAAGTATATGTATTGCGCTTTTTCTCTACTCGAAAGGCTTACGCCTTATCGCTTCGAGGCTTACGCATTGCCTCACGGACCCGAAAACGCCTCACGTATGCCTTTTGCGTTTTAAAACATTGATCACTGCTGCGTCAATTGGTATTAGAGCCAGCTCACTTCAACTTTCTTCATCGCTTCACATCGAAATGTCGCCAAGACGAGCCCATCGAAATCGAAATATGGAGGAGGTGTATGAGCAGGAAGACACAACATAGTTGGAGGAGCGGCTTAAGGGTAGGTTTGATGAAGAAATTGGGCTACTTGAGAGGATGATTCAAGATATGAATCGGAATCAACGGAATAGGACATCACCGTATCGGAGAATATATTCGGAACAGATGAAGATAATGAAAGTTTCCGATTCCAGCGTCAACGTGATACGAGATCGCAAGCTCAAACTCAGATGATGTCTCGCAGTGGAAAGCGGGAATGAGAGCAGAAATTCCATAATTTAAGGGCGACATGCAAGATGAAGAATTTCTAGATTGGATTTTCACAATCGAGGTAATTATTGAGTA
Source organism: Allium sativum (assembly GCA_030737875.1). Lineage (NCBI taxonomy): Eukaryota > Viridiplantae > Streptophyta > Magnoliopsida > Asparagales > Amaryllidaceae > Allium > Allium sativum. The sequence continues at coordinate 314,273,478 of CM060920.1, forward strand.
CAAAGAGGTACCAGAAAATCATCGAGTCAAATTGGTTACTGCTAGATTGAGCGGAAGAGCCACATCTTGGTGGCAACAAACGAAATTGACCTTAAAAAGAAAGAGAAAGTCCAAGGTGGTGAGATGAGAGAAAATGATGAGGGCTACATTTTTTCCTTAGGCTATCAATCGTTGATGATCAAGGGTTGCAGAATTTATGGCAGGGTGCTTGTTCAGTTGATGATTGTACAGAGGAATTCTATTAACTAATTCCATTAACTAATTCCCCGTAAAGAATTTCTAGCTGTCATGCTAAGGATATATGCACAAGTGATGAAGTAACTAAATACATGTGATTATTTGGATGGATTATTGGTTTGGTCATCAGTACACAATATATCACTCTTATCATCCAAACAGGGAAGATGTACTTTACTATTACTATTAGACAGCAACAAGCAATGAATCCGCAAAGATGCTAGCTATTATTACAATTACATCAACTGTGACACCAAACAAGTTCTGTGTGACACCAGACTAATATTAACAGGGGTATTAAATTTACTACCAAAACAGAGGAACTGATCTTTTTGATTTAAAAAATATCACTTCACCTGTGCCCTTAGGACAGATGCAAAAATTAGAGCCTAAAGTATCTCCAGGTATATAAAATTTACTACCAGATCCTAACTAATGCTAAGGGAAATAAAATATATGTAACATATGTGTATCAATACATATCAACAAGAAATATTTTGATTCACGTTCTTAATTTTTGAATCTTATTTTTTAATTCATTAATATTTATGTATACTTTTGCCTTACTATTTTGGTAATATATTTGAAAAGAAAAATATTAGGAGTTGCATGTGGTTGTGCTCAATACTGAGCGCAACAATGAAACTTTTATGCCTTAATGAGAACAAAGGTGTTAATTACAAAAAAAGCATAACGCAACCATATCATCTATATAATAGCTATCAACCGGATACGTCATATCATCAACACAGACAAACATACCATAAAATACTTATGGCACAATCTCCACTTTCCAAGTGCCTAGCCCTTTCTCCTGAAACAGAAGAAGATAATAAGCAAAATCAAAAAATGTACAGGTGCTATGAAGATTATGTCTTAAGTTTACCGGTTAGGGAGGTGCAAGGAGGAAGAACCCTTTACCACTACAAAAACATGTATGCACCTTTTAAGGTGATTGTCGGTGTGATGGTTGTACAACAACTCTTTCAAGCCAAGTCTTCGGATGTCATTCTTGCAACTTTTCCAAAATCTGGTGCAGTAGTGGTTCACATCCTTAGTGTAGTAGTGTTTCACATCCTTGAAACAAGATTGTATTTTTGCATCATTTAACCCAAAGCATATTTATAGGTACAACATGGCTAAAAGCACTAATCTTTGCAACCCAGAATCGCAACTCATCCTGCAGTCCTTCCAGTATTTTGGCAAGTCTCGGCCCTCACCATTGTGTGCCTTCCCTTGAACAGCAAGTCTACCGTGATAAAATTCCGAATTTGAACTTAATGCCTGATCCAAGACTATTTTCATCACATGCACCGTTTGAGATGCTTCCAGAATCCATTATTCAATCCCGGTGCAAAATTGTATACCTTTGTCGCGAAATGAAGGACACATTTATCTCTTGGTGGCATTTCATAAACAAAGTAAACAAAAAGATCGGTAAAGAAATTGTTCCACTTGAACAAGCATTAGACGAGTTCATTGATGGCATATGTTTTCCAGGATCTCTTTGGGATCATGTGCTTGGTTACTGGAAAGCAAGCCAGGAGCATCCAGATAAAGTGATGTTTATAACATATGAGGAGCTTAGGGGAGACACTGCAAGTGCTCTTAAAAAATTGGCAGAATTCATAGGGTGTCCCTTTACAATGAAAGAGGATGAACAAAACTTGGTTGATCAAATCGTCAATTTGTGTGCATTTGAGAATCTCAGCAATCTAGAGGTGAACAAGACAGGATTATTAAATCCTGGTGTTGAAAATAGCATGCTTTTTAGGCGTGGAAAAGTTGGTGACTGGGCGAACCACCTCACACCTGAAATGGCAAAGAAGTTAGACAATATGACTATGAATAAGTTTAATGGCACTGGACTGCTAAACTAACTAGTGTTTGCCCCGTGCCTACATGCATGCTTGGTGCAATAGTAGGTTACTATAGGGCTGAACTAGAGAGTTATAGACTTCAGTAAATCTCTGTTTTAATGTATTCCATCTGTGCATCAAATTTTCATTTGTGTGTGTAATTAGTGATATTTCTTGACAGGATTGTGCAGTATGTTGCATTGCATAAATGGGGTAGCAAGTCTGTTAGTATTATGTCCATTTTTTAAGGACAACCACCTGATCAAACTAGTCTTTAACGACGCAAAAGGGAATGTCTTTTACGACGCTTATGCGAAGCATCGTAAAAGACACACCCTTTTGCGTCGTTAAAAAACAATTTTGGTGTAGTGTGACTATTGCAACCTAAGGGAAATGAGGTGACAAGCATATATATTTAAAAGCATTAAGAGATGTTATTAAAAGAAAGTACCTACTCCACTGTAAGCATCCACCATGAGTCATAGTTCAAATATAATAAATCCCGTTCCAGCATCTGCACCAGATATTATTAATTAAGGGCCACGAGAGGTTCACCACTTCACCTACATTGATTGCTATTATATTACAATAAAATTTAAATGTAATTGGTTCAACCACCACCAAATTCCAGCACTAGCAGTACGATCAAGACCCATCCTTTGATTTACTATTAGCACCAATACCAATGCAGTGTACAACAATAAAATTGCATTTTGATGCAGCGCAGGACTAATAAGTATCGATAATCGTTTTTTTCGGCATCAACATCAACATCAACATCAACAATAAGTTGTTTCGGTTTCGTTTCGGTTCATTAATATTGGAGTTTATCTATTGTTTCGATATCGATATCGGTGTAACTTGATTTGGTATCGGTATCGGTTTAATTTGTTTTTGTTAGCTTCTGTTTCGGATCAAGTGATAGCGGCTTCGGTTATGTGGTTTCGTTGTATCGGCGATGCTTCGGGGGTATTTTTTTGCATCTGTTTCGACTCAAGTGGACTTCTTGGCATTTCTGTTTCGGTTCCGGTCTTTTGTATTTTTGTTTCGGTATCAGTTTATTTTTGTACTTTTGTTTCTGTGTGGGTGAATCGGTATTGGTTTCGCCATTATTAGAGGAAACTCCAATTGCTTTACCCAAACTCGGTATTCGATTGTGAATCAACGATTTGGAAGACCAAGTTTCCAGCATCGTTGAGATCAAGTGAAATTAGATAGTTATCACAATTTCGTCATTAGTTTGTATGTGTATTTATTGCATCACTGCTGCGTCAATTGGTATTAGAGCCAGCTCACTTCAACTTTCTTCATCGCTTCAAATCGAAATGCCGCCAAGACGAGCCCATCGAAATCAAAATATGGAGGAGGTGTATGAGCAAGAAGACACAACATAGTTGAAGCAGGAAAACACAACATAGTTGGAATTAATTTCGTCGAATTTGGAGATCGTTTGAAAAATAGTCTTTTTTAGTCGATTAAATTTAAACTGAAATTGAAAACGCGTTTAAATTTACTGTGCTCACATATTAATTTAAAAAATTATGAAATTCTAAACCTGACTATAATTTGACGTTCTGAATCCAACAAAAGTAATTTCATCGAAAATGGAGGCTGTTTGCAAAATGGCTATTTTTAAATGCTTTATATAATATTAAATATATATAAAAATTCCATAGCGATTATTCTAAATTTTATTTTTGACATAACTTATAATTTATAAAGTGAAATCTCAATTTCTTACATTCGTTAGAAAATTAAAGTTCAAAATATCACAACGTTTCCTGTTTTACTGAAATCCAATTTATATTGAATACTGTATATTCAATTGAAGTTAAAAATCAAATTTTCAAACTACCGCGCCATTTCATGCTTGTTTTAATTAAATTCTAAATTTATACATTAAAACTTCGATTTAAATAAATTTTAAATAGTTTATTCTCAAAATAAAGCGGTTTAAATTCTTAAAATCTATTAAATCAATTAAAAATAAAATTTTAAATTGGTTCCAAAATCTGGGTTGTTACAGTTTAGACAACTGGAAGGTGGATCTACCATGACTTATATAAAAATGATCGGTAGATTCATGGGGTAGTTTAGGATCCACATCGTGCTGTGTAGAATGATATGAGACTTTGATGACAATCGACTAGGGAACATGCAAGACTCTGTGAGCATTCTTGTATATCACAATGGGGGTACTATCAAGAATTGATAGTTTGAATTCAGATAATAAATCGTCTAAATCGCTTACACACGTATGGGGATCAACGTGACCACTAGGCATGCTGTGAGATGACATAAACTGTCCGAGCTTCTATTTGTGTTTCAACTTAAAAAAACGAACGCATAATAGGATAGCTAAGTCACTTACGCATGTGCGGAAAATGACAAGATCTCGTAAAAGAACTACTAAACAGGTAGATCTTTGTAACTTTAGCTTTGTATTAGATTGCGTATGTATGTCCAATAATTTTAATGTCTGGTGTTCAAATCATAAAAGAAAATGCATAAGCAAGGAATAAAAAAAAATGAAATGCAATTGGACCGCAGCATTAGATTATAAACTGTAATATTGAGTCTTCAAGTTTATGAATCCTATCAGCATTACGTGAAGATCATATCCTCCTTCAACTCCAAATCTACATTTGGCTAACTCCACTGTCAACATAGCTAGCTAGCCACGCTTTCCGTCAACAACTATCTACTCCACTGTCAGCATCGTGAGTCATAGTTACAACCACATGCACCAGATATTGTTAATTAAAGGCCACGTACGTACGAGAGGTTCACCTACATTGCTATTACAATATATCACTCTTATTATCCAAACAGGGAAGATGTACTTTACTATTACTATTAGACAGCAACAAGCAATGAATCCGCAAAGATGCTAGCTATTGTTACAATTACATCAACTGTTACACCAAACAAGTACTGTGACACCAGACTAATATTAACATGGGTATTAAATTTACTACCAAAACAGAGGAACTGATCACAAAAAAGCATAATGCAACCATATCATCTATATAATAGCTAGCAACCGCACACATCATGTCATCCACACAGACAAACATACCATAAAATACTTATGGCACAATCTCCGCTTTCCAAGTGCTTAGCCCTTTCTACCGAAACAGAAGAAGATAAGAAACATAACCAAAAAATGTACAGGCGCTACAAAGAATATGTCTTGAGTTTACCAGTTATGGAGGTGCAAGGAGGACGAACCCTTTACCACCACAAAAACATGTATGCACCTTTAGAGGTGACTGTCGGTCTGATGGTTGCACAACAGTTCTTTCAAGCCAAGTCTTCGGATGTCATTCTTGCAACTTTTCCAAAATCTGGTACAGTTTTGTGGTTCACGTCCTTGAAAATAAGATTGTATTTTTTTTGCATCATTTAACCCAAAGCATATGTATAGGTACAACATGGCTTAAAGCACTTGTCTTTGCAACCCTGAATCGCAACTCCTCCTCCTGCAGTCCTTTCAGTATCTTGACAAGTCTCGGCCCCCACCATTGTGTGTCTTCCCCTGAACAGCATGTCTACCGTTGTCAAATTCCGAATTTGAACTTAATGCCCGATCCAAGGCTATTTTCATCCCATGCACCATTTGAGATGCTGCCAGAATCCATTATTCAATCCCGATGCAAAATTATATACCTTTGCCGGGAAATAAAGGACACATTTATTTCTTTGTGGCATTACAGAAACAAAGTAAACAAGCATTAGACAAGTTCAGTGATGGCATACTTTTTCCAGGATCTCTTTGGGACCATGTGCTTGGTTATTGGAAAGCAAGCCAGGAGCGTCCAGACAAGGTGATGTTTATGACATACGAGGAGCTTATTGGAGACACTGCAGGTGCTTTGAGAAAATTGGCAGAGTTCATAGGGTGTCCCTTTACAATCGAAGAGGATGAACAAAACATGGTTGATCAAATCGTCAATTTTTGTGCATTTGAGAATTTGAGCAATATGGAGGTGAACAAGACAGGATTAACAGTATTAAATACAGGTGTTGAAAATAGCGTGTTTTTTAGACGTGGAAAAGTTGGCGACTGGATGAATCATCTCACACCTGAAATGGCTAGGGGATTAGACAACATAACTACGGATAAGTTTAATGGCACTGGACTGCTAAACTAATTACGACACTCCAGGTTATACTGCTGTTATATGAGCATAATGATGAAAATAATAGTCCCACATCGGAAAATAATCAATTAAGATCCTAGATAAATACTAAGAGGCTATAGCTCACATAGACCTTTGTTTTGAAAACAGCCCACCAGTCTATTTTGTCTCTTCTCATAGAAGGATAAGGAGCATAACACACTTGAAGAGTCTGTTTGGCAAGTACAAAAGCATCACACTTATAATAATGGAAAGTATGTCTTACTTCTATAAGATTATATTTTGGGTGCACGTTGATTCCAGAACTTGGAACGCTGCTGAACCAGTTGCATTTAAACAAAAGTACTTCTTCCGTCGGTCTTGTGAAATATGTCACTTGCAGAATCTGGTTTAGCACGCCACAAAAATCGTGTATATGGTCGTTTGGATCATCACTACCTTTAACAAATACACTGCTATTGTCAGTTAATTTTTCAGCATCATATTCTTTAGCGCTAAATTTATATCCATAAACAAAGAATATTGGATATATCTTGACATTTCTTTTTGGTCCCAATGCCAAATGTTTCAATCCTTCATCCACAATACAATTTGTTGGATCAAAAACACATTTAGTAAACCAACTAGCGAATTCTTTGTTGATACCATCGTTTAGATACTGTGGTTCCTAAATGTTGCAATTATAGGACAAATGTTACATATATGATTAAAGATACAATATATGTATACATAGAAGCATAAGTTCACCTAACGAACGGTGCAACTTCGGTGCAATTGAAAAGAATATATTTGTGTGCTGCATTATAATCTTTATCATTCAGTCATTCTTCCACACATCTACCAAAAGGCCGACCATGTTTTTTAAAAATAGATAAAGTCGCTTGACAGTCATCTTGATCAATGCCTTCATCATTACGTGCAGTACTTGCAAATGAGATGTTCACATGATCACTAAAATAATGAGAGAGAGAAAATGAAGCTTCTTCTTTGATGTATGATTTGCAAATAGAACCATAAATTCGAGCTTTCCGCCTCACTTTTTTCTTTAGAAGATTTAAATACCTATTTAGAATTATTGTAAATTATTTTTTCATACATTTCATTAACCAAAATTTAATTAACTGAATATTAATATACCTTTCAAATGGATACATCCATCCGTATTGCACTGGCCCTCGAAGACGTGCTTCTGATGGAAGATGAATAGGTGAATGCTCCATAACATTGAAAAACCCTGAAGGAAATATTTTTTTCCAATTTGTAGAGTAATATGGGGATTCTTTCCTCTAGTTTACATAGACGGTCAATTTTAAATATAGATGAACAAAGCTCTTTATAGAACAAACTAAGTTCTGTTACAATAGTCCAAACTTTTACGGGAAATAGTTTTTGAAAGCGACTGACAATAAATTTTCCATCCTAACATGACAGTCATGGCTTTTCATCCCACTAAGTTAACTATTTTTATAGTCAACACATCTACGAAGAATGGAAGATATACCATCCGGGAATCTTAATCCTTCCATCCATTTTAGAAATATTTTTATTTGACTACTGTCCAATTCATAGCACGCTTTCGGTTTTTTGGTGTCATTTCGCTTTATATGAAGCTCCGGACGATTACATATTACTTCAATATCACGTCTTGATTTCAAATCATTTTTTGTCTTCCCTTTGACATTCAAAATTGTACTGATCACATTATCAAACACGTTTTTTTCATTATGCATCACGTCAGTATTATGACGAACTAGAAGATCTTTTCAATAAGGCAACTCCCAAAATATGCTTTGTTTTCACCAATTATGAATTGTTGATTTATCTTGAATTTCTGTTTGTAATCCTGTTTCATGAATCTTGGGAAAATCTTGTACAAGTTCATAAATTTCCTCACTTGTCCATACTTTAGGTGGTCGTAAAGTTTCATGTCTATTAGCTGTAAAAAAATTCTTATCTCTTCAAAAAGATGATTAATATGAAGAAAACATCTATGACAGTCAAACCATGAAATTTTCTTTTCAATAGGTAAAGAAAATGCTCTTGTTTCTTCCATACAGTATGGACAAGCTAGACGACCAGCCATACACTAACCTGAAAGCATTGCATAAGCAGGAAAATCGCTAATTATCCACAATAGAGAAGCATGCATACGAAAGTTTTTCTTTTGGGAAATATCATATGTTTCTACCCCTTCATACGACAATTTTTTTAATTTTTCAATCAACGGTTGTAAATATCGGTTCCTTGTGTCGGATCATCATGACCAGGGATGACAATTGTAAGAAACATATAAGGAGTTTTCACATACTTCCACGGAGGTAAATTATAAGGTGTTACAATTACTGACCAAGATGAATATTTAGAACCAAATTGAGAAAATGGTGAAAATCCATCCGTACATAAACCAAGTCTAACATTGCGACTCTCAGATGCAAAATTGGGATACTTTTGATCAAAATGCTTCCATACTTCTCCATCAGATGAGTGTGTTAAAATAACTTCTTCCTGTGTTATCACCTTGTGCCATCTTATATGTTGCGCGGTTACAGAAGGTGCATATAACCTTTGAAGTCTAGGAATAATAGGTAAATAATGCATACGTTTATACGGGACTTCCTTTCCCTTTTTCTTTCTTGGTTTATATCTTTCTTGATTATATATTCTACAATTCTTAAGCTTCATATCTTCCTTTCAAAATAGCATGATCTTTCTTGATTATATATTCTACAATTCTTAAGCTTGATATCTTCCTTTCAAAATAGCATGCAACCATTTAGACAAGTATCTATTTTTTGATACGGTAAACCAAAGGCCGACATCATTTTTTATTTTTTTTACTTCATAATGGTTTTCGCACGTTAAATTATTGGGAGGCATATGCTGCTTCGCATCTTGTACAACAGCTGTAAATCTAACTTTTGTGAGGTTGTATTTAGATTTCATCGCAATGTATTCAACAGTTACCGATAATTGAGTTCTGCTTTCACGGTCTTCCCAAAGGGGTTTTTTCGCGGCATCTAATAAATCATATAATTTTTTGGCTTCAATATTTGGTTCTTTCTCATCATTACCATCGTTATCATTAAATTATTGAACCGGGAACATAGAATGTGCAACATCTTCAACCATTTGTTCTACGAGATTCGTCGTAGCAATTTCATTATTCACTACCTCCTCAACTTGTATAGAAATAGATGTTAACGGTTCTCCATGACGATCCCAAACTAAATAGTTCGGCATAGAACCGTACTGACGTAAATGAACTCTAACCATTTGCAGTATCAAATGCTTCAATAACTTGCATCTACTACATGAACAACGGATCTCGACGTCGTTTCCGTTGTTACTTAATGCGAAATCAATAAACATGCTGACACCATTAATAAATTATTTGTTTATTGTGCCATCAGTTTCTCTTCGTTTGTACATCCAGCTTCGATCATTAAAATAATCGTCCATTTTTCCTAAGAAGCAGGAAAATTAGAAAGTATGATACAAAATTAGATTTATAATTTTAGTGTCCGATCGCTCAAATGCTAAGATTGTATTTTAATGGAAACAATCACTACACCAAACAGGCCGTTTTGTAACATTTTCCCGGGTCCTATTAGTAACAGTTATAATTGTTACTATTTTATAACGTTTATTACCATTATATTCATTTATAATAGTAATTATCGTTACAACAGCCCATGATTTTGCACGCAAGGGATGATATGGTAATTTTACGTCCATTCATGTTTCTAACCCTTCCGTTCCTTTTTCGTTATTACCCTAACACTTACGATCCCCAAATTTTTAGAGCCGCCGCCTGGCGCCTATGTTTACTCCCTCCTTCGCATCTGACCGCTTTCTTTCACCGCTACGCTAATCGCCTCTGGTGCAATCTAACAGACTACGTTTCTTTTGCCGCCGACGCCGATCCATTCAACTACTCAGGTAATTTTTTCAACACTGAATCGAAATTAAATTTGGGTTCGACGCTTAAAGTTGGTTTCATGTCTAAAGTTGGATTCATATCAGGAGTTCAGTTTTGATTCGAGGTTATGGACTTCGATGCTGAAAAATGGTTTCAATACTAGAAGATTTCATGTCTAAAGTACGGTTCCGGTCCCAAATTTAGTTTCAATTCTTAAAATTGGCTTCGTTTCTGGAGTTTGACTTCGTGCCAGTTTTGGGCTTCGAACAAGGGTGGAAAGCTTCGCAGAGACTTTCACATTTCGAATCAGATAAGTTGTTTGCAGTGAGCCACTTGGAAAGAATTTCTGGTCTCAAAGTGAAATTGTACCTTTGAAGTGAGTCTCAAGCTTCAAATCATATGAGTGCTTCGCATGGGTGTTTCCTTCGAAATCGGGAAAGTTATCGCGAATCTCAAAGCAAGAAGAGTGCTTCATAGTTTATTCTACTTTGAATCAGATTGGTAAACAAAATGGATAGGACCACATCAAAAACAAGCAGCATCCTGAATCAGGTGAATAGTTCATTTTTTACAAACTCATAAACAAAGTATCAGAAAACCATTTGCAAAATTTAGATTTCAAATACAGCCCTTAGGATTTAAATTTTGAAAGTTAACAAGTTGGTTTTCAGCATGCTGCCTTTGCTTGTTTGCAGTTTATTATTCGATTTGGAATTTGCCAAGAGGCTATTTATATTATGAATTTTTAGTACCTAAGGAACATCTTTCTACTAACATATCATTTTAGGCATATGAATATCAAAATATGCTGTTAAAAATATTCGGTTTCTAGTATATATAAGAGTCTGATGTTAACAACTCCATCAGTTTGAGGTCAAAAATACCTTGCTCTCATATTTTCAGATTTATAGAAACATAGGTGCTTTTGATAAACACTGATTTCCAAACTTGTGCATGAGGTTTAGGCAAATATTGACCTTGTGAAATTACAGAAAAATGTCGTGGTTTAGTGAATACCTCCTCAAAAATCACCAGCAAAGCTGGTTGTCTATGTATTGAAAACAAGTTACATGATCCTATTTTTATTTGTCGACTGAAAATCTCAATCTTAGTTGGTAAACCTTTTCACTCCTTGCAAGGACCTTGAACCTTAACCTTTTAGAACTTTACATATTTTTGTTTTCCACTTACATGATCCTATTTTTTTTATTCATTACCTTTATAAATGCTGTCACTTAAATAATGTCAATCTGAGTCATTCGATTTTTTCGTAGTGAAGCAAAAAAATACACAGAACGAGTAAATGAAATGGATCTATTCTGAAAGAAATCAAGAATTGAACTTTGGAGGGTCTGTTGTTATCCTCACTAATGAGTAATTTAATTAGTCTACTTTTACTGATTACATTGTATTTAATAGTTTGCAGAGGAGCCTAAGTTAGAATAACAGACCAACCGAGCATTAACCTTTTGGAAATGATAATAAACTTTGATTTTTCACATTTGTATGTGTATATATAAGGTTTGTGTATATGGTAACAAATATAAATGGATGAACATGATTATAATGCAAAATGAAAAATGACCTACGAGTCTGCAATTGAAAATATAAAAGGTGGATACCCAGTGCCAAAGGCTCCCGTACTCCAATTGAAAATATGACTGCACAAATTTTAAGTAGCTTTTAGGTGAACAAATCTTAAAATAAGTCAGTTTCAGGTTTAGTTCTGTCATAACAAGTATAATTTATATTTTTTAAATTTTGATTAGGAACAATTTTAGGTTGCTGATGAATATCATTTTTGGTTTAGTTAGATACAAAGTAGATATATGTGTCTTGTATGACCTGCTTTGATTTAAATTGTTAACTATATTTTTGTATTAAACCATACCATGTTTACTGAGCATGGGAAAATGAAGTTTATATAGAAAATTTTCATATTGTACGAATAGAGACACCGTCATAAAATTTTCATTAGATGGTACCAATTAAACCATACCTTTGCATCAACTAATTTCTTTAAAATGCTCGTTCTTTTTTCTTGCTAGTTTCTTATTTCAACAAGCTTGCTTGATGCAAGAACTAGTTCATAAGAATGAATTGCAAATACATGAAGAAAATAACTATAAGTTGAAAATGTGTACCTTCATTTTTATATAGTAAGAACCCCAAGGAAACAATTATAAGTTGAAAACATACAAGAGGATGATTAATATACCACTGCACCGTAATTAAGTCTTCTCTTTTTTCCATTGAGAAGCACATTTCCTGTCAAGGCCACAATTTTTCCAAGGCTTCCTTCTCCAAATCAAGAAATGTTTTTAAAATGTTAATAATCGCTTCTCTTTGAATAAATTGTTAGCACAGTATATTACAATTTTCAGTAAGTTTACAAGCACTCCTAATTTTTTTAACATGAATGTATAATTACAATCAATATCACGAAGCTAAGAAGCAGAGCAGTAAAATAAATTAACAAAAGTTCTCAACGTAATATGAATGGGGAAAACATCAAACCTTGAATGTATTATGGAATATACAGAGGATGTTATTGTGCAATAAATATTCAAGTTGCTTGTGACTTATGTCTGTACCTGGCATGAATTCAGTTTATACAATCATTTTGATAAATCAATATAAAGTGCACTGTTTTCTATCAATTCATACTTAATCCTTGAGCGCTATTTTACAACAAGTGCTAAAATAAAATATTCTTTTTTCCTTGCCTACCTACATAAGCTGCTGCTTCATAGCAGCAGCCACCCTACTGTGGCGTCAGTAGCCATCGCTGCTGCAATGATGGCAGCAGCAGCACATCGTTGTCGTTGCTACTTGCTTTATTATTATTACTATTATTTACATTACCTGTAGTAGCTGCTGCAGCCGGCAACTGGTGGCAGCAGCCTCTTGGAGGCTGATGGTGGTGGCATAAAAAAACCAAACTGTTTTTCATTGATGTATATATGCAGCTGATGATCATTTATAAGTGCAGCAAACCCATGCAAGGCATCAAAATAAATGATTCAATATTTTAGCAAGTTCAGTGCAATATAGTTTTATATGGATTGAACAAAAGAAGTTAAAAATCATGAATGTAAGCAGATACGTTTATGTTTATCGAATACTTTTGACCATAATAAACATTTGATATATTCTAATGATGTACGTATATATAGTAGCTGAATGTATTATATTTTGACTGATGCAACATACTAACAATACATAATTTAAATTTCTGTTAGTATGCAGCATACCAATCGAAAGGAGGAATATATAATAGAGTACAAGCAACACTAAATATTTATAATTTGAATGCTCTGATTAAGGACTAGCTCAATTGAAGTCAAATTTGATTTTCCAATAGGAAAAATGAAAATTCAAACTCCATACAAGCTGGATGGCTTGTGAATATATCCTCTATGAAATTTGGACTTTATTTTATTTGAATATTTTGACTTTTGAATAATTCATAATTTTTCCTCATAGTTATTCCCAAGTCATTATGGGGTCTCTAAGTCACATTTTTTCATATCATGGACCGTAAGTAAAACATTGAAATTATCTCTGCTCACTTGCTTCATTGGAATCTACCAATAATTTTATTTCTTTAGTAACAAATAGTCTAAAAGGTTTCAAAGATGGATGCTACAATCTCGGAAGCCTAGGATTTGTCTTAGACAGGAAATCTTTTATAAGACCTGGGACATTTTGACAACACGTAATATTTTTCTAAATATTTTTAGTTTTGACTTTTGATTCATGAAGACTGGTAATCCATGACTACTTGACAAGAACTTCTTCAGTATAAGTTTTACCGACTCTATTTTGATTTTCATGAATACTGGTAATCCATTTGTAGTCGAAGACATTGTTTTTCTTTCTTTCTTTTTTTCTTCTTCTTTTTTTTTTTTTTGGGCAAAGCCAGACATTGTTATTTTAGCCTTGGACAAATATAATTTGTAGATTTCTAACATTCACTTTTACAGACATGATTTTCTATAAGTGAAATCTTGTGTGCAAAATAACATGCTGCTAATCCAAATCGCCCACTGATTTTCTATAAGTGAAATCTTGTGTGCAAAACTAATACTCATATGATCATATAATTAATCACGCAAGTCAAAAATGGACTCTTGAGTGTCTCAACGTATCTTTATACGATTCTATAATTACAGAGGATGCTCTTTTACCGCTTTCTTCTGCGAAACAAATATACAAAGCTCATACTAAATAAATATTAAAATGTTCTAATTTGCATCCCACTCTTGCTGTTACGTTACTTGTGATTATTCATTGGACTTGAGTTCTATTAATTCCCAATCTGAATATTCGGTTTGCACAGAATCGATCTAAGAAAGCTGCACTAAAATGACAGCTGCTCTACATGTATATATTCAGTTTGGTTACGAAATCATAAATAAATAAAATCGTGTTTACTGAGATTTAACTTGATAGATGATAAATAGCCGAGATCATATGGTAGGTCCATAAAATATAAACCTGAAGTAAGGTTCTGTCCCAACATAACTATGTATACAAGATACAAGGCTGTCAGGTTGTTGCTTTCTACCTATGCATATATACAAGGTTGTTATTTTCTATTAAATTCCCTTGCACATTGCTTTTACCCAATGGACTTCGGTTGTTGGTTATGTTAAGAGATTGTCAAGTTGCTATCATCGAAGCTTTTTCTACGGTGCTTATTTTATATCGTTTCCTACCTATTTCATATAACTACACAGTAGTTCTCTAAGCTTACATGACAAGTGTATGCATTGTTTTAAAGATGTGCTCCATCTTCTGCTTTACATAGTTGAACAGTGGTTATTTTGTTTTCTCATACCTTCACATCTCATACTTCTCTAGTAGTTCAGATTTCATAAGAGAAAGCAATGCAAGCAAAATTCTGAAAACAAAGGAAAGGTTACTATAAGTAATACATTAGGCAGAAAGCCGTACATAAGGCTGTATGATGATTGGTATGCAGTTCAGATTTCATAAGTAAACTATATGATAAATTATAGTATATGAATTTATTTGCACATTTTATTAGAAAAGTGAAAATCCAGAAAGTAAGGCTACACAAACTCTTGTTTGGAAAATAGCACATACAAGCAAAAAAAAACTGCGGAAGTACTTCCATGTGCCGCTGAAAAATATGTAAGTAATCCAATTTTTTTTAATTATCAGTTAAGAACATAAGTAGTTCTAAAGAAACATGTGTTGAAGAAATCTATGAAAGCTTGTATATGATCAACTTCTAATAAACTGAGCACCATGATCAGCTTCTAATAAGCTTGGATATGGCTCAGTTAAAACTGAGCGCCATGGCTCACTGATAACTGAGCGTCGAGGCTCAGTGATAACTGAGTTGCGACGCTCAGTTATAACTGAGCCATTTTGGCTCAGTTATAACTGAGCAGCATGGCTCAGTTATAACTGAGCCATTTATTTTTGCTCAGTGATAACTGAGCGCCGAGGCTCAGTGATAACTGAGCCGCGACGCTCAGTTAAAAATGAGCCATTTTGGCTCAGTTATAACTGAGCAGCATGGCTCAGTTATAACTGAGCCATTTATTTTGGCTCAATTAAAACTGAGCCAAAATGGCTCATTATAACTGAGCCATTTTGGCCCAGTTATAACTGAGCAACATGGCTCAGTTACAGTTATAACTGAGTCATTTATTTTGGCTCAGTTAAAACTGAGCCAAAATGGCTAGTTAAAACTGAGCTAATTTGGCTCGTTTTAACCTAGTCATTTTACGGGTGCGTCGGTGGTGGATCCATTCTAATGTGTGGGTACCATGGAGAGTTAAATAAGAGAATATCACTGTTGTTTCTACTTAAAAATGAGTGTAGATCCATCGTTAATTATGTGAAATTCCCTAAACCTAACCTTCCACCTTCAATCTTTAATTATTTTTCTCTGGTGTCTCCAGTTTATTGGTGTTTCAGCCATTGCTAATGGCTTAGACTTAATTTCCGTGTGTTATTGTAACATGATTGTAAATGCTCATCTGAACTATACTTGTACCTGTTAGTTTGTACACATTATGCATCTACCATTCCATTGCGGTTGAAGGCATTGATTTGTGTAAATCATTAACAACATATGCGGCAACATGTGCCTTGTGCATTTACCGTTCCGCATACTGCAGTCACAGTTTGCTAATGAATGCAAATCCTCCAAATTTGTTTTCTGATGCACCGACCTTTTTTTGTGTTTTGGGGGGGGGGGGGGGGGGCTTGCGTGTCATTTGTCTGTGTCACATATTCCCAATCTTTTAAGAAGATGCACCGGTTCCAGTCTCGCGTTTTACAGTGACACCTTGAGGCAATATGCATTTTTCTTATGGTTAATATTATCTTATTTATAGCTACCAATATGTCTTGCCAGTTACTGTCTTTTTCTTGTGGTTAGTATTATCTTATTTATAGCTAGCAATATGCATTTGTCGTATATGTCTTGCCAGTTACTGTCTTTCTCTTCAGATTTAGTTTTTTTTTTAAGTGTTGTCTTGTATTATTTCTAGTTCGGGAACCTTATTTAATGATATTACTTGCCAAAAAGAAAATAACTAAGCCATTTTGGCTTAGTTATAACTGAGCAACATTGCTCAGTTATAACTGAGCCATTTATTTTGGCCCAGTTATATCTGAGCCAATAGGCTCATTTTTAACTGAGAGCCACTCAGTAAAAACTGAGCCGTGGATTAGTTTAACTTGTCAATTTATGCTTCCGATGGAGGGCTGAGCGAAGTTGCATTTACTATTGATGTCATCATGTTATTTTATGCTTGTTTCTAACTATGAAATATTTCATGTCTTGGCTCTTATTATATTTGTTGAACATCGTAGGCTTTGGTTGAAGCAGCGGAAGCAAAACAAAAATTAGGAGAGAAAGCCATCTGGGTGGAGGAAGTTCTTGATCCGGATGCGATAATTTTTGACGCACCCCAAAATGGTATGCATACACTATTTGATTTTGTCGATGGTGGGTTTGTAATTTGGCCCGTTTATCATTTGCGTTTTGTGTAATGGTTGTATGCTAAATTATAATACTTTGATGTTACTTGGTATTTGTTATGGATGACGAATGGTATTATGGTTGTATGTTAAATTGTGATGTTGGTCGGAATGGAATTTGCTTTAGGATATAAATTGAGATATGTTGTATTTGCTTTGAGATATTGTTATGTGGTATATTGTTATTGGTGTATACTTTAAGAAATTACCTGCTGTAGGTGTTGTATAATATTCACGTTTGTGACAGTTATTACTGTTAGTAAATTATTGTATGAAATAGTCAGTTTTATATACTAACAATAATAACCGTTACATGTTTCATATTTGTAACAATTATTACTGTTATAGGAATAATGGTTATAAGTGTTATAAAGTTTTTAGTACTAACGGTTTTAAGTGTTACAAAGTAATACCTTTGTAACGGTTATAACTGTTATAATATCAACACTTTATAACGGTTTTAACTGTTGCGATTTTCGTGACAACAGTTTGTCACGTATGTTGTAGTAACGGTTATAACTGTTACGAAGTTAATTAGTAACAGTAATAACTGTTATAAAACCCATTTTCTGGTGTTGTGAATTCTTTTACGTAGTAATTATGATGATAAAATTTGCATTGACATTTTGTTAAAACAATTTTAGTGTTGAATGCATGCTATGTTAATTGATCATTTACTAGTGGGTTATCCTACCTCCCATTACAAATACAATAATGTAATTAAATCGCGTAAATCTTTTCAATTTAAATGTTTCAACAAAATTTCGGCAGCACTTCCCTTTAGTTCCCTGAATAGTACACAATTGCGTGTACACAGGGAACATAAAGGAAGTACTTTCTAAATTTTGAGAACCGTTTAAAATGAAATATTTTACGAGATTTAATTTCGTTAGTGTGTTCGTAACTTATTTAATTTCGTTAGTGTGTTCGTTAGTTTTCAACTCTTTCAAGCCAAGTCTTCAGATGTCATTCTTGCAACTGGTCTAAAATGTGGTATAGCATAGCTCCTCATCCTCAGAAAAGGGATGTAAAAATCATCTATGAACATTAAACAATGTTTCATAACATAATTATAAACCATAGTCAAGTCCCTACAGTAGAGTAATGTATACTATCTAATGCAGGCAAATTAGCTTTATATTAGGTTATTAACAGTTTACAATTCTGCAGATTTATATCACATATAATTTGGGTAATATGTAATTATAATGAATTTTATGAATACAATACATAGCTGGTCATAAATGAGTAAGGGAACAATATTATAAAGTGCCCAGGCATTTAGGCATCATTTAACTCAAAGTACGTTCATAGGTACAACATGGCTTCAAGCACTTGTCTTTGAAACGCAGAATCGCAACTCCTCCTGCAGTCCCTCCAGTATTTTGACAAGTCGCAGCCCACGCGAATGTGTGCCTAATATTGAAATAGATGTCTACTGTGAAAATCAAGCTTCGAATTTGAGCTTAATGCCTGACCCAAGACCATTTTCATCGCATCTACCGTTTGAAATGCTGCCAGAATCCATTGTTCAATCTGGATGTAAAATTATATACCTTTGTCGGGAAATAAAGGACACATTTATCTCTTGGTGTCATTTCAGGAACAGAATAAACAAAAAGTTCAGTAAACAAATTGTTCCAGTTGAACAAGCACTAGAACGGTTCTGTGATGGTGCATGTTTTCCAGGATCATTTTGTGACCATGTGCTTGGTTACTGGAAAGCAAGTCAGAAGCATCCAAATAGAGTGTTGTTTATGACGTACGAGGAGCTTATGGGAGACACTGCAAGCGCTATAAGAAAATTGGCAGGGTTCATAGGATGTCCCTTCACAATGGAAGAGGATAAACAAAATGTGGTTGATGACATTGTCTGTTTGTGTGCATTTGAGAATTTGAGCAATCTGGAAGCGGATGAATCTTCAGAAAAGTGCAGAAAATTTGGAAACAATAAGGAGCAAGTTTTAATTTAGGGGAGACATTGTTGGAATAAATTAAAATTGCATTGAGTATTGCATGAGTCATTAAGTATTGCATTAAGTATTGCATGAGTCATTAAGTATTGCATGTGTTTCCGGTTTTGCTTTATCGGTTTTATTTGGTATTGTTTTAATGTAATTTTATCTAGAAATTTCTTATGCATGTATAAATAATGCATGCATCTTTTGTAATCTTTGAATTAAGCAAATTGAAGAAAAAAAAACAATAAAAAAAAGTTTGTCTTCTCAAGAAAAGTTCTTCATCTTTTTCTTGTATTTTTTCTCCTTTGCGCCATTGCTTTCGCTATCGTCTTCTTCTTGTGTGTTTATTCTTCTTTTCTTTGCCTTCTCTCTTCTCTTTTGCATCATCTTCTGCATTTTCATCTTCTTCTTGGTTTTCTTTCTTTTCCTTTTGTTTGTTCTTCTCTTTCTTCTTCTCTGCCTCTTTGCCTTCATCTTCTTCATACTTGTTCTTCTTTTCTTCCTCTTTATTCTTGTATTTTTTCTCCTTTGCGCCATTGCTTTCGCTATCGTCTTCTTCTTGAACAATGTCTCCCCTAAATTAAAACTTGCTCCTTATTGTTTCCAAATTTTCTGCACTTTTCTGAAGATTCATCCGCTATGTGCCTTTGTTGAAATATCAGTCATCCGGTCACCTTCTTTGAGAACATCTCCATTTATACCTGACGTGTTTTGGCAAGAAAAATAATGATATTATCCAGACCTTTTTAATTGTGCTCTTCTTCTGTGGGGACATCAACTTATCATACAGCGCACGCATACGCACTGTACATTTTCTAGCTACACCATTGCTAACATCATCCATGAACTCTTTAGCAATACGAAGTGGAGCAACATCAACAACTGATAACACAGAGCTTTTTATCTGAGGTGTCCAGTTAAGGCTGTTACTATCCTGATAAGAAGGGTAAACATTAGGATGCTTAAAAATATTCTCTGGATATGGAATTTTTTGTACAACTAATGATTCTTCTAATTTAAGCTCAAAGTCGGCATCATTGTCTTCATCTTCGTCTACACTCTCATTTACTTTGTCTTCACTTTCAGCATTAGCATTGCCCTCTTCTAGCAAAACGGCTGCATGAAACTTAACATCAACATCGTCCTCTTTCTCATCTTTATTTTTCTTCTTACATTTGTCCTTTGGTTCTTTTTCTTTAACTCTCTCTTCTTTGTTCTTTTTTGCTTCCTCTTTTTCACTCTTCTCTTCGTTCTTCTCCTTGTCTTTCGCTCTATTTTTCTCTTTCTTCTCCTTAACATCACCTTCTTCATTTTCTTCTTCATCCTTCACTTCTTCATATTCATACTTTTTGTGTTTATTCTTCTTTTCTTTGCCTTCTCTCTTCTCTTTTGCATCATCTTTTGCATTTTCATCTTCTTCTTGTTTTTCTTTCTTTTCCTTTTGTTTGTTCTTCTCTTTCTTCTTCTCTGCCTCTTTGCCTTCATCTTCTTCATACTTGTCCTTCTTTTCTTCCTCTTTATTCTTGTATTTTTTCTCCTTTGCGCCATTGCTTTCGCTATCGTCTTCTTCTTGATCTTCATCAACAATCTTCTTTTCTTTCTTTTCTTCAACTTTTTCATTTTCTTCTCCGATGAATGAGCTTTGCAAAATCTCCCAAGCTTGCTTTGCAGAACTGGCACGATATATTTTGTCAAAAGCGTCATCATATGTATCTATTCCCTGATAGATACAATACAATGCTTGTTTGTCTTTCATTTTCAATGTTCTCAATTTATCCTTTTCAGCTTGTGTTAAATTTTCCTTATTTTCAACTTCGGTATACCCGCTTTCAACAATCTCCCATACTTCTTGAGATCCAAGAAGGGTCTTCATTTGGATACTCCATTTACCGTAATTATCTTTGGTTAATTGTGGAACATAAGCGAGGGGAATAGAATTGTTCATTCTGATTGAACAAGGCTCTGATACCAATTGAAGAAAAATAATTTGAGAGGAAGAGATGAAAATTTTGGAGAAGACAATATTTTATTGCTTGTTTTTTTTCTAAATTTGTTTGATTGACAGATTACAAAAGATGCATGCATTATTTATACATGCATAAGAAATTTCTAGATAAAATTACATTAAAACAATACCAAATAAAACCGATAAAGCAAAACCGGAAACACATGCAATACTTAATGACTCATGCAATACTTAATGCAATATTTAATGACTCATGCAATACTCAATGCAATTTTAATTTATTCCAACAAACAAGACAGTATTAACAGTAAATGCAGCAGTTGAAAATGGAGTGTTTTTCAGGCGTGGAAAAGTTGGCGACTGGGTGAATCATCTCACACTTGAAATGGCCAGGAGATTAGACCACATAACTACGAATAAGTTTAATGGCACTGGATTGCTAAACTAATTGTCGCATATAACTGGTTATATTTCTGTTATATGAACGCAACGTTCATTGATCTATTATAGTAATCGTTTATCAATGTTATGTTACTCTGCATAAAATATCGGAGAAATAACTTATAGTATATAAATGTATCCAAGTTTAGAAGGGACGTGTGACAAATTATTGCATGTGTTCTAACAAAAAAATAAAATTAAAAAGACCAATGCTTCCACTGACGACTTTTTAACACTTTTTGCAAAAGTCTATTTCTTAAAAAAAAAGCTGAAATTAAAGGGGTGGTCGATATCAAATTAACCATTGGTATTTCCACTGGTTTAATGTCCGCCATAGTCTCATATTGCAAACACTGGTTTAATGTTCTAGGTACACAGACCAGTTGCATTTTGGGCAATCGATGGGACTCCATTTGTATTCAGTACATAGTTTGGATAGACAAGTCCTTATTTTCATTAGCAATGTAGATTACAGTTGAAATTTTAAAATTACTATTAAGTTCCACTGAAATTCTTGCATAACAACTTTTTATCTTACCGCTAGAATTACAATGTCTAAATGTAAGATGCAACCACCACCAATTTCAGCACTAGTAGTACAAACAAGCCCACCCTTAGATTTACTATTACGAGCAATATCAATGAATATTTGTGCATAACTATAAAGATTTTATTTTATTGAAAACTGAAGGTAAAAGAATCAGTGATATCAAAATATTATTACAGGTATATATGAGACTATTGGAGTTATATATATTGGTAAGGAGCAACAAGGATAAGTTGGGGTTATGTGAGCATGAAATGAAGGTGAAATACATTAGTAAAAGCAACATCAAAAAACAAATTAGACACAAAATTTGATTATTAACCCTTAAGGGAACGCGCACTATTATGTCCATTTTTTAAGGACAACCACCTGACTATTGCAACCTAAGGGAAATGAAGTGAAAAGCATATATATTTAAAAGCATTAAGAGATGTTATTATAAGAAATCTTTGCAGCACCTACACCAATCCCTGTAGTTGTCCCCGGCAGGCATTGTCGAAGCATCCAGCATGAGTCATAGTTCAAATATAATAAATCCAGTTCCTGCATCTCTACACCAGACATAATTAATTAAGGGCCACGAGAGGTTCACCACTTCAACTACATTGCTATTATATTACAATAAAATTTAAATGTAAATGGTGCAACCACCACCAAATTCCAGCACTAGCAGTACGATCAAGACCCATCCTTTAATTTACTATTAGCACCAATACCAATTGCATTTTGATGCAGCGCAGGACTAATAAGTATCGATAATCCTTTATTTGGGCATCAACATCAACAATAAGTTGCTTCGGTTTCGTTTCGGTTCATTAATATCGGAGTTTATCTGTTGTTTCGGTATCGGTATCGGTATCGGTGTAACTTGATTTGGTATCAATATTGGTTTAATTTGTTTTCGTTGGCTTCTGTTTCGGCTCAAGTGATAGCCGCTTCGGTTCGTGAGTATTTTTTTGCATCTGTTTCGACTCAAGTGGACTTCTTGGCATTTCTGTTTCGGTTTCGATCTTTTGTATTT
Source organism: Allium sativum (assembly GCA_030737875.1). NCBI lineage: Eukaryota > Viridiplantae > Streptophyta > Magnoliopsida > Asparagales > Amaryllidaceae > Allium > Allium sativum. The sequence continues at coordinate 314,296,597 of CM060920.1, forward strand.
TTGTTTCGGTATCAGTTTATTTTTGTATTTTTTTCACTGTTGGTGTATCGGTGTTGGTTTCGCCATTGTTGGACGAAACTCCAATTGCTTTACCCAAACTCGGTATTCGGTTGCGAATCGATGATTTGAAAGACTAAGTTTCCAGCACCGTTGAGATCAACGAAAATTAGTGAGTTATCTTGGGTTCGTCATTAGTTTGTGTGTGTATTTGTTGCATCACTGCCATTGTTTTAAAAAACCCGCCTCAAGGCTCGCCTCGAGAAAATAAGAGACAAAACGCCTTGAGGCTTATTCCAAAAGGCTTTTTACCTTTAAAGCTTACGCCTCAAAAATTTGCGGTATATAAAGCGCATAAAGCTTACGACTCGCACGTTTCAAGCAGTTGAGACATATGACTTAAAAACTCGTTTATCTTTAGTTGCAGATATTGACACTGATAAATGTCATTAAACTTTAATTATTTAATGGAAATAAAAAAATTGTATAATATTTGTAGACAGACATTTTGAATTAATGTAGGCTTACCCTTAAAGCCTCTGTATAGTTGGTTCCTAATTTCTATTGGGGCTAATTCGAATCCATCGGGCAAGCAGTTGAGACATATGACTTAAAAACTTGTCTATCTTTAGTTGCAGATATTGACACTGATAAATGTCATTAAACTTTAATTATTTAATGGAAATAAAAAAGATCGTATAATATTTGTAGACATACATTTTGAATTAATGTAGGCTTACCCTTAAAGCCCTTGTATAGTTGGTTCCTAATTTCTATTGGGGCTAATTCGAATCCCTCGGGTAAAATAAGAAGTTGGCTAGGTTAATTTAGAATGAACAAACGAGATGTTGCATGGAAGTGGTTAAAAATAAGTATATGTATTGCGCTTTTTCTCTACTCGAAAGGCTTACGCCTTAACGCTTCGAGGCTTACGCCTTGCCTCACGGACCCGAAAACGCCTCACGTACAACTTTTGCATTTTAAAACATTAATCACTGTTGCATTAATTGGTATTAGAGCCAGCTCACCTTAACTTTATTCATCGCTTCACATCGAAATGCCGCCAAGACGAGCCCATCGAAATCGAAATATGGAGGAGGTGTATGAGCAGGAAGACACAACATAGTTGGAGGAGCGGCTTAAGGGCAGGTTTGATGAAGAAATTGGGCGACTTGAGTGGATGATTCAAGATATGAATTAGAATCAACGGAATAGGACATCACCGTGTCGGAGAATATATTCGAAACAGATGAAGATAATGAAAGTTTCTGATTCCAGCGTCAGCGAGATACGAGATCGCAAGCTCAAACTCAGATGATGTCTCGAAGTGGAAAGAGGGAATGAGAATAGAAATTCCAGAATTTAAGGGCGACATGCAAGATGAAGAATTTCTAATTCTTGAGTATAACACTACTAGAATTGAACAGTATTGCAACAGATGCTTCCAATGGCCTCCAACGGGGGTTGACCAACGGCTTCCAACGGAAGCCAAAATACCCATCTGTACACCGTATATAAAATATACGCTGTTGCAAAACGTTTGCGGCCGTTGGTTTTTAAGCCGTTGGAAGCCGTTGCCTTCCGTTACATGGACTGGAGCACAAATCAGCTGAAGCTTCCTCCTTCTTCCTCATTCTCTAATCCCACGAAAATTTCCCCCAAATCCCTAAATTTTCCCTCTTTAATTTCTAAAATCGCCTATTCCACTTCATCTTACGCCTAGGATCTCTCCGACTCTATCAAAGCACTCTCTCATCCTCTCTATTCTCCTTTTCTCTCCGATTTTTAGGTATGTGTTTATCATAATTTTTGTTTAATACCCTATGTTTAGTGTAATTGAAGCATAATTATGGTAAATGTTTGTGTCTGTAGTGCTGTTAATTAGTTGCTAATGTGGGGTTTAATCATTTTAATTGCTAATTTAGGGTTTTCAGTAATAAATTACTTAGTTGCTATTATGATCTAGGGTTTGAATTAGTTGAAGTAGTTGTTGTTATTGAGATTGTGTTTATAGATTTCATTGATTATGTTGGTAATCTAGGGTTAATTGATTAGTAAAAGGTGACTATCTATATATGCATATATATAGTGTTATGTATATATATACACGTAATATAGTTGACACTCTATGCATTTGTTTATTTGGTTAAGGCCCAATTCATCGAAAACAATATTTAATTGTCGAAAACGTGTCGTGGAAATACAAATATTTAAGTTTCTGTTTTTCTGGTTAAGGCGCACAACGGCGCTAAGGCGCACAAATGTGTACAAAAAACACTTCAATCACAAAAAAAGAAAATCATAATATGTTATTATTCATAAAGCCTTAGAGAGTTTTTTTGGCCCCGTCTGATAAGTATTGTATATAATCGTTATATGATGTTCGTTTTATTAGCGGAACGGACATTTATATTCATTGTATACAATATTTATTGGATTTGTCCTTTGTATTGGATAAGTTACGAATACAATAACGAAATTAAATCTCGTAAAATGTTTCATTTTAAACGGTTCTCAAAATTTCAAAAGCACTTCCTTTATGTTCCTTGTGTACACGCAATTGTGTACTATTCAGGGAACAAAAGGGAAGTGCTGCCGAAATTTTGTTGAATCGTTTAAATTGAAAAGATTTACGCGATTTAATTACATTATTGTATTTGTAATGGGAGGTAGGATAACCCACCAGTAAATGATCAATTAACATAACATGCATCAATCACTAAAATTGTTTTAACACATTGTTAATGCAAATTTTATCATCATAATTAATATGTAAAAGAAATGTTGTCATTAAAATACAATCTTAGCGTTTGAGCGATCGAACACAAAAATTATGAATCTAATTTTATATAATTCTTTCTAATTTTATATGTACTTAGAAAAAATGGACGATTATTTTTATGATCGAAGTTGGATGTGCAAATGAAGAGAAAATGATGGCACCATAAGCAAACAATTTATTAATGGCGTCAGCGTGTTTATTGATTTCGCTTTAAGTAACAATGGAAACGACGTCGAAATCCGTTGTCCATGTAGTAGATGCAAGTTATTGAAGCATTTGATACCGCAAATGGTCAGAGTTCATTTGCGTCAGTATGGTTTTGTGCCGAACTATTTAGTTTGGGATCGTCATGGAGAACCGTTAGCATCTACTTCTATACAAGTTGAGGAGGTAGCGAATAATGAAATTGCCACGACGAATCTCGTAGAACAAATGGTTGAAGATGCTGCACGTTCTATGTTCCCGGTTCAACAATTTAATGAAAACGTTGGTAATGATGACAATGGTAATGATGAAGAAGAACCAAATATTGAAGCCAAAAAATTATGACTTATTAGATGCCGCAAAAAAACACCTTTGGGAAGGCTGTGAAAGCGGAACTCAATTATCAGTAACTGCTGAATACATTGCGATGAAATCTAAATACAACCTCACAGAAGCTGGATTTACAGCTGTTGTACAAGCTGCGAAGCGGCATATGCCTCCCAATAATTTAGTGTGCGAAAACCATTATGAAGTAAAAAAAATGATGTCGGCCTTTGGTTTGCCGTATCAAAAAATAGATACATGTCTAAAGGGTTGCATGCTATTTTGGAAGGAAGATATCAAGCTTAAGAATTGTAGAATATGTAATCAAGAAAGATACAAACCAAGAAAGAAAAAGGGAAAAGAAGTCCCGTGTAAACGTATGCATTATTTACCGATTATTCCTAGACTTCAAAAGTTATATGCATCTTCTGTAACCGCGCAACATATGAGATGACACAAGGTGAGAGCACAGGAAGAAGGTACGTTAACACACCCATCTGATGGAGAAGCATGGAAGCATTTTGATCAAAAGTATCCCAATTTTGCATCTGAGAGTCGCAATGTTAGACTAGGTTTATGTACGGATGGGTTTTCACCATTTTCTCAATTTGGTTCTAAATATTCATCCTGGCCTGTAATTGTAACACCTTATAATTTACCTCCGTGGATGTGCATGAAAACACCTTATATGTTTCTTACAATTGTCGTACCGGGTCCTGATGATCCGACACAAGGAATCGATGTTTATTTACAACCGTTGATTGAAGAATTAAAAAAATTGTGGTATGAAGGGGTAGAAACATATGATATTTCCCAAAAGAAAAACTTTCGTATGCATGCTTCTCTATTGTGGACAATTAGCGATTTTCCTGCTTATGCGATGCTTTCAGTTGGAGTACGGCTGGTCGTCCAGCTTATCCGTACTGTATGGAAGAAACAAAAGCATTTTCTTTACCTATTGGAAAGAAAATTTCATGGTTTGACTGTCATAGATGTTTTCTTCATATTAATCATCCTTTTAGAAGGGATAAGAAAATTTTTACAGCTAATAGACTTGAAACTTTACGACCACCTAAAGTATGGACAAGTGAGGAAATTTACGAACTTGTACAAGATTTTCCCAAGATTCATGAAATCGGAGTACAGACAGAAATTCAAGGTAAATCATCAATTCATAATTGGTGGAAACAAAGCATATTTTGGGAGTTGCCTTATTGGAAAGATCTTCTGATTCGTCATAATATCGACGTGATGCATAATGAGAAAAACGTGTTTGATAATGTAATCAACACAATTTTGAATTTCAAAGGGAAGACGAAAGATGATTTGAAATCCAGACGTGATATTGAAGTAATATGTAATCGTCCGGAGCTTCATTTAAAGCCAAATGACACTAGAAAACCAAATGCGTGCTATGAACTGGATACTAATCAAATAAAAATATTTTTAAAATGGATGGAAGAGTTAAGATTCCTGGATGGTATATCTTCCAATCTTCGTAGATGTGTTGACTATAAAAATAGTAAACTTAGCGGGATGAAAAACCACGACTATCATGTTATGATGGAAAATTTATTGCCCGTCGCTTTCAAAGAACTATTGCCCGTGAAAGTTTGGACTGTTGTAACAGAGCTTAGTTTGTTCTATAAAGAGCTTTGTTCATCTACATTAAAACTTGACCATCTACGTAAACTAGAGGAAGAAATCCCCATATTACTCTGCAAATTGGAAAAAATATTTCCTCCAGGGTTTTTCAATGTTATGGAGCATTTACCTATTCATCTTCCATCAGAAGCACGTCTTCGAGGGCCTGTGCAATACGGATGGATGTATCCATTTGAAAGGTATATTAATATTCAGTTAATTAAATTTTGGTTAAGTGTATGAAAAAATAATTTACAATAATTCTAAACAGGTATTTAAATCATCTAAAGAAAAAAGTGAGGCAGAAAGCTAGAGTTGAAGGTTCTATTTGCAAGTCATACATTGAAGAAGAAGCTTCATTTTTTTTTTCTCATTATTTTAGTGATCATGTGAACATCTCATTTGCAAGTACTGCACGTAATGATGAAGGCATTGATCAAGATGACTGCCAAGCGACTTTATCTATTTTTTAAAAACATGGTCGGCCTTCTGGTAGATGTGTGGAGGAATGGCTGAATGATAAAGATTACAATGCAGCACACACATATATTCTTCTCAATTGCACCGAAGTTGCACCGTACGTTAGGTACTCTACTTATGCATCTATGTATACATGTATTGTATCTTTAATCATATATGTAACGTATGTCCTATGATTGCAGCATTTATGAATCACAGTATCCAAACGGCGATATCAGCAAAGAATTCGCTAGTTGATTTACTAATTATGTTTTTGATCCAACAAATTGTATTGTGGATGAAGGATTGAAACATTTGGCATTGGGACCTAAAAGAAATGTGAAGACATATCCAATATTCTTTGTCAATGAATATAAATTTAACACTAAAGAATATGGTGCTGAAAAATTAACTGACAATAGCGGTGTATTTGTTAAAGGTAGTGATGATCCAAATGACCATGTACACGATTTTTATGGCGTGATAAACCAGATTCTGCAATTGACATATTTCACAAGACCCGCGGAAGAAGTATTTTTGTTTAAATGCAAGTGGTTCAGCAATGTTCCGGGTTCTGGAATCAACGTGCACCAAAAATATAATCTTATAGAAGTAAGACATACGTCCCATTACTATAAGTACGACCCTTTCGTACTTGCCAAACAGGCTCTTCAAGTATATTATGCTCCTTATCCTTCTATGAGAAGAGACAAAATAGATTGGTGGGCTGTTTTCAAAACAAAAGCAAGGTTTACATTTGACGGACGTAATATTCCCGATGACCAAGCTTATCAAGCAGACGTCGAGGAAAATGCAGAAATAGTAATAACCGACGATCAAACAGATTTTGGACCTCTAAACGATGAATCGAATGCATTAATTGATGTATTTGAGACTACAGATGAACCATATATGGAGGAGGAAATAGAGTCGGAATCTGAAAGTGATGAGGACGACTAACTAATACTCCTCATTTTCAAAAGGTAATTTTATGTTATGACATTTCTATTATCAAGTAACCATATATTTATTTTCATGACATTTCTATGAATCAAACTCATATATTAACTAGACATATCTATGAATCAAACTTATATTTAACACTTCTATGAATCAAACTCGATCATATGTTAACTAGACAAATCTATGAATCAAACTTATATTTAACACTTTTATGAAACAAACTTGTACCCGTGTTATGACATTTCTATTATCAAGTACTCATGTTATCTAATACCATGTTTTTACATATAGTTATGTTATGTTATGTTTTTGTTTGTAACAGGTATGGCGTCAGGTGGCAAGGAGGGTGGTCCATCGTCGGAGTTATCTCGTCCTGTGGTCTGGCTTAAGCCAAAAGCATCAAAAGGGTAAAAACTAAGTTTTTAGTATAAATTTAATTTAAGTACAATAAATTATTTAAATTGTTGTTCTAGCAACCATGTATTTTTTTCCCGTTTAACACAGGGGGTTTGAGTTGGAGCCGTCCAATACCGTTTTGAGGATATCAAAACGTGCTTATCAGGCCCGCATGACTGCATGTTGGCCCACTTGGAGCTCGATACCCGACTTAGTTAAGGAGACCATATGGCAGGATTTTTTGGTACGTATGTATGATATAACATTTCTTATATTAAGTACATGCTCCTATTTGATAACTTTATATGTATGCTATTTATAAAAAAAACGCAGGGTGCGGTGGATCTCCAGGAGACGGATTTGGATCTCGTTAAGCGCCACTGGAACAGTTAAGTGGCAGCAAATTACAGACAAACAATGAACACTTTAAAATCAAGTGGGAAAAGGCAGTCTTGGGTGAGCGAGTCAGTGTGGAATGATCTACTTACTTATTAGAATAGTAATGAGGACTTTCTGGTAAATTTTACTGCATATTTTTAATTTCAATTATTCTATTCAACTAGTACATGATTTAGGCTAAGACGTTTTTTTTTAAATTTAAATGTATAGGCCTCGTCTGAGAGAAATGCAGCTAATAGGAGTAAGAATCCGGTTACGCATCGAGGTGGGTCCAAGTCATTTCAGCATCATCGTGAGGATCTGGTATATTTTGTAATTGCATAGTTTAAAATTTGAATTCATAACTAGTTAAAATTAATAGTTGATTTAAGTTTAAGTTTTAATTTACATGTGTGCATGCTTATTTCAGGAGAGAGCGCGTATGGCTCCTGTGTCGTACTGGGATGTTTTCGAGCATACACATGCATTGACTCAGACTGACGACACAGGCTCAGTTTCGTACACTTGGGACCATGATGATAAGGCGCGTGAGAGATATGTAAGTATAAAATAGTTAAGTAGACTTATAATTTAATTAAAATAGTGTTATCTAAATTTATTTTATTTTTGTTTAACAGGAGAAATTTCAGGAGCAAAGGGCGCAGGTACTGGAAGCTACAGGGAGGACTGAGCTGACCAAGGAAGATGAGGACAAGATATTTGATGCTGTCATGGATCCTGCTACCCGAAACAGAAGATATGGTTATGGAAATCTAGAGGTAATACTAAAATTTATAATAAAAACTCAAATGTATTCGAACTACTATTATGAAATACTGAAAATCTGAAATTATATATGTTGAATCACGCTATATAGCGTTTTGACTATGACAACTATACAAGTACATATATACATTCTCGACTCACTTTATGTTGCAGGAAGATACTTTTGACGAACAGATTCAAGAGCACAAAACAAAGATCACATATATGATTATAAGATTCTGTGAGTCCTAGATTTATATGTTAAAGCCTTCCTTGATGATAACACACACACACAGTTTTAAAATATACATTTCTTTGATTATAAAATATGCAAGATATAGGCTGACAACATAAAACAGACGTCTGGTCTGATAATTTCAGACGTCTGTTTACTGAAACAAATTGTTTTCGAAATATAATATTCAGACGTCTGTTTTATATATTTCAGACGTCTGATTCTGAAAAGATGCGACTTCTAAAAAAAGATACATCCATTTACTTTATAACTCTTGAGCAAAACTTTTCATGATTAGTTGCATCTTTCTACATACTATAAATAAAGGGAAGATTAACTATTCCAATCACCGAATTTTTATTCTAATTCTCTCTATCTTATTCAAAGCTCTCTAAGTTCTAAAAAGCTATCTACTTTTATACTTGAGACTTTTAAACTTCCATATTCCTTCACGCACTTCACGATTATCATCAAGGAAAGGTTATAGGAAGGGTGTACTTAATATTCGACAATCCGTGTTATCAAGAACACAAAAGAGTCAACAATTATTCTGTATTAGTGAAGACCTCTTCAGTGGTTGAGGCAAGGAATCCCGTTCAGTGGTTCGGGTAATTGTGAACCTATTCCTCCGGGTGAAGTGAGGGTTTTAGTGTTAGTAAAATTCCAGAAGTGAGTCTGGGATTGGACGTAGGACAGTGGTCCGAACCAGTATAAATCGATTGTGTGATTTACTGCTTACTACTCTACCATATACATTATATCCTATACTCCATTCTATACGATCCTACCGCTGCATAGCCTCTTTCAATTGGTATCAGAGCCAACTTACAGATGGACGAATTACCACACCGGATTCACTCCTGAGGCAAAGAAGACTAGAAGGTCATTATTTTCTTCACCGGAAACAAAGAAGAAAGTGGATGACATTCACCACTATAAATCATAACAAATAGCTCTCCAGAAGGAACTCTACTTTGAACAAAAAGTGACATCTACACGACTAAGTCTTCTCGAAAAGACGGTCTACAAATTTTGCGGTCCTAAACTAAAAGACGTTACTTCGCCCTTACCAATTCCTGCTGATCCGGTTGATCCTTCAGCATCGTATCATACAGAGAACGATCCTGTCAATCCAACTAAGAAATTCTATACCTATTCTCCAAGACGATCTTCCTACTTTCCCAACTCTTGGGATAGAAACTACAATGCTAATGAAGGAACTAGTTCGGCAACACCTACAAAGACTCCACCTTTAAAGAAATGAAGATTATATATATATATATATATTCATATATAAAATAAATTGTTTTTGACTCCAAAATATAAAAAACAGACGTCAGGTAATAAATAAACAGACGTCTGAATTTCTATATATAATAAATTTTTCCCGAAAAACGGACGTCTGATCCATTTATAACAGACGTCTGAAATAGGTCTAAAATGAACTACATTCTTGCGGGTTAATTTTTTCTTAAAAACAGACGTTTGTCTGTATATTTCAGACGTCTGAGTTTGAGTTAAATAACTCAACCACCTTTTCAATCAGACGTCTGATTCATATTAAACAGACGTTTGTTTTCATCCAAAAATGAACTAATTCCTTGCGGGTTATACTTTTCTTCATATCAGACGTCTGACCTATAAAAATCAGACGTCTGACTTCGCTGAAAAGAATTTTTTTTTTTAAAAAAAAAAGAGAGAGAGAGAGAGAGACGTCGGTTTCTTATTATATCTCTTCACCTTTTCACCTTTTTACTCATTCATCTCTTCAAACTTACTTTTACCCATTCACTCCTAATAAAAACCCTAGCCCCCAATTTCAAAAATTATCAACACACTTCATCAATTTACAATCAAATCATGGCAAATCGTGGAAAACGAACAAGAGAAGAAGAAGCAAAACGAACAAGAGAAGAAGAAGCACTCCCTCCATCCGAAGAATTGATTCAACGATGGCTTTGGGATGACACTGCAAAAGCTAGATACAAAGCTATGAAGGATTCAAAATTTTTTGAAGGTGCTTTTGTAAAATTCGATGCTTTTTCCAATTATCGTCTACTTCACTATGCTAGACATTTCAATTTTGAATCCCTTGTTGATTATGACAAAAACAATGTCAAAATCTATCCTCTTTTGGTCAAGTTATTTTTAGCAGATCTAAATCTTGATCATACCAAACCTCAAGTTAAGAAAGATACAATTTGGTCATGGGTATGTGGAAAGCGGATAATTATCTCAATGCAACGATTAGGGAAAATTTTACAATGTGCATGGCAGGGACTTGATATAGACACCATTGAAGTTGATATGCATACACGCGATGAAGTTTCCCATCAATTTTTATCCGATAATCTAATTAATATGAAAGACCTTACCGCTACTCATCTTCGACCACAAGCTCATCTACTTAATCGTATTCTTGTGCGTACAATTCAACCTCGGAAGGGTAGCTATGAAAAAGTCTATAAAAGGGATTTTCAAGCTCTTTATGCCTTATACTCCAACAAACAAATTAATTGGGCAAAAATTATCATGGACGAATAGACTGACATCACATACAAACGTAAGTACAAGACTCTTCACTATGGTGCTTTTATTACTCGCATTCTTACCTCCTGTAAAGTCAATATACCAATTAATATCCCTTCGTTAAGCATCAAAGAAATTGGTCCCAAAATTTTGAAGCTTATGGATATCCCCCAAAGGCCCGCTACCTTAGAAATTATGTCTCTTGAGACTTGGACTCAACACATTGCTAATCAACCAGAAACTCTAGTTACTGAGTCTTCTCATCGTCATGGTCTAAGGAAAGAAGAAGACGAGGACATACACATCATATCCACCGACATGTCCTCTAAACAAGCCTTGGTCACTCTTTCTCGTAATCAATCCAAAATTCACAAAGATCTAAAGCATTTTCAAAGGCAAAATAACAAAAAAATTGATTCACTCAAAAACATTTTAAACAAAATTTGGGATGTTGTTTCTTGCACCGGGACTTCTTCATCTCAAGCTCAAGCTTCGATACCAATTGAAAGAGGCTATGCAGCGGTAGGATCGTATAGAATGGAGTATAGGATATAATGTATATGGTAGAGTAGTAAGAAGTAAATCACACAATCGATTTATACTGGTTCGGACCACTGTCCTACGTCCAGTCCCAGACTCACTTCTGAAATTTTACTAACACTAAAACCCTCACTTCACCCAGAGGAATAGGTTCACAATTACCCGAACCACTGAACGGGATTTCTTGCCTCAACCACTGAAGAGGTCTTCACTAATACAGAATAATTGTTGACTCTTTTGTGTTCTTGATAACACGGATTGTCGAATATTAAGTACACCCTTCCTATAACCTTTCCTTGATGATAATCGTGAAGTGCATGAAGGAATATGGAAGTTTAAAAGTCTCAAGTATAAAAGTAGATAGCTTTTTAGAACTTAGAGAGCTTTGAATAAGATAGAGAGAATTAGAATAAAAATTGGTTAGGAACAACTTTGATCAAGCCTCTATTTATATTCTATAAAAAGTTACAGCTAATCGCGAAGAGATTTGATTAAGAGATATGAATTAGAAAGTTGTGACTTTTCATTTTAAATTGCATCTCTTCGTATTCAGATGTCTGAATAAAAATTTCAGATGTCTGTTTTGATTTAAAAATGAAACAGCAAGAAAATAGTGTATTTTGGTCCAGATTCAGATGTCTGAATTAAAAAATTCAGATGTCTGTTTTTGAACAAAACTCAAACAACAAAGAAATAGGCTATTTTAGCCAATATTCAGATGTCTGAATATTTCAATTCAGATGTCTGAATTAAAATATTCAGATGTCTGAATATTGTGGTAAGTTCATTTTTCTTTCAGCAGACAGACGTCTGATTTAAAAATTTTAGACGTCTGTTTTCTGCTTCATGCCTATGCCTTGTGTATGTCTTGTATAAAATCTTATAAATTTAAAACGTGCATGTGTGTGTATCACCAAGGAAGACTTTAACATATAAATCTAGGACTAACAGACTCTTACAACATATTTAATCTTCAATTATAGCTCTTGAATCTGTTGTTGAGTATCTTCCTACAAGACAAAGTTAGTCGATAATAATATATATGTACATGTATAGTTGTCATAATTAAAACGCCATATAGCGAGATCCAACATTCTCCCCCCTTTTGATAATGACAATTGTATATGTAACTCCCCCTGTCAAAATGTCAATATGCATATATTATCATGTATCTCTTTTTGATATCCATGTACCTGCAGGTTAGCTTAGAGGTTTTTTGGTATAATTGTATAGTTGTTGTCATCAAAATCCAACAATAGAGTTTCTAACATTTCTCCCCTTTTTTGTTGATGACAACTATACAATTTAAAAATATATTCTTTCTATAACATCTTCCTCTTATAATATCTCCCTCTACCAATATACACCTGAATTTCTCCCCCTTTGTCATTATAAAAAAGAATGAGGGAATGTAATAAATATCGTCGTCTTCTCTTTATTTTCTTCCCCTGAATGTGTGATATATGAAAATTTCTCCCCTTGAGTATGTGATTATTATATTTCCAGATTCCCTGATTTAACTTTAGGCTCAGTTTTTAAAGATATTAGAGATACTGAAATACCCTCCTTTTTTTGTTGTGGTGTACCTGCAACAAATATTATATATATACTTTGGTACCCACTTTCTCTGTTAGGGTCCAGGGGTTAGAGAGGAGGTAACCATATAGGGTTTAATGGTACCTTTGAAAATAAAGTTTTTATTTTTTACTACTGAATCAAAATAATCATCAATGTATTTTTCTCTATTTTTCCAATTTACAGGAACCCAAATACTTAGATAATTTCTATTAATATTTCTTTTTGTACTTCTATTATAAATGTTTCTAGTCATAGAAGCATTTGAATCTCTATAGAAATTTGATCTTCGAGTTACACGTGCTTTAGTACAAGCAGTTAAACTTTTGTTATACATGAAAGCATATCTAGTACTAGTTCTATGATTAGTTTTATTATACCCTAAGCCACTTTTATCGTGTAAAGGTCTAGAGCAAGATAAAATATCATTTAAATCACTTTGACCTTTATTAAATTTTGTGAACTTACTTGTACATTTTTCAAATTTGAATCCAAAGTCGTGATTGAAATTTTCAAAAGAAGTCTTGCAATCTTTTAAACCAATTTTCTTATTTAATTCAGAATTCTCCCTTTTTAAAGTACTATTCTCATTTTCGAGACGACAAATTTGAGATCCTGAATTAATTAAAGAAGAGTGTAATTTTTCAAAATTTTATTTCGAATCAGACGTTTCATTTTGCAAAGTTTTATTATTAACCTTTAAAAACTCATATTCTTTAGATAATTCTAAATTATTTTCAGTTAAAGCTCCATTCTCTATTTCAAGAGACGAAACTAAAGAATTAGAATTATTTAAAGATTCTTCTAATGATTCATTTCTATTTTTCAAGAGATCGATTTCCTTTAAAAGAACATTGTTTTTGTCTTCTAGTCGCTCATTTTCTTTTTGAAGGAAATCTTTTTGAAAAACAAGCTCTTCTAAGGTATTTTCAAAACATTTGGCTTGTTTGACTAAAAAAATTTCTTCTTCTTTTAATTTGGAATTTTCTTACTCACAATTTTTAGACTTGGCTAAAATAATTGCATTAAGTTTACCCAAACTTTTAAAATCTTTTAATAATTTTTCGTGGTCTAATAAAAGATCTTTATATAATGAATCCTCACATACCGATTGTGATCTTACTTTAGCCATTAAACATTTGCTCTCTTGCTCCGTCGCTTCTGCTTTGTTGTTCTTCCACTTTCTAATGCCTTTACTAGATTTCTTTATTGCCATTTATTCTAGGATGTTGTTACGATCTCTGACTTTGATCGATAAGATCACATTTGGATGTTGTTACTATACAATTTTAGATTTCTTTAATTTTGATGACAACAACTATACAATTTTAGACGTCTGTTTTCTGCTTCATGCCTATGCCTTGTGTATGTCTTGTATAAAATCTTATAAACTGAAAACGTGCATGTGTGTGTATCACCAAGGAAGACTTTAACATATAAATCTAGGACTAACAGACTCTTACAACATATTTATTCTTCAATTATAGCTCTTGAATCTGTTGTAGAGTATCTTCCTTAAAGACAAAGTTAGTCGATAATAATATATATGTACATGTATAGTTGTCATAATCAAAACGCCATATAGCGAGATCCAACATTCTCCCCCTTTTTGTTAATGACAACTGTATATGTAACTCCCCCTGTCAATATGTCAATATGCATATATTATCATATATTTCTCTTTTTGATATCCATGTACCTGCAGGTTAGCTTAGAGGTTTTTTGGTATAATTGTATAGTTGTTGTCATCAAAATCCAACAATAGAGTTTCTAACATTTCTCCCCTTTTTTGTTGATGACAACTATACAATTTAAAAATATATTCTTTCTATAACATCTTCCTCTTATAATATCTCCCTCTATCAATATACACCTGAATTTCTCCCCCTTTGTCATTATCAGAAAGAATGAGGGAATGTAATAAATATCGTCGTCTTCTCTTTATTTTCTTCCCCTGAATGTGTGATATATGAAAATTTCTCCCCTTGAGTATGTGATTATTATATTTCCAGATTCCCTGATTTAACTTTAGGCTCAGTTTTTAAAGATATAAGAGATACTGAAATACCCTCCTTTTTTTGTTGTGGTGTACATGCAACAAATATTATATATATACTTTGGTACCCACTTTCTCTGTTAGGGTCCAGGGGTTAGAGAGGAGGTGACCATACCCACAAGGGTTTAATGGTACCTTTGAAAATAAAGTTTTTATTTTTAAATACTGAATCAAAATAATCATCAATGTATTTTTCTCTATTTTTCCAATTTACAGGAACTCAAATACTTAGATAATTTCTATTAATATTTCTTTTTGTACTTCTATTATAAATGTTTCTAGTCATAGAAGCATTTGAATTTCTATAGAAATTTGATCTTCGAGTTACACGTGCTTTAGTACTAGCAGTTAAACTTTTGTTATACATGAAAGCATATCTAGTACTAGTTCTATGATTAGTTTTATTATACCCTAAGCCACTTTTATCGTGTAAAGGTCTAGAGCAAGATAAAATATCATTTAAATCATTTTGACCTTTATTAAATTTTGTGAACTTATTTGTACATTTTTCAAATTTGATTCCAAAGTCGTGATTGAAATTTTCAAAAGAAGTCTTGCAATATTTTAAACCAATTTTCTTATTTAATTCAGAATTCTCCCTTTTTAAAGTACTATTCTCATTTTCAAGACGACAAATTTGAGATCCTGAATTAATTAAAGAAGAGTGTAATTTTTCAAAATTTTCTTTCGAATCAGACATTTCATTTTGCAAAGTATTATTATTAACCTTTAAAAACTCATATTCTTTAGATAATTCTAAATTATTTTCAGTTAATGCTCCATTCTCTATTTCAACAGACGAAACTAAAGAATTAGAATTATTTAAAGATTCTTCTAATGATTCATTTCTATTTTTCAAGAGATCGATTTCATTTAAAAGAACATTGTTTTTATCTTCTAGTCGCTCATTTTCTTTTTGAAGGAAATCTTTTTGAAAAACAAGCTCTTCTAAGGTATTTTCAAAACATTTGGCTTGTTTGACTAAAAAATTGTTTTCTTCTTTTAATTTGAAATTTTCTTGCTCACAATTTTTAGACTTGGCTAAAATAATTGCATTAAGTTTACCCAAACTTTTAAAATCTTTTAATAATTTTTCGTGGTCTAATAAAAGATCTTTATATAATGAATCCTCACATACCGATTGTGATCTTACTTTAGCCATTAAACATTTGCTCTCTTGCTCCGTCGCTTCTGCTTTGTTGTTCTTCCACTTTCTAATGCCTTTACTAGATTTCTTTATTGCCATTTATTCTAGTATTTTGTTACGATCTCTAGAATACCAAGCTCTGATACCAATTGAAAGAGGCTATGCAGCGGTAGGATCGTATAGAATGGAGTATAGGATATAATGTATATGGTAGAGTAGTAAGCAGTAAATCAAACAATCGATTTATACTGGTTCGGACCACTGTCCTACGTCCAGTCCCAGACTCACTTCTGGAATTTTACTAACACTAAAACCCTCACTTCACCCGGAGGAATAGGTTCACAATTACCCGAACCACTGAACGGGATTTCTTGCCTCAACCACTAAAGAGGTCTTCACTAATACAGAATAATTGTTGACTCTTTTGTGTTCTTGATAACACGGATTGTCGAATATTAAGTACACCCTTCCTATAACCTTTCCTTGATGATAATCGTGAAGTGCGTGAAGGAATATGGAAGTTTAAAAGTCTCAAGTATAAAAGTAGATAGCTTTTTAGAACTTAGAGAGCTTTGAATAAGATAGAGAGAATTAGAATAAAAATTGGTTAGGAACAACTTTGATCAAGCCTCTATTTATAATCTATAAAAAGTTACAACTAATCACGAAGAGATTTGATTAAGAGATATGAATTAGAAAGTTGTGACTTTTCATTTTAAATTGCATCTCTTCGTATTCATATGTCTGAATAAAAATTTCAGATGTCTGTTTTGATTTAAAAATGAAACAGCAAGAAAATAGTGTATTTTGGTCCAGATTCAGATGTCTGAATTTTTTAATTCAGATGTCTGAACAAAAAAATTCAGATGTCTGAATATTTCAATTCAGATGTCTGAATTAAAATTCAGATGTCTGAATTAAAATATTCAGATGTTTGAATATTGTGGTAAGTTCAATTTTCTTTCAGCAGACAGACGTCTGATTTAAAAATTTTAGACGTCTGTTTTCTGCTTCATGCCTATGCCTTGTGTATGTCTTGTATAAAATCTTATAAATTGAAAACGTGCATGTGTGTGTATCACCAAGGAAGACTTTAACATATAAATCTAGGACTAACAGACTCTTACAACATATTTAATCTTCAATTATAGCTCTTGAATCTGTTGTTGAGTATCTTCCTGCAAGACAAAGTTAGTCGATAATAATATATATGTACATGTATAGTTGTCATAATCAAAACGCCATATAGCGAGATCCAACATTCTTCCCCTTTTTGATAATGACAACTGTATATGTAACTCCCCCTGTCAATATGTCAATATGCATATATTATCATATATTTCTCTTTTTGATATCCATGTACCTGCAGGTTAGCTTAGAGGTTTTTTGGTATAATTGTATAGTTGTTGTCATCAAAATTAAAGAAATCTAAAATTGTATAGTAACAACATCCAAATGTGATCTTATTGATCAAGGTCAGAGATCGTAACAACATCCTAGAATAAATGGCAATAAAGAAATCTAGTAAAGGCATTAGAAAGTGGAAGAACAACAAAGCAGAAGCGACGGAGCAAGAGAGCAAATGTTTAATGGCTAAAGTAAGATCACAATCGGTATGTGAGGATTCATTATATAAAGATCTTTTATTAGACCACGAAAAATTATTAAAAGATTTTAAAAGTTTGGGTAAACTTAATGCAATTATTTTAGCCAAGTCTAATAATTGCGAGCAAGAAAATTCCAAATTAAAAGAAGAAAACAATTTTTTAGTCATACAAGCCAAATGTTTTGAAAATACCTTAGAAGAGCTTGTTTTTCAAAAAGATTTCCTTCAAATAGAAAATGAGCGACTAGAATTAGAATTAGAATTAGAAAATGAGCAAGAGAGCTTGTATAAAATAGGCACGTTATATCGATCCGTCACATTTGGATTCTAACTTCAATAAAGGAAGAGAAAATTTGTCTAAAATTATAGAAAGTTCACAACTACCTTCAAATAAACATGGTTTAGGATTTAAAAAGGAATAAAAAATTCCTAAGAAAAGAAATAAAACTGATTCTAAATACAATACTAGAAGTATTAGAATATGGATTCCAAAAACAAATAATAGTTTGATTAGAAACAAACATATTACATCTTTTATGGAGTCTGTACATAATAATATAAATTATTTATACAAAAGGGACACTAAACCCACTTGGGTTTGGCTTCCTAAGACCTAACCTTAGGACCCTATCAAAAATTGGGTACCAATGTGCTTATTAATATTTTTTGCAGGTACCATTCAAAAAGAGAAAATGGATCTTAGACAGTGGTTGCTCAAAACACATGACTGGAGATAAAGATATGCTAACCAATATTTCATACTTTGATGGTGGCTCAGTTACCTTCAGAGATAATTCCAAAGGTTTTATCATTGGCAAAGGAGATGTGTGCAACTACGGTATCTCAAATTTACCTCTTATTACTAATGTTTCTTTAGTTAAAAATTTAAAACATAATTTACTAAGTATTAGTCAACTATGTGACAAAGGTTTTAAGATAAATTTTTCCGAAAATAAATGTAGTATTTTTGATAAAGAACAAAATCTTATTTTTGAAGGAAATCGAGATAGAAATATTTATGTCTTAAATATGAAAGTCAATAATAATAAAGAAATGTGCTTAATAGCGAATAACAATGATTGTTGGCTATGGCACAAAAGATTTTGTCATATAAATTTTAAAACTATCCAAAGATTATCAAAACATAATTTAGTAAAAGGCTTACCTAAAAGTAAATTTTAATGTAAAAAATCTATGCGAAGATTGTCAAATAGGTAAATTAACTAAATCATAGTTTAAATCTAAAAAGATTATTTCAACTTTACAACCTTTAAAATTATTACATATGGACTTGTTTGGTCCTACACAAGTTCAATCATTAAATCATAATCGATACGTATTTGTAATAATTGATGATTCTTCAAGATACGTATTTGTAATAAGTGATACTTTTGAACATTTTAAAAACTTTATAAAAAGAATTCAGAATTCTAAAGATTTAAAAGGTAAAAATATACGAAGCGATCACGGAGGAGAATTCGAAAATGAATTATTTGAACATTTTTGTAAAAAGAAAGGGATAAAACATAATTTCTCATTTCCTAGGACTCCACAACAGAATGGAGTTGTAGAAAGAAAGAATAGAACATTACAAGAATGTGCTAGAACATTACTCAATGGAAGTACCTTACCTAAACAGTTTTGGGCAGAAGCAGTAGCAATTGCTTGTTATGTTTTAAATAGAATATCTATTCGTCCTTTAACTAAAAATATTCTATATGAACTCTTTAATGGAAGAAAACCAAATATTTTATATTTTAGAATTTTTGGTTCTAAATGCTTTATTCTTAATACTAAAGATCATCTTGGAAAATTCGATGCCAAAGCCGATCATGGTATTTTTATCGGGTATTCGGAACGAAGTAATACATATCGTATATTTAACAAACGTACAAATATTATAGAAGAATCCTTACATGTGTCTTTTAATGAAATTTTTGATAAATATATAAAGAATAAAGATGATGATGAAATCATTGAAAATACTAGTCTTGAAGATACGGAAAATAATCCAATAGAAAACATTAGGTCACCTCCCAGAATACTAAGAGATCATCCAACTCAAAATATAATTGGTGAAATTGATTCGCATGTTCGAACAAGAGGACAATTAAATCAAATGGGTCATGTAGCATTTCTTTCGAATATTGAACCAAAGAATCCGAAATAAGCTGCTACAGATGACTACTGGATCATTTCTATGCAAGAAGAATTGAATCAATTTGAATGGAATAATGTCTGGGAACTTGTACCTAGACCAAACGACCAATCTGTTATTGGCACAAAATGGGTATATAAGAATAAGGCGGATGAACTCGGAAATATTACACGAAATAAAGCCAGATTAGTCGCTCAATGGTACAATCAAGAAGAAGGTATTGATTATGACGAAACTTTTGCACCCGTAGCAAGACTAGAAGCTATACGTACTTTATTAGCATATGCAAGTTTTAATAATTTTAAACTCTATCAAATGGATGTAAAAAGTGCCTTCTTAAATGGTTTTATTAAAGAAAATGTTTACGTAGAACAACCACCATTATTTGTACATGAAAGATATCCAGATCATGTCTATAAACTAAAAAAAGCTTTATATGGTCTAAAACAAGCACCATGTGCTTGGTATGAACGACTTAAAAGCTATTTAATAAATTCTGGTTTTCGAATAGGAAAAGCGGATCAAACGCTATTTATTAAAAGTACTAATAAGGATATATTAATTGTTCAAATTTATGTTGATGACATAATATTCGAGTCAACTAATGACAATTTATGTAAAGAATTTTCTATCATAATGACAAATGAATTCGAAATGTCACATATGGGTGAACTCTCATTTTTCTTAGGTTTACAAATTAAACAAATTTCAAATGGTATTTTTATTAATCAAGAAAAATATTGTAATAATTTAATTAAACGTTTCGGGCTAGGCAACACTTCCGGCAAACCAACTCCAATGAGCACTTCAGTTCATCTCGATAAGGACGAAAAAGGAAAAAGTGTTGATCAAAAATTATACAGAAGTATGATTGGATCACTACTCTACCTAACTGCTAGTCGACCGGACATAATGATGAGTGTATGTCTATGTGCACGATTTCAATCAAATCCAAAAGAATCTCATTTAAGAGCTGTAAAACGTATTTTAAGATATTTAAATTATACCAAGGACTTTGGTCTATTTTATCCTAAAGGGTGTCCATTTGAATTAGTTTCTTATAGTGATGCTGACTTTGGTGGATCCCGAACAGATAGAAAAAGTACAAGTGGTACGTGCCATTTCATTGGAAAATCACTTGTATCTTGGTTTAGTAAAAAACAAAATTGTGTATCACTCTCAACATGTGAACCAGAATACATATCTGCTGCTTTAGCATGTGCTCAAGTAATCTACATGCAACAAACAATTAAAGATTTCGGAATAAATTTATCAAAATCAATAATATATTGTGATAACACTAGTGCCATAAACTTATCTAAAAATCCAATAAATCACTCTAGAACAAAACATATAGATATCCGACATCATTTTTTACATGATAATATTGAAAAGGATATTATCAACTTAGATTATGTTCCAACTGAAAACCAAATCGCTGATATTTTTACTAAACCATTACCAGAAAACTCTTTTATCAAATTAAGAAGAGAGTTAGGTATTATTTCTGTAAAGGATATATAAATTTTTTATACTTGCATGCGTTCTAAATATACTTTCTACCTATTTTTAACTATTGCTCCTTAAAATCCTCACATACTCAAACTTTTCAATGGCTACCAGACTTTTGAACTTCCTTAACCACATATCCAATACTTATTCTTCTTATATAAACCATCACAATCAATCCTCACAAATAAATTCAAACACTAACACTATGTCTTCAAATAATTCAAATTCCTCAATCAATATTACGTTCACATCGGATAGTTCTTCCGACTCTCCTCAATTTCCTACTCCAACTCCCACAAATGAGCCAACTTACAGATGGTCGAATTACCACACCGGATTCACTCATGAGGCAAAGAAGACTAGAAGGTCATTATTTTCTTCACCAGAAACAAAGAAGAAAGTGGATGACATTCACCACTATCAATCAGAACAAATAGCTCTCCAGAAGGAACTCTACTTTGAACAAAAAGTGACATCTACACGACTAAGTCTTCTCGAAAAGACGGTCTACAAATTTTGCGGTCCTAAACTAAAAGACATTACTTCGCCCTTACCAATACACCGTGGTTGTGGAATATATGGGTGATCGATTTAGATTCTCCTTCATATATATGATTTTATTTAATTATTAAATAAGATTTAAAAATTTTGGTTTTGAATTTAATATCAACGTTTAAATATTGAATTAGGAGTTGGAAAATAATTTAAATTATGTATTGATTTTGTATAACGATCTTTATATCTATGCAAAACTGGTTTGGAAGAAAAAAAATATTTTCAATTTAAATTCGAAATGAGATTTTTAATTTGAATATGGTTTTTATATAATAATGATATAATATACACCAGAACGTTCTAGGATGACAGAGAGGATAGTGTCTAGGCTTGGGTTTGGAAAATCAGTTTCCTGCTCTCCTTGGCTATCCCTAACTGATCCGACGGATGGGATGGTTAAATAAAAATCTAAATTGAAATTATTTGAATGGTGATTTAATTAGAAGAAAAAAAAGTTGTGTTTTAAATCCAAATAATTTGAAAAGTCAATTTAAATGATTTATATAAGTTTATAATGACTTTTAAGGTAATTTGAAGTATTTAAGAATAATGATTATTTTGGTCAAAATTAGAGCTTGTCGCATTATGGCAATATGTAAATGCTTATAACTTTTCCAATTTAAATCGGATTTCCACGAAACGAAAAACGTTTGATTCCTATTTACGAGAGCTTTCAAATGAGTGAAAGCAGATTTTAATTTCGGGTTATAGTTTTCAAGTTATGTTTGAAACCGTTTTGGAAAAGATCGATGTAAGAACAATTGTTGCCCATAACTATAAACAGCTATTTTTAAATTATTTAAAAATATGGAAAAAAATTGTAAAATCATTACAAATTATGAAAAGGTGTTTTCAATTGTAAAGTTTAAGTTTTGGCTAAGATAAACGATATTTTGATCAAAATAGTTAAGATAACTGTTTTGTAACACTTTTGTAACACTTTTGGAACGCTATTGTGACGCTTTCTTCGAAAACAATATATTTTGAAGTTTTAACCCGTAAACGATGTTCCGAACTATAAGTAATGATTTGTGGAATGTTTTCAAAGGTTTAAGAGTATTAGAAATATTTATATGGAATTTAGATTTATACTAATACGGGTTTTTAATACTAAATAATTGGATATGGTTGGAGATAAATCTTCGGATGTTTGATATTAGTTCGGTAAATGAAAACTCTTATTATCTGAGGAATTTAAAGGGGTATTTCACCGTTATTCCGCTTATAATATGAGTTGGATACGAAAATTAATATTGAAGATAAGTTGATGGTATCTCTATCCAGATCTAATGTCAAAGAATTGAATAAACCTTTCAATTAAGATACGGGTTCTCACCTTGATTTAAATAAGCTAGATAGAAATAATCTTCGATATTTGGTATGAACCTCATGATGAAAATGTATACTATCTGGGGAATTTGAAAGATATTATTATATCGTTATTCTACTTATAGTATTCGTTGATTATGAGAATTTATATCGAATATAAGTGGATAAATTTCTGTGTAATTTATGATTCAAAAATCAATTTGACTTGGGTTTTGTCATGAATCGTATCTTCAATAATATCATTCTTGAAACCGATGAGATTGAATGGTGGAAATTCATGTCGTAATTGGGGATTTAACCAAATCTTTGATTCAAGGAAATTAAAGATAAGAAATTAAAGCGAAGGTATAATCTTTGATTTCAAAGAAGAATTTAAGATGATAACGAGATGTATGAAATTATAGAAATTCAAATCTTTAGTTGTAAATGAATTGATAACTATGTGGAAGGAGATTTGAATTGAAAAGCCTGTGTGAACCATAGCTACTGTTTAAAGTACGCTTATTACTTGGAAGGACCGGGATCGAGCATATGTTCGAAAACCATTCCAAGTAATAATACGACGTTATGAAGCAATTCAGGACTTGGTAAACGACGAATGAAGACCGGGAATATTTGAATTGTTTAGATTGATTGTTGATTAATGTCTCGGTTGGGTAGGCCACCCGATACGAGATGTGAGTTGCATGAGACCTGAACAAATTTAAGTATTTTCGGGTTGTTCCGTTCAGACCCAGAACGGTCTTGTATGGACGGTGTGTCTGACATTGAAATTGACTGCATAGCACTGATTTCCGTTAATGAATATCTGATTTGTGGTAATATATTATCCTCGCCTCTAAGTCATAGGAACTTAGAGGGTATGCATTGATTGAAATCAGTGATATGTCGTGAATTGCCAATGTGACATACCCAAGTTAGGTAACGAGCTAGTGATGATCAAAGAATGGCTTATCGAAGCATAGCTTTGAGTATGACGTGACATCGATAAACCTCACACCCGGATTGATGAGAAACTGGCGGTTAGGTTTTATACTTATATATGAATTGATGATGACCGCTGCAGCAGTGGGTAAAACCACTTATGAACTGGAATAGGGTATGTTCGGGGGGCCGCGTCTGGTCGAAAACCGTTGATCTGCCTCGCGACTTGTATTGGTGTCCGCGTCTGGATGAAAAACCCGTGATTACATTTCGCTTGAGTTCCGATTGACCTTTCATGCCAGGAATCATCAAGTTGGAAATCCAAATCCCCAATACAAGCCAGACGATTTTTATTGTATATATATATGGCGACATATATTATGGGGTATCATGCCGTCTAGGATTAATACTTTTAATTGCGAAATTGATTTCCACACTATATGATAATATTATAACAGGATTTTCCCGTATTAAAGCATGTTTGGTTATCATAACATAAAACTCGCCCATCTGGTGTGCGCTTGCATTGTGTGATGTGGGACGAGCTTATGATAGCTTCATTTTCCAAAAGTCATCGCGAATTTACATGCACGGGTGTTCACTTGGAGTAAACCCGTTCCGCGTTAGCGGCGTGGTCCGGTGAAATTCCCAACTTTAAAATGAACCTAATAATAACTGTTTTGAGTTCTCACACCAGTCCCACGACTGACCTAGAGTTTATTGTTCCCTCACCTAAACTCTGGGTGCCCATAATTTTTCACGGGCAGCTAGTAGTTTAGTTTGCAGTTATAGATCGTTGGAGCAGGATTCAGAGTGCTTTTAGAGTTGGAGTTCATGCAAGAGATGGGAGCTTCTGCTATATCATACGATTTTCTTCCGCTGAGAGTATATTTTCTTTTCTTCCGCTGTATGTGTTGTAACTCTGATATTTTATGTAACTCTGATGTAACATTGTATTTCGCAATGAAAAATTCTGTTATTTTGTTCAATATATGTATGCACCCATAACAATTCGTATTTTTGAACGATTTGAGTCGGTTTAATTACCGGCAAGAATTGGGCTAAAGGCGGGTCGTTACATATTCATATATAAAATAAATTGTTTTTGACTCCAAAATATAAAAAACAGACGTCTGTTAATAAATAAACAGACGTCTGAATTTCTATATATAATAAATTTTTCCCGACAAACAGATGTCTGATCCATTTATAACAGACGTCTGAAATAGGTCTAAAATGAACTACATTCTTGCGGGTTAATTTTTCTTTAAAAACAGACGTCTGTCTGTATATTTCAGACGTCCGAGTTTGAGTTAAATAACTCAACCACCTTTTCAATCAGACGTCTGATTCATATTAAACAGACGTCTATTTTCATCCAAAAATGAACTAATTCCTTGTGGGTTATACTTTTCTTCATATCAGACGTCTACCCTATAAAAATCAGACGTCTGACTTCGCTGAAAAGAAATTTTTTTTTTTTTAAAAAAAAGAGACACGTCGGTTTCTTATTATATCTCTTCACCTTTTTACTCATTCATCTCTTCAAACTTACTTTTACCCATTCACTCCTAATAAAAACCTAGCCCCCAATTTCAAAAATTATCAACACACTTCATCAATTTACAATCAAATCATGGCAAATCGTGGAAAACGAACAAGAGAAGAAGAAGCACTCCCTCCATCCAAAGAATTGATTCAACGATGGCTTTGGGATGACACTGCAAAAGCTAGATACAAAGCTATGAAGGATTCAAAAAAATTTGAAGGTGCTTTTGTAAAATTCGATGCTTTTTCTAATTATCGTCTACTTCACTATGCTAGACATTTCAATTTTGAATCCCTTGTTGATTATGACAAAAACAATGTCAAAATCTATCCTCTTTTGATCAAGTTATTTTTAGCAAATCTAAATCTTGATCATACCAAACCTCAAGTTAAGAAAGATACAATTTGGTCATGGGTATGTGGAAAGAGGATAATTATCTCAATGCAACGATTAGGGCAAATTTTACAATGTGCATGGCAGGGACTTGATATAGACACCATTGAAGTTGATATGCATACACGCGATGAAGTTTCCCATCAATTTTTATCCAATAATCTAATTAATATGAAAGACCTTACCGCTACTCATCTTCGACCAAAAGCTCGTCTACTTAATCGTATTCTTGTGCGTACAATTCAACCTCGGAAGGGTAGCTATGAAAAAGTCTATAAAAGGGATTTTCAAGATCTTTATGCCTTATACTCCAACAAACAAATTAATTGGACCAAAATTATCATGGACGAATGGACTGACATCACATACAAACGTAAGTACAAGACTCTTCACTATGGTGCTTTTATTACTCGCATTCTTACCTCCTGTGAAGTTAATATACCAAATAATATCCCTTCGTTAAGCATCAAAGAAATTGGTCCCAAAACTTTGAAGCTTATGGATATCCCCCAAAGACCCGCTACCTTAGAAATTATGTCTCTTGAGACTTGGACTCAACACGTTGCTAATCAAACAGAAACTCTAGTTATTGAGCCTTCTCATCGTCATGGTCTAAGGAAAGAAGAAGACGAGGACATACACATCATATCCCCCGACATGTCCTCTAAACAAGCCTTGGTCACTCTTTCTCGTAATCAATCCAAAATTCACAAAGATCTAAAGCATTTTCAAAGGAAAAATAACAAAAAATTTGATTTACTCAAAAACTTTTTAAACAAAATTTGGGATGTTGTTTCTTGCACCGGGACTTCTTCATCTCAAGCTCAAGCTCCGGCACCATTTCAATGGTCATCTAGTTCTCATGAAGAAGCTCCGGATTCGGAACAAAGCTCACCAAGGAATGAAGATAAATCTCCTATAGGTTCCACTTCGCACGATATATAAGTATTGATGGTGGTATGATTTACTAGTTTTCCTTAAGAATCGTTTATTTAGTTTATGGTTTGTAATATTTTGCTACTTATCTTCTTTCCGCACAAAACTCTCTTATGTGCGTCTCTGTGTTATGTTAGTATTGTTGGTACTTAATCTAAATGTGTGTTTTATCTATATATTGCATTTGTGCTTCAATTTTACATAAGTATTCCTTTTTGTCAAATGACAAAGGGGGAGAAAACTAGCAACATTATATGCATATTGACAGGGGGAGCTTATATAGTTGTCATTAGTCAGAAAGGGGGAGAATGTTGAATCACGCAATATAGCGTTTTGACTATGACAACTATACAAGTACATATATACATTCTCGACTAACTTTATGTTGAAGGAAGATACTTTTGACGAACAGATTCAAGAGCACAAAACAAAGATCACATATATGATTATAAGATTCTGTGAGTCCTAGATTTATATGTTAAAGTCTTCCTTGATGATAACAAACACACACAGTTTTAAAATATACATTTCTTTGATTGTAAAATACGCAAGATATAGGCTGACAACATAAAACAGACATCTGGTCTGATAATTTCAGACGTCTGTTTACTGAAACAAATTGTTTTCGAAATATAATATTCAGACGTTTGTTTTATATATTTCAGACGTCTGATTCTGAAAATATGCGACTTCTACAAAAAGATACATCCATTTACTTTATAACTCTTGAGCAAAACTTTTCATGATTAGTTGCATCTTTCTACATACTATAAATAGAGGGAAGATTAACTATTCCAATCACCGAATTTTTATTCTAATTCTCTCTATCTTATTCAAAGCTCTCTAAGTTCTAAAAAGCTATCTACTTTTATACTTGAGACTTTTAAACTTCCATATTCCTTCACGCACTTCACGATTATCATCAAGGAAAGGTTATAGGAAGGGTGTACTTAATATTCGACAATCCGTGTTATCAAGAACACAAAAGAGTCAGCAATTATTCTGTATTAGTGAAGACCTCTTCAGTGGTTGAGGCAAGAAATCCTGTTCAGTGGTTCGGGTAATTGTGAACCTATTCCTCCGGGTGAAGTGAGGGTTTTAGTGTTAGTAAAACTCCAGAAGTGAGTCTGGGACTGGACGTAGGACAGTGGTCCGAACCAGTATAAATCGATTGTGTGATTTACTGCTTACTACTCTACCATATACATTATATCCTATACTCCATTCTATACGATCCTACCGCTGCATAGCCTCTTTCAATATACAGATTACAGCATCTCAGCAGATGTATCAGAAGGCTCAGGAAAAGGAAGAAATCGCACAGTTGAAAGCACAGATTGCAGAGCTTCATGAACGTGATCGTCATCGTGAAGAGCAGATGGAGTTGCTTAACCAGCGATTGGCGGAGTACATTGCCCAACACGGTACGACACCTTCATCTTCAGGGGGAGAGAGTTGATCAGGTTAGCTTGTTTTAATGTGTTTTAAGAGTTGGTGAGGCTTTCTACATACATGGTAGTTGTATATATTTTGTTATGATGGTTTGGACATGATGTTATGATGGTTTGGTGATGGTACGGTTTGGACATGGTGTTGGTTATGTTGTTTGGAGATGGTTATGTTATTTTGGACATGGTGATGGTTTGGTGTTGTTTTGGCGAAATTTGGTGGTAATGTTATGTAAATATTGGTTAATTTATGTGTTTTGTATTTGTTTTTTATTTCGTATTGTGTTTGGGTGTATATATGGTTGAGATTGTGAGTTATATGCTCGAAATGGAGCAGCTCAAAATGTTTTATATTTGTTGTGTGGCTTGTAGTGGTAAATCTAAAATCTACCAAAAAAAAGCACCTAGATTTCCAACGGCGACCAACGGCCAGCGACGGCTTACAGGTCATTCGATACAAACGGCTTCCAACGGCCTATTTGCTCAAAACATCATACACGTGTCCTTATTTATCAGTTGGAAGCCATTGGAAATCACGCGTCGTTTGCGTTGGAAGCCGTTGATCCGATCCGTATACCAACGGATTGACCAACGGCTTCCAACGGCGTTTCCAATGGCCGCCAACGGCCTGTAACGACCCAAATTTTTGACCGTTCAAATCGACAATAACCACACATGTCGACCTAAACAAATCTCAAATGCAGGTAGTTATTGGGAAAAAGAAGAAAAGAAGAAAGAAGGGAAAGACCAAATCACAGAATCTCACAGCGGAAGGACAACATATAATAAATAAATAGCAGTTAAAGCAGTTGAAATGTATACATTGGTTATAACATTCAAATGAATATCAGAGTTACACATATACAGATGTACATAATAATCAGCGGAAATAAATGCAGTGGTTAAACCATACTCATAATAGATAAGTACGCCAAACTTCGTCTTCGTCCTCCAAGGCAAGAAATCTTCGCTAACTGCAACATCTGCTGACCCGAGCGTATTGCATAAAAAGAAAACACAACAAACACTCGGATCAGCACTAAATCATCTCATATTAGTCAAATAAAAATACGAAATAACATCAGTGTCATGGGTGCAGTAACTCAAAAGATGTTACGGGATTTTTCCCATCTCTCGAGGATCCGTTAAACTAATATCTATATAATAATACGCTATTATTATAATGTCTATTTAGTAAAGTATAAATACTGAAATTAGCGTAAGCGGGATTACCATATTACCCTTACGCCGTTTACAGGCACCAACAGTCTATACAGTACCGTAAATTCACCGTACTGGTGTTATCAGAGGGCACTCCATAGAAGGCAATGCTAAATCAAAATCGTATGGGCTCGATACGGATATATATATGACAAGGCACTCGAGGCAATGCCCAGGGTAGGATTCTACCAATTGCACTCCCGGACCGGTGGTAACGCATAGCAGCCACTACCGCCCACCTCGGAACACACTCCCAAAGTCACAAATGGGCCCAAATCATCATAATCATCATTATAGTCATCGAGATAGTATCGAAGGAGTGAGTCCGATCAAAGGTGCTACCTCAATTAGTCACGGTATAGCTCCTGTTTTAGTCATTTTAATTCTGACCCGAAGGTCAGGGCTATTTCGTCATCGATCATGTTCTTCGATTCAATAATCGCCTCCAAGTCATCATACTCGTTCTGGATACGTCATAACGTTCACAGTTGTCAAAGTGGTATCGACACTGACAGAGAGTATGCCTTATGTCGACTCCGGTCTCTTTAACAACCAACGCTTACATCTTTCACATCGGTCGGTTCTTTTATATTTGAAAGGTTCGCTTTCATGTCAAAATATCATATTCTGTTTCGAACCCAATTTATATTCAACGAATAAAATTTTCATATCGACATATCATAATCATACCCAAACCGATTTTATTCTAAAACTAGAATATATTTCATATCATTATAATATAATCATATAATATTTCAAACGACTTATACTCAAATAGAATAAAATTTATATCAAAGATTTCAAATTATCACGGATTCTTATCTCAACTCCATTTGAACCAGCGGTTCAAACTCAAGCATTTCAATTCGGAAGAAATTTAAAATTCCAAAAATACTTGTAGACTAAATGTTTATATATAATAATAATAATAATAAAAATAATAAATAAATAAATTTTATATAAATAAATATATCGATATATATAAGATATAATAATTAAAATAAATCAGAAATTTAAATATTATATATATATACTTAAAATAAGGTTTACTAGAAACTTTTGAAAATGAATTATAAGGAAAATTATTTAAATACAATAGCATTAAGTAAAGGTAATTAATAGATTTAAGCAAGAATAATTATTTGGAAATCAAATGCATAAATATTTTTAAAATAAATTTCTCCAATCAAAATCTTTCTTCCTTCCAAATTTCAAATACTTGAATTTATCCTCCGATCTCAACGGAGTTCATTAAATTCCCTATCTCGTTTCAACCCCATTCAAAACAACTATTTGATTTTCAAGAGTTCAAATATATATTCAAACTGAGTTAAAACAACTCAGATACCCTTGATTTCCAAATTCCCCAAACTTTGATTCCATAAGAATTTATTTCCTTCTAATCCAAACTCTTATTTTGAAAAGATTTCAAATCGTATTCAAACCCCAATTTAAATATTTCTACTTTGTTTTGGAAATCTCCTTTAACCCTTTTTAATCAACATCCCAGTTCAGAATCTTTAAAGAATTGAAAAATCGAGTATCGACACATTCTTTTAAATGGAATTCTATCAAATAAAATTTCAAATATTAAATCATTTAACCAACCGATGTCTGTATATAATTATCTATTAAATGGCCAAGTGATTTTAAATTTAAATTTCTCGATACTTCAGGGATGGATCTATCATTTCAATCCAAATCAGGGTCACAGGTGTGTATCATTTCAACCTGTGTTCTAAAGTTATTTTATCGATCAATCCCTGGTTTATTAGATGCCCGTAACATCAAGGTGAGAAATTGGGACTGATCGTCAATGAACATACACCACTATGTACTGAATAAATGAACAGTTCAAATAATATTCTTCAACAGTCAAACCAACCAAGGCATCCATCACATCATTCCATTCAAACAGTAAACTGAGTCATATTACTGATTAACACTGGTGGAAATTTAAATTAGAAATTTAAAATAAAATTTTAAACAACTAATCATCGAATTTTATTTGCATGTTAACCCTTGCATGTCAAATTTAAAGCAATCATCCATCAAACAACAACACCATGCAACCAAATTCACATCGTAGTTTAATTCAACAAATATGGGATAAATTTAGTATTACGTGAGTGAAGAAACACTCACCTTCGGGTTTCAATTCGAATCGAACGTCCAGAAAAGGCCCAAAATTTGACCATCTCAGAACGCAGCCTGGTTAGTGCCAAAACGTCCGCAATTCCGCCACGATCCCAACGAAACAAACCGCGTCCAAATCCGAGTTTGCATGCAAAAGTTACGAGTGTTTTATCGTTTGAAATTTAAATATATATAAAATTAAATAAACACATCTTTCTCACCAATCAACGTTTGACACGTCAACACACAGGAGATTTCTCCTTTCTTCCCGCTCACCCTCACGCGTGAACAGTGACCACCGACGCAAGGACCCATTTGCTCCCGTACTTTGACTGCCTCCTGCGCCTAACTCCGGCCACCGGAGTGAGTGAGACCACCACCAATGGCAAGAGCAGCCCGTGTCGCACCCTCTGTCCCGCCGCCATCACCTCCGGTCAACGGTGGGCCCCCTGCGACGAGATGGACGGAAATCGCTTCCAGAGCTTAAACGACGAAATCCCAGCTATTTACAACATTATAAATCGAATCAACACCACCAAAACACTCGCATGAATCCCCTCTTCAATACCCAGATCCCCGAATCTTCAATTACATCCCGATTCAAAAAAACCCAATTCGAAATATAGGGTTTCAAATTCCAGAGGCTTTGACCGAGTTTTCTGACCAATCTAGTCGCTGCATGTCGAAACAAACTATAGATCTGCATTCTACAAGTCGAGGGCTTCGAATCGACATATAATACTATGGGTTTTGAAGAGATTTTATTTTGAAGTTAAAATTTTGTTTTCTAGGATTTTGAAATTTATTTTCAGCCATGAAAATAAAGTTTTGATGAGGAAAGGTATATGCAAATGAAAATGGCTGATGTGTGAAGGAAGGGGAATTTTATTTATAAGCAAAGGAGGCCCGAATCTGATAAACACCCGACTGTCAGCTTACAAGGGTCTCGCTCGCAATTTCTCTCATATGGTCAGCCGATAAGTCAGATTGTAACGCGAATTAAAACCCTATAATAATTCACCATTCCGGTTCTGATGACGTCAGTTTCGTCGAATTCTGAGACAGTCGCCAAACTGTTAAATTTCACAGTCAGTTGATTGTTAAATACTCGATTATTCAATTAACTGTTCTAATTCAAATTTAAATATTTATAAATTCAAATTTAAACTAAATTATAACTTAAATAGATTCTATAAATTTATTTCACAAATTTTAAGTTCTGGATTTGATAAATTTCAAATTTAAAAGTTGAATTTCAGATTAAATTTAAACAACTTAAATTCCATTGCTTAATAATTCAAATTTGAATTCCTTTTTAACTTAAATATTTCAAAATTCCACTTAACTCAAATTTCAACTTAAATAAGGTTTTATAAATTGATTTCACAAATTCTAAGTTCTCAAGTTTGGTTATTTAAATTTTTGATTTGAATTTCAATTATTATTCACAACTTTAGAATTTCACCATTTTTAATTTAAATTTGAATTCTACCTTTAAATTAACCACTCAGATTAAATTTAATTATTTAAATATTAAATTCAAATCATAGTCTTATTAAATAGAACTAAAATCTGAAACTCTATTTATACTAACTTCCCATGATTACCAACATTTAAATCCAACAAAATTTGATTTTTCTTAATATATTACAATTTATTTAATTTAAATTGGAATTTAAATATACTGAAATTTTTGGGATGTTACATTCTCCCCCACTTAAAATCTTTTCGTCCTCGAAAAGAGAACGAAACGATATTAAACACATATCCATTTTAAACCCATATCTAAAATAAACTTTATAAATAAGTTACATAGTTGTAAACCTATGAAATTTTCTAACTCCCGAAATCACGGAAAATTTCGGCAGCATCTCCCCTGTACGGAGGGCCCCGGGAAAAATCCCGATACATATATCAACCCAAAACATACATCTCATCATCGATGAGGCATCCCAAAATGGGGAAAATTCATATATAAAACCACCAAAACTTTGTAACACATTTACATACCTTTCTCTAGCGTTTATTTGCATTTTTATTTACCTTAGCGTTTAGCGTTTAGCGCAAGCGAGCTTCGAAGCGTAGCACGACTTCCTTACACCTGCTACATACTCACATATACATCAGAATCAAACATATATCAATACATAGCAATTGTATACAACTTAGACAACATATATTGAATATTTCAACTACCAAACCACGATATTCATAACAGGCCAGCGAACAAATTTGAGTCTAACAACCCTTAGACGATGGAATTTGACTAAGACAAGGAAAAGTTGTAGCATTTCTTTCAGGCTTTTTGAATTGTCCGGATTCGTCGGATTCGGATAAATCGTTCAAAAGTTATGACCATTTTGGCGAGGGCGACCGCCTCAGCCCCTATACTGAAAAATGCAGATCTGAGTTGTTCAACCCAGTTTTTAACCTTTTAAACAGCAAATTTCCAACAAGCATATCAAAGAAAAGTTTTAGTTCAGATCCTGGCCTTCCCGAATTGTACTCACACATTAAATTCCGACGCTCCGATAGGAAGTTATGGTCAAAACAAGGTTGGTATACGCTTCAGATTTTTATTTTCTGCGCGCTGAACTACAACTAATACTTAGATTTCAACCTAATAAACCTGAAAATTAGACAGGGCTCCATTAACAAAAGTTTTAGTTCAGTTTTCGGGGTTTCCAAAAAGTCCGGAATCATTAAATTCCGATCATCCATTCAAAAGTTATCGTCATTTTCGTTTCAGCTTATCGAATATTTCAGGTTCCCGCATAAACATTGATTTATTCCATTTCAAGTTCAAACTTTCCGGTTTCAAAGAT
Source organism: Allium sativum (assembly GCA_030737875.1). Classification (NCBI taxonomy): domain Eukaryota; kingdom Viridiplantae; phylum Streptophyta; class Magnoliopsida; order Asparagales; family Amaryllidaceae; genus Allium; species Allium sativum. The sequence goes on from CM060920.1 coordinate 314,331,183, forward strand.
TTAAGCCAAGTTTAACCATCTAATGAATTATCATTTCATTATGTTCGAGTATTGTTTACCCTTTATCGCTTAAGTATACCACGTTCATTTCACTTGTATTAAGCGAGTTTCATTTTATCTATTCATATTATGCCATCATCTATCTTACTCAAGTTCATTCCAACTTATTCATTTCAGTTGTTATTATTTCTTTACTCGGAAAAATGGATTCGAGTTGAATTTGTTTACCCAATTCCGTTTCCATTCCCAGCACCAAATTCCAAATAAACTTGAATTCATTTTTTTTTTTTTCAAACTAACTTAGTTGCATTAAACCCTTGATTCATTAATATGGGTCAACTTACCAATTTCATACCTTATTAGTTTCCTAAATACACACTTCTCCATCGACCTTTACACGGTTTATAAGTTAACTCTTGTCGATTCGATTTTATAGACCCGACTAAGTTTAACCTTATTTCCATTTCATTTGCAAATTCATTTACATTTCTTTCTTGCTTATTCCCACTCGAGTTACATCAAATATTATTCCATTAACCCGCTTATTTACTCGACTCATCCTCTCATGGATTTGAATTATGGAATGTTCATGACTAAGATTTATACCTAGGCCTCCAATCATCATGATTTGATTTCCTTGAGTTGCACTTTATTTGACTCGATTTCTCTACTTAAGTTAGGTTATACACCATTTGACAAGATGATTTACATTCCATTTCATTGTTCATACTTAGGTTCATATTCGATATATCGTCCAAATGAGTTTTAACCCATCTAGAGTTTTATACTTTCATCTCAATTCTTTCCAAATCACTTATTATGATTTTCCACAAATTATTAATAGTTTTAATAATTTAATTATCGATATTTCAATCGGGTTCCAACAACGGCCACCGAACTGCGGCCATAGCGACCTTTTTCAAATTTGATTTGGACATATTTTCAAATCTGACCGTTAGATTTCAAATTTCTCATATTCGTTGGAAAGCTCTTTTCGATACGAAACTAACGGTTCTGGTTTTAGGAGAATCCGACGGTCGGATCTCCCGCTACGTCCATTCAAAGTCAATGGTCGAAATTCGCGAACTGTCGCTACGCGACGCGTTCCATTTAAACCATTTATATAATTATATATTTATATATATATCCCGGCAAATTTCCGTTCCCTCTTATCGCCCTGCTTAAACATTTCAACGATCCCTGCTCTCCCTTAAGTACTTAAATCCATTTCATGACCACTCAAGATATATATACAAACGACTGAAATCACTTTAACATAGGACTTTACATTATTAGTTAAAATGAACCTAAATTCCTGATCCCGTGTTCATAAAATAAGATTTAAAATAATATATGCACTTATTCTATTTTTTAGAAAACCATACCATTTAATTTTTTTTTTCCAAATCTTTAATTACCAAAACATAGAAATTTTCTTTTCAAAAATATATTTAATTTATATTTCAACTTTAATTAACATATTTTAATATCTTTCTATAAAAATTTATATCGTATGGAATAAAATCCAAAATCCTTTGTCAAACTAATTATACAAAACAGAGTGGTCTCTCCCCCACTTAGACTCTTCAGAATAAACATCGATAATGCGTGCACTCATTACCGACATCGTTTCTAAGGTCCAAGGAGGGATTATACCACTTTGAATAATCATTAAAACCATTTCTTTCGATCATACCTAAAATATGGTATTATTTAAAACTTTGGCAAACTATTTTCAAAGATACCCCAGGATCAAGTTTCAAATTCATTTCCATTAAGTCACAGACATATTATATAACCAATTAGGCTTAAGATATATCATTCTCGAATATTTTTATAAAACCAGCTAATTTTCCAATTATATCTATTATTAAATTGACCATAATAGGTAACAACTTAATATTATTACCTACCAACGACCAGTGCTTATACCCTTATAAACCACTAATAGTATATATAATATATACAAAATATAATCGAAAACCATATTATGTCGATTCATTCTATTCGATTATTTAGGAATTCCTATCGATTCTATGGCGTCCCATATATCGACCAGAATCCATAAATATTCAACAGAATGAGCCAACACAATACAAAACCATTTTATATCGAAATACAAGTACGCTCTCTCATATCACTCAAACTCATTCTAGGGCGTTTCTAACCCTATCTCAAATGAGTTTATTCCCAAACAGAGCCAAGGCTATCGCTAACCATCGCTCTGATACCAACTGTAACGACCCAAATTTTTGACCGTTCAAATCGACAATAACCACACATGTCGACCTAAACAAATCTCAAATGCAGGTAGTTATTGGGAAAAAGAAGAAAAGAAGAAAGAAGGGAAAGACCAAATCACAGAATCTCACAGCGGAAGGACAACATATAATAAATAAATAGCAGTTAAAGCAGTTGAAATGTATACATTGGTTATAACATTCAAATGAATATCAGAGTTACACATATACAGATGTACATAATAATCAGCGGAAATAAATGCAGTGGTTAAACCATACTCATAATAGATAAGTACGCCAAACTTCGTCTTCGTCCTCCAAGGCAAGAAATCTTCGCTAACTGCAACATCTGCTGACCCGAGCGTATTGCATAAAAAGAAAACACAACAAACACTCGGATCAGCACTAAATCATCTCATATTAGTCAAATAAAAATACGAAATAACATCAGTGTCATGGGTGCAGTAACTCAAAAGATGTTACGGGATTTTTCCCATCTCTCGAGGATCCGTTAAACTAATATCTATATAATAATACGCTATTATTATAATGTCTATTTAGTAAAGTATAAATACTGAAATTAGCGTAAGCGGGATTACCATATTACCCTTACGCCGTTTACAGGCACCAACAGTCTATACAGTACCGTAAATTCACCGTACTGGTGTTATCAGAGGGCACTCCATAGAAGGCAATGCTAAATCAAAATCGTATGGGCTCGATACGGATATATATATGACAAGGCACTCGAGGCAATGCCCAGGGTAGGATTCTACCAATTGCACTCCCGGACCGGTGGTAACGCATAGCAGCCACTACCGCCCACCTCGGAACACACTCCCCAAGTCACAAATGGGCCCAAATCATCATAATCATCATTATAGTCATCGAGATAGTATCGAAGGAGTGAGTCCGATCAAAGGTGCTACCTCAATTAGTCACGGTATAGCTCCTGTTTTAGTCATTTTAATTCTGACCCGAAGGTCAGGGCTATTTCGTCATCGATCATGTTCTTCGATTCAATAATCGCCTCCAAGTCATCATACTCGTTCTGGATACGTCATAACGTTCACAGTTGTCAAAGTGGTATCGACACTGACAGAGAGTATGCCTTATGTCGACTCCGGTCTCTTTAACAACCAACGCTTACATCTTTCACATCGGTCGGTTCTTTTATATTTGAAAGGTTCGCTTTCATGTCAAAATATCATATTCTGTTTCGAACCCAATTTATATTCAACGAATAAAATTTTCATATCGACATATCATAATCATACCCAAACCGATTTTATTCTAAAACTAGAATATATTTCATATCATTATAATATAATCATATAATATTTCAAACGACTTATACTCAAATAGAATAAAATTTATATCAAAGATTTCAAATTATCACGGATTCTTATCTCAACTCCATTTGAACCAGCGGTTCAAACTCAAGCATTTCAATTCGGAAGAAATTTAAAATTCCAAAAATACTTGTAGACTAAATGTTTATATATAATAATAATAATAATAAAAATAATAAATAAATAAATTTTATATAAATAAATATATCGATATATATAAGATATAATAATTAAAATAAATCAGAAATTTAAATATTATATATATATATACTTAAAATAAGGTTTACTAGAAACTTTTGAAAATGAATTATAAGGAAAATTATTTAAATACAATAGCATTAAGTAAAGGTAATTAATAGATTTAAGCAAGAATAATTATTTGGAAATCAAATGCATAAATATTTTTAAAATAAATTTCTCCAATCAAAATCTTTCTTCCTTCCAAATTTCAAATACTTGAATTTATCCTCCGATCTCAACGGAGTTCATTAAATTCCCTATCTCGTTTCAACCCCATTCAAAACAACTATTTGATTTTCAAGAGTTCAAATATATATTCAAACTGAGTTAAAACAACTCAGATACCCTTGATTTCCAAATTCCCCAAACTTTGATTCCATAAGAATTTATTTCCTTCTAATCCAAACTCTTATTTTGAAAAGATTTCAAATCGTATTCAAACCCCAATTTAAATATTTCTACTTTGTTTTGGAAATCTCCTTTAACCCTTTTTAATCAACATCCCAGTTCAGAATCTTTAAAGAATTGAAAAATCGAGTATCGACACATTCTTTTAAATGGAATTCTATCAAATAAAATTTCAAATATTAAATCATTTAACCAACCGATGTCTGTATATAATTATCTATTAAATGGCCAAGTGATTTTAAATTTAAATTTCTCGATACTTCAGGGATGGATCTATCATTTCAATCCAAATCAGGGTCACAGGTGTGTATCATTTCAACCTGTGTTCTAAAGTTATTTTATCGATCAATCCCTGGTTTATTAGATGCCCGTAACATCAAGGTGAGAAATTGGGACTGATCGTCAATGAACATACACCACTATGTACTGAATAAATGAACAGTTCAAATAATATTCTTCAACAGTCAAACCAACCAAGGCATCCATCACATCATTCCATTCAAACAGTAAACTGAGTCATATTACTGATTAACACTGGTGGAAATTTAAATTAGAAATTTAAAATAAAATTTTAAACAACTAATCATCGAATTTTATTTGCATGTTAACCCTTGCATGTCAAATTTAAAGCAATCATCCATCAAACAACAACACCATGCAACCAAATTCACATCGTAGTTTAATTCAACAAATATGGGATAAATTTAGTATTACGTGAGTGAAGAAACACTCACCTTCGGGTTTCAATTCGAATCGAACGTCCAGAAAAGGCCCAAAATTTGACCATCTCAGAACGCAGCCTGGTTAGTGCCAAAACGTCCGCAATTCCGCCACGATCCCAACGAAACAAACCGCGTCCAAATCCGAGTTTGCATGCAAAAGTTACGAGTGTTTTATCGTTTGAAATTTAAATATATATAAAATTAAATAAACACATCTTTCTCACCAATCAACGTTTGACACGTCAACACACAGGAGATTTCTCCTTTCTTCCCGCTCACCCTCACGCGTGAACAGTGACCACCGACGCAAGGACCCATTTGCTCCCGTACTTTGACCGCCTCCTGCGCCTAACTCCGGCCACCGGAGTGAGTGAGACCACCACCAATGGCAAGAGCAGCCCGTGCCGCACCCTCTGTCCCGCCGCCATCACCTCCGGTCAACGGTGGGCCCCCTGCGACGAGATGGACGGAAATCGCTTCCAGAGCTTAAACGACGAAATCCCAGCTATTTACAACATTATAAATCGAATCAACACCACCAAAACACTCGCATGAATCCCCTCTTCAATACCCAGATCCCCGAATCTTCAATTACATCCCGATTCAAAAAAACCCAATTCGAAATATAGGGTTTCAAATTCCAGAGGCTTTGACCGAGTTTTCTGACCAACCTAGTCGCTGCATGTCGAAACAAACTATAGATCTGCATTCTACAAGTCGAGGGCTTCGAATCGACATATAATACTATGGGTTTTGAAGAGATTTTATTTTGAAGTTAAAATTTTGTTTTCTAGGATTTTGAAATTTATTTTCAGCCATGAAAATAAAGTTTTGATGAGGAAAGGTATATGCAAATGAAAATGGCTGATGTGTGAAGGAAGGGGAATTTTATTTATAAGCAAAGGAGGCCCGAATCTGATAAACACCCGACTGTCAACTTACAAGGGTCTCGCTCGCAATTTCTCTCATATGGTCAGCCGATAAGTCAGATTGTAACGCGAATTAAAACCCTATAATAATTCACCATTCCGGTTCTGATGACGTCAGTTTCGTCGAATTCTGAGACAGTCGCCAAACTGTTAAATTTCACAGTCAGTTGATTGTTAAATACTCGATTATTCAATTAACTGTTCTAATTCAAATTTAAATATTTATAAATTCAAATTTAAACTAACACTACACCAAATCAGGGGATTCCCAACAAGTATAGGTGTTACAGATAATTTCTGTAACACTTTTAAGTGTCACCAACGGCCTGTGAGGAATTTCCTGTAACACTTATAAGTGTTACAAACAGAGTAACTGCTAACACTTATAAGTGTTACAAACATATTCATTGCTAACACTTATAAGTGTTACGAGCATATTCATTGCTAACACTTATAAATGTTGGAACCATAAAATATGCTAACACTTATAAGAGATACAAACATATTCATTGCTAACACTTATAAATGTTGGAACCATAAGATATGACAACACTTATAAGAGTTACAAACGTATTCATTGCTAACACTTATAAATGTTGGAACTACAAGATATGGTAACACTTATAAATGTTAGTATCATAATCCTGCTAACACTTATATAACCTGTTTTTATGATTTTCAATTACATATATAATTCAACATATCAATTCAAATAAACGTATTTGGTACACTTCCCTATTTCAAGTTCAACTATGTCACTTTTTCATAATGCTTCCAATTTCAAAATACCGTAATAACAAGTTCAAATTACAAAAAACAATACAAAGTTTTACTAAAGATACATAAAAATTTAGATATTATGAAGGAAAAACATTGACTATATCACAAAGCCTCCATCTGAAAATGATTTAAGAGAGGATATCATAGTAAGAAAGGATGTAGCAATTGATTTAAGAGCATCGTTGATTTGGATTGACACTTGACTCGCCACTTGACTTGCAACTTGATTTTGTAATTCCATAGACCATTGACGAAAATCGTGCTTTTTATTCTTGTCGGCAATTGCTTTTGATGCTTGCATCATCTTTACGTGCTCTACGGAAGAAGAGGAGCTAATTGCACGACAATAATTTTTCCCTTTATCAGAACCAAAAACTTTGGAGATAGTATTATTGTCAAAATCAAACATATTTGATTTCCCGTTTCTATTACATTCCAAATTCTATTTGTTTTTCCTCCTCCTCCACAAGTGCCTACAAAATATAAACACACTCATTTTTACAGAAATAACAAACTGCAAAACTGATAAATAACATCTTGTTTTAACTAACTGAACATGGTTAATTAATGTTAATGAGAATAGATCACATCTTGTATGAAAATATCAGGCATATTAAAAAAATTAACAAATCTTTGTTCACAACATTGCTATGTTCAGTTTCAAGAAACCGAGTATTGCTCAGTTTCATCAAAACTGAGCATATGCTCAGTTTGAAACAGAACTAAGCATATGCTCAGTTTTGTTTGAAACTGAGCATTGCTCAGTTTCGAGAAACTGGGCATGTGCTTAGTTTGAAACAAAACTGAGCATTGCACTTAGAAATTATAACACTGCATGTCATTTACGCCGTAAGCGCCATTTGTATCATTCATTGCGCATTTCCATATTTGTCGCGCCATACAGCACAAAGGTGCAAATGTCACGCTATGCTGCTCTATAGCGCACCTTTCATACTATGACATGACCTTTTGTTAAGTGGATCAAGAGTCTGATCCGCCAATTATTCAATTTGAAAGGGAAGTTGAAATGTTCTGTTAGTTTGCGAGGCTAGAAAGCACCCCAAGGATGACAAGCACATACTTGGTCCTGTGGGTAACTAAGAAGCTTATGTTATTAGTTAAAGTTGGAAACTAGCAATACTTGAAGAACTAAAACATTTACTTCCAATTAGATATCCTTTCATAGAAAGATGAGAAAATAAACTTCATGATATTTCATCCATAAAACATATTTGAATCATAAAAATATCATCGGTACCAAGTTTGTGAACTGTTGCTTTCTAGTGTCTTTTGTCTACCAATTTGGATACCTCATTGGGTATTGGAGACCAACAACTTCATAGTCATAAATTTTCGAAGGACAATAAATAGATACAAATAGTTTTCTAGGAATCTACAGCAAGGAAACATGATGTGTTAAGTCCAAATATCAAGAATTCTTCAAGTACTGCTATTATGAAGTAAAATTGAAAATAATCGATACTTTATGACATACCAACTTGTGATTAGAATTTTAGTAACTTTTATATAAAAAAAAAAACCTACTGGTTTTCATGGTCAAAGGATATCAATTGCAATGCATCGTCAAAACCAATGCAATAGGCTCACTGAATGATCTTTGAGGATTTTGAATAGGTCAACAGATGGCCCTTTCAATAATTTTCATTTTTAGTAGTCTGTATTATACTAGATTGCTAATAATTATGAAAATAATGACAGTTTGAAGGCATACTAATCATGCTACTAAAAGGTTTACCTGATGACCGAAAACAACATATGCCAATGCGAAGAAAATTATTATGAATGGTAGCAAGAATGGAGTGACCACCGTATAGACAAGACCCAGTAAAAAATAGAGCTGTATTCGAGGTTCACCAGAGTCAAATCCTATACTTCCAGGATCCACTGCTGCTTCTCTATCCTTTTCATTCTTTGCTAAGAATGAATTTTTCAAATGATACATAATTAGAGGTTTTAATCGCAAAAGTTCCCCAGCAATTCCTTCCCAGCCATCAACCATGATAAATGATATAAAGAATGTTGCTTTCATAGGAATTGCAGAACCTATGGTTATTGGTATACTGCAGAAAGAATGAAAAATCATAACATAAGCACAATCAATTTGCCAAACTTGTTTATTATTATAACATAGAAAAACACAAACTAATTAGAAATTTTTAATTTAAAAAGTTTTTAGTGTTTTCTGTTTATGAAATCAAATTTATATGTTGGTTAATACACATCTCCTATAACTGTAATGTAGAAAATAAAAAAAATTGATGCAAGGTTATCAGCACGATAATCAACCATTAGAACTTTGAATTCCCATCCCATTTGACATTTAGCGATAAACATAACATATTGGTAGTTAAAAGGATAAGTCTAGAGTAGATAAATAAATAATTTGTAGAACTTCCTCCGGTTCATTACGCATGTTAAATATTGTTGCCATTGTGCATCAAATGAGTGATCAAAATTGGGTAAGCTACGAGTAAAATGAACACACACTGTTGCCATAGCACATGATCAGAATATATTTAACTTAGCTGATGTCTCAATCAAACATCATAATGAAGCACACTAGTACAAAGATCGGATTTTTGTAGTGGACCTTTAATAGTTAATGATGAATAAAGAAACTCCATGCATGGGATTTTTGTTATTATTTTTTAGACTTAGTTTCTACGCACCAAACCAAAATAGCTCAATCACAAAGAAACTAAATGCATGGCCTACTTATTGTTATTTTCAAAAATTGCTGTCTGGGCAAAAACCCAAGGCCTTCGGAGTTCAAAGACATACACACATCCATGCACGCTCGCACACACGATTTTATGTTAAAGTTGAAAATATTTATAAAATCATACCCTGAAGCTGACCGATGGAGGAAAGTCTTGAGTTGCTCAAATGCAGCTCCAGTTACAATGCTTTCAAGGAATACATTAACCAGTAGTTATGAAAAGTCGTGAAAATAACATCACATTTTTTCCTAGTTAGTTATTGAAATGTGAACATAACTGAAAGCACAAAAGAAATAAAATTTGTAAACATGTTTAACTAGCAGTATATTAACTTTCTAGAATTCGATTTGTTACATCTAAGCTTGTAGCCGGACCAATACTTATTCTTGAATTTTTGTTATGCTCAGTCTTCTATGACTTTTCAATCATCCTTTCTATAAGTTTTCAATCATTACCATTTATGTTTTTTTTTTTTTTCAATAGTTCTCATATTTATGTGTGCAACCTACAACTGAAAATGATACAAATTAAACCGTTTGCCACTAAAAACAGTTTAATAATAAAATAGGTAAGTATATTCAATTGTTGCATTTGTAATAAATTTTATGTAGCAATTGTTTTGGTGTCTGTAGTTTTGGCCCATGGATGCATATATTAAAAATTATATTAGTAAATAGGAACACCTCATAGTTTTAGGACTCGAATTTGCATGGGATGCTTGCCGTTTCCATCAGGGGCATTGAAGCAATCAGCAAATACAGTCAAAATACCATCTGGAACACTAAAAGTGCCATATGAAAACTATATGTTAAGTACAAGAATAGTCGCATATAGTTTAGCAATCATTGAAATAACTTATTATATTTAATTAAGACTATTTAAGATTGATTACCTACTCACTGCAGCATAAAATTGAAGAACCCTGATCATCATTGGTTTTCGATGTTTGTCGAGCGGCTCAGTTTAAACTGAGCCTGATGGCCCAAACTGTGCATCAAACTGTGTATAATTGCCATGGTAATTGAATATAAGAACATTTCTTCTTACTTAAATCTTGAAAATAAAAGTTGAATGGATGAAAATACTAAGAATCTTAGAATAATATTAAGTTCCTATAGGTTTACTTATTTTCAGCCATAACTGCAATTTTGCAAAATTTGGTAAAACTGCATCAATTTGAAATCCATAAGCACACACTATTTATGGATGTCTCATACATCTCATATTCATTATGAAGTTTATCTCAAATATTTCCCAGGCTTAATATTAATTTGGTTTTAATTGTGTACAACTACATGGTATTCTATAGAAAGTATTAAAAAATTCGAAAATATCATGCAAAATAATGTTAACCAACATATGTCAACTAGTTAGATTTTTTTTTTCTTATGGTTTGATCAACATTCTATTTTGATGTGCAGTGGCATATGAGACCAGAAGATGCTAGCTTATATAGTTTTAAATTTGGTAAGCTGCCGAAACATATCCCGCAAGTTGCCTTGAAGTTGATTGTAAGAAAGAATTCTAAATGAATAACTCACAATTACTAATCCATATAAAACTTAAAATAAAATGAGTTACAGATTTTTGCAAATGGCATACTGCAAATGATTATCTACAAGTGATTAATCAAAGACCAAACAATGAATATATATTTACTTACAGTTTTAAAGGTAGATTATACGTAACTCAACCACCATTTCCAAGGTTATTATTTTTCATGTCACAGCATCACAAGCATAAGATCATAGATTCATGACCTAAAAATAACAGTGAAAAATCTATGAAAACTGTTTTACATAGGAATTTGGAAAAACTCACAGCACAACCAATGATTTCAAAAGCATCATGTTGTAGTCCAACGCACCATTTAGTCCCAAACTGGACAATTTGCAATGGAAAAGAAGACATGAATAATGAATAAATTTAGTATAAATAGTCAGATATTGACATAGAAATTGAGGACATAGGATTTTCTTTCCAATATAACAATGATCGAACTTTAACATACTTAAAAAAAGTGTTGTCACGAAGTGTAGTAAAACATATATTTTCGCAATTGGTGATCCGGAACATGTAATGCCTCTCCAAGATGAGTGCACGGATCATCACCATTTGCAGCCCATCCAGTCAGTTGACTGAGTGAATTCAGAGCTAACGATGCAATACAGAGTGTTCAACTCATATATATAGATAAATCCAGAGTGTACCAAATTTTTGTTAAAGGGGTATCAATCAAATATGAAAAAGTTTCAAAGGAAACTAATGGATTTCTTGCTAATAAAGTTGATGGCAGGAAACAAGACATAACAACTATACAAATTAAATTCCTTCTAACATTACATAAGCATGAACTTATTGCATGTAACCATTCTAGAATAAATACGAAGGATCTTCTTCTTTCCTACATCATCCATCATTATGTGATTAGCTTCTTACAATTGTATTTCTACGAACTTTAACATATATCAGGAAAATAGAATCTATTTCTCTGAAACTACTAAAAAGAAGAAATAGAAGCTTTACTGTAGATTTAAGTTTCCGAATTGATCCCAGAATATTACATTAAATTTTACATTGAATTCTTCTAGTGGCTTATTTTTTTCTTCTTTTTAGCTGGATATGAAGCCTGATTATATGGTTGTTGGACATGTTATCGTCCGAGCTCAGTTTATCACTCTTCAAATTTAGTGTTCCTCTTAGTTTCTTTAATATCAATGTAACACCCAATAAACTGACAATTCATTACTTTCCTCTTTGTTATAAATTCTTGAGAATTAAAAGCTTACCATAACTCCATAAATAGAATTGCTGACAATCCATTTTCTCTTCAGAGAATTAAAAGCTTACAATAACTCCTCCATAAATAGACTTCTGTTAAACATGAAAATGCAATTGTGCATGCTAATAAGATTGATAAAAAATTAACCGATCTTTATGTTTGAATATCAAAACTCATCTAATTAACAAATTCAATCATATTATTACTATGTATTATACGTTCTCCGTAACCCTTCTAAATGACACTACGCAAAACATTGTATATGTTCTCAACACAGCTAAGAGGATGTGTTTACATCAGGAGAAAGTTTGGAGAAACCGTAAGGCATTGAAATATCATTATCAGGTTTCTTTGAAACTACTAAAAAGCATAAACAAAAGCACACAGATTTAAGACTCTGAATTGATTCCAAAGATTATGTTAATTTTTACATTGAATTCTCTTGGTGGCTTTTTTTTCTCCTTTCTTGCTGGATTTGAAACCTGATTACATGGCTGTTGGAGAAACTATCAGTCCTAGCTCAGTTTAGCAGTCTTCAAATTTACTGTTCCTCTTAACTTTTTTGATATCAATGTAACATAGAATAAACTGAAAATCCATTACTTTCCTCTTCGTTATAAATTCCTGAAAATTAAAAGCTTCCCATAACTCCATAAATAGAGTTGCAGATAATCCATTTCCTCTTCTGCAATAAATTCCAGAGAATTAAAAGCTTACAATAACTGCTCCATAAATAGAATTCGGTTACACAGGAAAGTGCATTTGGCATAGTAGCGAAATTGATCAAAAATTAACTAAGCTTTAAATTTGAATAGAAAAACTCATCTTATTAATAAAATTCAATCATACAGTTATTGTGTACGGTCCCACAAAAAATAGATTACAACAAATAAAAAAATAACTAGCAATTGAATAAATGCGCAAAAACAGACAATTTAAAATCGAAACAGCAGTGACATAGATGGAAAATAGAAAGGGTGCAAATTTATGATGCATCACATGCATGTATTAAATATCCTGCCAAGTTTAACCCCACACCTTTCTCTATATAGCATTGTATATCGTTTTAGTAATTTGTAGTAGACACAGACATATAATAGAATTCTCTGTTTAGAAAGAATGAGCATTGATCAAAAGACAAAAGAATGAAAAAATATGAATAAAAAATATATTTAATTTCTATAAGTTCTGCATTTATAACGATCTTGTAAGCTGGACTTGTAAAATGATGCATATGTTAAGTCATAATGGACATTTGCTGTGGAAAAAAAAAACTAACATCTAAAACCAAAAACACGTGTACAAACACCATGATGGATGCAAAAAGTCTGAAGAAAAACATACTACATCTGAAAGCTAAAAAATCTCCAAACAAAATTGCAAAATGCCTGGAACTAGACCACAACAAATTGCACATCCCATGCCACCAAAACAATCGAACACCATATAGTAAAAATATTTAAGCTTGTAATCAAGTTCTTAACCGATAGTAAAATTTGATCTTTATATGACGTTTAAAATTTTATAATAACAATTATTAAAAAAACTATAATTCAAGAATAAATAATACAAAAATAACTTTCTAATAAATAACTCAATCCAATTAAAGCACGCAGATTTGAATGAAGTATTAAAAAATATACATCACTTTTTTAATCTATCATTAAACTCATATTTTAAGTACTGTATTAACTATTGATTACTTTATACTTATATAGATTACATTATAATTATGAATAGCTGCTCATACAATACTACCAAAATGTTTTAATCCGAATTTTGTGATTGCTACATAACCTGATAAACAATTCATTTATTTACAACGTATTATTCAAGCAGTAATGTAAAAGTTTGCTAATTTAAACAACAATTGTTGAATTCGACATGCACCAACACAGTCAAAATCATTCACATGAAGCCAAAATGCAAAAATTTAAAGAATATGAATAATAACAACCAAAATGAATCAGTGAAGCCAATAGTAGAAATTAAAGTAGGTCAAACCTTGCAAATCGTTCGCTGAAGCAAAAATCCAAGGGCTGAAATCGTGACTCCTTGAACTCAACATCGATTATCTTGTTGCCAGTCCACACAAATCTGAAGTCAAAAGTTGAGGAGCCGGTTCTCTAAAGCAATAGTCAATTATTATTGCCCAGATTCGACGCCAAGGACACTGAAGCCGAAGTCCCCAAATCTGCGCTGCACAAGTATTGGAGTATGAAGCCGAGAAGTCGATTGGAACTAGACAAGAGAAGATTGAGAGAGGGATTGAGAGATAGGGTTAGAAATCGATCATCATTCACTTTTTTCTTTTCCCAAATGAGCGGCCAAGAAAGTAAAAAGCGTTTAGAAAGGAAACAAGAGAGGGACTAGGGTTGAGGGCTGAAAAGAATGGTTTGTTTACCTTTTTGCAGTTAGGCATCATCTTAATTTCAGTTTGACCAACACATATAAATGTTGGCAATAAAAAAACCTATAATTATGTATTTTTGGCGACACATATTTAATATAGCAACACATATTAATGTCACTAGTCTACAACACAAATAAGTGTTGGCAATTGAAAAAAATAAATGTTACTAAATGACCATTATGGTGTAGTGTAAATTATAACTTAAATAGATTCTATAAATTTATTTCACAAATTTTAAGTTCTGGATTTGATAAATTTCAAATTTAAAAGTTGAATTTCAGATTAAATTTAAACAACTTAAATTCCATTGCTTAATAATTCAAATTTGAATTCCTTTTTAACTTAAATATTTCAAAATTCCACTTAACTCAAATTTCAACTTAAATAAGGTTTTATAAATTGATTTCACAAATTCTAAGTTCTCAAGTTTGGTTATTTAAATTTTTGATTTGAATTTCAATTATTATTCACAACTTTAGAATTTCACCATTTTTAATTTAAATTTGAATTCTACCTTTAAATTAACCACTCAGATTAAATTTAATTATTTAAATATTAAATTCAAATCATAGTCTTATTAAATAGAACTAAAATCTGAAACTCTATTTATACTAACTTCCCATGATTACCAACATTTAAATCCAACAAAATTTGATTTTTCTTAATATATTACAATTTATTTAATTTAAATTGGAATTTAAATATACTGAAATTTTTGGGATGTTACATTCTCCCCCACTTAAAATCTTTTCGTCCTCGAAAAGAGAACGAAACGATATTAAACACATATCCATTTTAAACCCATATCTAAAATAAACATTATAAATAAGTTACATAGTTGTAAACCTATGAAATTTTCTAACTCCCGAAATCACGGAAAATTTCGGCAGCATCTCCCCTGTACGGAGGGCCCCGGGAAAAATCCCGATACATATATCAACCCAAAACATACATCTCATCATCGATGAGGCATCCCAAAATGGGGAAAATTCATATATAAAACCACCAAAACTTTGTAACACATTTACATACCTTTCTCTAGCGTTTATTTGCATTTTTATTTACCTTAGCGTTTAGCGTTTAGCGCAAGCGAGCTTCGAAGCGTAGCACGACTTCCTTACACCTGCTACATACTCACATATACATCAGAATCAAACATATATCAATACATAGCAATTGTATACAACTTAGACAACATATATTGAATATTTCAACTACCAAACCACGATATTCATAACAGGCCAGCGAACAAATTTGAGTCTAACAACCCTTAGACGATGGAATTTGACTAAGACACACTAGGAAAAGTTGTAGCATTTCTTTCAGGCTTTTCGAATTGTCCGGATTCGTCGGATTCGGATAAATCATTCAAAAGTTATGACCATTTTGGCGAGGGCGACCGCCTCAGCCCCTATACTGAAAAATGCAGATCTGAGTTGTTCAACCCAGTTTTTAACCTTTTAAACAGCAAATTTCCAACAAGCATATCAAAGAAAAGTTTTAGTTCAGATCCTGGCCTTCCCGAATTGTACTCACACATTAAATTCCGACGCTCCGATAGGAAGTTATGGTCAAAACAAGGTTGGTATACGCTTCAGATTTTTATTTTCTGCGCGCTGAACTACAACTAATACTTAGATTTCAACCTAATAAACCTGAAAATTAGACAGGGCTCCATTAACAAAAGTTTTAGTTCAGTTTTCGGGGTTTCCAAAAAGTCCGGAATCATTAAATTCCGATCATCCATTCAAAAGTTATCGTCATTTTCGTTTCAGCTTATCGAATATTTCAGGTTCCCGCATAAACATTGATTTATTCCATTTCAAGTTCAAACTTTCCGGTTTCAAAGATTTAAGCCAAGTTTAACCATCTAATGAATTATCATTTCATTATGTTCGAGTATTGTTTACCCTTTATCGCTTAAGTATACCACGTTCATTTCACTTGTATTAAGCGAGTTTCATTTTATCTATTCATATTATGCCATCATCTATCTTACTCAAGTTCATTCCAACTTATTCATTTCAGTTGTTATTATTTCTTTACTCGGAAAAATGGATTCGAGTTGAATTTGTTTACCCAATTCCGTTTCCATTCCCAGCACCAAATTCCAAATAAACTTGAATTCATTTTTTTTTTTTTTCAAACTAACTTAGTTGCATTAAACCCTTGATTCATTAATATGGGTCAACTTACCAATTTCATACCTTATTAGTTTCCTAAATACACACTTCTCCATCGACCTTTACACGGTTTATAAGTTAACTCTTGTCGATTCGATTTTATAGACCCGACTAAGTTTAACCTTATTTCCATTTCATTTGCAAATTCATTTACATTTCTTTCTTGCTTATTCCCACTCGAGTTACATCAAATATTATTCCATTAACCCGCTTATTTACTCGACTCATCCTCTCATGGATTTGAATTATGGAATGTTCATGACTAAGATTTATACCTAGGCCTCCAATCATCATGATTTGATTTCCTTGAGTTGCACTTTATTTGACTCGATTTCTCTACTTAAGTTAGGTTATACACCATTTGACAAGATGATTTACATTCCATTTCATTGTTCATACTTAGGTTCATATTCGATATATCGTCCAAATGAGTTTTAACCCATCTAGAGTTTTATACTTTCATCTCAATTCTTTCCAAATCACTTATTATGATTTTCCACAAATTATTAATAGTTTTAATAATTTAATTATCGATATTTCAATCGGGTTCCAACAACGGCCACCGAACTGCGGCCATAGCGACCTTTTTCAAATTTGATTTGGACATATTTTCAAATCTGACCGTTAGATTTCAAATTTCTCATATTCGTTGGAAAGCTCTTTTCGATACGAACCTAACGGTTCCGGTTTTAGGAGAATCCGACGGTCGGATCTCCCGCTACGTCCATTCAAAGTCAATGGTCGAAATTCGCGAACTGTCGCTGCGCGACGCGTTCCATTTAAACCATTTATATAATTATATATTTATATATATATCCCGGCAAATTTCCGTTCCCTCTTATCGCCCTGCTTAAACATTTCAACGATCCCTGCTCTCCCTTAAGTACTTAAATCCATTTCATGACCACTCAAGATATATATACAAACGACTGAAATCACTTTAACATAGGACTTTACATTATTAGTTAAAATGAACCTAAATTCCTGATCCCGTGTTCATAAAATAAGATTTAAAATAATATATGCACTTATTCTATTTTTTAGAAAACCATACCATTTAATTTTTTTTTTCCAAATCTTTAATTACCAAAACATAGAAATTTTCTTTTCAAAAATATATTTAATTTATATTTCAACTTTAATTAACATATTTTAATATCTTTCTATAAAAATTTATATCGTATGGAATAAAATCCAAAATCCTTTGTCAAACTAATTATACAAAACAGAGTGGTCTCTCCCCCACTTAGACTCTTCAGAATAAACATCGATAATGCGTGCACTCATTACCGACATCGTTTCTAAGGTCCAAGGAGGGATTATACCACTTTGAATAATCATTAAAACCATTTCTTTCGATCATACCTAAAATATGGTATTATTTAAAACTTTGGCAAACTATTTTCAAAGATACCCCAGGATCAAGTTTCAAATTCATTTCCATTAAGTCACAGACATATTATATAACCAATTAGGCTTAAGATATATCATTCTCGAATATTTTTATAAAACCAGCTAATTTTCCAATTATATCTATTATTAAATTGACCATAATAGGTAACAACTTAATATTATTACCTACCAACGACCAGTGCTTATACCCTTATAAACCACTAATAGTATATATAATATATACAAAATATAATCGAAAACCATATTATGTCGATTCATTCTATTCGATTATTTAGGAATTCCTATCGATTCTATGGCGTCCCATATATCGACCAGAATCCATAAATATTCAACAGAATGAGCCAACACAATACAAAACCATTTTATATCGAAATACAAGTACGCTCTCTCATATCACTCAAACTCATTCTAGGGCGTTTCTAACCCTATCTCTAATGAGTTTATTCCCAAACAGAGCCAAGGCTATCGCTAACCATCGCTCTGATACCAACTGTAACGACCCAAATTTTTGACCGTTCAAATCGACAATAACCACACATGTCGACCTAAACAAATCTCAAATGCAGGTAGTTATTGGGAAAAAGAAGAAAAGAAGAAAGAAGGGAAAGACCAAATCACAGAATCTCACAGCGGAAGGACAACATATAATAAATAAATAGCAGTTAAATCAGTTGAAATGTATACATTGGTTATAACATTCAAATGAATATCAGAGTTACACATATACAGATGTACATAATAATCAGCGGAAATAAATGCAGTGGTTAAACCATACTCATAATAGATAAGTACGCCAAACTTCGTCTTCGTCCTCCAAGGCAAGAAATCTTCGCTAACTGCAACATCTGCTGACCCGAGCGTATTGCATAAAAAGAAAACACAACAAACACTCGGATCAGCACTAAATCATCTCATATTAGTCAAATAAAAATACGAAATAACATCAGTGTCATGGGTGCAGTAACTCAAAAGATGTTACGGGATTTTTCCCATCTCTTGAGGATCCGTTAAACTAATATCTATATAATAATACGCTATTATTATAATGTCTATTTAGTAAAGTATAAATACTGAAATTAGCGTAAGCGGGATTACCATATTACCCTTACGCCGTTTACAGGCACCAACAGTCTATACAGTACCGTAAATTCACCGTACTGGTGTTATCAGAGGGCACTCCATAGAAGGCAATGCTAAATCAAAATCGTATGGGCTCGATACGGATATATATATGACAAGGCACTCGAGGCAATGCCCAGGGTAGGATTCTACCAATTGCACTCCCGGACCGGTGGTAACGCATAGCAGCCACTACCGCCCACCTCGGAACACACTCCCAAAGTCACAAATGGGCCCAAATCATCATAATCATCATTATAGTCATCGAGATAGTATCGAAGGAGTGAGTCCGATCAAAGGTGCTACCTCAATTAGTCACGGTATAGCTCCTGTTTTAGTCATTTTAATTCTGACCCGAAGGTTAGGGCTATTTCGTCATCGATCATGTTCTTCGATTCAATAATCGCCTCCAAGTCATCATACTCGTTCTGGATACGTCATAACGTTCACAGTTGTCAAAGTGGTATCGACACTGACAGAGAGTATGCCTTATGTCGACTCCGGTCTCTTTAACAACCAACGCTTACATCTTTCACATCGGTCGGTTCTTTTATATTTGAAAGGTTCGCTTTCATGTCAAAATATCATATTCTGTTTCGAACCCAATTTATATTCAACGAATAAAATTTTCATATCGACATATCATAATCATACCCAAACCGATTTTATTCTAAAACTAGAATATATTTCATATCATTATAATATAATCATATAATATTTCAAACGACTTATACTCAAATAGAATAAAATTTATATCAAAGATTTCAAATTATCACGGATTCTTATCTCAACTCCATTTGAACCAGCGGTTCAAACTCAAGCATTTCAATTCGGAAGAAATTTAAAATTCCAAAAATACTTGTAGACTAAATGTTTATATATAATAATAATAATAATAAAAATAATAAATAAATAAATTTTATATAAATAAATATATCGATATATATAAGATATAATAATTAAAATAAATCAGAAATTTAAATATTATATATATATATACTTAAAATAAGGTTTACTAGAAACTTTTGAAAATGAATTATAAGGAAAATTATTTAAATTTTCAAACGGTTTCCAACGGCGTATATTTTGTATACGTAAGAAAAATACGTATTTTGGCTTCCGTTGGAAGACGTTGGTCAACGGCCGTTGGAAGTGTGTGTTGCTATACTGTTCATTTCTAGTAGTGAAATTGGAAGAGGGAAAGAAGACTTAATCAGGAGATATGGAGAAGAACGTTGTCTTCATTGAATATGAGCAACTGCTTTGAAAATTGAAAATCAGATTTTGGAAGTTGCGTAGAATTATGCTTCGGCTTCTGTTCGTGATATAGAAAATTGCATTGAGTTCTTTTTTTCCTGTGGCTGAAAAATGAAAGTACCGTAATAGGTTTAGATAAATAACGTGCCCCCTTGGAAATTGGGCCCTGTTACCTAGGTTGCCCAGCCAAAGGGGCGACACTAGTTCCTCTGTCCCATTTCTCTAAATTTGGTTGTGTTCAAAACCTGGTTAAATATAGCTCATCAACATCTTATGACGATAATAATAATTTTTTTGTTTTTAAGACATTTAGTTAGCTAATAACTTGAAATTTCTTGCTCATTTGTTGATAAGTGCAGTGTGTGGAATACTAACTTTTATTTTTCTCTCTTCAAAGTAATGCACTAATTGTATTTATGGGTTAAACATATGTTGAAGTTTATGAAAAGTTATATGCACTTATGTGACATTTTCCAATATAAAAGGGTTTTCACCGTTTGTTATCTATAATATTAAACTGCTTCTACAGTGTTGATTGGTGTGGGCTCGTTCACATGTATAATTACGTGATAGTATATATAGGTTCATTTATCTAACAAACCGTAATTGGGAATAGATGGTCTAAATCCATTTACACTGTCACATTTAGTAAGTAGTACATCTATAATATGCATTATTCAGGTAAGGTTACAAAAAAAAAAAAAAAATTAATAATAATAATACTACTAAACAGCACAAGAAAATATGTGCATTCTAAATCTCTATTAAACAATAGGTAAAACCGTAAAATAGTAGTATCACTTAAATAAGTGCATAACTATTCTGGAGACAGTGGATAAGTCATGTTCTTGTTTTTTAAACTTAAGGACAAGAATTTGTTTCCATGCATCAATTTAGTGCATATAAAATGTAGTAAATAAAAACAGTAAAAAAAGGTCATGCATTTAGAAAAAGATTTTAAGAAAGCTGTAATATTTATGGAAAATAAACCACAGCTGTGCAAAAATTGAAGAAGAACATTTTAATTCCAGCCAATTACTTAATTCAGAGTCAATTCTCGTCAAATTTTTGTACAAAGATTGCAAGCCAAAATAAAAATATACCAAGCCATTATTAGAGAATGATTCAAAGTTTTATTTTAAATTAGATCTAGTCTTCCTTTTTTAGTGGATCAGTTTGAATTGTTTTAGCTGTATTATTGTTTGATATTTTAGTATTATGCAATTATAAGTAGATGTACTGTCTTTTGTATTGCTTTGAAATAATAGAAAGTTGTTTTGCATTGCTCCAATTTATTACTCCTTCTTCTATTTCCAACAAATTTGGTATCAGAGCCAGGTTATTCTTAGGGCTTGTGAGGTTAGCAATAAAATGGGAGTGTTTTCTAATGTCTACTGCAACAAATTATTCACTTTCCATTTCTCTATTCAAAGGAGAAAATTATCAATCATGGGCTATCAAAATGACGTCATATCTCAACGCTTTAAGTTTATGGGATGTCATTGAAAGTGGTATTGATCCCACTCGTCTTCCAAAAAATCCAGCAGTTACCCAAGTCAAAAAATACAACGAAGAAATGGTGAGAAAGCCAAGTGCACTTTCGTATCTGCACGGGGCCGTGTCGGAAAAAAATTTCACAATTATTATGGGTTGTGAATCTCCGAAAGAAGCATGGGAGAAAATTAAAGAGGAGTATGAAGGAAATCACCAAACGAAATTAATGCAAATTTTGAATCTCAAGAGGGAATTTGAAATAATGGGGATGAAAAGTAATGAAGGTGTTAAGGAGTATGAGAGTTGGCTGATGTCAGTTGCAAACCAAATCAAGCTACTTCGTGGAGAATTTACAAACCAAAGGGTGGTGGACAAACTTCTTGTCACTCTTCCAGAAAAGTACGAAAGTAAAATTTCTTCACTTGAAGATACTAAAGATTTTTTCAAGTTAACTTTTTCCGAATTGATCAATTCACTCCATGAGGTGGAATAAAGGAGGATCATAAGAAATGAAGATATTGAAAACAACAGTGAAAAAGCTTTCATAGCAAAGTATCAAACTCAAAAAAGGGAAAGACAAATTTCTCAAATGCAACAATTGTCACAAAACCGGTCATAAAGAAAATGATTGTTGGCATAAGGGAAAGCCTATGTGTTTCAAATACCAAAAATTTGGGCATATGGCAAGGAACTGCAGGCTCAAAGATGTAGAGCAAGAGAACATGGCACAAGTGGCTGTGGAAGAAAACTTATTTTAGAGTTGTGGGTGAGAACTGCACCATCGAAAGAAGTGCTCCAACATTCAAAGAGTAGAGTTGAAGAGACGTGCTTCAACAATTGAAGGTGATGAGAAGTGCATCACAAATCGAAAAGAAGTGTTTCGTTTATTATTTCAATAACTTTGAATTAAGGAGTTGTGTTAGAGAATGATTCAAAGTTTTATTTTAAATTAGATCTAGTCTTTCTTTTTTAGTGGACCCATCTGAATTTTTTTAGCTATATTATTGTTTGATATTTTAGTATTATGCAAGTATAAGTAGATGTACTGTCTTTTGTATTGCTTTGAAATAATAGAAAGTTGTTTTGCATTGCTCCAATTCATTACTCTTTCTTCTATTTCCAACAGCCACAAGTTACAAAAAAATTAATGGCTAAACAACACAAACAATATCGAAAATATGAACACACGATATTTTATCAACTACCCTCTTTATTGATTCACCAAAATATTGTTTACAACCGATCTCAACTATCGTTACAAAAAAACACAACTTGAACCAATAACGTTATTGAGAAATAGGTAGAGAGTACCTGATGACTAAACAATTTGAGAAGAAAGATAATGAAGAACAATGACAAATTTTCCACCACTAACGAAGAAGTCAATTAGGCCTTTTGTAGAGTGAATTGCTTCATACCCAAGTTTTCTTGACATCCAAGTAAACCCGTCATCCAAATTATCTTCATATATGTCGAAAATCTATTCGGTTAAACACCAAATAATCTTTGCCTTGACTTTAAAATATCTTACAGATATAACAACAAATCCCTCCACAAAAATGAATCTACATAGACAATTTGTTGTTCACGATTGTTATTTGCGTACAAATCTCAATAGAGGATAAACAAAATGTGGTGGATGAAATCATCAATTTCTGTGCATTTAAGAATTTGAGCATAACTATGAATCAGTATAATGGCACTGGATTGCTATATATCAGTTATATATGAACATAAGGTCCATTGATCTATCGTGGTTATTGCTTATTAGTGTTATGTTACCCTGCAAAAAATATTAAGAAGACAAGTACATCTTGTAATATATAAATGGTAAGGATCGTCCCTTCCCCACCATGTCTTTTTTTTAATGATAAATATGTCTGGTATTCAAATCACAAAACAAAATGCATAATAAGCATGTAACAAAGAATGAAATGCAATTGGAACGCAGCATTAAATAATAAACTGTTAAATTCAGTTTCCAAGTTCATAAAATCCTATCGGCATTATGTGAAAATCATCTTCTCCCTCAACTCGGAATCTACAGTTGGCTAATTTCAGTCTCAGCACAGCCAGCTACCTTTTCTGTTATCAACTACCCTTTAAATTAGTATTACTAGCAATGTCAATGAATATTTGTGCATATATATAACTATAAGACTTTTTACATTTCAATGAAAAACTGAAGGTAAAACCGTAAAAGAATCAAAAAATATATCAAAAGGTTACATTGCAGCTATACAACGGTAACTGGGGCTTTGTGAACATGGCTTCATTGCTCGTCTATATAATTAAATGCATAAAGAGATAATATGCATGACTGGTAGGATATATTGGGATTACGGTCAACTAGACATATATTGGGATTCTACAACTGTGTTAAGTTAGCTACTACAACTAGACATATATTGGGATTCCCGTCAAGCAATGAATCAACAAAGATCGATCATATCCTCCTTCAACTCCAAATCTACATTTGGCTAACTCCACTGTCAACACAGCCACGCTTTCCGTCAACAACTACCTACTCCACTGTCAGCATCGTGAGTCATAGTTACAACCACATGCACCAGATATTATTAATTAAAGGCCACGTACGTACGAGAGGTTCACCTACATTGCTATTACAATAATACTTAAATGTAAATGGTGCGCAAGTGATGAAGTAAATACATGTGAAGAATTTAACTATTACTCTTATCATCAGTACACAATATATCACTCTTATCATCCAAACAGGGAAGATGTACTTACCTATTACTATTAGACAGCAACAAGCAATGAATCCGCAAAGATGCCAATGCTAGCTATTATTACAATTACATCAACTGTTACACCAAACAAGTACTGTGACACCAGACTAATATTAACAGGGCTATTAAATTCACTACCAAAACAGAGGAACTGATCTTTTTGATTTAAAAAATATCACTTCACCTGTGCCCTTAGGACAGATGCAAAAATTAGAGCCTAAAGTATTTCCAGGTATATAAAATTTACTACCAGATCCTAACTAATGCTAAGGGAAATAAAATATATGTAACATATGTGTATCAATACATATCAACAAGAAATATTTTGATTCACGTTCTTAATTTTTGAATCTTATTTTTTTAATTCATTAATATTTATGTATACTTATGCCTTACTATTTTGGTAATATATTTGAAAAGAAAAATATTAGGAGTTGCTTGTGGTTGTGCTCAATACTGAGCGCAACAATTAAACTTTTATGCCTTAATGAGAACAAAGGTGTTAATTACAAAAAAAGCATAACGCAACCATATCATCTATATAATAGCTAGCAACCGGATACGTCATATCATCAACACAGACAAACATACCATAAAATACTTATGGCACAATCTCCACTTTCCAAGTGCCTAGCCCTTTCTCCTGAAACAGAAGAAGATAATAAGCAAAATCAAAAAATGTACAGGCGCTATGAAGATTATGTCTTAAGTTTACCGGTTAGGGAGGTGCAAGGAGGAAGAACCCTTTACCACTACAAAAACATGTATGCACCTTTTGAGGTGATTGTTGGTGTGATGGTTGTACAAAAACTCTTTCAAGCCAAGTCTTCGGATGTCATTCTTGCAACTTTTCCAAAATCTGGTGCAGTAGTGGTTCACATCCTTGAAACAAGATTGTATTTTTGCATCATTTAACCCAAAGCATATTTATAGGTACAACATGGCTAAAAGCACTAATCTTTGCAACCCAGAATCGCAACTCATCCTGCAGTCCTTCCAGTATTTTGGCAAGTCTCGGCCCTCACCATTGTGTGCCTTCGCTTGAACAGCAAGTCTACCGTGATAAAATTCCGAATTTGAACTTATTGCCTGATCCAAGACTATTTTCATCACATGCACCGTTTGAGATGCTTCCAGAATCCATTATTCAATCCCGGTGCAAAATTGTATACCTTTGTCGCGAAATGAAGGACACATTTATCTCTTGGTGGCATTTCATAAACAAAGTAAACAAAAGGATCGGTAAAGAAATTGTTCCACTTGAACAAGCATTAGACGAGTTCATTGATGGCATATGTTTTCCAGGATCTCTTTGGGATCATGTGCTTGGTTACTGGAAAGCAAGCCAGGAGCATCCAGATAAAGTGATGTTTATAACATATGAGGAGCTTAGGGGAGACACTGCAAGTGCTCTTAAAAAATTGGCAGAATTCATAGGCTGTCCCTTTACAATGAAAGAGGTTGAACAAAACTTGGTTGATCAAATCGTCAATTTTTGTGCATTTGAGAATTTCAGCAATCTAGAGGTGAACAAGACAGGATTATTAAATCCTGGTGTTGAAAATAGCATGCTTTTTAGGCGTGGAAAAGTTGGTGACTGGGCGAACCACCTCACACCTGAAATGGCAAAGAAATTAGACAATATGACTATGAATAAGTTTAATGGCAGTGGACTGCTAAACTAACTAGTGTTTGCCCCGTGCCTACATGCATGCTTGGTGCAATAGTAGGTTATTATAGGGCTGAGACTAGAGAGTTATAGACTTCAGTAAATCTCTGTTTTAATGTATTCCGTCTGTGCATCAAATTTTCATTTGTGTGTGTAATTAGTGATATTTCTTGACAGGATTGTGGAGTATGTTGCAGTGCACAAATGGGGTAGCAAGTCTTTTAGTATTATGTCCATTTTTTAAGGACAACCACGTGATCAAACTGTTTTTTAACGATGCAAAAGGGTATTTCTTTTACGACGCTTATGCGACGCTTATTTTAATAGTGTCGCATAAGCGTCGTAAAAGACACAACATTTTGCGTCGTTAAAAAACAGTTTTGTTGTAGTGTGACTATTGCAACCTAAGGGAAATGAGGTGACAAGCATATATATTTAAAAGCATTAAGAGATGTTATTAAAAGAAAGTACCTACTCCACTGTATGCATCCACCATGAGTCATAGTTCAAATATAATAAATTTAGTTCCAACATCTGCACCAGATATTATTAATTAAGGGCCACGAGAGGTTCACCACTTCACCTACATTGATTGCTATTATATTACAATAAAATTTAAATGTAATTGGTGCAACCACCACCAAATTCCAGCACTAGCAGTACGATCAGGACCCATCCTTTGATTTACTATTAGCACCAATACCAATGCAGTGTACAACAATAAAATTGCATTTTGATGCAGCACAGGACTAATAAGTATCGATAATCATTTTTTTCGGCATCAACATCAACAATAAGCTGTTTCGGTTTCGTTTCGGTTCATTAATATTGGAGTTTATATGTTGTTTGGATATCGATATTGGTGTAACTTGATTTGGTATCAGTATCGGTTTAATTTGTTTTTGTTAGCTTTTGTTTCAGCTCAAGTGATAGCGGCTTCGGTTATCTGGTTTCGTTGTATCGGCGTTGCTTCGTGGGTATTTTTTTGCATTTGTTTCGGCTCAAGTGGACTTCTTGGCATTTCTATTTCGGTTCCGGTCTTTTGTATTTTTGTTTCGGTATCAGTTTATTTTTGTACTTTTGTTTCTGTGTTGGTGTATCGGTATTGGTTTCGCCATTATTAGAGGAAACTCCAATTGCTTTACCTAAACTCGGTATTCGGTTGTGAATCAACAATTTGGAAGACCAAGTTTCCAGCATCGTTGAGATCAAGTGAAATTAGTGAGTTATCTCGATTTCATCATTAGTTTGTGTGTGTATTTGTTGCGTCACTGCTGCGTCAATTGGTATTAGAGCCAGCTCACTTCAACTCTCTTCATCGCTTCGAATCGAAATGCCGCCAAGACGAGCCCATCGAAATCAAAATATGGAGGAGGTGTATGAGCAAGAAGACACAACATAGTTAGAGCAGGAAGACACAACATAGTTGGAATTAATTTCGTCGAATTTGGAGATCGTTTGAAAAATGGCCTTTTTTTAGTCGATTAAATTTAAACTGAAATTGAAAACGCGTTTAAATTTAATGTGCTCACATATTAATTTCAAAAATTATGAAATTCTAAACCTGACTATAATTTGACGTTCCGAATCCAACAAAAGTAATTTCATCGAAAATTTCATAACGACTATTCTAAATTTTAATTTTGACATAACTTATAATTTATAAAGTGAAATCTCAATTTCTTACATTTGTTAGAAAATTACAGTTTAAAATATCACAATGTTTCTTGTTTTACTGAAATCCGATTTATATTGAATTCTGTATATTCAATTGAAGTTAAAAATCAAATTTTCAAACTACCGCGCCATTTCATGCTTGTTTTAATTAAATTCTAAATTTATACTGTTAGATCAAAATTTGGACCTAACACCCAAATCGTTCTAATTCTTAGAGAATTTTAATTGGAGAATAAGGAAAAAGTAGAAAACACACAGAATTTATAGTGGTCCGGCGTTAACAAGCCTACGTCCACTTTATATGTTGTCGATTATACTTTGAATGCTAGTACAATCAATTATCTCTCTCAAACTCACTCTTACAATTGTGATTTCTCTCAGTAATCTCGTAGTCAAACTGAGAAGAAATGGTGGTATGACAATAATGGCGGAATCAGTACTCAATATTGCCAAAAGATCCTGAAAAATGCCAAGCTCTGGGCTATTTATAGCTGATTTTGTCAGGCGGATCGCGGTCACACGTGGCACGAATCCCGAGAATATCGGATCGTATCGCAGCCGATGAAGAATTAGTCAAATTAGCCGTTGTGGACAGGTGTCGCGATCCCCTTGAATATCGGATCGAGCAAAGGGGGAGAATCAGTCAAAATGACAGTTGGGGACACGTGTCGCTGGATCCGTGCATCTCGGATCGCCGAAGACTAGCTTGTGCTTGAACGGGTCAGAGGCTTCGTCGTGCATTAGGGGATCGGATCGGTCTGTACTGGGAAGTAGTGTATGTATGGATCGAGTCACATAGAAGTGGTCGTATCGCTGATGTAATAGGGGCGATCAGATGAGGTGCGATCCAATGACGGGCGATCCGATGAGGGGCGATCCTCTGGTGCGATCCGTTCCTTCATGTACTTAGGGAACGTAGTTTCATACTTTCTTCTTGTGAGTGAACCTAGGTGGCTTGGTCAAAAAGCTAGCCAACATTTTGCCCCCTCGAAGTATATTTTATCGATGATGGAACATGCTTCGAAACTATAAAAATTTCTTTTCATAAAGAGATGCAAATCAGTGGACAATTCTATTTCTGGGATCTTTCAGAGTCTTCATCATCGAATCTGTCAGGTGCATCTTTGAATTTTCATTTCTATCGGTCATTTATCGATTCGGATCGCATGCGCGAGTCGCGGTCCGTTAGCGAGTCATTCGCCTCGTCCTTTGGTGAGCACTTGGGCCTCTTCACGGAACGGAACGAGGTGGGCTTCTCTTCGAGACGTGGTGGGCTTTTGGTTCGCGGCCTGTCTATTTTCACGGATCGAATAAGACAAAAAAGGGGAGACAAACGGTCGCCCTTTTGCCTATATAAATCGACCCTCACCTTCATTCTCCTCTTCTTCTTTCTTTGTTCACAGCCGCCGCCAATTTTTCTGAGAGAAAACCCTAACTTTGATTTTCGAATTCCCAACCAATCTCAAACTTTAAAAAGGTAATTAAACTGCTTTTCTTTAGTTTCTAGCTTGTTCGCACTGATTCAAAGAGGGGAGATAGCGGAAATTCGTAGGATTCGACGATAGTGAACGCGAGAGTGCCTGGTGCGAAGAGGAGAGTTGAGGATGAAGAAGGAAGGGATGACCAGGTCGGTTCGTGGAAAGTTGATTTGGCTAGTGGATCGGATCGCGGAAACGGCAAAGCTACGATTCGTGGGGAACTAGGCGTAAGTGTCGGATCGCGGAGATACCGGAGCTTCGGATCGTGGAGGATGGGGGGCGATGCGAATCGCCAAGATACCATCGCGATCCATTCAGGATGAATTGGTGCGCCTCACGGTTCGAAGCTTTTTCATGACCTAATACCCTTCCGCGTATCGAGTCCTTCACCATGATCCGTCCACATGTTGCGATCTGAACCTGTCCTGCGATCCGACTGACGAACGATCGGATGTACACGCTGACTAAATAATATGATGCAACTCTAACAAATCGATGAACAGTTAGGTTAGAGCCCTTGAGACGAACATTCCAGATCGAACGAATGCATAATCTATCAACCGAACGATGACCAACGTCTGGATGATTTTATTGATCCTTGTACTTTTCTTTAATGCATGCACAAGCACACACACCGTCACTTGCACACACGGGGGACGGGTAGTTTTAATCTCATTTCTCATGTTTTCTCGCCTAACAGTAATGTCGGATAATCATTCCTCTTCAAGATCCGTTACAGAAACGGAGTCCGAGGTTCCTGAGCAATACAACCCCGAGGTCCCTCCAATTAACCCAGGGGGTGAAGATTCTGGATCTGAATACGAGGCAACGGAATCGGATCCGTCTGAAAGTACTTCACTTAGCGAAGAGTCTGAAGCAGACAGGCGAGCTCCCGACGAAATTCCTGGCGCGCTTGGGATAGAGAAATTTTCTGATTCTTTAGCATCTAAACTCGATGATATAAAGCTTAAAAGAATTTGCCTGAGACATAGGATCCCTTGGGATGATGTGAGGACACCCATTAGCGAAGATTGACCCCACTTAGCTCCGGAAGGGTATATGGCAGTCAGCCGAACCATGTGCTTGGTAGGGGCTATTCCTCCGTTTCCTCCAATCGTCATCGAGACCTTAAAACGACTGGGTATCGCTCCGATGCAGCTTCATCCTAACGCTTACGCGTCTCTATACACCTTATATATTGCATACGCGGAGATCCTGCACATCGAACTCACATTTAAAGATTTAACATTCTTTTATCTTTTCAAGCATCGCTCCTCGGCAACCCCAAATTTCTCTTTCTTCGAATCAGTGGCGAATAGGAAGGTTTTGTATGACGGCTATAGCAATATAGGGGATCCCAAGTCTGATTGGTTCTATATAAAGAAACAGGTCGGGTGCTCAAGAAGATGGCTTAAATCAAGTAAACTTTAATCTTTCGATTGAATATCTCTCTTAAGAAACCGAAGCATTAACATCCCTTTTTTTTTTAAAGCAGATCACGTCTTCCCCAAGACGGAAGGCCCGTTATACAATAACCGATTGTCTATTCTTCTATAAAACAGATCAGATTTTCTAAGGATCAAGAAGTGCATCACTGACGAGAATCTTCATAAGCATCGCCTTCTGGATATAAGATTTGGACTTGGTGCTGGCGGCAAACCCTACAAATACGTGCCCCCAACGGAGGGAGAGGGAACATCTCGGACAGCAGAAACAACTAAATCCCGTAAGAGTCCTTCTCCGATAACCATCCAGGATGACGAGGACCTGAACATATATAGAGGAGATGAGGCTCGTGGTGACAAGCCTAAGGAAATCCCAGTCTCTCCGCGGGGTTTCCCCTCCAGGGCTTCTCTTCCGATCGAACCTGCTGCTCCCGATGATTTGACAGATGAACAGCTATTTAAAGAGCTGAGCAAAATTCCTCTGCCCGATGATGTATACACAGAGGGGGACTTTGAAGGGGAGCCATTCTTCCCTGCTTCTGAGGAGACCACTGTTCCAATTAGAGAACAAGAAACTACTCAAATGAGCCTGACTTCAGGCCTGGGTCTGTTAGGGGGAATTATATGGGATGCACAAATCACACACACTGCCTGACCCCGCACTTTTATATCAACGGTACTCAAGGTTTTAATATGCTCTTTTCTCCTTTGCAGGAAAGATGTCACACAGGCGGTCTTATTCTTATTGTTCTCTTCGTGAGGGCACACCCAGCCTCCATCCGAGTACCGAGCGCTCTCGCGGCCTTTCTCACAAGCCGACTTCTTCGCAACCCCAGTCTCCACCGAAATCGACATCTGGCAAGCTTCCCAGTTATCCGGTAGCTCCTGCAGGGGGAAAACGACTTCCTAAAGAGTTAACTCCTCCGAAGAGTCCACCCTCTCACAGCAGGTCGTCAAAAAGACATTACGAGCCTAAGGATAAAAGCAAGGATCCAATCAAAGATTCTGAAAAGGAGAGGAGTGACATTGTCCCTTCCAGCCAGCCAGAGTTGGCTGCCCCCGGGTCACGGGATTACATCCATGGTCCCGAGACTCAAGGTAGGCTGGAAAAGTTGCGGGAACAATTACCCAACATCTTCTTCAAAAGGATGACGTTTGTTCCAGCCTTGGAGCCAGTCCCTAGGAACTGGGATAATGAAGTTGTTGGGCACATTCGCCATGTAGCCAGGCAGTATGAGATGATGAAGAAACATGCGGTTAATCTTTCAGAAGTCATTCGAACGCTCGAAATGGAAGCACATAGATCCAAGGTGAGGATTGATAACAACGAAAGGGCCAAAACAAAGATAGAGAAGGACTTGGAGGACGCTCAATCCCAACTTGCCTTAGCGCGGAGAGATGTTGAAAATTATAAGATCAAATTGGAGAATGCTAAGAAGCGCTTTCATTCGGAACTTGACTCAAATAGCCAAGAGAATTTGGCCTTAAAGAAGGAGGTAGAAGATCATAAAATGGCCAACATTGAGTTGAAGACAGCACAAGGCCATTTTGAAGCTGAGAAAGCTGCCTGGGAGGCAGAAAAAGCAAGTTTGAGAGAAAGTTTAGCTTTGGCTGAAGCGGAAAAGGTGATTTTGAATGATCAAATCGTGGATGCGGAGAGACGGGCGGCTCTCGCCGAAAAGAATGTTGAAAGTGCCATTGAAATGGCTACTGCTTCTAACAACAAGCTCCTCGAGAGAGAAAAGGATATCGAAGGGTTTGAAGAGATGATCTTTGACTTCCTGGGCCAAGTCCTCAAAACCCGCAACATCTCGTGGATCCCGGACTACCACGTTACTTTAGCCAATTTATGGGATGCCATCGTTAAGGGTGAGAAGCAGAGATTGGGAGTCGAAGAAATTGATGAAGATGAGCTGATGAAGACCATCCTCAGGGATAACGAGCCCGAGGATCTGGCAGAAGGTCGTCGTCTAATTCAAGCGGAAATGGAAAAGGAGAGGGCCCTGACTAAGGGCAAAAGCAAGGCTGACGAAGGTTCGAGCTCAGCTGTGGAGCCCAAGACCTCCGGAGTTGAGGAATACCATCCTGATGATCCATTAATCCCTTTGGGCCTAACTCCTATGGTTGTTGGAGCTCCTGCATCTAGCCTAGATGGAGGATCTGCGGAAGGTATCTCCCTTTTTTCCCCACAATTTGTTAAAGCAATTGTGAATTGTCGTCGTCTAGTAGAGCAACCAATTGAATTAGTAACATGTGTCCCCCATAATACAGGTGGCGAGCCCGTCGACAAGGATGTTGAGCAAAGAAAAGAGGCGGAGAAGGTTGTCGTCTCGCTAGGCGCCGTCGTTGATATACCGAAGCAGGCTGAGGGTACAACAGCAGAGAAAGGCGTCCTGGCACCCAGTGCTGATGTTCCCAAGGATGATGAAACCATCGAGGCCTTGAAAGATATGGATGGGCGCCATGTAGAGGATGAGGAGGATATCATTAGTGCCAAAGAAACCGAAGACGATGACGACGAAACTTTGGCCAACAGAAAAGCTAGGCAGGAAAAGGAGATGGCTTTGAAGAAAGTGGGACAAGAGCCTTTGAACATAGTCCCTATCGCGGAGTTTGATCCCAAAACTGGGATGGTTTTGAAACTCCAGCCCAAATCCATCAGCAGACAACTTCATTTTGCGAATCCTGATGATTTCCCAGCTTCCCTTACTGATAAAAGGAAGAGAAAGGAGGCGGAAGAGGAATCTTCTGAAGAGTCGGACGTTCCTCTCATAGACAAGAGGAAGAGAAAGAAAGGTGATCAATCCGACGCTAACAAGGCGAAGCTAGAGAAACAGATGCAGGAGAAGCGGCCAAAGAGTAAATAGGATATTGTCGCTTGTTTATATTTTGTCTTTAGGTTTCCCACTGGCCAGGAAATGTAATTACGAGACTGGCCCACTTTTTGCTTTCTAGGTTGTTTTTCACTTTGTAGGCTTGCAGTATATAAATGAAAGTTTATCTCTTTTTGCATTATTGTGTACCTGTATTCAATAAACTTTTCATGCTTAGTCATAGACCATCTAATTATAACTACAAATCAGTCAAGCAACAGAAAGAAAAATTTAATAATTTCAGTGCTGCATCGAAGTTCATGTATATATGTATATATGTATATGTGCCCCCAATCAATCGTTAACATAGCGCCTAACTAGGGCTTATTAAGGATTGATTAGCATTGTCGGCATGTTGCCCCCTATTTCTGAATATAGGGGACTTAAAGGATTTAGCAAGATAATTGTCCTTATGGTGCTGAGTATCTGGCACCCTTCTCAGTGCTTAACCATAGACTCCTTTATACTCTCTCGGCGGCCGCCGAGGTTAGAGTTTGAATTCAGTAGTTCAGTCGGTCCCCGTTCCTTCAGCGGGGAAGGAGTTCTTTCTCTACGCTTAATCGGAGACGCTTTTATACCCTCTCTCTCTCTCTGGAGAGTTAGAGTTCGAGCTCAGCACTTCAATCGCTCCCCGATCCTTCAGCGGGGAAGGAGCTCTTTCTCAGCGCTCAATCGGAGACGCTTTTATACTCTCTCTCTCTCTCTCTAGGGGGTTAGAGTTCGAGCTCAGCAATTCAATCACTCCCCGATCCTTCAGCGGGGAAGGAGCTCTTTCTCAGCGCTCAATCGGAGACGCTTTTATACTCTCTTGGCGGTCGCCGAGGTTAGAGTTCTGTCACGGCGGTTCCGATCATGGTACATCGCCATGACCTACGGACATCGCCTTCATATCCGTTATCCTCAGAATTTTGACTGGTGATTACATTCCATTCTGATGGATGGCACCTATAATTATATGCTTCTGGGATCGTTGCATGATTCACAGCAATTTCCATAAAAATAGAAAGACAGATAAATAATGCTATAAAGGTAAACGACACACAATATTTTTATAGTGGTTCAGTCGAATCATGACCTACGTCCACTTTATAATTTTTTGCTTTAAGGAATCAGACTATTCTAGGCAAGTCGTGCCTTGTACATGGTTCTCAACAAAGCAAAAGAACAAATTTGAAATTTTTATGTTAAGTATGGCCGTAAATGTTGGGCATTCCACACTTTGGGGATTACCTTTCCATCTACGGTTGCCAGCTTGAAGGTTCCATTATCAAGCTTGCTCAGAATGGAGTACGGTCCTTCCCACTTCGCACCCATATGAGTTAGGGGTGGAAAGACACGCTTCAGAACCAAGTCTCCGAGTTCCAAGGTTCGGGCTCGAACCTTTTTGTTGTAGTATCGAGCGACCTGTTGTTTGCACCTCAAGGCACGCAGGTCTGCTTCATCCCTCTTTTCTTCGATCATATCCAGGGATTCAAGGAGCAATTCGTTATTAGTCATCAGATCGTAATAAGTCACTCGGTGAGAAGGTACTTTTATCTCAACCGGGATGACTGCTTCTGCTCCAAAAGCAAGGGAGAAGGGGGTATGCCCTGTTGCCGATTTATACGTTGTCCTGTAGGCCCATAGTGTTAAGGGTAATTCATCAGCTCACATGGCTCTGGCTCGTTTCAGCCTTCTTTTCAGAATGGACTTAATCACTTTATTCGCCGCTTCAACTTGTCCGTTCGATTGCGGGTGCGCCACAGAGGTGTATCGTTTCTCAATGTGGTATTTCTGGCAGAAGTTTCTGAATTCAGTGCTATCGAACTGAGTTCCGTTATCAGTTATAACAATCTTTGGAATCCCAAATCGGCATATGATGTTTCTAACGACAAAATTGATCACTCGTTTGGTTGTGATTGTAGTCAGTGGTTTGGCCTCGACCCACTTAGTGAAATAATCTATGGCTACAATAGCGAACTTCGCTCCGCCACTAGCTATGGGGAGACTTCCGATAATATCAATTGCCCACATAGCGAAAGGCCATGGGCTCGTCATTGTTTTTAACTGATTAGGAGGTACTCTAGGTATCTTTGAAAATCTCTGGCACGCATCACACCGTCGTGCGTATTTCGTCGCATCCTTGTTTATGGTAGGCCAGAAATAACCATACTGTAACACCTTTTTCGCCAATGTTTGCCCTCCAGTGTGATCGCCGCATTCACCTTCGTGTACCTCTTGCAGCACACGTTTGATGTCGTCATGAGCTATACACCGAAGAAGGGGCATCGAAAATCCTTGTCTGTAAAGAACTCCGCCTTGTAGAACATATCGGGCAGCTTTACGAATTACTATACGCCTCTCGCTTTTCTTGGTCGGAAGCGTTCCATTCATCAAGAAATTCTTTAGAGGGGTCATCCACGACTCCCTTTCCGGTTCCGTCTCTAGTACTGGATCAATTTCCATCTGATCTATACTAGGAGACCGAAGTACTTCAACGGGGGCTAGCCCGGTCTCTTCAGGATCGTCGGAACTAGCCATCTTTTCCAACTTATCCGCCTGTTGATTCTCTGACCGCGGAATGTGAGATATGCTGTAGTGATGAAAGTCGTTCAGCAACTCCTTCACTTTCTTCAAGTATAAAATCAATCTTGCACCTTTGGCTTGGAATTTTCCAGTAACCTGGTTCACAACCAACTTGGAGTCGCAAAAGATGTCCAGCTTTGTGACTTCCTTTGCGATCCTTAGTCCGGCTATCAGGGCTTCATATTCGGAGTCGTTGTTAGTGGCGTGAAACTCCATCCGGATAGCATAGGATATCAATCGTTTCTCGGGAGTTTCAAGCACTATTCCAACGCCGGATCTCTTGTCATTCCTAGCGCCATCAGTATACAATCTCCAGGCACTGGGATTGAGAAGTAATTTTGAGGGGTCAACTTCTTCGTTTGCTATATCCTCCTCCGGGACGGTAAACTCTGCTATGAAGTCGGCTATCACTTGCCCTCGAATTGACCGTCAGGGCTGAAAGTTCAGATCAAATTGACTTAACTCAATGTTCCATTTGAGTAATCTTCCAGACGCCTCTGGTCTCTGTAAAACTTGCTTGAGTGGATGATCAGTGTATACGGTAATGGGATGCGCTTGAAAATAATGTCGAAGCTGTCTAGAGGCGATCAGCAAACCATACGCCAATTTTTCTATCCTTGGATAATTACGCTCTGCTGCCGTCAATTTTTTGCTCACGTAATACACAGGTCTTTGGACCTTATCTTCTTCTCTTACCAACGCTGAGCTGATCGCGTGGGATGACACTGCCAAGTACACGAATAAGTCCTCGTGATCCATCGGCTTAGATAATATCGGAGATTTCTCCAGGTGTCTCAGCAAGTTCTGAAACGCTTCTACGCAGTCGGGCATCCATTTGAAGTGGCGTTTCCCTCGCTTTATCAATTCGAAAAATGGGATGCATTTGTCCGTAACCCTGGAGATAAATCTGCTTAGTGCGGCTACTTTCCCTGCAAGGCTTTGCACATCCTTAATTTGCCTAGGTTCCTGAATGTCTCTGACGATGAACCCCAAGAATTTTCCGGAGGCGACACCGAATGAACATTTTGTTGGATTGAGTTTCATCCCGTACTTTCGAAGAATGCCGAACATCTCTGCCAAGTCCGTAGTGTGATGGGAGGATTGCTTGAACTTAACCAACATGTCGTCGACGTATACTTCCATTGTTTTCCCGATCTGGTTATAGAACATTCTGTTCACTAGCCGTTGATATGTAGCGCCTGCGTTCTTCAAGCCAAAAGGCATCACTACATAGCAATATAATCCCAGATCCGTAATAAAACTAGTGTGTTCTTGATCTGGAACGTGCATTGGAATCTGGTTATATCCTGAATAAGCATCCATGAATGAGAGAAGTTCATGGCCCGCCGTCGAGTCCACCAACTGGTCGATCCGGGGTAACGGAAAACTGTCTTTTGGGCAGGCTTTGTTCAAATCCGAGAAATCGTTACACGTTCGCCACTTCCCATTGGCCTTCTTTACCAGGACTGGATTTGAAATCTAGTCTGGGTAGATCGAGTCCCTGATAAATCCGTTACTTTTTAGCTTTCCAACTTCTTCCTTCAAGGCTGCGGACCTCTCTGGGCCCAGCATTCGCCTTTTTTGTTTTACCGGAGGATGTTTAGGGTTAATGCTTAATGAATGACTCATGATTGATGGAGATATCCCGCACATGTCTGCGTGGGTCCAAGCAAACACATCCAAGTTATTTTTTAAGAAATTCGTCAGTTCTTTTGCGAGATTCGGATTTAACTGGGATCCAATCTTAAGGACCTTCTCTGGGTCACTATCATCGATCGGTACATCCACAGTTGTCTCGTTGGAAGTCGCCATTCTGCCCCCAGGTTCTTGGTCCTCTCTGGGATCTATATCCTCGGGAAACTCTCTGGGTGACTCCCCTACGGTTATCCTCTTTAGTTGCTATAAGGTCTCCGCCCTTGTAGGGGGAGAAGCGCCCTTGGTTTCTATGTCCCCTCCATTGCGGAGTAGCTTTAGCTCTGCAACATAACATGCTCGTGCGGCAACCTGATCTCCTCTGACAATACCAACGCCAGCTTCCGTGGGAAATTTCAATAATAAGCACCAGGGGGCTATAAAGGCTCTAAACTTTGCGAGGGCCGGTCGACCCAAGAAGGCATTGTAGGGTGATTCAATATCCAAAACCACGAAGGGGAGGATTCTCACTCTCTGGCGTTCTCCTTCCCCAAGCATAACTGGTAACTCTACATAACCCATTGGAGCGGTGGATGCTCCGTTAAATCCACGGATCCATCCCTGACAGGGCTTCAAGTCTTTTATTTCGAGGTTCATCTGGTCGAATGTCCTTTTGAAAAGAATATTGACGGAACTCCCGTTATCCACCAAAACTTTATGAACAGTGGCTGGGCCAATAGGTACTGTGATTACAAATGGATCTTCAGTCGGAGCATGGACTCCAATGCTTTCTCGTTCGCGGAAAACGACATCGTCGGACATCATCTTTTGTTGCTTTATCGGGACGTTGTCCTCCGGGTTGCTACACTCCCCTACCTCGAGGTGTTGCTGGGCTGCATTGACATACTGATCCAACGCCTTGGAACCGTGTCCGGCGAGATAAAGCCCTCCGATTACGGTATTGATACCAATGTCCTTTCCCTTTTGTTGGGCAGTTGGCCTGACAGCAGGTTGATTCTGGTTCTGATTTGGGGCATGTACGGCTTGCCCCCTGTCTCTGGGCGTTACTCTGTATCCATCTAATTTTCCTTCTCGAAGAAGCCTCTCGACTACATCTCTTAGGTGACGGCATTCATTTGTCGAATGGCCATGAATCTGATGAAAGAGACAAAACTTCCCCGTTTCGCGTTCTTTCTCTGTCGACTCTCTGGGAGGTGGCCTCTTATTCTGGAGGACGTTGTACAAATCCATGAAGATATTTTCCAAAGTATCATTTATCGGCGTATAACTCTCAAAAGCCCTGGGAAGAGTCCTTCTCTGGGAGTCGTTCCCTCGATTCCTCTTCCGGTTGTTGCCATTACTGTTATTATCATTGTTCCCTGACAGACGACCACCCTGATTCCGATTTCCAACATTAACTTCGACCTTCCCCGAGCTGTCTCCTGTCTGCTTAATGGCGACATTGCTCTGGATTTCCTCCTTATCGACCGTTTTTGCCTTTCGGTTAGCATATACTTCTTCCCGGCGTAAATGTATGTTAGCTTTTTCGTAGAATAACTCTCTAGTATGGGGTGGCTTGCCAGCCAGGTATCTCCCAAATTCAGTGTCTTTATCTACTCCATCAATAAGAGCTGCGACAACGGTTGGCTCATGAGGATCTTTAACTTCAGTAGCGGCCAGGTTGAAACGGTCTAGGTACACCCTCAAACTCTCGCCTGGTCGTTGCTTGACAAGGAACAAGTCAATCACACTCTTCGTCTTTTGTGCATAGATGCGGAACTGTTCCACGAACGTTTCACTCAACTCCCTGAAGCTGGAAATTGATCTTGCTGGTAAGCGAGTAAACCATAACAATGCTACATCCTCCAAGAATATGGGAAATGCTTTGCACTTGACAGCGTCAGAAGCTGCGGCAGCGGTCATTGACCAAGAATATCTCATCAGATGCTGGACGGGATCAGATTTACCCGAGTAACGGTTCATCTGTGGCATGTTGAAACGTCTCGGGAAAGTCGCATATAAAATATCATCAGTGAAAGGGGTATGACTGCGGTCAATTCCCCAATCTTCATTCCGTTGTCCACGGCTATCTGCCAGAATTTGATGGATCATAGCTGCAACATTTGCACTGGTCAGCGGAGGTTCGTGGTCAGTGCTTCTTGCTCGGAGGGGTTCTCTAATCTCTCTTCCGGGAGCAGTCACAAAATCCGGGGCTCGGATTGGGCTTCGTTGCCCCCTGTTACCATGAGCATTTGCACGGCGACGGGGCTGAGGCAGTCTGTTCTGTACAGGGCTGTCCACATCTCGAGCTCTGTGAGTTGCGGCGTGATCGTTCACATTACGGTTTGAGGGCCCTGCACCCAGTGCCTCTTCTTCTCGGGACGGCAGGGTTCCAAATCGAAGCCGCTCTATATTTTCGGGTCTCTCATATGGTCGCCGCGAAGGTCTCGGCGATTCCTCTGACGAAGAAGAGTATCCTGGGGTGAGCGGACGAACTGGTGGCGTCCTTTGCCTTGCGAGATCATTAAGCCTTCTATCCATAGCGGTCAAATTTTGTCGCAGAACGGAGCTTTCCTGCCTTTGAGCAGCCAATTCGTCAAACAATCTTTCCCACATTTCGGAAAAGCGAGAGAGATCCCCTTCAGTAACGGGAGCAGAAGGGTCATATTGATCATCATCACTTTCTCTTATACGCAAAGAGCTTGAGCCAGGTCGAGCGGAGGGGCCAGGACGGTAGGAGCGAGCCATAGGCTCCTTTCCAGGTCGAGTTGTAGTCCGATCATCAATTCAGATCGATGTGGATCGAGGATGGTGGCTCGCAGCGCCCCCCTGGGATCGATTCGTGGCCACGGTACGCGGAGGATTCGAGGCGTTATCACGGGATCGAGTAACAACCCCTTCAGCAGTCCAGATCGCCTCGTCCTCGTCGACTCGGAGCGTGGCATCTTCATCGGGTCGGTTCGCCCCCGGCGCTCCGTGATCCAACAATCCCTCATTGCCCAGCTCGTGCACACTTTCTTCAACTGCTTCATTCGCGATTTCATTTGTTCGTGAAGCTCATACTTCCTTAGACCTCTTTCCAGCCATGATATCAGATGTCGCTGGAATCTTCAAAAAACTGAATAGTGAAGTTTTAGGACTTTTTTCTCAGTGAAAGCACCAAAATGTTAGATCAAAATTTGGACCTAACACCCAAATCGTTCTAATTCTTAGAGAATTTTAATTGGAGAATAAGGAAAAAGTAGAAAACACACAGAATTTATAGTGGTTCGGCGTTAACAAGCCTACGTCCACTTTATATGTTGTCGATTATACTTTGAATGCTAGTACAATCAGTTATCTCTCTCAAACTGACTCTTACAATTGTGATTTCTCTCAGTAATCTCGTAGTCAAACTGACAAGAAATGGTGGTATAACAATAATGGCGGAATCAGTACTCAATATTGTCAAAAGATCCTGAAAAATGCCAAGCTCTGGGCTATTTATAGCTGATTTTGTCAGGCGGATCTCGGTCACACGTGGCACGAATCCCGAGCATGTCGGATCGTATCATAGCCGATGAAGAATTAGTCAAATTAGCCGTTGTGGACAGGTGTCGCGATCCCCTTGAATATCGGATCGAGCAAAGGGGGAGAATCAGTCAAAATGACAGTTGGGGACATGTGTCGCTGGATCCGTACATCTCGGATCGCCGAAGACTAGCTCGTGTTTGAACGGGTCAGAGGCTTCGTCGTGCATTTGGGGATCAGATCGGTCTGTACTGGGCAGTAGTGTATGTATGGATCGAGTCGCATAGAAGTGGTCGTATCGCTGATGTAATGGGGGCGATCAGATGAGGTATGATCAGATGACGGGCGATCCGATGAGGGGCGATCCTCTGGTGCGATCCGTTCCTTCATGTACTTAGGGAACGTAGTTTCATACTTTCTTCTTGTGAGTGAACCTTGGTGGCTTGGTCAAAAAGCTAGCCAATATATACGTTAAAACTTCAACTTAAATAAATTTTAAATAGTTTATTCTCAAAATAAATCAGTTTAAATTCTTAAAATCCATTAAATCAATTAAAAATAAAATTTTAAATTGGTTCCAAAATGTGGGTTGTTACAGTTTAGACAACTGGAAAGTGGATCTACCATGACTTATATAAAAATGATACGTAGATTCATGGGGTAGTTTACGATCCACATCGCGCTGTGTAGAATGATATTAGAATTTGATGACAATCGACTAGGGAACATGCCTGACTCTGTGAGCATTCTTGTCTCAATTTAATACAACAGTGACATCGGCGAATCGACCCAATCCATCAATTGAGTTGGTAGCAGCGTTGTTCGACGTTTTGGATAGTTCATGATTCAATGTATCATTGGAACGAGATTGTTTTACGAGTCATGGAGAATTTTATCACGAAGCTGATCGATTCTTGCGACAGGAAGACATAAGGGTTGACTGCGAGGCTTTAGAAGAAAATGAAACTAAAGGAAGAGGACCGTCCAAATCTGATTCAAACAAAAGGAAGGGAAAGCGTAAGACTGAGGATAACTATAGCAGATTGGAAAGTCAAAAGTCCAAGCTCGGTTTCTGCTCTTATTAAGATTTTACTATGACCCTGAAAAGGGTTTACTTGGAAACAAGAGAGCGCCTATTGTATCGTAGTCCAATTAGGAGGGAGCCCATGGAGATCGAGCGAGTATCTCTAAAACACCGCCTATTTCATGAGATTAATCGGCATAACACAAACGAGTGCATGCACTAGATGGACATTATAGAACAAATTAGGAAATGGCAGATGGCATAATATGCTTGGAACGGAGAAGCAGCGAGGGAAAGAAGCATCCGTCAACAGCGTCGGATTGAAGCAGGCCTAAATCGCGATGGGGGTACTATCAGGAATTGATAGTTTGAATTCAGATAATAAATCGTCTAAATCGCTTACACACGTATGGGGATCAACGTGACCACTAGGCATGCTGTGAGATGACATAAACTGTCCGAGCTTCTATTTGTGTTTCAACTTAAAAAAAGGAACGCATAATAGGATAGCTAAGTCACTTACACATGTACGGAAAATGACAAGATCTCGTAAAAGAACTACTAAACATGGTAGATCTTTGTAACTTTAGCTTTGTATTAGATTGCCTATATATGTCCAATAATTTTGATGTCTGGTGTTCAAATCATAAAAGAAAATGCATAAGCAAGGAATAAAAAAAAATGAAATGCAATTGGTACGCAACATTAGATTATAAACTGTAATATTGAGTCTTCAAGTTTATGCATCCTATCGGCATTAATTATGTGAAGATCGATCGTATCCTCCTTCAACTCCAAATCTACATTTGGTTAACTCCACTGTCAACACAGCTAGCTAGCCACGCTTTCCGTCAACAACTACTTACTCCACGGTCAGCATCGTGAGTCATAGTTACAACCACATGCACCAGATATTATTAATTAAAGGCCACGTACGTACGAGAGGTTCACCTACATTGTTATTACAATAATACTCAAATATAAATGGTGCACAAGTGATGAAGTAAATACATGGGAAGAATTTAACTATTACTCTTATCATCAGTACACAATACATCACTCTTATCATCCAAACAGGGAAGATGTTAACTATTACTATTAGACAGCAACAAGCAATGAATCCGCAAAGATGCTAGCTATTATTACAATTACATAAACTGTGACACCAAACAAGTACTGTGACACCAGACTAATATTAACAGGGGTATTAAATTTACTACCAAAACAGATCAGGAACTGATCACAAAAAAGCATAATGCAACCATATCATCTATATAATAGCTAGCAACCGCACACATCATGTCATCCACACAGACAAACATACCATAAAATACTTATGGCTCAATCTCCGCTTTCCAAGTGCTTAGCCCTTTCTACGGAAACAGAAGAAGATAAGAAACATAACCAAAAAATGTACAGGCGCTACAAAGAATATGTCTTGAGTTTACCAGTTATGGAGGTGCAAGGAGGACGAAACCTTTACCACCACAAAAACATGTATGCACCTTTGGAGGTGACTGTCGATCTGATGGTTGCACAACAATTCTTTCAAGCCAAGTCTTCGGATTTCATTCTTGCAACTTTTCCAAAATCTGGTACTGTTTTGTGGTTCACGTCCTTGAAAACAAGATTGTATGTTTTTGCATCATTTAACCCAAAGCATATGTATAAGTTCAACATGGCTTAAAGCACTTATCTTTCCAACCCAGAATCGCAACTCCTCCTGTAGCCCTTCAAGTATTTTGACAAGTCTCAACCCCCACTATTGTGTGCCTGCCCTTGAGCGGCTAGTCTACCGTGATCGAATTCCGAATTTGAACTTAATGCCGGATCCAAGACTATTTTCATCCCACGCACCATTTGAGATGCTGCCAGAATCCATTATTTAAT
Organism: Allium sativum; assembly: GCA_030737875.1. Lineage (NCBI taxonomy): Eukaryota > Viridiplantae > Streptophyta > Magnoliopsida > Asparagales > Amaryllidaceae > Allium > Allium sativum. The sequence continues at coordinate 314,375,772 of CM060920.1, forward strand.
CCCGATGTAAAATTGTATACCTTTGTCGCGAAGTGATGGACACATTTATCTCCTGGTGGCATTTCATAAACAAAGTAAACGAAAAAATTGGTAAAGAAGTTGTTCCACTTGAACAAGCATTAGACGAGTTCAGTGATGGCATATGTTTTCCAGGATCTCATTGGGACCATGTGCTTGGTAACTGGAAAGCAAACCAGGAGCATTCAGATAAAGTGATGTTTATGACATATGAGGAGCTTATCGGAGACACTGCAGGTTATTTAAGAAAATTGGCAGAGTTCATGGGGTGTCCCTTTACATTGGAAGAGGATAAACAAAATGTAGTGGATGAAATCATCAATTTCTGTGCATTTGAGAATTTGAGCAATCTACCGGTGAACAAGACAGGATTACGAAATTTTGGTATTGAAAATGACTTGTTTTTTAGGCGTGGAAAAGTTGGTGACTGGAAGAACCACCTCACACCCGAAATGGCAAAGAAGTTAGACAATATGACTATGAATAAGTTTAATGGCACTGTACTGCTAAACTAATTATGACACTCCAGGTTATATTCCTGTTATGTGACCATAAGCTTCATTGATCTATTATAATATATAATCTAGTGTGTTATTCGTGCATTGCACATGATAATATTATTAAAAAATATATTTATTATTTTAATATTAAAGGCTGAACTTTGTTATGCAATAATATAAAATAAATTTTAATATGAAATTCATAAATTATTAATTAAATTTATTATTTCCATTTGTATGTAATTTGTGCTCTATTGCTTACACAAATAATACGTATGTGTATGTATTTGAGAATCTTTTTTAATCATTTTTGTTAATATAGATGTACATGTTGAAATTGATTAGTTTATTCAATGAAGTAGCAAATATTATTTCATAGGATTTATTTAAAGTTAGTTAAATGTAAAATTACGAAGTTAGTTTAACTATATAGCATAGCCGACACTACAAGAAACATGGTTAATATAGCAACGCCTAAATGCCGACGAAAAAAAAACATCGGAAATCGCAACGAAACGCCGATGCATTAGCGATGGTTGATACCATCCAACAAAATTGAGAAAAAAACATTGCTAAAACAGTTGGTATCATGACATTTTTTCCCGATCGATTATTAGTATAATAAATCTAAAGTATAAATTATTTTGTCTTTCATAAATTTCATCTTGTCAAACATGCAAACTAACATATATGCCGACCGTATTTACAATATTTTAAATATATTTTCAAAGGGTTATGCAAGTTAATAATTTTGATGCAATTTGGATTACATAATAATCAAAATTTGTTGCTTAGATAAACAAATTTTTTTGGAAAATTAAACAATTTACTTTGCAGTATCATATTCTATGAAATTCAAAAATAGTTAAAATGAAATGTAATTTTTTTCATGATCCGAAAATATAACTGTATTCAAAATTATATTTATTAACTACCGTTTGGCTGAATTTCCCGTTTGGCTGAATTTCAAGGTATCAGTTAAAATTGTATGTTGTCTACTCAGTGATGTATAAATATTAACAGTCAAGTATCATATCAAAATAAAAAGTACATAATTAAGACAGACCGTCCAATTGAAAGAAATTGTACAATACAACATTTGGTAGGGATCAATACACGAATGAACCGTTGATATTAGGAAGGCTAAAAATGTTTAACAGACTTGATTTATTCAACCGTAGCCTGTTGAAGTCGGTTGAATAACATTGGTTTTCATTGGCATTTCTGCCTTTCTTCCATTTTACGATCTTATTCGATTATCTCATTCAAGAGCTGCCAAAACGGATCTTTTTCGATTCTCTCATTCTTACCAAAACCCTAGTCAGAATTTTTCGCTATCAAGTAACTTTGCTAAGAGGGACTAGCGCAAAAACAAACTTTGCACTGCGCGAGTCTCAGGGCATGGTACTAATTATTTTGTGATCAATTGATCGATTTGAGTTTTATTATATGTTATTTGATTTTCATTTATTTGTTTCAGATCTAGGAAAATATCTCTACAATTTGAGGTATGTTATTAGTTTTTATCTGTCTTCTTATTGTTTGTTTGATTAGGTTTCTTTATTTGTTTATTCTGATTTTCATTTTAGATCATAAAATAAATACTCTTATTATTGATTTCAAGTATGTTACTTTTTACAGTTCTTGGTTGATTGATTTATTTGGATTTCTTTATAATTAATTTCTATAGTTATCGATGTTTATCTTCTGCATTTTCATAAGCCAGTACATAAGAAAACAACTCTATAGACATGGTATAGATATATGGGAATAAATATATAGTTTCTAAATGGACCTAGACATGATATTTGTTTTTTTCCAATTTCAGAAACTTTTTACTATGTGTAACTGTAGAGAAAAATCAGTGGTTTGGGCAGCGGAAATGTGACATCCCACGTCTGTTAATGTCACTCTTTATCAAAATGCATTAAGTTCTGTGAAGCGTTATAGGTAAACAAAAAAAGAATCTCACAAGAAAGATATAAAAATAACAGCGGAAATTCAAAACTTCATTACTTAGCAGAAAAAACATCGTAGTCTCAAAACCAGTTACAACATCAGGCTAAAATATTGAAACCAAATACATGTAGCCAAAACATCTGTCTTACGCTAAAAACCATCAGAGTACAGAAATGTAAAATCATAATCCCCAATAATAGCCATAATAAAGTAGACAAGTAGTCAAACGATACATCAAAGTAGATCCAGATCCAATCAGAAAAAAGAAGAGAGAGTCCTAATCACGCCTGAGCGTTCCCACCCTGAGAACCTGGTGGGGGAAAGAAAGAGGCAAAAAAGGAAAAAGGGTCAGACATAAAGTCTAGCGAGTCGAGTGACTTTTAGCATATAAAGAAGTAAAGTAACATGACAGACATATACAACTGGATGAGATATAACAGTATCATATGACAGGTATAAACATGATGAACATAGTAGGCAGAATAAACAGAGCAGACAATGCTTCTCAAATACTTTTCTCTGCACCAATATTAGTATAACAGATATGTGATAGGATTAGGCGTTCCCTAATATAACAGAAGCAGAATGAACCCAACAGAAACATAATGGCAGTTTTAGGTGTACTCTAGTTTCATAACGGGTTTTACCCCAAAAAGAGATAACAGGTACCTTAACAGAAATAACGGGTGTTACCCAAACAGAAATAATGTGTATCTAAACAGAAAACAGACAGGACTAGATGTACCCTAATTATTACCCTTAAGCGATCGGCTCCCTAATGTGTAAATACCATGTGTCGGCCCCACATTAGGGTGTATTACTTTCTAAAGTGGCAACCCACAGAAGGACACATACCTATTGATTGGTGCTACAACGGCTTATTCTCCACCATAGGCCGGACCCATGCACGTATACGACTCCGTTGGAACGCGCCCGTATACACCCCTATTCAGATGAACCTCTTACAATCAGTTCAGTTAATAACTAGTTCACGGAATCCGTATAATCACGGAATCCAATATCGAAATATTCCGAAGATTATTTCCACTCAAATTCATTCCAATCCATACGTTGAAAAATTCTGGTTATATCAAAACCATTTACAAATCCAGTTTATTTATTTAAAAACATTGGATTATTATTCTAGTTAACAACTAGTTCATTTCGATAAAAATATACTTTTCTTTTTTCAAACTTGGAAATTTTCATCCAAAATCTTTCCGAATCATTTATTATGATTTTATATAATTTTTCCAAATTTTAATAATTTTAATAAGGCCCTTACGGAAGATTTCCATAAACGGTCATCGAACTGCATCCATAGCGACATTTTCTGAAACTGATTTGGACATATTTTAAACTCCAACTGTTAGATTTCAAATCTCTTATATTCATTGGAAAGCGCTTTTCGATACGAACCCAACGGTTCTGATTTTAGAAGAATCCAACGGTCGGATCTCCTGTTACATCAATCTGAAGTTAGTGGTCGAAATTGGCGAACGGTCGCTGCGCGTCGCGTTCTATTCAGGCCATTTATATATATATATATATATATATATATATATATATATATATATATATATATATATATTGTCGATTTCCATTTATAACGTATTTTATGAATCGTTTATAAATTCATTTTAAAACGATTCCAACTTCATTTTCAAATTTAAATCAAAATTGGATATTCCATATCATAAAAATCGTATTATTTTCAAAATATCTGATATTGAAATCATTTCGCTTCGATATTATTTTAAAATGAATAAAATAGATCGATAAACCCGTTCGGGTTTAAATGGCGTTTCTGTACTTAACCCAACTTCATATTTTTATATATATTTTCGTGTCCATCCAAAATCAGACATCAAAATCTTATTTTGCTTCTTTATTGAATATTATTTTAAAATATTTGTTATATTCTGAATCGGAATGCGACTCAATCAATTACCATATAATTTCAGTTATATGGATTTCATACATCGCATGTATTCAACAATAATGATAAATAATCATTAACCATTCAAACATCATCCAGATTGCATTCCACAACTGTATAAGCATTAAAATAAATAAATAACGCTCATCATAGTCTGTCAACCCATCGATTAACATACAACTAAATATTGGGATTAGTGCATGTCAAATATCTTTCCAATAACCTTGTGGGATTTCAACCAACAGTGATCATTTAAATAAATTGTTGGTTAGTAAATTTAACCAATTCTAATTCGGGCTGAATTATTTTTCTAACTAAACAATTTTCACTGTTTAATATATGAATGAATATTTTTGGTCCATTTTTTCTATCATGAAAATTTATAATAATTTTTCTAACATATCAAACATTTTAAAATCACAGTCACAATCATAATAAATCAATTCACCACATCATCCATATAAATAAATATTCAACTAGCCAATGCCATTTACGGCGCCATAAGTGTCCATTCACGGAGTATGAAATCTGAGTGTCGGTAATATTCATACATCGCTTCCAATTTATGTGATTTGTGCGAATTCGAGTGTTGAAATCCATACAACAGATAAAAATCTATATTGGCAATTTCTATATATTTACAGTTATAAAATAAATTAAATAACTGTACAAAATTTCAGTGAGAGAATTCTCACTTTTGGGTTCCACTCCGCTATTCTTTGTTTGAAGATTGTATTTTTCAACTAAATTAAACGTGCGTTTAATTTAGCTAAAAATCCAATTTGCCCCATTTCTGTTCTGGTCAGTTCTAAAATGTAGTGCTCGTTGTTGCGAATCCAATGCAACTGATTTTGTCTAATCTGGATCTCGTATGAAAAAGTTATAGCATTTTATATATTAATTACATTAATTAAAATTATTAATACTAATTACATCATTATCTTCTCTTACTCCTTCTTCCTCAGATCGACACCTGGTAACCCATCGTCCCTGAACAAAACCGCCACCGCCCATCATCTGAGATCACTAGCTGTCGATCAGACCCTGCCACGTGGAGCGCCGGAGCGCCAGCCACCTCCTCGCACAACCGCCGCCAGCTCGTGGTGTCTGCGCCTTGAGATTCGCGCCCAAAGACGCTGCCTTCTAGCTCGAAATTTGAGCGCCCTCCTCCACTAAATCCGGTCATCCATATATAGATTGGAAGCTCCTGAAACGTTCTTTGATTTTGTTTTGGGGGTGTGGATTAATTCGAAATGGTTTGGAAGATTTTTGGGTTTGAAATCTTAAGCTATTTTCACCGTTTGTTTCAGCTGGCGGAGGCCTGAATAAGGAATGAGGGTTTAGCGTTTTAAAATCTATTTATATATATTTTATATTATTATTTTAATTCGAAAATAAATATTTATCAGTTTGAACTCCAAATCAAACCCAACGACTACCGCCCCTAGCTAAATACCCCTATTCCACACACAATGGGATATGTTTCATAAGCCAATTCGACTGTTTCAATAAGTTTTTATTAAAATTAAAATATAAATTAATATAACGTTCAATATTGAATTCGGCATACATTTTAATTTACCGGGGCCACAAACTGACTTCAAAAATCACAGAAAAATAAATCTAGCTATGTTTTGATGATACGCTCCTAACAAAATTAATTTCGTCGAATTTGGAGACCATTTGAAAAATGACCATTTTTCCAGTCGATTAAATTCAAACTGAAATTGCCAAACACGTTTAAATTACTGTGCTCACATATTAATTCCAAAAATTATGAAATTTGAAACCTAACAATAATTTGATATTCTAGATCCAACAAAAGTGGTTTCGTCGAAAACGAAGGTCGTTTGCAAAACGGCTATTTTTAAGGGCTGTATATAATTTTAAATATATATAAATTCCATAGCGACTATTCTGAATTTTAAATTGGACATAAATTTCAATTTATAATACGAAATATCAATTTTTTACTTTTATTAGAAAGATATAGTTAAATAGAATCTAACATTTCTTGTTTTGTCCAATTCTGATTTATTCTGAATTCTGTATAATCCTTTAGAGTTTAAAATCGAATTTTCAAACTACCGCGCCATTTCAAGCTCGTTTTATAATTAAAATAAATTTATACGTTCTAACTTCGATTTAAATAAATTTTTAGTTGTTATGATTTAAAATAAGTCATTTTAAATATTCAAAACCCATTAAAATAGCAAAAATAAAAAATTTAAATTGTTTCAGAAATTCCGGGTTGTTACAATCTTCCCCACTTAAAATCTTTTCGTCCTCGAAAAGGAACGGAGCTGAAAGTTCTTTAACTAAACAACTCAACTTTCATTCTGGCTTTCATTCTTCAACTTTTCAATTTCTAAGAATTTTCTAATTTCTCAAAAATTTGGCAAACACCCTAAATTTTCGATAAACTTCGCCATAACCTCCTTTGTATGGGGAAGGTTTGAAAAATTTATTGGACCGTATTAGGCACCCAATAAATTAACAAAAAGCGTACAAATTTTTTAATGACCTATCTATTCCCAAGGAAGAGTGTAAAAATCATATCTCATGCCTTGCCCAGTGGTGGAAATAAAATAGTCCATGTGCCGCATATAAAATCAAGAGAGACATGAATTATTGTCATCTCCAGACCCGTGTAGGATTTTTATTAAATCCTGCCCCGAGCACCATTACATGTATTCCTTAATTATGTCCATAATCAGTCTTCTGTTCAACCTGTAATTTAGTCCTCGCCATACAAGCGTCTCGCTCGTATGGAAATCCAAACCTCATCATATAAGCGCCAAATGCTTATATGGAATATGATATGATATGCTATCTTCATGTAGTATGCCATGTGGTGTAGTTCATAATTTATTTGTTGCTATCCTATGACGTTGTTTATAATCTCACACAAAACAACCATCAACCCGCATCCAAAAACACTAACAGGAGTTGATATAATAATAAAATTGTGCAACCAACTCATTAAGGTCCTCCTGTTTTTCGGGCATGCAATATATTTCTTTACTCAACAGCGAATCCATTTCCCTGCTCAGCATGCATATATATATATATATATATATATATATATGTATGTATATGTATATGTATATGTATATCTATCTAATATATAAATCCAATTCGAACTAAATTTTCTATTCAACTCTATATTATATTTGATTTGACTTTATTTATCGTTCATTCTCATATTGGTTAAATTATTTATCCTACCAATTTTTTTATTAGTTAAACTAATAATCAAACATCACAACTAGCAATCAATTAGTTGATTAAATTTTCAAACATATAACTTTCTATATATACTTAAAAAACATATTTCTAGTGCCAAATCACAAACAATAAAATCTAATTAAGTTTTGGTTCTCACACCAGTTAGTTGGAAATATATAAATATCCTACTTTCGAAAATCGAACATAAACTCTGATGATGCATCGATCATCAGAATCATCTCCGGGCGACTAGAGTGTGATTCTATATCTATTCAGTATATTTGAGACTTTGAATATACGTTCATGACGTGTATATGCAAAATCTTCATATACTCGATTGTCCAAATTCAATATAAAATAAAATACTCAAATATGAATTATAGATATAAAATTTCAAAACTAAATTTGTTTTTAATAAATAACACTCTTCTAACTCATTCTAGGGTATTTCTAACCTTCTCTCTAACGAGTTATTCCCATAGGATATTACTGATCCCATCTCTGATGAATTATTTCGTTTGGTTCTAATGTGCCTTGTTCTCGAGCTTTGTAAACCAAAGCTCATATACTAAACTAAAACGACCTGAAATCCCCCTTTATGGGAAAGCCTGAATTGCTTTGAGAACACGACGCATTAAAACACATACAACAGAACATTTCATTGCTATTACAATAATTACATAAGAGTACAAGAATATATCAGAGTATGAATAAATATTACACAGCTGAAATAAAATAATATCAGATATTAAATACAAAGCAGCGGAAATTTAAATGTATAAATACAATGTATAGCGGAAAATACATCAACAACACAACTGAAAGAAATACACGGATACAAAGCTTTTCGAATATAGCCCCAGATGAAATCTATGATCCTGGAAAAAGAAATATCTGCGAAAACCAAAACTACTAGTTGCCCATGTGGAAAATATGGGCACCTGGAGTTTAGGTAGAAGCAATAAACTCCGAGTCAGTCATGAGACTGGTGTGAGAACTAAAACAATTATTAAATCTTTACCATAAAAGTTGGGAAATCATAGGACCACGCCGTATAACACGGAAGGGGTTTACTCCACATGAATCTCAGTTTAAAATAAAACAACGCAATGCTTTTTGAAAAATAAAGCTATTATAAGACTCAGGTCCCATCACACAATGCAACGAAAGCCGAAGGATAGAGTTTTCCCATATAATAGCCAAACATGCTTGGTACGTTTAAAACAAATCATTTTGATATTACTATAAGTGCATAGTGTCGAAAAAATTTCAAATATAAATGTATCAATCATAGACGGAATGGGTACGATATATCATGTCGCCATACTATTTCTACAACTCAAACCGAAAAATGTCGTATTGGAAATTGTATTTCCATCTATGAGTCGAGGCAAGGGATAGCTCCTCACCGATTCGAGACACTCTAGCAAATGCCTCAGGATCCCCCGCAGTGAACCCTTGGATCTTCAGGATCGGTCCACGCATACTTTAGTGGATTAGTTATTCCTGAACACACGTTTCCCGGTCCTATCGAACCTATCTCTGAGCCCCGAAGTGACTCACCAACCAAGGCGCCTCACATTCCATCATGCACATAAGTGAAAATGTCTGGGCTCCATACCATGACACCACTTCTAGCTAGAAAGAAACGTCGTGCACTCCCTGCAGTAACTATCCCGTTTTTGACTCATACTGCGTGTGAGGCTCGCAAATTAACACAATACACAAAGCTGTGCTATTTAAAGCCATGCTTTGATCATCAACCACAAGACTCTTCTTTTCAACAAAAGGCTTGATCTTTTGCATCTTAGCATGCCACATTGTCAATCCATACCGTACCACTGATTTCCACCAATATATAACCTCTAAGCTCGTACCTCTCAGAGAAGGGTGTTAAACAAGAGAATAAATTCTCCGCCACCATATAGATATATATTTAGCAAAGATCGATGAATATAGTATAAAGGAATACAACGTCGGACATACCATCCATTTGCAAGTCCATTCTGGGTCTGAACGAAACCGGAGGCACATTATTCCTTATCCCATATGTCCAATACAAGAGAGAGGTCCTCGCATATCCAATTGATCTCCAAGTACGTCTGGACGATCACCACTTATTTCCTTGTCTTAGGTGTACAACCCAATCAAGACATCAGTGATCATCCAAATGATGTGAAGATCTCTGGTCTTCAACCACCATCTCCATCGTCGACTTTTAGTCGCCGTATTAGTTATTCAGAATGGGATAAACCCGGTCTTTCGGAATAACTCGCGTATATATAATCAATAATCAATTGCTATAAAAATACATCATACGCCTCATTCCAATTCAGAATATTCTTTTATTCTAATATTCATATTTTTAGGTAAAGGTTCCCATTAATTGTATCAAAGATAAGTTCTTTCAATCTAATTCTTTAATCTACCTTTGGATATCAATTTCAAAAGATTGTATTTTATCCTTTAACAATTCTAAACCAAATTAAGGTTTATAAAACTAGTCGGGATTATTGAGCCTTACCGAAGAAATCATTTATTTTATTATCCCAATCCCAACCTATTCATCTCATGGAGCAAAACTGGTAGTATTCCATATCTAACACCCACGGTGTTATCGGTAAATTTAATTACCATTTCACGTTCAAATCTAATTAAAGATTTACCTATAGCCTGGAGTAAAACTGGTGGTACTCCATTCTTGATCATTTCATGAATTCGATAAATTTAATTATTCCATTCTCATTCCAATCTAATTAAAGATTCATCAAAACTCCAACTTGGTTTTAATATCATAAATCATTACTTTATGATTATTCAATTTTAAGAAATTAATCTTGTCTTTAACTAGGTTAACAAACCAATGTCACTTAAAACACAGTTCACGATAAACCCTAAAATCATCTTCCATCAAAATGGAATCTTTACAGAAATCGCAATAGTATACAATTGATATAAATTTCCATATGAAATCAATACTATAAATGGAATAGCGGCAAGGCCTTCTAAATTCCATAAATAGTAACGATCTTCATTCACAGATGCTCATCGCGATTATTAAATCGAATTTCATTCAATTCCAATTCAATATATTAAATTGGAAAACTTTATTTTGGAAAATTTCCATTAAATCTTAATAAAAGGATATATAAATTCCAAATCATATATTCACTGTTAATTGAGCTAAAGAACAAATATCATTTTAAAACATCGTCCACAACGAACCCAAATCAACTTCCATTTAATCCCAATTATTAAATATAACTGGACAACTTCATTAATCTTAATTAAAAGATTTATTCCTTTCTCAACTGGGTTTAAGAACATTTTTATTTAAGACACCATTCACGACAAACCAAAAATCCAATTTGATATTAAATACAAGGCTCTAAATAGAAATTATATGGGCTTATATTCAATATCAAATTCTGAAACCAACAAAAATCGTATTGGGAATAACGATATGTATCCAAATTCCTCAACAATATCCGTATAATCACGGAATTCAATATCGAAATATTTCGAAGATTGTTTCCATTCAAATCCATTCCAATTATACATTGGAAAATTCTGGATATATCAAAACCATTTACAAATCCAATTTATTTATTTAAAAATATTGGATTATTATTCTAGTCAATAACTAGTTCATTTCGATAAAAAAATATTTTTCTCTTTTAAAACTTGGAATTTTTCATCCAAAATCTTTCCAAATCTTTTATTATGATTTTATATAATTTTTCCATATTTCTAATAATTTTAATAAGGCCCTTATAGTCGATTTCCATAAACGGCCATTGAACTGCATCCATAGCGACCTTTTCTGAAATTGATTTGGACATATTTTAAAATCCAACCGTTAGATTTCAAATCTCTTATATTCATTGGAAAGCTCTTTTCGAAACGAACCCAACGTTTCTGGTATTAGGAGAATCTGACGGTCGGATCTCCCGTTATATCAATTTGAAGTTAATTGTCGAAATTCACGAATGGTCGCTACGCTTCGCGTTCTGTTCAGGCCATTTAAATATATATAATATATATATCGTCAATTTCCATTTATAACGTATTTCATAAATCGTTTATGAATTCATTTTAAAACGATTCCAACTTCATTTTCAAATTTGAATCAAAATTGAATATTCCATATCATTAAAATATTGAAATGGTATTTTTTTCAAAATATCTGATTTTGAAATAATTTCTCTTCGATATTATTTTAAAATGAATAAAATCGATCGATAAACCCATTCGGGTTAAAATGGCATTTCTATACTTAATCCGGCTTCATATTTTTATATATTTTTTCGTGTCCATCCAAAATCGAACTTCAAAATCTTATTTTGATTCTTTATTGAATATTATTTTAATACATTCATTATATTCTGAATCGGAATGCGACTCGGTCAATTACCATATAATTTTAGTTATATGGATTTCATACATCGCACGTATTCAACAATAATGATAAATAATCATTAACCATTCAAACATCACCCAGAGTGCATTCCACAGCTGTATAAGCATTAAAATAAATAAATAACGCTCATCACAGTCTGTCAACCCATCGATTGACATACAACTAAATATTGAGATTAGCGTATGTGAAATATCATCCCAATACCCGTGTGGGGTTTTAACCAACAACGATCAATTTAAATAAATTATTGGTTAATAAATTTAACCAATTCTAATTCGGTTTGAATTATTTTTCTAACTAGATAATTTTCACTGTTTAATATATAAATGAATATTTTGGTCCATTTTATCTATCACAAAAATTTTATAATAATTTTTCTAACGTATCAAACATTTCAAAATCACAGTCACATTCATAACACATCAATTCACCACATCATCCATATAAATAAATACTCAACTACCCAATGCCATTTACGGTGCCATAAGTGGCCATTCGCGGAGTATGATATCCGAATGTTGGTAATATCCATACGTCGCTTCCAATTTATGTGATCTGTGCGAATTCGAATGTTGAACTCCATACAACAGATTAAAATCTATACTGGAAATTTCTATATATTTACAGCTATAAATAAATTAAATAACTGTACAAAATTTCAGTGAGAGAATTCTCACTTTTGGGTTCCACTCCGCCATTCTTTATTTGAAGATTGTATTTTTCAACTAAATTAAACGCGCGTTTAATTTAGTTAAAAATCCAATTTGCTCCGTTTCCATTCTGGTCAGTTCTTAAATGTAGTGCTCGTTGCTGCGAAATCAAAGCAACTGATTTTGTCGAATTTGGTTTTTAGTTGAGTGATTTGTATACATGTTGAGTGTGTTGCATTCTTGTGAATAGACTTCTATGTAATTGTTTTCATGTTAATAATTTTTTTACTTCCATTCCAAAAAATTAGTTAAATAATTAATTAAAATAATTAATACTAATTACATCATTATCTTCTCCTAATCCTTCTTCCTCAGACCGACACCCTGTAACCCATCCTCCCTGAACAAAACCTCCACTGCCCGTCATCTGATACCACCAGCCGTCGATCAGACCCTGCCACGTGGAGCGCCGGAGCGCCAGCCACCTCCTCCCATAACCGCTGCCAGCTCAGTGGTGTCTGCACCTCGAGATGCGTGCCCAAAGACGCCGTTTCTAGCTCGAAATTCGAGCCCCTCCTCCATTAAATCCGATCATCAATATATAGATTGGATGCTCCTGAAACGTTCTTTGATTTTGTTTTGGGGGTTTGGATTAATTCGGAATGGTTTGGAAGATTTTTCGATTTGAAATCTTAAGCAATTTTCACTGTTCGTTTAAGCTGGCGGGGACTGAATAGGAATGAGGGTTTAGGGTTTTAAAGTCTATTTATATATATTTTATAATATTATTTTTATTCGTCAATACATGTTTATCAGTTCGAACTCCAAATCAAACCCAACGACCACTGCCAATCTAAATACCCCCATTTTGGACACAATGGGATATGTTTCGTAAGCCAATTCGACTGTTTCGATCAGTTTTTATCAAAGTTAAAATATAAATTAATATAACGTTCAATATTGAATTCAGCATACATTTTAATTTATCGGGGCCACATACTGACTCCAAAAATCACAGAAAAATAAATCTAGCTATGTTTTGACGATATGGTCCTAACAAAACTTATTTCGTCAAATTTGAAGACCATTTGAAAGATGACCATTTTTCTAGTCGATTAAATTCAAACTGAAATTGCCAAACATGTTTAAATTTATTGTGCTCACATATTAATTACAAAATTAAGAAATTTGAAGCCTAATAATAATTTGACATTCCAGATCCAACAAAAGTGGTTTCATCGAAAATGGAGGTCGTTTACAAAACGACTATTTTTAAAGGCTGTATAATATTAAAATATATATAAATTCCATAGCGACTATTCTGAATTTCAAATTGGACATAACTTTCAATTTATAATACGAAATCTCAATTTTTCACATTTATTAGAAAGATGTAGTTAAATAGAATCTAATGTTTCTTGTTTCGTCCAATTCTGATTTATTTTGAATTATGTATAATCATTTAAAGTTTAAAATCAAATTTTCAAACTACAGTGCCATTTCAGGCTCGTTTTCTAATTAAAATAAATTTATACATTCTAACTTCGATTTAAATAAACTTTTAGTCGTTATTGTTTAAAATAAATTATTTTAAATATTCAAAACCAATTAAAATAACGAAAGAAATTTAAATTGGTTCAGAAATTCCGGATGTTACACTACTCTAGGAAGCTATTGTACATGCATTTATAGACAGTATGCAAAATGCATTATTCATGTTATTTTCTAACAAATCTTGTTTGGATTGGCACTGAATCCAAACAGTTAATAACCATCCAGGAATAAAGAATCATAAACAAGTAACATCTGGAGCATAATAATCACAGTAAATTAAGGAGTATGAGCAAGATACTGTAGAGATATATTATAATCAGAGTCGGCCTAGAGATCAGCCAACCAAGCCCATGGGCTGTGGTAACCCACTAGGCCGGGGCAACTTTTTTACTATTTTAGCTATAATATATTTTGATATGAAATAGTGAATTGGTGGATTTAAACAAAAGGAACGATAGCACGGTGGTTGTTTGAATGATTTGTAGCAGTTTTTGCTAGGTTCGAATCCTGGAGGGGCAGCATTTACCGAAAAAAAATTCCCTTGCTTTGCACCTAATTTCTGGTACCATATGTAACGTCCCACTATTGTGACTGCCCCAAGTTGGTAATTAAACCAACTCAAGACGCTCAAAATGACGAATCGTTATTGCTTATGAGATTAACAAGAACAAATCACAAAATCAGAGAAAGATTTTTATACAATATTTAACAGTGGAAACGTTTTTATAACAAATATCATAGTACAATTTTTTTTATATATGTACCGCAGAAGCTTCATGTGCAGTATTTTGAACTAATACACATTTTAAAATCTCATGGCAGAAAAAATTAATTAATACATGCGGTTTTCAATTAAAATAAACACAGAAGAACAAACCAAAGCGAGCGCGCATGTCTTCACGATCTCTCTTCTTTGCTAGTTGAAAAATCTAAAATCTATAATACTCGTATCTAGTATACAAATTTCTATCTTCCATTTTGAATTTGGGCTTGGGCATCAATTTCTTTGGACCGGTCTGATTATTACACACATAACATATAGTGAGATATGTTGAATGGTTAGAAAATACTAGCCGTGATGAGTAAATTCCAACATCGACCATATTCATTATTTCTATAAATCTTAGACGCAATTGTGTTAAAAAGGTAAATTGACATCTATTTTTATAGATTTTCTTTATTGATCAAAAATAAAAACCAATTAATAAAGATATTCAAACTTAAAAAAAAAATCAAAGTAACTTATGTGTTTTGGACAGTAACAAAATAACTATATTTATGGAAATCACGTGCAAAAACATGTACATGATCACGCCAGAAAAGCATAATTTTTTTTTGTAAAGCCAACCGGTTTTTAAGGTGACCGCAAACATCTTTTTATTATAACCAATAATAAAAATACAAAAACGTACAGGTGACTGTGGTTGACAAACAACTAATTTCAGTTATTTAGGTGGACCATCCACCGCCTACGACATTTATAGTGTGTCGTCCACTGAATCTAATCTAGATTATAGTCCAGGAGCTAGTTTAAGTTACTAGGCCACTATGTCACTCCACGCAGGGAGGGATAAGAGCATACATTAAATATAAGTATGTGTATGTTCTCAATCCCATCTTCTTATTGTCTATGTTTCCCTTTTTTCCTAATTCTTGACTCTAAGAGTTATCTATTGCCTGTTGTTATCCAAGATTCTACTATTGGATTTGGTTTCTTAAATTCTAATACATAGTTATTTTATTGTAATTTTAACTTTTGGGTGCATTTTTTTATTATTTATTATGTAATAGTGGACCTCTTTATTTTACATTGATTGTTGCGAATTATGCATTGCATTCTTCTCAGATGTTACATATTTTGGAAACAACTTTGACATGTAATCAATCTTATGGGCCATTGTTTATCTAAGTGAAGCCTTTTAGGGAAACTTCAAAAGTGTATAATGAACAATGATTAAAGCTTTTCATATTGAGTATAAATTGTTTGAAGGCTAATTCTATTTATACCCACTCTTTTGCTATGTAAACCCAACAAACTCGGTAAATTCGATGCACCCAAAAAACGCTGAGTAAACCCATTTTTACGTAACATTCTTCCACTTTTGTCCTTTCTATTAGACATTCTTTTATCTCATGAAAGAAAAACCCTAGAACAATGCTGCCAAAGTCAAATACATTGTTTTATCGAAGCAGCATCTTTTGTGATTGTTTCTTTGTCAATTAAATGTGAAGCTACCAAATCAAACACACGTATCTATTTCACCAATCGAGACAATCAAGGTACGCATGAATCGATCTCCCCAAATTGATTATTTATAGAAATTATAGGTAGAGTTGTTGGTATTTGTTAGGGAAAATTTGTATGAAAATGGATTGAAAGAAGTAGCACTCACGCACAAGTACTGCGTGGAGAAAAATATAATCATGTAGTGCTTGTTCGTGAAGATATTCGAACTCTGAGTAGTTCCCACGCAAAGGACATACATGGTAAAATTACTTCGAGCCTGTGTGTGACGAGAAGGAATTTCGCTCGGTCCGAACCAGTCGCTAAACCGATCCAGTCCGCTCGAAACGCCCTATCGTTTGAGAACAGGACAAAACAAAACGCATACGAAAGAACATTTCACTGTATATTACAACAATGCATCAGAATACAAGAATATACAGAGTATAAATGAATATTACACAGAAATATCAGAGATTTAAATTACATTTAAATACATCGCAGCGGAAAATGATATAATACACAACTAGAAGGAGATATACGGATACAAAGCTTTCCGGATATCGTTCCAGCTGTAAACCAGGATCCTGTGAATATAAATCTGCAAAACCAAAACTACTAGCTGCCCGTGTCGAAAATAAGGGCACCCAGAGTTTAGGTTAAAACAATAAACTCCAGGTCAGTCATGTGACTGGTGTGAGAACTAAAACAGTTATTAATCTTTATTTTAAAAGTTAGGTAAATCAAGGGACCACGCCGTATAACACGGAACGGGTTTCCTCCCAAGAATACCAGTGCATAAAACAAACAGCGCAATGCTAAATAAAGAAAAATGAAGCTGTTATAAGACCCAGGTCCTATCACACAATGCAACGCAAGCCGGGGGATAGGGTTTTCCCTTATAACAGCCAAAGAATGCTTGATACGTTTAAAACAAATCATTTGATACTATTATAAGTGCATAGTGCATAAAACAACTTCAAATCATAAGTATCAATCATAGGCGGCATGGGTACCATATATCATGTCGCCATATATAGGTTTACAAATAAAACCGCAAATGTCACGTATTTGGAAATTGGATTTCCGTCTATGAACCGAGGCAAAAGATAGTCCTCAACCGATTCGAGACTGTCTAGTCCGAGCCTCAGGCAAGTACTCTGTCAAGCCTTTGGATCGTCAGGGCCGGTCCACCGATGTGGATTAAAATGCCTGAACACTGCGTTTCCCCGCCCTTTGGGGCGTAAACGAGCCAACGAATGGCTCCATCGGTTCGAGAACGACCGATCAATCCGAGGCGCCTCGCAACAGCAACAACCACATAAGTCAAACTCGTCAGGGCGTGTAAAACCACTGACGCCACTTCTAACTAGAAAGAAACGCATGCCCTCCCTGAGGTCCGTCTCCCGTTTTTGGTTCATACCTGGTGTGAAACACGCGAGGTAAACGTTACACAAAGCTACGCCACAAAGGCCGTGCTTTGATCATCACCACAAGACTTTGCTTTTCAACAGAAGCCTTGATCATTTGCATCTTAGCATGCCACACAGGCAAACCATTCTATGCAACCGATATCAGTCACATAGAATGAAATCCGATGTCAGACACACAGTCCATTTACAAGTCCGTTCTGGGTCTGAACGAAACCGGAGGCACCTAGTACCCCGCATATCCATCGATCTCCAAGTACGTCTGGACGATCACTAACTGTTTCCATCTTCTTGGGTGTACAGCCCAATCAAGATCATCAGTTATCACCCAAACGACGTGAAGACTTCCGGTCTTCGACCATCGTCTTCATCTTCGACTTATCGTCGTATCAGTTATTCAGAATGGGATGAACCCGGTCTTTCCGAATAACTCGCGTATATTTTATATAAGTGTTACACAAACACAACATACGCCTCATTCCAATTCATTAGTCACTAACCGTAAATTAATCAAGAGAATAATTCCCCAAATATTGACCCCGAAGGCCGAAACCAACATCAGATCAATATCCAGAAAACCATTCTGCTTGGCTAACCGACAGTTAGTTTCTAAATTTCACGTTCAAATCTAATTAAAGATTTAACTATCGCCTGGAGCAAAACTGGTGATACTCCATTCTCGATCTTTTCAATCTAATTAAAGATTCATTAAAACTCTACTTAGTTTTAATCCTTGACTGGGTTAAAGAATCAGTGTCATTTAAAACACGATTCACGATAAACCCAAAATCCCATTCCATTAATTATCGGGTTAAAGAACAAGTGTTCGATATTCAATACAAGGCTCTGAATAGAAAATATATCGGCTTATATTCAATATCGAATTCTACGACTAACAAATGTCGTATTGGAAATAACGATACAAATATATATCTTTCAAATTTCCATAACAACACCTGTAATATCACGAATTCCAACATCGAAATATTCCGAAGACAATTTCGATTCAAATCCACTCCAATGCAATCATTGGAAATTTTGGTTATTTTCAAAACCATTTCAAATTCAATTTATTTATTTAAAAATAAATAGAATTATAATTCTAGTTCAAAACTAGTTTATTTCGATAAAAATCTATTTTTATCTTTTCAAATATGGAGTTTTTCATCCCAAACTTTCACAAATCATTTCTTATGATTTTACACAAATTATTACTATTTTTAATAATTTTATCAAGGCCCGTACAGTCGATTTCCATTAACGGCCATCGAACCGCACTTACAGCGACCTTTTTCGAATTTGATTTGGACGTATCTCCAAATCCAACCGTTAGATTTCAAATTTCTAACATTCGTTAGAAAGCTCTTTTCGATACGAACCCAACGGTTCCGGTTTTAGGAGAATCCGACGGTCGGATCTCCCGCAATGTCCGTTTGAAATAAATGGTCGAAATTCACGAACTGCCGCGGCGCGGCGCGTTCTATTCAGGCCATTATATTATATATATAATATATATAATATATACTTCGTCGATTTCTATTTAAAACGAATTATATAAATAGTTTTAAATTCGTTTCAAAAGCAATTTCAACCTCCTTTTCAATTCAAATCAAAATTGATTTCTTCTTTATAAATTCGTTTCAAAATTCATTTCTATTCAATTCAAATTTCAATTCAATTTGAATTCATTTCAATTCATTTCATTTCGAAATCGTTTTCAATTCAATTCATTTCGAAATCGTTTTCAATTCAATTCATTTCGAAATCGTTTTCAATTCAATTCATTTCGAAATCGTTTTCAATTCAATTCATTTCGAAATCGTTTTCAATTCAATTCATTTCGAAATCGTTTTCAATTCATTTTGAATTCGTTTTCAATTCAATTCATTTCGAAATCGTTTTCAATTCAATTCAAAATATTCGATTTCGAAATCACTTTTCAATATTCATTTTTAAGATGAATAAAATCGATATAAATATCGCTCACGTCAAAATGGCGTCAAACTAATCAACACGGCTTCATAAATTTCTATTTTCAAATATTCTATTTCAAATATTTCTATCTCAAATATTTCCTTTAAAATTGGAATGAGGCCCAATCAATTACCATATAAAATTAATTATATGGATTTTCATACAACACATGTATCATAGCATTGAAAAATAATCAACCATCAACCAAAGTGCACTACACTGTATAAGCATCAAATATAGATATCTAACGCTTATAACAGCCTGTCAATCAATCGATCGACATATTTAATCAATCAGGATGAGTGAACTTCAAATTTCATCCCAACACCCGTGTGGGGTTTCAAACAATCAAACACTGATTTTAGTTGTGCAGTTGGGCGATGTGTAAAATTTATCGTCCCAATCAATGTCATTCAAATAAGTGTACATAAACAAACCGTCTGGTTTGTAAATGAATATTTATTTACTCACATTCACGTTAAAAATTATATTTTTAACGACAAAACATTTTATTTCAACCTATGAATTTCTATTCAATTCATTTACACAATAAAATGATATTTTTATTTTCTAACACATTTTAGAAAATTTCGGCGGCATAACGACACGATACTAGAAACGGGACGAGGCCTAGCCTTATCCCCGGTCTAGTGAAGGCCCACGCCATTCACACATCAATCAAATCAATTTCATTATGCAAACCACAAAATTTGGAGTAAGAGTCTAACCTAGCCTTACTCCTTCGCCTTATAACGGCGCACGTCTAATCCTAACCAATTTATCGATTCGATTTTTCACACCACAAACCACATTCAAACCAATATCGCAATCAATCACCAAACAGTCAAACAAACAAGTCCATGGTCTGTGGACGATTTGTGTCGGGTGCTACTAAGCACCGTCTGCATCCTAGTATATATATAACTAGAAAAATTAAATTGAAAGGTGAGAAGTTCTCACCGATAGCTATCCAATCTTCACCACTAGACTTTGCAGAAGTCTTCGTTGCTTTCGCATTTTCTTCGTCGTTTCGCCTTTTTGTCACCTTCGTTGCCCAAGGCCACTATATATATAAAAATCGAATTTTTATTTCGCTATTCAATATATAAAAATCGAGTTTTTATTTCAAAGTTCAATATATAAAAATCGAGTTTTTATTTCAAAGTTCAATATATAAAAATCGAGTTTTTATTTCAAAGTTCAATATATAAAAATCGAGTTTTTATTTCAAAGTTCAATATATAAAAATCGAGTTTTTATTTCAAAGTTCAATATATAAAAATCGAGTTTTTATTTCAAAAAGTTCAAATCCTTTCCTTTTTAAAATCTAAATCTTTAAACTTTAAAGTTTAAATCTTTTCACCTTTAAAGTTTAAATCTTTTCTCCATTTAAAGTTTTAAATACCTTTTTCAAATCAAAGTTTTTAAAATTCCTAAAATCAGTTTTAACTTCTTTTTTAAAAAAAAAATCCGTTTTTACTTTTTGAAGTTTAAATTCTTTAATTTCTTTTATAAAATCAGTTTTAATTTCTTTTATAAAATCAGTTTTAATTTCTTTTATAAAATCAGTTTTAACTTTAAATAAAATCAGTTTTAACTTTAAATAAAAATCAGTTTTAACTTTAAATAAAATCAGTTTTTATTTTAAACATTTCCAGTTTTAAATTCGGTTTTATAAAAACAGTTTTAAAATTATTTTATAAATCTCAGTTTTAAACTAAAAAAAATTTAAACAAATCGGTTTATATATAAAATAAAAATAAAATAAATAAAAATAAAATAAAATTAAAACTTACAGAGGAGCGGGGGGGTCGATGTCAGGGTCGGCGGTGGTCTTCTCGAGTGTGGCGCTCGGGGTTTGGTGGCGTCGCGATGGGATTCGACGGGGGGCGTCGCGAGGGGCTCGAACGGGATGGCGGCTTCTGCTTCGAGGCGGCGGCTCGGAGTTCTTCGTCGGTGATGTCTCGAGGGGGGCGACAGGCAACGGCGCTCGATCGATTTAGATTCTAGGGGTTTTTTTTTTTCTTTTCCTTTCGTCTGAATCGAAATGAAAGGGGGGGGGCCAAGCGGGAGATAAGGAGGGAAGGGAATTAAATTATTATATTTTTTTTTATTATTTATTATTTAATTATTCAAAAAGTTGACTTTTACATACGACCTCGAAACGAGGCCCACCGCCTGTCGTCCATAGCGTTTAACCCCCATTCCGAACACAATGGGATATGTATCGCAAGCTGATTCGATTGTTACAATCAGTTTCCTTTTGAATTTTCATTTAAATCACTATATTGAATTTTAAACGCACATTTCAAATTACCGGGGTCACATACTAACTAGAAAGATTCCAGAAAAATATTTTCTAGCTTCGTATTGACGATACGGTCCTAACAAAACTAGTTTCGTCGAATTCTGAGACCGTTAGAAAAATGGCCAATTTCCAGTCGATTAAAATCAACTGAAACTGGTCAAACGCGTTTTCCTTTGCCACGCTCACATATTGATTCGAAAAATTATGAAATTTGGAATCTAGCAATAACTTCACATCCCGGACCCAACAAAACAGGTTTCGTCGAAATCCGAGGTCGTTTGCAAAATGTCCATTTTTAAGGGCCTGAATTCCATAGCGACTATTCAGAATTTTCAACTGGACATATCTTATCATTCCCGTTACGAAACTTCAATTGGTCGGATTCGTTGGAAAGACATCATCAATTAGATCCTATTATTTTTGGTTTCACTAAAATCCGGATTGTTTTGCACCCGGTACATTCAATTGAAGTTTGAAATCGAATTATCGAACTACCGCGCCATTTTCAATTCTATTTATAATTATATATAAATATTTATATTCTAACGACGACGCGTATAATATATACGATCGAATTATATTCAAAATAAATTTCTCGTCGATATTATTTAAAATAATCCATTTTAAATATTCAAAATTCGCTAAAATTGCCAAAATAAAAATTTTGAACTGGCCCAGATTTTACGGGTTGTTACACTGTGCGTGTAAACTATGCTTTCCACCCTATACTGCGCGGTTAGTATTTTTTCCACATATGAGCTATGCATGCCAAATGTCTAGAACTTTTTTTTTTGGGAGATTCGTTATGCAATTTCATTGTTCCTTTCATCATGCAATTCCAGAACAATTATTTTGAATTTGAAATGTGACGTATACATTGCAATTACATGTGTTGGAAAATGTAAATATTACATGTTAAAAGATCATGGAATATGTGGCTTAGACATAGCGAACATTGAATGCATGACTTTTCCATTTCTAAACATTCAATATGTGTTCTTTTTACAATACTTACATTATTTAATTCGTGTTAATTGTTGCTTGTAAAATGCCTCGAGCTCGCATGACAACCTCAGAAAGAAGAAGAAGGAGGGCTGCTGAGCGAGAAAAAACCCAAGAAGGCACTAGTGGGATGGAAATAGTGATGCAAATAAAGCTGCTGATGAAGGCAGTGAGGAACGTACAGACGATATTGAAAGGGAAGATGCGGAAGGGAGTGGAAAAATGGAAGAGGAGGGTGCAAAAGAGGGAGAGGACATAAAAAGTAGGAAATGAGTATGAGGAAGGAGAAGATGATGAGAAAGGAGACAAGGAAGGGGAAGGAGATGATGAAGGAGATACAGAAGAGGATGACAGATTTGAGGAGGAGGAAGATGATGAAGCAGAAGATGAAGGAGATGAGGATGAAGGAGTTGAAGATGAGGGAGAAGAATGTAGAACATGTAGACGAAGAAGTTGCAAACCTACATGGTGGACCAAGAACCAATGATGTAATCAAGGAATTTGATACTCATATCGCATTCAATATATGGAGTAGCAAGGAATAACTTTTAATTTTATTTCCTATATGTTTAAAGCAATAAAAAATATAAATTTCATTTACAAAAGTGAAATGAATTTTTGTTAATGCAGGAACTAGAACCTCTAACATGCGTTAATCATACTTACAAGGCTCTAGAGTGGAAGTTCCTAGATAATGATACTAGGTTTAGGCACATTATTGAGGAGTCTGGATTGTTTTCCAATATTCAAACTTGCTATAAAAGTGTGAATAAAAATTTGATATCAGCTTTTGTGGAACGTTGGTATCCGGACTCAAACACATTTCATATGCCATTTGGTGAGATTACCATTACCCTAGATGATGTAGCATCTTTGTTACACATTCCCGTAGAAGGAATACCCGCACAGACTCTTTCATGTGATAAACAAGCAGATAACATCGTTTCCAAATATCTAGGGCTTAGTAAAGCCGAAGCGAGGATGGAAATGAACGAAAGAGTTGGCTATAAATTAAGTTTGTGTATGTTACTCAATAGGTTTACGGAAGTTAGTGATGATTAGAGAGACCGAGCGATTCGGCGTGCTGCTCGTGCCTGTCTTTTATTTATATTAGAAAGCACCTTATTTGATGATAAGATCAAGTCGCATGTGCACATGTCCCTCTTGGATCCACTAAAAAATTTACAAGTCGACAAAACTTATTCCTGGGGTTCAGCAACATTAGCATTTCTGTATATGCAGCTTGGGCATTATAAAACAAATTAGGAAATGACAGATGGCATAATATGCTTGAAGCGGAGAAGCAGCGAGGGAAAGAAGCATCCATCAACTGCATCGAATTGAAGCATGCCTAAATCGCGATGAGGCATTATCAAGAATTAATAGTTTGAATTTAGATAATAAAATGGCTAGATCGCTTACACATGTATGGGGGTTAACGAGACCTCTAAGCATGCTGTGAGATGACGATAAACTGTCCGAACTTTTCTGACACGACCCAGACTTCCCAACCCCCAAAGAAACGGAGGAGCCCGTGTTGCTTTGAGAACACGACTCATCAGAACACAAACAAGAGAACTTTTCATTGCTATTACAACAATTTATATTAGAGTACACGAATACATTAGAGTTCAGATAAATAATATACAATGGAAAAATACCAGAGTTTTACAAATTACAAAGGAATGGAAAAATATATATACATAAATATAATATGTAGCGGAAAACATCAACAACCACAACTGAAAGAAATACACGGATACAAAGCATTTTGAATATAACTCCAACTGTAATCCATGATCCTATGAAAACAAATATTTGCAAAACCAAGCTACTAGCTGCCCGTGTGGAAAATATGGGCACCCAGAATTTAGGTAGAAACAATAAACTTCGAGTCAATCATGGGACTGGTGTGCGAACTAAAACAGTAATTAATCTTTGTTTTAAAGTTGGGTAAATCAAGGGACCGCGTCGTATAATACGGAACGGGTTTTCTCCTAAGAATACCATGAAACCAAAAGTGCAATGTTAAAAGGAAAAATGAAGCCATTATAAGACTCGGTCCCATCACATAATGCAAACACAAACCAGACGACAGAGTTTTACCTTATAATGTCCAAACATGCTTGGTACGCGAAATTTATCTTTTATTATTACTATAAGTGAAGAAATTAACTTCAAATATAAATGTATCAATCACAGACGACATAGGTACCATATATTATGCCGCCATATAGGTTTACAACTAAAATCGAAAAGTGTCGTATTGGAATTTGGATTTCCATCATGAACCAAGGCAAGGGGTCTCTCCTTCCGATTCGAGAAAATCTAGCCTCCCATGTCTTAGGATTCATACGCAACTGCACCTGGGATCTTCAGGGCCGGTCCACAGTTACTTTAGTGGATTGGTTATTCCTGAACAATACGTTTCCCTACCCAATGGGGAATAAAATCTGGTTAGTATGTCGACCATGTCAAGAGCCACTAGGGACTCAAATCCGAGGTACCTCTCTTTCCAACATCCACATAAGTAAAATGTCTGGGCTCTATACAATGACATCACTCCTAGCTAGAAAGAAACACATATCCTCCTTGCAGTCCCTCATCCCATTTCTGGTTCATACCGGGGTGTGATGCTCGCAAATTAACGCTATACACAAAGCTATGCTATTTAAAGCCGTGCTTTGATTATCATCCACAAAGCTCTGCTTTTCAATAAAAGCCTTGATCATTTGCATCTTCGCATGCCACATTGTCAATCCATACCCTACCACTGGTTTCCACCAATATATAACCTCTAAGCTTGTACGTCTCAGAGAAGGGTGTTAAGCAAGAAAATAAATTCTCCTCCACTAAACAGAGAAGGGAGTACTCCATTTACGATCATTTCATGATTTCAATAAATTTAATTATCACATTCTCATTTTCTACTTAAAGATTCATTAAAAGTCTAGTTTAGTTTTAATCTCAAAAATCATTACTTACTGATTATTCAAACTTTAGGAAATTAATCTTGTTTTTAACTGGGTTAAAGAACCAATGTCATTTAAAAAAAAGTTCCCGATAAACCCAAAATCATCTTCCATCGAAATGGAATCTTCATGGAAATCATAACAGTATATAATCGATATAAATTTCCGTATCAAATCAATGCTATAAATGGAATAGCAGCAAGGCCTTCTAAATTCCATAAATAGTAATGGTTTTCATTCACAGAAGCTCATCTCAA
This sequence comes from Allium sativum, assembly GCA_030737875.1. Taxonomy (NCBI): domain Eukaryota; kingdom Viridiplantae; phylum Streptophyta; class Magnoliopsida; order Asparagales; family Amaryllidaceae; genus Allium; species Allium sativum. Next base: position 314,402,207 of record CM060920.1, read on the forward strand.
TTATTAAATCGAATTCCATTCAATTCCAATTCAATATATCAAACTGGAAAACTTTACTTTGTAATATTCCATTAATCTTAATTAAAAGATTATAAATTCCAAATCATAACTTCACTGTTAATTGGGTTAAAGAACAAATGTTATTTAAAACATTGTTCACGATAAACCCAAAATCAACTTTCATTTCAATTCCAATTAAATTAATTAATTGGTAAACTTCTCTAAATCTTAATTAAAAGATTTATTCTATTCTCAACTGGGTTTAAGAACAGTGTTATTGAAGACACCATTCACGATGAACCCAAAAACCCATTTGATATTAAATACAAGGCTCTGAATAGAAATTATATCGACTTATATTCAATATCAAATTCTGAAACTAACGGACATCGTATTGGGAATAACAATATTTATATCTTCCAAATTCCTCAACAATATCTGCATAATCACGGAATCCAATATCGAAATATTCTGAAGTTTATCTCTATTTAAATCCTTTCTAATTCATACGCTTGAAAATTCTGGTTATTTCAAAAACCATTTACAAATCCAATTTATTTATTTATAAACATTGGATTATTATTCTAGTTAATAACTAGTTCATTTCATTAAAATATCTTTTATCTTTCCCAAAACTTGGAATTTTTTCATCAAAAAACCATCCAAATCATTTATTATGATTTTACACAATTTTTCCATATGTCTAATAATTTTGTTAAGGCCTTTAAAGTTGGTTTCCGATAAGGGCCACCGAACTGCATCCATAGCGACCTTTTCTGAAATTGATTTGGATATAATTTAAAATCTAACCATTCAAATTTAAATCTCATGTATTTATTTGAAAGATCTTTTCAATACGAATCCAACGGTTCCGGTTTTAGGAGAATCCAATGATCAGATCTCCCGTTACATTAATTTGTAGTCAATGGTTGAAATTAGCGAATGGTCGCTGCGCAACACATTCTACTCAAGACATACATATATATATATATATATATATATATATATATATATAATATCGTCGATTTCCATTTAAAATGTATTTTATAAATTGTTTTAAAATCCATTTTAAAACGATTTCAACTTCATTTTAAATTTTAAATCAAAATTGAATGTTCTATATCATTATAATATTAAAATGATAATATTTTCAAAACATCAGATTTTGAAATCAAATCATTTCGATATTCATTACAAAATGAATAAAATTGACAGAAAAATCTGTTCGAGTTAAAATGGCGCACTTCTACTTAACTTGGCTTCATATACTTCAATATTTTCGTGTCCCTCCAAAATCGGACGTCAAAATCATATTTTGATTTGTTACTGAATATAATTTTAAAATATTCATTATTTTTGAGTTGGAATCAGACTCAGTCAATTACCATATAATTTTATTTATATGGATTCCATACATCGCATGTATTCAAAAATAGTGATAAACAACTATTAAACAATCAATTCACATCTAGAGTGCAATTTATAACTGTATAAGCATTAAATAATTAACCAATGATTATCATAGTCTACCAATCAATCGGTTAACATACAATCAAATCCAAGGGGGATGTGAATTAATTATCATCCTTAGACCCTTGTGGGGTTTTCAAACATCAACAAATAATTGGGCGATGTGTAAAATTGTCGTTCCAATACCCGTGTGGGGTTTACATCGAAGTCCATGTGAATATAATTCTATTTTCATAGTTTAATCATGATAATAATATTAAAACTATAAACAACCATCAATCACCAAACAGATATGGCAATCACAGACAATAAATACATATGCAGTTCTAAAAATAAATAACTGTACAAAATTTTGAGTGAGAGAATTCTCATTTTGATTTCCACTCTGTCGGTTTTTAATGGAGGATTTCAGTTTTTAAACTAAATTAAACACACGTTTAATTTAGCTAAAAACTAAACTTGCTCCGTTTCCATTCTGGCCAGTTCCATGTTGTAGAGTTCGCTGTTGCGAATCCAACGCAACTGAAATCACTGAATTATGTGTTCGTATGATCGAGTTACAAGGTATTAAACATTAATTACATAAATACGGTAATTAAATAAATAATTAACTATTTAATTTCCTTAACCCTTCACTATATCGTTCCAAATCCAGAAACCCATCGTCGACTTCCTCTCTCTCCTCGTCGGCGGCGCCTCAGGCCATCGGCCTTCGATCAATGGCCACCGAAACCCGCGCCACTCCAAGCCGCACCCTTCCCGACTGGCCACGCCTCTTCGGGACCTCCATGGCTCCGGCAATCGACCTCAAACCACACCCCAATTAGACTTCCATCGTGGCCACGTGAGTTCACCGAAGGTCGAGCGCCTACATCTGAAGCTAGCCCCAACTGCCCTGATCAGTTTCCCCTCAAGGACCATCCCCAACGGTGGCGGCATGAAGGAGATCGGCGAAGCTGAAGTTGGGTGCTCACGAACCGTTCGTTTATTTGGGGGAGGCTTCTTATTTAGGGATTGACCGCATGAAATGGAAGACAAGAGTTTGACCCCTTTTGACTGTGACTTTTTATATATATATATATATATATATATATATATATATATTATAATAATAATTAATCCAAAAATTATCCCGATATCATAACGAACTCCAAATCAAACTCAACGACTGTCATTCATAGTTAAATACCCCCATTCCGAACACAATGGGATATGTTTCATAAGCCAATTCGACTGTTTCGATCAGTTTTCATCAAAATTAAAATATAAATTAATATAACGGTCAATGTTGAATTACAACGTACATTTTAATTTTCCAGGGCCACATACTGACTACAAAAATTATGAAAATTGAAATCTAGCTATGTTTTGACGATACAGTCCTAACAAAATTAGTTTCGTCGAATCTGGAGACCATTTGAAAAATGGCCCTTTTATTAGCTTGTTTAAATTCGAATTGAAACTGAAAACACGTTTGAATCCACCACGCTCACATATTGATTTAAAAATTTATAAAATTTTAAACCTAACAATAATTTAACATTCCGGATCCAACAAAAGTGGTTTCGTGGAAAACGGCGGTCGTTTGCAAAATGGCTATTTTTAAGGGCTATATATATTATTAAAACAGGAAAATAATCACAAGGGCAAAATTAAGGGCTTTTTTATTCATAAGGACAGCCCATTAAAAATTTAACCAAAAGGACAATACACTAATTATATTTTAATTCCCTAAATCACGTGCCCTGTTTCTTCTTCGTCATTTCTATCTCGCGCGATTTTTTTCTCGTTCAATTTTTCTCCAACGTGGTTTTTTCTCCATGATTTGATCTTCAAATATCTCTCTCATTTGATCATCTTCAGAATTGTTTGAGCTCCTCAATTTATTCGATTCGCCTAATTTTATCGTCTCAATCGGCTTCGTCGATTCATGAAGGTGTCATGGATTTTGATTCGGTAGGCAGTAAAGATGATTTCATGATTTTTGATTTCGTGAATTCGTCGTAGAAAATCGAACGAGAGAGATGAGCGATAGACATGAACTGCGGAAATTACCATTTTGGATTGTGAATTTAGTAGCAGTTTTTAGGTATCAGTTTGCCATTTTTTAAGGTATCAGTTTTCCTGTAATAACAGTGTTATGCTTTTGTGTTAATAATTTTGGTGCTATATTAGTTTTATACTTGTACTGTTGCATTAGCTTTGCAACTCAATCGAAATTATGTCATTTTAATCAATCAAACTGTGATGTAAACATTTTTTGTATTAGTTTTTCTTTAAAATATCATAGCAGTTTTAGGTATCAGTTCTATATATTTTTAGGTATCAGTTTTATAATTTCTAGTTGAATTTACATCATAGCAGTTTTTAGGTATCAGTTTTATATTTTTTTAGGTATCAGTTTTATATTTTCTAGTTGAATTTACATCATAGCAGTTTTTAGGTATCAGTTTTATATTTTTTTTAGGTATCAGTTTTATATTTTCTAGTTGAATTTACTAATAGCAGTTTCTAGGTATCAGTTTTAGATTTTCTAGTTGAATTTACATTATTATGTTGGTATCAGATTTGATTGTGTCTGAAATACTTGCAGATAGTGCATGCTGCTGGAATTTACTTGAATTCAAGACTGGATTGCGTACAAGTAAAAGTAAATGCATGAATGCATGCCTAGAATAGGGAGCAGTGTTTTATGTACTTAGATTGTGTAGGAAAACAATGTATCCTAGTATATCAGTTATGTATCATTGTAGGTATCATATGATACAAGTGGGTATTATTGTGTATTATTGAGAATAATCTCATTTTTGTGATATTTGAATTGAACTGATTGCTACTATTTTTTTAACAAGTAGGTATTATTGAGAATAAATATTATTTTTATGAGATTTGAATTGAGTAAGTAGGTTTTTTTTTTTATCAGTGGGTATCAGTTAGAATTAATGTTGTGTATCAAAAAAAGTCAATTACCAAAGCAAACAACTCAAATCTGCCCACTTGCCATAATTCTCTTACACTAAACCATAAAACTGATACTTAATAAAATATAAAACTGATATCTAAAAACCGCTATAATATTTTAATGGAAAACTAATGCAGAAAATGTTTACATCACAATATGATTGATTAAAATGAAAAAAGTTCAATTGAATTACAAAGCTAGTGCAACAATATAACAACAAAATTAATACAACAACAAAAAGTAACTAAAAAAACATAGCACAGTGAATACAGTAAAAATGATACCCAAAAAATATAAAAATAAATGGTACCTAAAAACTGCTGTAATGTCTTAAATAAAAAGTAACACGAAAATTACTTACATTACAGTTTGATTGATTAAAGCAAAACAAGATGGATTGTAATACAGTGATAACCCTAGTGTACAACTACACAATAAATTCAACATCAAAAACATAACAAACGAATATAAAACAATGTTGAATAAACAAAAATGATACCTAAAAAAATATAAAACTGATACCCAAGTGTTGAATAGCCGATCATTAAAATTGGAGAACCCATCAAAAATCGTGAATCACCTTGAGAAATAAGAAAACCTAATCGGAAAAATTGAACATTAAATTATAACGATTATAGCAACAAAAAAATCAGTCGAGGTTGATTATTTAGATTGATTTGGTGCTAAATTTTGCTATTCGCTTGATTTTCGATGATTGACTGTACGGGACAGCGCGAATTTGATTTCATTTGATCGCCATATAAGATCATTTCATTAATTTTGATTTGCTGATTTTGTTGTACGAAATCGAAAGAGAGGAATGAGCGACGGAAATTTTTAGGGTTATGTCCTTTTGGATAAATTTTTAACCGTATGTCTTTGTGAATAAATTATTAAGGCCAATTGTCCTTTTGATTAAAATACTCTTATTAAAATATATATAAATTCCATAGCGACTATTTTCAATTTTAAATTGGACATAACTTACAATTTATAAAGTGTAATCTCAGTTTCTTACATTCGTTAGAAAGATATAGTTAAATAGATTCTAACGTTTCTTGTTTCATCAAATTCTAACTTATATTGAATTCTGTATATTCAATTAAAGTTTAAAATCGAATTTTCAAAGTACCGCGTCATTTCGAGTTCGTTTTAATTAAATTTTAAATTTATACGTTCTTACTTCGATTTAAATAAAATTTAAATTGTTAATTCTCAAAATAAATCATTTTAAATTCTTAAAATCCATTAAATCAATTCAAAATAAAATTTTAAATTGGTTCCAAAATCTGGGTTGTTACATTTTCTTTGTTTTTCAATTTTATAAATGAACTCATAATAGGATAGCTTAGTCACCTACGCATGTACGGAAAATGACAAGATCTCGAGGCAAGCTCTCGGATGTTGATGAACCACTGGTTCTTTCATGTAATAAAACTTCATTGTACTACTTTAACAAAAGTACTTGGAAAATATGGTTTATGCTTATTAAGTACGGAATTGCTAACTGGAATTCTACTTTAATTATCCGTCGATCGCCAGGTATAGCATATGCTTAGTAAGGGGTTCACCTCCTTAATAATGGGACCGTTTACATTATTAAAGTAGTACAATGAACATGGTAGATCTTTGTAACTTTCCCTTTGTATTAGATTTTGCGTATGTCCAATAATTTTGACAAGTGGTGTTGGAATCATAAAAGAAAATGCATAAGCAAGTAATAAAAAAAATGCAACTGGAACGCAGCATTCAATTATAAACTGTTATATTGAGTTTTCGAGTTTATGAATCCAAACAGCATTACGTGAAAATTTCACTGGCAACATAGCTAGCTGCACCTACACCAATCACTTTTGTTGAACCCACCAGGCATTGCAATAGAATAAATCCAGTTCCAGCATCTACAACGCAGATATTTTTAATTAAAGGCCACCAGAGGTTACATAATCCAAAATGATGTCAACCGAAAGATATCCTGCAATCAAATGATTAGAACATATAACCATGGCATTAGTATCATATACCAAGCATGAGTCAAAATGAACAGTCCATCATTTAGCGAGGTTATAGGATACACATTCCCATTATTACATAATCCAAAAAGAGGTTATAGGATACACATTCCCATTATACATAAGTAATGATTAAATGTAAATGGTTATTGCAGCTATACAACAGTAACTGGGGTCTTGTGAACATGATCCTCAATTGGCAATTGCTCGTCTATAAATGCATGAAGAGATAAAATGCAAATTTATTCTAATGTGAATTTAGAAATTTAACTCCCTTCCATCGACTGGTCATGTTAATGATACATTATATGAACATAAGTGGTGCAAGGAATATTGGAATGCTACCGATATATAAGATGTGCCAAGGATATATGCACAAGTGATGAAGTAAATACATGTGATTATTTGGATCAGTTATTGGTTTGGTCATCGAGCAATCATTCTTATCATCCAAACTGGACAGGGAAGATGTTAGCTACTACAACTAGACATATACATGGGATTCCCAATAAGAAATTAGTCAACAAAGATACCATATTGAGCGCAACAATGAATCTTTTATGCCTTAATGAGAACAAAAGTGATAATTACTAAAAAAGCATAATGCAACCATATCATCTATATAACAGCTAGCAACCGGATACATCGTACCATCAACACAGACAAACATACCATAAAACACTTATGGCACAATCTCCACTTTCCAAATGCCTAGCCCTTTCTACTGAAACAGAAGAAGATAATAAACAAAATCAAAAAAATGTACAGGGGCTACAAAGATTATGTCTTAAGTTTACTCGTTATGGAAGTGCAAGGAGGACGAACCCTTTACCACCACAAAAACATGTATGCACCTTTAGAGGTGATTATCGGCATGATGGTTGCACAACAATTCTTTCAACCCAAGTCTTCGGATGTCATTCTTGCAACTTTTCCAAAATCTGGTATATAAGTAGTGGTTCACATCCTTAAAAACAAGATTGCATCTCTGCATCATTTAACTCAAAGCATATTTATAGGTACAACATGTCTAAAAGCACTTATCTTTGCAACCCAGAATCGCAAATCCTCCTGAAGTCCTTCCAGTATTTTGACAAGTCTTGGCCCCCACCATTGTGTGCCTTCCCTTGAGCAGTATGTGTACTATTATCAAATTCCAAAATTGAACTTAATGCCTGATCCAAAACTATTTTCATCTCATACACAATTTGAGATGCTGCCATAATCCATTATTCTATCCTGATGTAAAATTGTATACCTTTGTCGCGAAATGACGGACACATTTATCTCATGGTGGCATTTCATAAACAAAGTAAACAAAAAGACCAGTGAAGAAATTGTTCCACTTGAACAAGCGTTAGATGAGTTCAGCGATTTCATATGTTTTCCACGATCTCTTTGGGACCATGTGCTTGGTTACGGAAAGCAAGCCAGGAGCATCCAGATAAAGTGACGTTTATGACATATGAGGAGCTTAGGGGAGACACAACAAGTGCTCTAAAAAAATTGACAAAGTTCATAGGGTGTCCCTTTACAACGGAAGAGGATGAAAATGTAGTCGATCAAATCGTCAATTTTTGTGCATTTGAGAATTTCAGCAATCTGGAGATGAGCAAGACAGGATTATTAAGTCCTGATGTTGAAAATAGTATGCTTTTTAGGCATGGAAAAGTTGGTGACTGGGTGAATCACCTCACACCTGAAATGGCAAAGAAATTAGACAACATCACTGTGAGTAAGTTTAATGGCACTAGATTGCTAAACTAACTATGGCATTCCAGGTTATACTGCTGTTATATGAGCATAAGGTTCATTGGCCTACGATAATATATAAATTTATCCAGTTTACTCGTGGATGTGATAAGTAAGTGCATGTGTTAAACACAAGAAATTTAGAAAAATAAAAGATCACTGCTTCCACCAATAACAGTTTTTGCAAACTTCTATTAGCTTTAATAGTGGTAGTTGTCTAACCGTGTGAATTCGCTAAAGGATTTATCTTTTTCTGGAAATAAGATGAGGAAATATGAAGTTGGCAAGATGCTATATGTAGTTATTCAAAGATCATATACCCTAGGCAAGGTGCAATATGAAGTGCATGATGTAGGCCAAACAACGAGAGAGGAAGTGGAACTTGAACACAATCCCAAAGGATCAAGATGATGTGCACGGAATGGACCTAAGAGTACATAAAAGATACTCTCAACACAGTCATGTTGAATTCATACAGGATGCCATTGAGGTAGTACATATTCTTTTTCCACTAGTAAGGAATCCAAAATTGCGGACCATCAAATGTATGGTAACAATATACCTCTGTTCTCTTCTTCTGTGTTTGATATTTGTCATGTCATTTGATTGATATTTTCATAATCCTAAATGAGAAATTAGTCTATGCTAAAATGGGATAGATAATTTTGATGTTTAAAGATAAGAGTGTATAGCCTGAAGATCTTGAAGCAGTTTGTTGAATAGTGGATTTACAGATGGTAAAGAAAGATACCAAACTCATTTATGAAAATAAATCGTACACTATAAATTTTCTGATATGCACCATCAATTTGATTAAACATTTTCAAATTCTCTACAAATTGTACAATATAAATTTTTTGATATGCACCATCAGAACGAGCTCAATTTTTGGATACATGATAATATATATGTGGATTGAACATCTACAAATTATCGTTGAATTTGGATCGGTGTAGCTCACGGTAGGTTAGAGATGCTAAAATGGTGTTGTAAAACAGGGATGCCCCGGAACATACATATATATATATATATATATATATATATATATATATATATATATATACATATATATATATATACATATATATATATATACACATACATATACATATATATATATATATACACACACACACACACACAATATATATGAATAGAAAAAAATGGCGGAAGCAGATCCTATGATTAAGGAAAACGGAACCTCATCGGAAAAAGCAACAGATCCACCGGATCCAGCAAAAGAGAACGCATCCAATAACACTGCAAAGAAAGCAAAGACGACATGGGCTGATAAAGTAAGAGCAGATCCAATCACAACATCGTCGCAAGGTTTCAAATTGGGCAGAAACATTAAAAAATACGAAGTCTCAGAGGACTATGTGGTATTACCAGAAACTATCATTGAAAGATCTAAAGAGCGATGGACTAATACTCTGATCTGTAAGGTATATGGACCAGCACCTTCTTTTTTTCAATTTAAAAGCTATATAGATCGAATCTGGAAACCGACAAACCCATATAGATTTTAAGTTCAAGCAGAAAATTACATGATACAATTCTCAGATGCCAATGATTTTGAACATGTTATGGAAAATGGACCTTACACCTATCAATCTAGATACATAATAATGCAAAAATGGAAACCAGGCATGGAACTATATACAAATAATATAACAAAAATGCCTATATGGATCCAACTTTTCAATCTGAAACTGGAACATTGGGATGATGAGGCGTTAAGCAGAATTGCAAGCGCCATTGGAGAGCCACTTAAACTTGATGCTATAACTGCAAAAATGTCAAGGATGAAGGTTGCGAGAATATTGGTTAACATAGTACCTACAAAGGAATACAAGGAGGAAATTACAGTAAAGTCGCAAAATGATGAAATCTCAAAGATAAAAGTAGCGTACGAGTTCAAACCATATATGTGCACAATATGTGGTGTGTTTGGACACAAGACTGAAGTATGTAACCAAAATCAAAAACAATGTGGCAGAAAAAGCAAATACAAAGGGAAGATGGAGGGCTAGAAAATAATGAACAAGTTAATCAAGCAAATAACATGCAGGAGGAAGGAAACGTCGACAAGGATAATTTACCTCCAAATGAAAAACAGAAAGGAGTGGCCCCAGGAAGACATGAGGACCCCTCAACATCAAATTCACACGAAATTGTGAACATTGAAGAACCAGATAATCAGCAAAACAAAGAGAATGAAGTTAGCGCACTAGAAATAGTGGATATTGAGGAGTCTGAAAACCTGCAAAACAAAGAAAGTGAATCAGTACATATAAATGAACAAGACAGAGAGGAAGCAGAATTAATTAAACACATAGCCACAAGTAAAGAAGACAAAGCACAAAAACCACAAGGAAACAATAAAGGAGCTGACATGGTAGAAGACAACCCTGCATATATCAATGAGAAGATGAAGGAGACACAAACAATAGAAAGCAAAGCTAAGCCCTCTAAAAATGACAAGGGCTTCAGCATCAGGTAAATGACGATTGTCTCATGGAATGTAAGAGGAATTAATAATGATTTCAAAATGAATCAAGTATTAAATTTCCACAACAAAGAAAAACCAACCATAGTTGGTTTACTTGAAAATAAGCTCAATGATGAAATGATTGAAAAATTTAAACTGAAGATGAACATAAATTGGGATTGCAACCATAATAATGATTGTGGCGTAAAAGGGAGAATAATGTATATTTGGGATAAAAGATGCTGGCAAATGATGGTCATAAAGAAAAGTGATCAACACATTACTTGTAAAGCAGCAAACAAAGGTGGCTTTAGCATGTTCTTAACTATTGTGTATGCTAAAAATCTGTTTTCAGACAGGGAAGCACTATGGCAACAACTGACAGATATGCATGGGATAATAGATGAAGCATGGATGCTAATAGGAGATTTTAATAATGTTCTTAAACCCAAAGATAAGAAAGGAGGACTGTCAGTGCCTTTCTCTCATATTAGAGGGTTTACTAACTGTCTTACAGCGTGTGGATTAGCAGAGACTAAAATAAATGGATATAATTTCACTTGGAGAAGAAAAGGGATCGCAACACATATTGACAAAGTACTGATAAATATGGATATACTTCAAAAATGCCCAAACGTATCTGTCAATGCTTCATCAAGTGTTCTAAGTGATCATACCCCAATCATCATTAAACTACATACAGCAAAGGAACAAGACAAAGGAAAGCCATTCAAATATTTAAACACTTGGCACAGCATTGAAGGCTATGAAGAACAGGTAAGTGCTGCCTTAAATTATTCTGCTTGGGGAAATCCAATTCAAAAATTAAGATATAAATTAAAATTGGTCAAAAATAATTTGAAAGCTTGGAATAAAGTCAGACCAAAAAATAATGCAAATATTACTGAATTGGAAAACAATTACATGGATAAATTAATGCAAGCGGATATGCATCCTGAAGATGTTTATAGCTTTGAAGAAATGATGGAAGCAAACTCAAAGCTCAAAGCAGAACTACACAATAAATATAAGGAAGCAGTGCAAAAATCAAAGATCAGCTGGTTAAACGAAGGGGACTATAATACAAAATTTTTCTATGCCAAAATGTCGATGAGAAGACATAGAAACAATATCCAAGCATTGATAGATGATAATGGTAATATCCTTCATGATGCAGACTTGATACAGGAACAGGCTATTCAATACTATAGAGACATGTACAATACAGAAGAAGTACAATGTGACCAATTTGAAAATATCAACTGCAGAAAGCTGATTAATGATAGAGGCAGGAAGTACATGACAAAGCAGGTGACTGAAAATGAAATAAAAGAGGCTATTTTCTCAGTAAAGGATGAAAAATCTCCAGGACCAGATGGAATGTCAGCTAAGTTTTACAAATTGCATTGGTTACAAATTAAAGATGATCTTTTTACTGCTATAAACTACATGTTCAAAAATCCTGAAATGCCTGAAGGTTTAAATCATACTTTCATAACTCTTATCCCAAAATATGATAAACCATCAAGCATTTCAGACTATAGACCTATTGCTTGCTGTAACATGCTTTATAAAATCATTACAAAAATTATCTGTAATAGGATTAAGCATGTTTTGACACATATCATTTCTGATGCTCAGTCTGCTTTCATTCCAGGGAGAAATATTGCAGAAAAAATTCTTTTATCTCATGAGCTTATCAGAAATTTCAAGAAAAGAGGAATCAAAAAGTTCTGCATTAAGGTGGATCTTCAAAAAGCTTATGACAGGGTAAACAGAAATTTCATTTGCTACATGATGCACAAAATGGGGTTTCCTAAAAAACTTATAGAGCTTATTAAAGAATGCATATGCACACCAACTTTTTCTATCAATGTAAATGGAATTCCAAGAGGATACATTACTTCCAACAGGGGTATACGACAAGGAGATCCTCTATCTCCTTATCGGTTCACAATTGCCATGGAATACATGTCATTAAATCTAGAAGAAGCAGCTAGAAGGAAGCAAATTACTCCAATAAATAATATAAACCCATGCATCTCACATTTACTCTATGCAGACGACGTAATGATATATGCAAATGCAGATGTGAAAAGTGCCCAATTTATAGGAGAATTAGCCAATAGAATGGGAGAGTATGCTGGACTGAAGTTCAATCAAACCTAAAGCAAGATATATTTCAGTACAAGTTGCAATAACAAAAATGAGATTTTACAAATACTGGGACTACAGGAGGGACAGTTGCCAGTAAAATACTTAGGGGTGCCTATGTCGAGTGATTATTTACACTATGCACAATTTACAAGCCTGTTTCAGAAAATAATGGATAAAATTGATAGCTGGGAAAGTAATTTGCTATCAATGGCAGGAAGAGCTGAATTAATTCACACTGTAATAACATCTATGGTGTTATATTGGCTGCTAGTATACTACATACCTATAGCAACAATAAACAAGATAGACAGTTTGTGTGCAGACTTCTTTTGGGGAGGAAAAACACATAAAATTGCATGGAATAAATTATGCAGACCAAAGGATTTTTTTGGGTTATGAGTATCAACAACAACATGTCCTGCACTTTTAAGAACATGTTGAGACACAGATCAAAGGCTTTACAATGCATGAATAGACAGATTGCTAATGGGAATATGACAAACTTGTGGACTGACCCATGGATAAATAGCAAGTGTTTGGTAAACATTTTGGGCTGGGACAGAATTTATATGAGCGAATGCAGAGATAAAAAAGTGGCAGACATAATAAATGAAAATCAATGGACTACTGAAAAGTACACAGAGACTAGAGAAGCATGAAATGAAATCAAACAAGTGTACATTCAGGGTAATCAAGCTGAAGACTACTGGTTATGGTTGGAGAAGAAAAATTTCTCGTTCACGCAAACTTGGGACAACATCAGAAATAAACAAGTTAAGGTTAACTGGAGTTCAATCATTTGGAACCCTATAAACAGTCGGAAAATGGCTTGTTGTGCGTATAGAATCATATTACAAAGGGTAAACACAAAGGATAAACTTATCAATTGGGGGATGAATGTTGACGAAAAATGTGTACTGTGTGAAGATATACCAGAAACTATAGATCATGTTTTCTTCAACTGTCTATATAGCAGGTATATATGGAGCATAATCAAAACTAGAATAGGGATAACAGAAAATGGAGAAACTTCCCTTACACTGCAAAGCGAGATCCAGAATCTCCAGAACAATTACAGGCCAAAGGAAAAGAGTATACATCAGCTTGCATCAGCAGCCATCGTAACAACGACATATCATATCTGGCAGGAGAGAAACGAGAGAATTTTTAAGCAGAAAAAGGTGGATAAAATTGAAAAAGCTAAAGTTATCCAAGTAGAAATAGCATACCTGATGCGCAAATCATCAAAGAAGAAGACGAGCAGTGGTTTTTTCAATACCATTCTTCGGAATTGGGGAATCGAACTGATGGATAATGGATGAGAGGAACCCTAATTTTTCGCCCTTGGTTTTGAGAGTGTCGGCCGAATCTAAAGGAACTGAAGACATAAAGGAAGGGACGGGTCTTATGGGCCGGGCTTTTTCTTTTGTTTATTTCTTTGTATTAATGGACATTTAGTGTATATTGTGTATATTATGGCGAGAATTTACTAGTTAGATGTCGTACTCTTTTTCCCTACTACGCTGGTAGGGTTTTTTAAGGAGACGAATCAACTAGGTGTTCTTTTAACGTCAATAATAAAGAACCAATTTTCAATATATATATATATATATATATATATATATATATATATGCACAGAGGAGGGTTCCGCTACACCTCTTGTATTGCATGTGAACACTCCCCCTTAATCTCCACCACCCATTTCCCCACTCATTCTCTCTCTTTCCACTAAGAAATAATATTGAAATGGAAAGAAAGAGAATAAGTGGAGGAATGGATGGTGGAGATTAAGGGGGAGAGTTCACGTGCAATATAAAGGGTGTCGCGGAACCCTTCTCATATATACATACATACATACATACATACATATACATATATATATATATATATATATATATATATATATATATATATATGAGCATTCCGGGACATTATTGTTTTGTAGCACCTCTACCCGTTAGTGATCTACACCAATCCAATCGAACAAGAATTTGTAGACGTTCAATCCACATATATAGTATCATCTATCCAAAATTTGAGCTCATTCTGATGTTTGTAACATTTTCAGATTCTTAGCTTAATTATTCACCATTCAGGCATTTATTCGAACCACTAAATTTGAACATCAAGTATATCATTTTACGAATTTTCGAACGAGCAGATCAAATTTTGTTTAAACTGTCTGCTATCATCGTTAGCATTATTGCTGTAGTTGTATAAACTCTAAACTAATTGCAGTTTTTTCGGCCATCCACTTTGTGTTCAATGCTACACAAAGCAGTTGCATTTGGGGTATATGATGAGACTCAATTTTTATTCAATAATTTGGGTGAATAAATCATTATTTCCATTCACAATGTAGAATTCAGTTGAAAATTCAAAATCATTAGTAATTTCCACTAAAATCTTTGCATAAGAACTTTTTACCATACTGCTAAAATCATAATGTTTAAATGTAAGGTCCAACCAATTCCAAAGCCAGTGGCACAGACAAGACCCGCCCTCTAATTTATTGTAAGAAGCAATTGTTGGAATATTTCGACAATTGGGTCACATATGTAAAATAAAATGTGTTGTACTATTTTAGTGTAAAGCCTAATTAAAGTGATCTAATTTTTGATTAGAATTAAAAGGCTTAAATCTTAACTTATCATGGGCCTAATATGTAGATACCAGGGCATTTTTTAAAATTGTTGAAGGGCCGAATTATAAAATGCCAACATTATAAATAAGTGGTTATGGTCACTGAATTACACAAGCCTTAACAACTCTCTAACCTCTTCTATAAAGAGCTACTTTCAGATCTAGGGTTTGTGTCAATTTGGAAGGCCGAACCAAATTCATATCTTCTTAGCAATTAATTATGGATTCAGATATTGCAATGATTAACTACAGATTCAGGTACGCTTCCGCTAATTTATTTATCTGTTATCTGATTTGTTCTCAATTAAATCAATATGGGTTACATATTTGGATCTAGGGTTTCACGATTGGATATTGTAAAAATTTATTGAAATCCTAACAAATGGTATCAGAGCCAACCATTATTGATTCTATTGGGAAAATTTTGTTTTTTGTTTGATCATATATATATGTATATGTATGTGTATATATATAGGGATGTCAATGGGTCGTGTCGGGTCTGGTTCGGGTTGGGTCAAGTCGGGTTCGGGTTGATTTATAAACGGGTCGGGTCAACCCGTTTATTAAACGGGTCATGTTTCCCTAACCCTAACCCGACCCGTTTATAAATGGGTTGACCCAACCCGACCCGCGTAACCTGTTTAACTAAATGGGTCATGTCATGTCGTGTTAGGTCGAGTTTACCCGTTTGACCCATTGATAGATATTGCCTACTAATATAAGCAACAAAAGAGCCAAATCACCAACATGCACACTGTTATATAATCACCAACATGCAACAAGTTGCAAAGTCTCCAATAGACAACACATATATAAAGCATGAAATCACCATATCCAAAAATCATTTTCTATACATAAGTATATATTCTTATACGGGACAAATTAAAGACTACCAGTATGGGAGAGATACAGTTGTTATAAGTAAAATATAACTAACAACATACAAGAATATATTAGTAAAATAAGACAGCCTATATATACGGGCATGCTGATTACTGCATACATAAAAGATTAACACTAACGGTATACATAAAAGACAAACAATATGGAAGACATACAACATATAATCGGGTTTAGCGGGTCAAATTTGGGTTGGCGGGTCAACCCTAAACCCACCCGTTTATAAACGGGTCAAATTCGGGTTGACCCGAAAATGACCCGGTAACTAAACGGGTCAGGTTAACCTGCTAATTTCCGTGCGGGTTTCGGGTCGGGTCACGGGTCGTGTAGGAAATTGACAGCCCTATATATATATATATATATATATATATATATATATATGAGTAGTTTGATACATGTTGTTTTGCCATTTGAGAACAAAGGTTGGATTGTGTTTTCAATTCATACGGTCTATATATTATGTTTTCATATTGAAACTGTTTGAGTTTATAAATTGCTGCTTATAAAAATAAAAAAGAAATGTTTTTTTTTTCTTTCTTGCGTCAACCAACGCATGGAATATAGTCCCAGCATCTTATATATTAGCAAAACAGTCATAGTAACTTTCATTAGGACATGCATGGTGCATGCAATTTTTGGTTTCCAGCAAAGTATCATTATTACTTTATTTGTTTAT
Organism: Allium sativum; assembly: GCA_030737875.1. Taxonomy (NCBI): domain Eukaryota; kingdom Viridiplantae; phylum Streptophyta; class Magnoliopsida; order Asparagales; family Amaryllidaceae; genus Allium; species Allium sativum. The sequence goes on from CM060920.1 coordinate 314,419,271, forward strand.
ATGGTTGAATTTTGCATGTAGCAGTAGCAGCATGATGACATCATTATTTTTATAATATTATTACATATGATGATCACACATTGTTCTTTGATTAAGTAAGCTATTTTTTGGGATCTCATTGCACTTTTTTTTACCTATTCAACAAGTTCTGGTTTTTTGTTCAAAAATATATCAAAAATATATGTTTATTACGTCTTGTTGTAAGTTGCATTTTGCAGCCACTGGTCTATTGTTACTTCTGATATCATATATTATACTATATTATTTGTTTTGACCAAGTCTTGAACCCGTTCTATGCATAAAGTTTCGGAAGCTCTACTGAGCGAATCTCATGTTATCCTTATGGGCTTAATATATATATACACACACACACCATGTATACTGTTTGGAACAATTATTGCTTATTGTATGGATGTAGGACATGCCACATTAACTTATTTGTCATATGCAAATAATGTTTCATGGCATGTGCATAATGTTTCGGTAACCTGTCATGCTGCTTTTATTTTATGCCTTTTGGGTGTGGTATATAATATTTTTCATTTGTGTTGCTTAATCTAATTAGCTATCATGTTTAAATCTTTGACCATTTTGCCTACGTTTTAGGATGATGATTAGTAGGTTACTTTATTATGGTCAAACTATAGTAACTTCTACGGTTTAAAATAAAGTTTTTTTTTGTTTAGTTCGGTTGACAGTATAAAAAAAGTACATGTTATATTATGCTTCGGATATACATCATGGTTACTTCAGTCATTCAAGTTATTCAGTATGATATTTATTATGTCGTTTACACATAATTTTATGTGGTAATTGATCATGACATTCATCGATGATATCATGATTTATTTACGATGTCTTGTGTTATATTTATTACGACTATGACTTAATCTTGTTATGTCAATGTTTTAGTTTTTGAGATTTGCAGATGTTATATAGACATAAAGCATTTTCTGGAGTGTTTATAACACTCAAAATATATTGTACATACATTAAGGATAAACTGAAATATAATTTTGGTGCCTCTTTATAACCGTAAATATCCTGCATACATAGTGAATTAGCTGAAATAATATGTCACCAAAGTGACCTCTATATTTTGGTGGTTCATGAAAATGTTTGATATTTTTATGTAGTTGTTCATGCGAGTATTAGCCGACCCAGAGGAAAACTAATATTTGGCCTAATCGCTTGCACATGTGTGATGATAAATACGTGATAATTATAAAGTTTTTTCGAGTGAATAATTAATCGGCCCAAAGGAAGGTTATTATTTGACTTGAATTTATTTTCAATGTTTGATTATTACAATAAGAGTACCACTTACAGTTAATATTACTGTCCAAAGACTTGATATTAATGTGTACTAGGTATTTTGAAAAGAGACTTACCAATTATTTGAGTTTACTATGGTTGATATTTGGCTATGAGCATATACGGTCAATCTTCATTTTATTTTTTGTTCAGGTTCAGCTAATTTAACTGAATTATCTGCTAATTTAAAGAATATTACCATCTTATTTTGGGATAAAAATAACGATTTGTAAGAGAGCATGTTATTTGTTCTTGACTTTATAGATTTAACTCTTGTAATTATGAGGGTTACAACTAATCCTACTACGGTTAGATATTGTTATAATGTTATGAAGAATATTGAAAGGTGATATAATTAAAAAAGGCAAGAGTTACAGGATCATTAAGTAATTATTTCAGAAGCTTTTCAAGGATGGACTATATGTAACGATACCTATTTTTGATAGGTTATCTGCTGAGAATGGGAAAATGGCTTTTTTTTTTGTGGTGCTTGATTTCATAAATTCAAAGTAAAAGAAATCTAAGTGAGTAGTATATGGAAAATATTGCTTCAGAAGTTAAAGCCACTCATGTTATTGTTATTTTTTGGTGCTATCTCCAGTATGATCATTTTACGATTAATATTATTTTAAGAACAAGATATCATCTTATTAGGCTAATTCAGCGCTTTTGTAATAAGAAAAGAAATTGAAGCTTATAAGGTTTGAAGTACTCCTTTGATGTACATTGTAAATATATGTGTGAATAAGGATTAAGAAGTCGCTAAGGATCTAGAAGAAAAGAAATAACATATAGATATGTTTATAGTTGTTTCTTTAATAAGATATACAGTTGTGTTGACCCCAACATTTCTTACTTTGAATCCTTTTCTTTTTGTACTCAAGGTCTTCTGAATGATCCCTTCATTCTTTCCAGATTCAGATATGTTGACCCCAACAGTGTCAAGCCGCATATGATCAGAGTTTTCCATATAGCTCTCCAACAAGCCAAAGCTATTTGATAGTGTAATATCATCTGCCACCTTCCAGTCCAACTCCTCATCATTAACCATACTGTAATCTAGCCATGACTGTGTTGAGCAAGTGTTTGATATGAGGGAGAAGTATGTAAGTATGGACTTTTTATGTGTTGTAAAGCTTACTGTTGATAGCGCAGGTGGCAAGGATGGGGGGCAGTTAGTCGTTATGAGGCAGGACGATCCTATCATGAGTGGTTTTCGTGCGGTGTACGACTGTAGTATTTGTGTAATGATTTTGAGTGTTTTGGGCGAGAGACTCTTTTCATTATTCTTGAGACCGTTCATTGGTGAGTCTTTGTTGGGGCGTGAGGTGGCTCGATCGGAGTGTGCTACAGATGTAGTATCTATCTTCTCAGCTGGTAATACTTCCTTAGATTTTGGTGAAGGACAATCCCTGAGCAGTGATGTATCCACTCCTTCACCCAGGAGGGGGAGACGTAGGAGAGCGACTCCCAGTTCCGGTTTGATTCTCGCAGTGCTAGGATCAGATATGGTTCATCTTCATCACGAGGTAAGACTTCGAGTCCGGGTGCCAGTAGTAGAAGTACGGATCGAGGCTCGGGTATTTCTACGATTCTTGGTAGTGATTATACTCCTTTTGCATTAGGTAGTCTTTCGACTAGACAGTTATTCAGTTAGCAAACGATACTGCTTTTATTTTTTCGGATATTGAGATTGGCTGAGTATATTAGAAATAGAGAACTAGAGCGAGTTTCTTCCTTGAACAGATGAGGATTATTAGTTGGAATGTTAGGGGTTTAAATGTACCTAAAAGATGTTCTAAAATTAGGTCTTTTTTTAGAGATAATCACATTGATATTGTTTTACTTCAAGAGACTAAAATTGAATGTCCAGATTTTAGGTTCTATATTAGGTTAGGTGGGTCTCTTTTCCGTAGCTGGTCTTATCTTCTGGCAGTTGGCACCGCCGGAGGAATTATGATTGGTTGGAAAGACAATTAATTTAGATTGGTGCTAGAGTTCCCAAAGTTACATTCTCTTCATATTGTTTTACAATCCCTTTCCGATAATACCTTTTTGGGCATCACAAATGTGTATGGTCCCCACACTAAAGAGGAAAGAAGAGTCCTATGGGAAGAGTGTTCTAGTTTTAGGAATATTTCTCCTAATTCTTGGGTAGTGGGGGGGGGGGGACTTTAATGTCACCAGATTTCTAGGGGAGAGATCACCACGAGAAGGTGATTTCTCTGGTATGGAGGAATTTAATGACTTTATATTAGACAGTAATTTAATAGAGATTCCTCTGGATAATAGATCGTTCACTTGGTCGAATGTCCGTGATAGCCCTTCCTTTGCATTATTAGATAGATTTTTTATTAGTTCTGAATTAGAAGATAGATATTCGATTTGTAAAGTTAAGGGATTACCGTTTTTAATCTCTGATCATTGTCCTATTATTCTTACACGTAATTCGAACATTTCAATTAGTAGTTGTTTTAAGTTCGAAAAGATGTGGCTACTGGATCATAGTTTCACTAATCTTGTCTCAATGAAATGGAAGGCCTTGTTTTATTTTAATAATATTTATAGAGGTAATTCTGCTAAGATTTTTGTGGCGAAGTTAGGTAAGTTGAGATTTTTTCTTAAGCGTTGGAATAAATATATCTTTGGTAATGTAAGATTTAGAAAAGATAAGATCATGTGTGGACTGTTAGAGTTAGATAAAACTAGCGAGACTAGGATCCTCAATTCCACTGAGAAAGATAGATAATGTAATCTTAAACAAGATCTTAAACAGATTTTAGAAAAAGAAGAGATCATGTGGAGGCAAAGGTCTCGTATACATTGGATCAAGGAAGGAGATAATAACACCAAGTTTTTTCATAGTGTGGCTAACAAGAGGAGACGGGCTAATACGATTCACTCGATTATTGTAAATGATGTAGAACTGTCTATTCAGAAGGATCTTAATGAAGCTTTCACTAGTTATTGTAATCAGATTTTCGGTTCTAAGTTTAAGAGAAGAACTAATGTCAGATGGAATGACTTATATCCTTCTGATACTAGGGTCAGTCTCGTAGATTTGGATAAACCTTTTTCAGAGCAGGAGATTTGGAAGGCAATCAGTGATATGCCTAGTGACAAAGCTCCTGGTCCTGATGGTTTCTCTGTTAATTTTTACAAACAATTTTGGGAAGTTTTAAAATTTGACATTATCGAATTATTTAATGAATTTTATAGTGGGGATCTGCGTTTAGGTAGTTTTAACTTTGCCAATGTCATACTTATTCATAAGAGGGAGGGGGCTAATACACTTAAGGATTTTAGACCAATCTCTCTTATTAATGTTTCAGTCAAGATCATTACTAAAGTTTTAGCGAATAGGTTGAGTAGCAAGATGAATGACCTTATTGATGGCTCCCAAACAGCTTTTATTAAAGGTAGGAATATAGTAGATGGTGTGGCAGCGGTTCAGGAATATATTAATGTCTGTTGTAAGAACAATATAACATGTACCATCTTGAAGCTAGATTTTGAGAAGGCATTTGACTCAATTGATTGGGACTTTATTTGTGAACTATGTCTTGCTAGGGGTTTTAGTGTTAGATGGACCAACTGGATCATGTCGTTACTTAGGTCTGGTTGTTCCAACATAGTTGTTAATGGGGTAATGGGTAAGAAGATACAATCCAAGAGAGGACTTAGACAAGGCGACCCTATATCGCCTTTTCTGTTTAATTTAGCAGTAGATGTCTTCTCAAAAATTATTAAGAGAGCAGGGAGTTTAGGTGTTCTATGTAGTGTTGGGAATGAGGAATTTAATAATGAATTATCGATCCTTCAATTTGCAGATGATACCTTGTTATTCTCTTCTCATCTGCCTGAGCATATTATTGCTCTTAAATTTATCCTTTACTGTTTTGAGATGTTATCTGGCCTAAGAATTAATTTTGATAAGAGTGCTGTGATGGTCATTAATGATTTTAACAATATTGAGACTTTAGTGGCAAGCACTTTGAATTGTTCGATTATGAAATTTCCTTTTGATTATTTAGGCTTTAAGATAAGACCTTCAAAGCTTAAGAAGGAAGATTGGATAGTCATCATTGATAAGATTAATAACAAATTATCTAACTGGAAGAATAGATTTCTGTCCAGAGCAGGTAGGTTAGTACTTGTCAATTCGGTCCTATCAGCCTTTCCTTCTTATTGGATGGCTGTGCATCGTTTCCCTAAATAGGTCATTGAGAAGATCGATAGGATTAGGCGAAACTTCCTTTGGAATGGGGATTCTAGTTGTAGTGGTTATAAATGCCTAGTTAATTGTGACATGTGTTGTAAATCTAAGTTGGAGGGGGGTCTGGGGATAATAAATCTACATAATTTTAACTCTGCTTTGCTAGCTAAATGGTTATGGAAATATAGATGCCCAGAAGTGAAGACTCCTTGGAAGTCCATTGTTTCCAAATCTTATTATTCAAGAGGAGAGTTTTTTGTAGAAAATAGTGGTGGGTGGGATAATAGATTATCTCACTTTTGGAAGTCTATTTTGGGTTGTTTTGACTTTTTTAATATAGGATGCAAAATGTTAGTTCATTCAGGAAACCTTGCTTATTTTTGGCACGATGCTTGGATTTCTATAGTGCAGTTAAAAATTGAATTTAGTGAACTTTTTAACATTAGTAGATTTAAGAATGCTTTAATTAAGGATGTTTACAAAGCAGAATTAGATCCTCCGTGGGAGTTTTCCTTTGATAATATTTTAGAGGAAGATATATTAAGACAATTGGCCTTACTTAAAGCAAAGTTAGCATTGTATCACTCGGACGAAAATGGTGATTCTATTAGCTGGGGTATGGATAAGAGTTTAGTTTTCACTGTTCATTCGATGTATAGTTTTATTAATTTTTCTGGTATTTCATTATATCCCTTTAAATTTCTTTGGAAATCGAATTCTACTCCTAAAGCAAAGTTCCTAATGTGGTTGATCATCCATAAGAAGCTTAATACTATTGAGCTATTAAAAAGAAAAAATGTTATTTTTGATGTAAAATGTTGTTTTTGTAATATTGGAGAGGAGGATGTAGATCATTTATTTTACTCGTGTTATTTTACCTTTTCTGTTTTTAGTATGGTTATTAGGATGTTTTCTTTTGATGGTTTTAATTCCTTTAGTAGTTGTATCGATTATTGGAATTGTTATAGGTTACGATTCAATTCCAGACAGAAATACATATTGGATTCCTTAGTAATGTTCATAAGTTGGTTCATTTGGGTTGAGAGGAACCAGAGAATCTTTCATTCAACTTCTATACCTAAGGATAAATTAATCATCAATATAGTAAATTTCTGTTTGTTTTGGATGTCTAATTCGCACAATAAATTATTTGGGGAATTGCAATTTGGGCATTTTCTATTTAAGGTTAGATTAAACCTGAGCTTATTCATTCGTATTAATAGCTATTTTAGATGTAATAGTCATCGTCTGGGTTGCTGAATTCTTTTTACTTGGGTTGTCACATTCCTATTGTTTGTTTGTTTTTATGTTTTTCTCTCTATACATGTATATATGAATATATGTCTATATATATATGTATATATATATATATATATATATATATATTGGTATATATTCATATATATGTGTAAGTTACTGATAATTTTGTTTCAGTTTTTTCAGATTACAGGTTGTAGAAGTAATTGTGGAGATATTGGAGTTGCTGTTTGGCTTGATTTTTTGATTTGGGTTGGATATATGTATGAAGAGTGGAGTTGTTTGTATTTTTGGTGATTTGTTACAACAATTGTTATGTGCACATAGTTTGTTATATGTATGGGTATAGATATGTACTTCTTATCGGGTGATGGCCTTGCCGGAATTCGATAATGAAGTATGATGGGTGGTGGCCTTGCCGGAACTCTTCTATCTATTACCCTGTACATTTCTATGTAAGACTCCCGATTTGGGTCTGTATTTGGATCTTTGTATCACTTTATACTTTTTATTATATATATGTGTGCTCTCTTCCTTTTGGAAGATCACACATCTTTTGCTCAAAAAAAAAAAAGATATACAGTTGTGTTAAAGTAAAGTATACTAGATGTTTCAAAGTCATTACTAAGATTTTGGTTATACTATTTGAATTTATTTGATATATTTTTTAATGTTGTCATTTAGAAAGATTTCTGTTTTTATATTTCTAATATGAACATATTAGGTTATTTTTGTTCATCAAGAAATAGTAATGTTGATTTATGAATAAATTCAAAATCTTATGCAATTGAAGCTCTTAATGTCTGATATATAAGTTATGGCTACTTATTCTAAATAGCTTATGTAATGATATCTCAAATCTTGTTTTGGTGATTAATATAATTATTTGTTTCAATTTACTAAGGATAATAGATTGAGATATCATAAAGATGGAAAATGCTTTATTGATATTCTAAGCGATTTAAAGTTTATAGTTATAAACCCACACTAAGGAAAAAAATTAAAGCGGGAAATGTATTATTTTTTTGCGGATGTTGAGTTTGGGGGAGAAATAGAGTATTGTCATTTTCTTTAGAGAGAATCATTATCTTTGATTCAACTATGGTTATTTCTTTAGCTAAAAGTTTAAGATTTATTTTCTTTCATTAAGAAGTAAATTAAGAACTATAATAAGACGATGTTAAAGAAAATTCCCCTTTAAGCTAAGGTTACTACTTCAAGAAAACAAACTCAACAACCTCAAAATGCAAGATCATTAAGGAAATCCACCTAAATGGGAATAAATGTTATTTCATATGATTGTGTGGTATTTCTTCACAAAGATAAATAATGGATTGATAAAGATGATGCTATGGACTTACGTCAATCCATGTAAGGTACTAATTTAAAATGTGGATTTAAGAAATGAACATATAGTATAAATCTATATGGATAATAAAGCTTGAAATTTCCCTCTAATGAAAGGGATCAAGTGGGTAATATTGAATTTTATAAGGTACTTTTATTGAAATCACTTTTATTAAAAGGAAATTTTATTTTCTTTAAAGAATGATTCATTTTGGTCTTAATAAACGATTCTTTAGAATTTATCACTTTGGAGCTTACTACATTTTGTACTTTTGAGCATTATCTGATGGAGATTAAAGTTTATTTCTCAGTGGAGACATTGGTGAAACTACTTAAGAAACTCATTTATGGATTAGTCTTTTGTATTTGTGATTCAAATACACCATTATTGTTCATAGGGTGATAGCTGGATTATTACAAAAGAATTGGAAAGATAAATGCTTAAAAGGTTAAGTATGTAAACTACGATTCAGTTGATTTTTTTTTTTTTTTTACCAAAACAGATAAATTCTAACATCCTTGAAATGAAAGAAATGCAAAAGATTTCTCATGCATTTGCATTGTGAATTCTAATGCATACTAATGTATATACACATATGGATATGCGTATATTATTTAGCAGATACCTTACTGATATTAAAAGTGGATCGCTGATTTAGTAGTCAAAATGATTATGAGATATCTTTAAGGAATGAAATAAAAGACCATATGCTCATAGATAAAAGATCGAATCGGTTGGAGATCATAAAGAATTACGATCCAAATATTTTGGATGTCATCACTATAAAAGATCCACTTTAGGTAATGGTAATATATTTTATGGGGAAAACTATATAAGGAAAAGTGCCATTTAAACACTTATAGCTTCCACCACTTTGAAAATATCGTCTTTGATTAATTGTAAGACATCCAATTATGGAAAATAATAATGAAACTTTGTCACAAGAATCCAGTTATTGATAAAGAATTGAAAGACCAAGTAATATTGTGATAGTAAAGAATGTATTATTTTCCAATAAGCGAAGAGTGCAAAACTATATTGTAATTCATAGAGCATATTTAGACAAACTCCATTATAACGGATCCGCTTACCAAAAGATTATCACCTAAGGTCTTTCATGATCATATAGCTCAATTGGTGTAACTTTTATGTAAGGATATTTTGGTTCAGGAGAAGTTTGTATTTGGAATTGTCGTATGATTCATTGCTCTATGTTTTAGTTACAGATATATGTATGTCAAGTTCTTTTTCTGATCAGAAATAAAGTAATGAATTTTTCTTTGCACTCAGGTTGTTTAAATATAAACGTTTTTTATCTCAGTATAGAAGGACCAACTGGAAATAGACATGTATAGATCACATTTCATGTAATTTTCATGCTACATGTCCATGATTGATCTATGTCATTTGATTGTATTGATATATGTGACCATTGATGGGTTTATTTATGATAAATGTAACGAATGCCACTTTGATCCTTTGTCAACACAATTAATGGACGAGATTGTTTTAGATACACCGTATATTATAAATAGCAAATTTTGGAGCTCATAAAGTTAAAAATATTTTAAGTTTATTTCATATGTGGCCCAGGGGGAGACTGTTGGAATATTTCGACAATTGGGTCACATATGTAAAATAAAATGTGTCGTGCTATTTTGGTGTAAAGCCTAATTAAAGTGATCTAATTTTAGATTAGAATTAAAAGGCTTAAAGCTTAACTTATCATGGGCCAAATGTGTAGATACCGAGGAATTTTTTAAATTTGTTGAAGGGCCGAATTACAAAATGCCACTTTATAAATAAGGGGTTATGGTCCCCGAATTACACAAGCCTTAGCAACTGTCTAACCTCTTCTACGGAGAGCTACTTTCAGATCTAGGGTTTGTGTCAATTTGGAAGACCAAACCAAATTCATATCTTCTTAGAAATTAATTATGGATTCAGGTATTGCAATGATTAACTACGGATTCAGGCATGCTTCCGCTAATCTATTTATCTGTTCTCTGATTTGTTCTCAATTAAATCAATATGGGTTACATATTTGGATCTAGGGTTTTACGATTGGATATTGTTAACATATATTGAAATCCTAACAGTAATACCAATGAAATTTGTGCATAACAATAAAACAATATCTTGTTGAAAACTGAAAGTAAAAGAATCGGAAAAATCAAAACAATATTGCAACTATATGACTGTTAGAGTTATGTTGGTAATGAGGGTAACTGGCGTTATGTTAGCATGAATCAATTATTGGCCTATACCAAGAGATAATATGTGAGCTTTATGATGCTCAATTAAGCCATTTAACGCTACACAGACCAGCTGCATTTGGGGCATATGATGGGACTCAATTTGTATTCAATAATTTAAGTGAACAAGTCATTATTTCCATTCACAATGTAGATTTCAATTGAAAATTATTATTATTTTCCACTAAAATCTTTGCATAAGAACTGTAGTGTCTCGAAATTCCGGTCCAATTTGAGCTGACAAAATAACACCCAATTGCACTGGAAACCAGAAAACTAATAGAAAGAAATTAGAGGGTGAGGGTAAATAAGATAGAAACTTAGAATAGAAGAAGAAGAAGAAGAAGAAGAAGAACAAACAACATCAGAGTAACACGAATCTCACAACAGAACGGACAACATATAATAGATAACATATGTTTGAAATAATATCAGTATATGTATACAGTAACATTATCAGAGTACAACACTTACAACTCAGCGGAAATAACAATAACTATAGTGTCCCGAAGCCTCCTGTTCCAACCTATCCAAGTATATCTGTAAAATCCTGATTACTTGACTGCCCGTACAAAATTGGGCACCCAAGAGTTTAGGGAAAACAAAACAAAATAAACTCTGGGTCAGTCATGTGACTGGTGTGAGTAAAACAGTTCAAAACAGTTTGAACAAGTAAACGATATCTCATAAGACCACCCGTATAACGGAACGGGTTTTTCCCTTATGAGAATCCAAAATATCTTTATATCAAAAACCTTTTGATATTATAATAATGTCTATCAACCGCAATATAGTAATCATCTAGCAGAAACGCTTTCATCTCACGTTCTACATATATAGTATACAATCAAAACCGCAAGCACGTATTGGTAATGGATTTCCAACTATGACTAGGTATGGAACCACCTTTCGCTAGTGTACCTCTAGAGAGGAATACACTGGGTTCAACAAGAACATCTTGCAACCTGGCCACACATGACCGACCACTCATTTCGCTTGAGTGTATCGAATGTATATCACCAACGGTTGGGATCAGCAACCGTTTCCCGAATGGGACAGCATCGAAAAAAGAATTTTAGAATTAAATGGAACTCTAGATCAGGTGATTATACACCCTAATAGGTGCGACCTACATAGCCATGTTACCTGCCCGATTTTTGTCATTTCCCGGTTGTGAGGCTAGAGGCCACGCTTATCTCTGACAGATCACACATTTATTCACTTTGAATGTCACATCGTCATACCCGCCGAATCACAAATTGATTTCCCCAAAAATACCATGGGTATACAGCTAAGAGAAACGGATTCCTCCACCACCAAACGTAAACACGTTTGAAGAGATAAACTTACGCGATCTATTAAATATACTCTGTCAGACATTCGTCCATACAAGTTGTCCTGGGACTGGACAAACCGAAGGCACTATTCAGTACAACCATTTTAGGCAATCTTTACCTAAGATTTATACAACAGCCCTTGCACTTTACTCCGTCTTCAATTATCTTTGGCATATATGATTCACAACGCTTATGCCAATACGGAGTGGTTCTTTGGATAATAATCCAACCGGTCTCTCCATATTAACAACGTTAAAATGGTCAAAAACTTCGATAGTCGGTGAGTTAGCTATCAAAGAAAAACACATGTGCAAACAACGATATTATTTCCAGATGGAAATTATATCGATCGATCATCATTTAACATTTATCTCTTTAGTTTCATTTATTTACTTATCTCTTGTTTCCATATCTTCTAAATTCTTATTTTCTATTATCAGAAAACATTTCTGATTCTTATTTGGAAAACATTTCCAAAACTCCTTCACTGGATTTAAACTGATGTTTAAATCAAACATCGCCATGCCAACTAAAACCATTTCACTCATTAACTATATTCACTTTCCCATCCTTCACTATCAAACCATTCCATTCCTTAGTTAAGAAGGAAGTCAATCAAGTTAGCGTATAATCACCTCTCAGACCTTAACTGAACAACGTTTTAACTTCGAAATAGTTAAAGTTTGTCTTTTAAATCTTTAACAAACTTCCTTACGTAACTCTCGGATTCTATTTATGAATCCACTTCTTTATTGAAAACATTGATTATAACTATAGCGTTATAATACCTACTTTCGAAATATCTAACTTCGAATATAACTTTTATTCTTTAATTCGAATAATTAAACAAACACTAATTTATTTATATATACTCTCGATTTAAAAACTGGAAAGTAAATATTACTTTCCCAAATTCGATATAATTGAATTCGACTCGTAACTGTCTTTCGAGTAATCTCTATTCGATTAACTCTTCTCAAATAATTTATATTCGATTCACTTACTTCGAATAACCAATATTCGATTAACTCACTTCGAATAACCAATATTCGATTTACTCGTTTCAAATAAACTATATTCGATTAACCCCTTTTGAATAACTTGTATTTGATTATCTCTCTTCAAATAACTTATATTTGATTATCTTTCTTCAAATAAATGTATTCGATTAACCCCTTTTAACTCGATTCGAATTTCTAACACAACACCAGAAAAGCAATATACTCACACTTATAAGCGTGAGTAATTACTTTTCTCACGCTTATTGCCGTATGTACAAAACGCGTGGGCAATTTTCGGATTATGCATATAATGACGGTTATAACCGTGATAATCACATTGATTTCCAACGGTTATAAGCATTATAATCTAAAGTCCTTACGTTTAAAACCATAATAAATTATTTATTTACTCACGGTTAAAACCATTAGAATATTATACTATACTAACAGTTATAACCGTTATAATTTCTTATGTTCTAACGGTTAAAAGCATGATAAACTGTCATTTACACCCTATTTTGTCACAGTTATAATTGTGATATACAATACTGATATTCAAACCAGCTACACACCCCATCACATACACAATCTTACAGATTTCATTACAGTATCAATATTTCATTACAACTGATACAAAATATTGCATTTAGAAGAACATTAAACATATATTGTTTCATACCAAATTTCACAGAGTATCTAACATACAAACATAACATAAGCAACAATTTTTAGAACACCACATCAATTAAAACTACATAATATTTAATAGCCTACTAACAACGCAAACGATTCTCGGGCCAAATCACAAAACCTCCTTCAACTAGTTCCAATAGCAAGTAGTGACCATATTGTGGGGCGTCATAAATTGAAGCTTCCGGATTGAAAACATCCTCCACCCAAACGACTTGTTCACCTTCAACTACCTTTCTACCATGACATATCTTTTGCGTCCCAATGTGTCCCTTCGCTACTTCTATCAAATCTGCGGACAAGAGCTTTACGGGTTGTTTTCCTCTAAAAGAAGATCCCCCTACTCCATTCACTGGAGCACCTAAGCCTATAGGGCTGTTCAGATTTGGTGCTGCAGTAGAAGATCCCCCTACTCCATTCACTGGAGCACCGAAGCCTACAGGGCTGTCCAGATTTGGTGCTGCAGTAGAAGCCTCTTCTGCTCTTGGTATTGTCATCACATTACCTCCAATCTGATTAACAAGCATTTTCATGAATTGCCTCATTTCATTCATAGCTGAACTCGTTGTTTTCATCTCTTCACGCATCCGTTTTTGGTCACTTTGCATTTCCATTCTCCATTGTTGATTTGCATTCTCTTTGTAATTGTTTATGGCTTTTGAAGCTTGAGTGATTTTCACTTGTCTCGCATTAGACGTAGAGCTAAAAGCGCGACAATAGCTTCTCTTTTTATCGTCCCCAAAAACTTCGGCAATAGGATCTTTTTCAAATTCTTCTAAGCCTCTAATGCCATCACCTCCATTGACAATAGCTTCCGATTTTTGTCGTTCTTCGGCTGCTTCTATCAATGCCTACAAAATTTATATGCAAGCATTAGCATACCCGAGTTAAAGATAAAAGTGACAAAATAATTTAATGAGACAAAAATATCATTTTCAGGTAAATCATTAAGAAAACACAGTATTTCTGATGGCTTTTGACTCAGTTTTTGACAATGGTCGGCAAGTGCATTTATAACCATAGAAAGAAGTAAAAATGTGTTTGGACCAGAAAGAAGTAGAAATGTGTTTGGATCCCCATATTGCTTTCCCCTATATATGCACCACAACACAAAAAAGTTTATGATTTTGTGATAGCAGGATTGTACTGGTCGACATATTAAGAAACCTGAAGCTTGGAATTGGCTGCATAACTCGTTTCATCACTTCCTTTTGTTACAGGGATCGATTTTTCTAATCGGACATATATGCAACATAACTTAGCTCAATGATTTTGTATGATTTCTTTAATATTAACTGAACCATCAAGTAATAAAAATTAATAGCAACAGTGGACGTGTTTTCGCCAAGATCGAATCACTCTGCTATTTTCTGATCATGAGCATCAGATATAATTTCTGTGTTTTACAATTTTTATTACCACATTAGTGAATTATATTTGCTGCAATCAACAACTATTCAAAATTGCAATATTGGCTAGAAATATGTCAACAGCACAGAATTGACACTGTAGTGTAAATATCAAGTGTTGTTGTGTATATATACCATAATGGTGCTCAATGGACACTGTAGTGTAAAGCGAGGATTGGTATGGACCTGGACAGGTTGATTTACCACATTTAGAATGGAAATCAAACAGATTTGGGATTAGAGTTATGTCATCATCGCTTACCCAAAGAAACCATTGATATAAAGCATATAAACATTCGGACGCTTTCGATATTAAGTCTGAACGGACCATAAAACTATATTATGTACTGTATGAAACTGATTTCCTTAGAAATAACACAATGATTAATCATAACATCAGAGTTAGCATGGTTTCTAATAACTCATCATAGGAAATCAGCACTAAATATGACAAAAATAAAACTAAGCTCAGATCTGATTACTTGATTCATTCATTATCCATCAAACTGACAAATCTCATAATGAGCTGGGTACGTAATATCATCATGGCTAGGTAAACACATCAAAATGAAAAAAAATAGAAAAAGGGAAACTTAAATAGCCCAGGGCCTAAAAAATCAACTGTTCCTGGATTCCTCATAGTGAGCTGAGTAAAATAGTTTCGGCATCGCCTCGAAAACTTTTGAAACAAAAAAGAAATGAGGATAAAAAACTGACGAACGGAACTAAATTGCAAAATAAATCATTTCAATATTAGCCTCGAGCGTAAAATTAACTGGTGAAGGAGTTCACAAAATGCTAAGTCAGATTAGAATCATCGGACCATGTCCACAAACGTCATAAGTTTTGTTGTTGTTTCGCTCTTAATTGGTCATAATTTCGCTCGGATAAATGACCAATTAAGAGGCAATGACCAAATAAATTAAAAGTGCTTATAAAATTGGTCAACGACCAAATAAATTAAAAGACCAAATAAATTAAAAGTGCTTATAGAATTTCCCTCTTAATTGGTCATAATTTCGCTCGGATAAATGACCAAATAAATTAAAAGTGCAAACGTCATAAGTTTACAGACATGTGTGAGGAATCATAGCTCACTATTTCACAAAGAAGAACTGTAGACAGTAAGATTTTTTTACAGTAGCCTTTGACTTGACATGATGCTTCACACATGGATTAAAAAGCAAGACAAAACATAGGTAATCTGAAAATCTGCAGCAATCTTTTAAATTGGTGAATATAGCATTAAAGAAATTTGGATAAAGGCCCAAAACAGTATGCATGTTATAAGTAAGTTCACAGTTTATCATTTACTAAATATGTGCAAATCATTTGCCACTTTGTTAAGGAAAATATGGTTTAGAAAATTATTATTACTTAATATTTTGATGTATCACAGGTTCAAACTTTTGAGCACCATTATGTTGAACTATTCGTTACGCTGCTCAATTTTTATTCAGTTAAAAAAGCTTAACAATAAGCCTAACTTTTGTTGTTTATATATACTTCCATTGGATATTTCAATCTTAGACAAAACTGTTTAGAAACTGGAGCTATATGATAATTGTTAATCCATGAAAGATATTTGTTAATATATCTGAGAGAATGTGTACCTGAAAGATAAACTCAAATTAATCCTGATTTAAATATATAATGTGTAGATGTTGTAGACCTTTAACAGCAATAAGAATCATATTGAATAAAGGGTACTATGTTTCATTTTCATTATTTTTTCTAAAATAAATAAAACCAGGGGACGTTGCAAATGAACGTTAAGTAAATTACGTTCGGATTTAACTAGGAGACATCAAAATTTCAATGCTAAACAAAGTACGTGGTAAATATAATGTGTATTTGAACTTGTTGTTTTAGAAAACAAGAGTTTACTTCAGATTACACAAAACTGAAGTGGTCGTCCTCTCGTTGCATTATATTTGCACCCACGAAGGCATCATCATAGTAGGTCAACCACAAAAAATATCTTATCGGCTTTTTTTCAAACATAACATCAGAATACATCCATTCAAAAATGTCCATGCAAAACTTAATGGTATAAATTACACGTCTGTTACATTACACATGACCTCATATTTTGAATTATTTTATAACTGGCATGTAACATATTTTTATATATTCAGCATGCGTATCTCTTTTACTCGAAATAAATTTATATAAAAAGCTTATGCTCATATTATTATGTTGTATTTTTAAAGCAGATTTCATAAGTTAAATGTGATATGTAGCAGTTGTGTAAGCTATTTATTTTGCAACACGCATAACTTATTTGCCAGTTATCTACATATATGACTTTATATTTTTAATTATTTTGTACCCAGCATGTAACATACTTTTATATAGTATTTGTAACTTATTTTGTAACCGGCATGTAACATGCATGGACTCAGTTAAATGTCATATGTAACGGGTTGGAACTCAAAATAAATTAGAGCAAATTCTTTTCTTTTTATCATATTTATAATTTTTTTATTTTCGTAAGATTTTTCTATCCCTGAACATACCAAATTATCTGGTTTTAGAGACATCTGTGTAACGAGGAGCACATGATTTAATGTACACACTTTAGTATATCAAAACAAAAATTGAAGGCTTGATCTTCTAGCCTTATGGGATTGGCATGGTTTGGCACCATCCGTATATTAAATTTCTGTGTGCTTACACAGTTCCCTTAAATATATCAGTTGTGCACCATACGTCTATTAAATTTCTGTGCGCTTACACCGTGAAAACAAACTTTTAAAAAACGTCAGGGAACCTTACATATTTTTCGGCAGCACAAGGAAGAACCTCCCCCTTTTTTTGCTTGTGTGCGCCACTTTCCATGCCTTTGATCGTGTAAGTTTACATGCAGGATTATCCTTTTCCTACATGAATAAATATAAATATATTCATCAATTACCTAATATTATAACGGTTAATTGTGAAAGGCTTTAACTACGTACCAATTCTTCATATAGTGCAGAATAAGATTTTCTACCCAGTGTATGGTTTATAGTGTTCTTTGATCTATTATCAGCATTCGTCTTGCATTGTTTTTTCTTTTTATCAGTGTACTCGATGTCGATGAACTTCTCCCACTGAACTTTATCGATTTCTTCGGGTCGGTTATCAATTGCAAGACGACTAGGCAAAGACTCTCCTTCCTTTGTTTTAAGAAATTTCTTTCTCAATGTTGCTTTTGCTGTTCTTAAGCATTGTGGAAACCCCTTCTCCAGTATTGGTCGAGCTATATCAGGGTTTATATTCAAATCGAACTCTTTCTGTAGAAAGGAAAAAGTATGAGATTATAAATGGATGCCATAACTACACTACACATGCACAAGTATAATTAGATATCCAGAGTGCAGTCAAAAAACATAAATGAACGTAATCTGTTGCACTTAAAATGCATGTGAATTTCTATATACAATTGAGAATAAATAATTGAATGGTACACGGTATACTTTAAAATATGATCAACGCTTCTTTCATAATTAATAGAGACAATTTTCAGATGTTTATCATAATTCAATTTTACTACAAACTGCACTGTAAACCTTTGGAAGAAGATGGTTACTTTTGGTTAAAAGAAATAAAAAATTGAAAGTTTAACGGTACACTAGTTCAGTGTTTTATCCTGAAATATTTACCATGATTTGAAACTGAAATAAATAAAGAAATCCATAAAAATAAAAAATAAAAATAAAGCCCTTTGAAATTTCTAAGCCATCTAATGAAACCAAAACCAACATAGTTTTTACATTCTATATTTGGGACGGGGCAGGCGGAAAGTTGGTAGAGAAAAAAAAATCAAAGAAAGAGTGCTGGAAAAATACAAGAATTGGACACCAAAACCAAACAGCGTTGTCTCGTTGCCATTTAGCATAAAATGATATGAAAAAACATTATTACTGAGGAAAGCCTCAACTTTATGTTAATCGTTACTTAATTGCAGCATAGGCTAACCGAAGATATGGTATAGTATTTTCAGCATGTTTGATGCACTAATACTTGATTTCTTTTGGAATTTTATCAGCAATTATCTAATTTATCGTATTTTGTTCTCTTGTAGTTTGACTGAAAACTGTATAAAATGCTGGTTGATAGTGAATGCAACTAAACATAACAATCCTAATTCAATCTATATAAAATTTGCCTTATCCTACTTTTGACTTATCTTGAATTTCACTTGCTAATTAATGCTCTTAAAGCCAATGCGAAGAATAGGACAGTGGGTAAGGGACTTATTTCTAATACTCCTTATTTCTATATCACATAATTAACAAGCTGAATGATACAGAACTTATAAGTAAATTATGTGAATTTTCATAACTTATAAGTAAATTATCACAGTCCGGTTTAACCACTGTTACTCCAAATCAACTGTAAAAAGGGTGTGTATTTTCATAACTTATAAGTAAATTATGTGAATCGAAATGAATTGGAATGACCATATGATAAGCTGTTACTTGAAGGCCCAACATATTAGCAATGAAATATGAGAATGATACATATTATTTCCAGCTGAAAAACAAAAATCTCCAGCAGCTAACTAAGATATCAAAACTTGAAGACAAATTGCTTGTCATAGATTTTAAAGGACATGCATGCATATACCTAAGCATGGTAATTGGTCCGACAAAGTGGCATCACAATGGAAGAAGTTAGTACCAGTAAGCAATAAGAACCATATATATAACAGATGAATACGCAGTCTACATCTTAATATTTCTGAAAGCACTTTTGTTTCCAGGATTAATAATAACAATGTAATATATATAGCCTATGGAGCCTGCTTTGACATTGAGTTTGAGTTTCATATTCATAAAGAACCTTTTAAGCATCGTAAGTAGCAAAATGTTATCATCTTGTTGTAAAACTAGAATTTACCATCCATGACAATTTATCAAAGACATGTATCATTATTTTTATATTAATACAACAGATAATGCACAAAAGGTGATTAAGAAAACAACTAACATCTTTATATTAATACCAATTACTAATATCTTGCAGTACTAGTTTTCAACATACATAATTCCAAAACAGTAAAATTTCAACTTCTTCCTCTATGAGCTTATAATGACAAGCTTACAAAAAAGCAACTACTACTCCAATCAAACTCAATTATTTTAATTCAATACATTTTAACAAGGGTTTTAAGTTGGAGTGCTCCTTTAAAATTGATGGGAAGTTTGTCGGCATCTCGTAATCATCCACCCTATCCGTCAAGCGTTTAGGTGAGCGTCGTACAATGGACCAATCAGGATTTTGTATGTCTTTTATGTAAAAAACTTGACTTGCTTCGGATGCAAGAATGGCAGGCTCATCGTACTCTCCATCACTGCTTTTAAGTTTTTGTAGATTAACCATCAACAAATTAGAGTCTGGACAAACCTTACAGCCATGCATTTTGTCAGCGATATTGACCCACTCGCAATAGAACACTACGTGTGAAAATTCATAATAATCAACTTCTATGATCTCCTTGATAATACCATACCAAGTAATATCATCATCCGTAGGATTCAAATCTTTTGCACTTGCTACAAAAGTTGTAATCGCATCCATACAAACACCGCTATCTTGCGTTGAATGAGTGTCATCATAATGCTGAGGAGAAAATACGTAACCATTGATTCTATACTTAAGATGAGTTTTGGCTTCCCATGTTGGTCCACTAACATAATACCATAATAGTGAATCCATACGTTTTTCATCCATTAGCTGTTAAAAATCATTTTAATAAGTTAAATAATATAAATTTGACTATTAATATCTTGTGGAATTTAACAAACCTTCTTGTGCAACCAATCAATGAACTCAGTTTGTACTACCACTTCTGTCATTGTCTGACGCTTTTTTCTACTCCGCGGAGCGTTTTCCAATGTAGATCGGTATTCACTACATATTAAAATTATGGTAGCTTAAATAAATTTTGAAGTTACATCTTATAGTAAGTAAAAAAAAAAAACCTATAATAATCATCTCGGTCTGGAATGTCCAATCTAAAAAGTATCCATCTTCGAATTTGAATACGTTGTATGCCAGATAATTTAATAGTTTTGCCCTCGATGATGGAACGTTCATAAGTGTCACCTCCGTACTCATCTAAAAATGGAGCTTGTTTAGAGCTATGATTACCACTACGTGGATTTGGCATATATTCCATGGCGTATGTAACAGATTCTGAAACAAGATATGCTTCAGAAATTGATCCCTCTATATAACACTTATTGCTTGGTATGTCTTTGCATTCCTTCATAGCTCTAATTAAAGAAAACATTATTTTTCATTATCATTGAAAAAGGATCATGTAATTATCATATAAAAAATATGCAGTACCTTTCAAATGGATACATCCATGTATAACTAACTGGTCCACATAGCAATGCCTGATCAGCTAAATGCATCATTAGATGTATGCTTATGTCAAATAATTGAGAAGGAAAATAGTGCACCAACACGCATAATGCCTCGGCAATCATATCTTTTGCAGCTTGTACATGCTCTCGAATTAAAACCTTCGAACAAATAATGTTGAAATACAAGCACACTTGTAATATGGCACGCCTTAAGTCACGATGCTTTGGATAGGCATGTTGAATCATGATGGGCAGAAAATATTGAATAATAACATGATAGTCGTATGACTTTCTAATATTCAAACAAGGCGGCTGAATGTTGACTAAGTTGCTTAACTTAGTCCCAAAGCATGATGGAAGTTTTGCATCTTTTAGAAGTTGACAACATTGCAGCTTGTATGTTTTTTCAAATGCAAATTTGGAAGATTGCTTGGTTCTTTCAAACAACAAATTAATAAAATGCTCTGATACATTCTTCTCAGTGTGCATCACATCAATAGTATGTCGCACTTTATGACTGCTCCAATACTCTAAAGCAAACAGAATCGATTTCTTATACCATGCTGGTCTTTCATCATCGCTATTTTCATTTGTAAAATGTTCATCATCACAATCAACATCATTTACTACTGGTCTTTTGTTTTTTGGTATTTTACCTGGTACATATTTGATATGAGCAAGCTTTTCTAAAAGCATGGAGCCTGCTAATCGGGTTGGAGGTTCCTTATCTTCTATGTTTTTGTACCATCCATGTTTCAATGCCCTATATGGATGACCATTCTTCAAAAATCTTCTATACTTTGTGTATACAATCTTATTTCCAACACGTTCTGATTCAGTCTCCATTGCACAAACAGGACATGCTTTGTAACCATGTGTTACACTTCCAGATAAATTCCCCAGTGCAGGTAAATCATGAATCCCCCATAACAGCATTGCTCTCAAAGTGAAACACTCTTTCTTATACATGTCAAATGCTGGCACTCCATCAGTCCATAGCTGCTTCAACTCATCCACAAGAGGTTCTAAATACACATCAATATCTTGACTTGGTGCTCTCGGTCCAGGAATCAACAAGCACAACATTTGAAACTCCGATTTCATGCATAATGAAGGGGGTAAATTATAAGGAACCGTATACACAGGCCAACAACTATAACCACTTGATTGCATTGTATTAGGGTTAAACCCATCGGTGGCAATACCAAGCCAAACATTCCGCCCATTTCTACCAAACTCTGGCCACTTGTTCTTGAACGATCTCCATTCAGCTGAGTCAATAGGATGATGCATGGAATTCCAACAAGGTTTTTCTTCACTATGCCATGACATTTTTCGAGCTATCCATGGTATAGTGTACAACCTTGTTAATCTGGGAGCTAGTGGAAAATATTTCAAAACCTTTCGAGGTTGTTTTGTGATTTTTACTTCTCCTCCATGTTTTTTAACCTTAAATCTTGAAGTATGACAATGAGGACATTCCGATGCATCATTGTATTCCTTCCAAAACAATATGCAATCGTTTTCACAAGCATGTATACACTCGACTTTCATTCCCAAATCTTTTAACATTTGTTTCATTGTCGAATACTTCTCTGGTATTGTATTTTCTTTTGGAAGCCACCGTTTCAATCACATCAACAATTCGGTCATACTATTTCCTGACCAGTTAAAATCTTTTTTTAAATTATGAAGCTTTATAATGACGCTTAATGTTGTAAGTCCATCTTCACAAGAAGGGTACAATTTTTCATTTGCTATTCTTTTGTACTTCTGATACTTTTTCCAGTGGTTACCATCATCCACACCTTCTATGCCGTCATAAGCCCCATATGCATCATTAACAAGGTCTTCAAGAGCTTCTCCTACATGGCTTTGCTCTCGAACTTGATTAGAATTGTAAGCCTCGTAAGAAACATGTCGTGTTGGATTAGCCATCATGTCATTGTCAATTCTTTCACCGTGAAAAAACCATTCATCGTATGTTGGATCCATACCATAAATGATCAAGTGTTTTTCTACTGTTTTAAAAGGCAACTTTTTAGAATTTCTACACTTTACACAAGGACAGCTGCATAACTCAAAGTCAGGTGGAGCATTACTCTTTGCGAATTCCATAAAATCTCGAACTCCTTGTATATACTCATTGGTGTTCCTATGTCGAATTCTAATCCACCCTCTCGATGTAGACTTTGACATCATGTGAATTACATTAGATAACCTAGAAATAGCACTGATATTCAGAGTTAAAAAAGTGCCAAATTAATAAACACGTATATCACTGAAAAATCATCGAATACATCATTGATTAGTAAAATGCTGAATCTACTCTTTATTCTTGCTTAACACTTGTGCTTATATATGGAAAAAAATGACATCATTTTAAAGATAAATATCTAATATGACTTCTTCCATACATTTGCACAATGGAAAGTACCGTGCTCATTTATATGTTTATATTTATGCTAAGTAACATCAGTTGCAATCGGACAGACCCATTTAAACACACAGGCACCACATATACAATAAAACACACGCTATAATCTTTATTTTAATTTACTTAGTAGGAAAATTTGTGTCATTTTAAATTTTCAGATATAAACTAGCCATGTTTAGCATACTTAATGATCAATTTTCATATTGGTGAAATTGAAACACATTTTTTTTTTGAACAAAATTAGTACCGCTGTATATATTTACAAAAAACCTTATTATGCTAAACAAAACACTTAGAACAAATGTTTAATGAACTATTCCTGTTTCCTATGCATCCTAGTTTCCTATGTGAGGCATAATATCAACCAACAAGACTAAGCCCCTCAACCCATCTTCTCCATGTAAAAACCGAACACAAACCAAAAGGAATAGATCTGAGAGATAACTCAAAATAAAGACAGCTTTAATTGCATGTAAAACGACCAGTAAATCATCCATTATTGTGTAAAGCTAGCATATTTGTCATAATGATAAGACGTCGCATTACCTATACGCCCCACGCATGTCACGATTATGGTCCTTTTAGCCATTATTACTCCTACTTTAAAATTATATGCGCAGCCACAGGATCAGTGTTCAACGGAGAAACGGTGCAAAACGTACATTTATTGCATGGAAATCTTGATCACAAACGGTGTGTGTATAAACAAGGGTCTACACTGTATATCGGTGGAAACTGATGTTTTGTTGACATAGAAGTATGATAATGGTTTGGTAGCTTAGGCTAAAGCTGTATATGTTACCATCACGTAACGTCAATAGTTTAATTATATGGTCATAATACTGCTTCATGAGGAGCAACAAAGAAGAAAAAGCTAGAATCCCCTGTTTCTTCTGTAGCAAAGGACGATTTTTATAGAGTAAACAGCAAACTGTTAGTTATTTATAGAGTAAACAGCACACTGTTTGTTGTTTAGTCTATAAACAGGAATTACTTTCTTGTTTATAGAAAATCACTCAAAAAAAAAGGCACAGCCTCATTTTTAATCTCTTTGGCACGCTGGAACTTATATTACAAGAGCGGAAAGTAAATTAAAAAGGGGACAAAACCCCATTTTAGAGCATTTCATTGCTGCCGGAGATACTCCAAGAAGCTACTGCTAATGGCTGATATGTAATGGCTATAGATATTTCCATCTTTCTATCATAGATAAATTATGAGAGTCTCATGTCGGCTGTGCAAATGTTTAATGCTTTATATCTTTTTATACATAAGTTGGTCGAATACTTTTATCCCACTATCCCTTGTACAAGTTTACATATTCATTGTATCTGCCAAAGCCGATGCAACTGTTTTTTATTTAGATATGAAGCATTTCATATTGCAATTCTCGCAACTATAATTTTTGAACCAAAAATCAAATTAAACAGTCTGCATTTCTAACTTAATGTCAGAGCCACCTTCAAGCTTAACAGTAATTTGTTGATTGTGATTTGTTAAAACAACTCATCAGATTATTCTATCATCATACGAGTTTTTCTTCTTTTTCATCAGAATCTTGCTTCACTTGTGAAAGATAGTTAATTCAGATCAGGTGTGCAAAGCCATTGCACAAATACTCGACTGTACAGTCATCCTCGAGATTTTTTTAGTCAAAGATTCAAGAAAAAACATCTAAGAACTCAACAAAATCATCAGTTTAAATACTGTGACATGAGTTATATTTTTTTAACCCAGAAAATTGGAATATATCAGCAATGAGTTATATTTTTTTGACACAGATCAGCACTCGGACAGACCCATCAAAGAGTATAATTCAGACATAGAAGGTATACCCACTCAAGATTGAGTATGCACTACTCTTCGACTTACTGGTCACTTAAGCTTTTTAGGATCTTGGTCCTATTATTAAATGATTCTAGTGGATATTTTACGGGGACTGTCTTTTATAAGTCTACCGGCGTCACTTATGAATATCTCCCTGTGCATCCAAGAAGGATGAGATTTTGAAGAGTTCACGTGGAAAGTCTGCCGACATTCCTAGTGATTGCAATAATAGAAGTGAAAAGTTGGTGCATGAACAACTATAAAGCTCTCTTTTTCTTTCAGCATGTGTTTTGCGTTCTAAACAAATTGAAACTGGTGATATATTCCTAAAAATACAGTCAGTAGGCACTGTAAATGCAAATCTGAAACAAATCGAGCAAATCAAACAAATCTGAACCAAATCAAACACTGTAAATGCAAACGAGATATTATATTTTACACTGTAAACGCGCATAATAGCTAAATTATTCCGACATAATAGCTAAATTATATTTTACCCTAAAATCGAATTTAAGAAACAAGAGGAGGTAAAATATACCTTGTCTGAAACGAGACAGCAGCGGAGATGTTGATGAAGGCGGCTCCAATTTGAGGCAGAAGCGCGGAGGTCGATGGAAGCGGTTCACATCTGAGGCAAACGTAGAGGCGGTGATAAAGTGGAAAGCCCTAACTTGATTTACGAAGCAATAATGAACCGTGAGAATAAGAGAGAAAAAGGAAATGACAATTCTATCCACCCGTGTGAGTCAGTGTACGGCAAGTTCAGGTAATATGACGGATATAACCGTGATAACTCAATATAACATTAATAACCGTTATTTTTTTATCACCATAATAACCGTGACTAACCTGAGCGCAAAAAGTGTGACAAATTGAGCCATTTGGTGTTGTGTAATATTCGATAACTCCTTTTAACTCGATTCGAACAACTAATATTCGATAACTCCTTTTAACTCCATTCGAATAATTAATATTCGATAACTCCTTTAAACTCTATTCGAATAACTAACATTCGATAACTCCTTTTAACTCTATTCGAATAACTAATATTCGATAAATGCTTTTAACTCTATTCGAATAACTAATATTCGATAACTCCTTTTAACTCTATTCGAATAACTAATATTCGATAACTTCTAATTCGACTAACTCTAATCGATTTATTCTAATTCGATAAATCTATTTAATTACTCCATTGGATTAACTCTATTTAATTAACTCTAACTGGTTAACTCTAACTGATTAACTCTAACTGATTAACTCTAACTGGTTAACTCTAACTGATTAACTCTTACTAATTAACTCTAACTAGTTAACACTAACTGGTTAACTCTAACTGATTAACTCTAACTGATTAACTCTAACTGATTAACTCTAACAGGTTAACTCTAACTGGTTAACTCTAACTGATTAACTCTTCGTCCATATTCAGTTTCAAATATCGATGTTGAAATCGATACTTACTTCTCTATATGAGTCCTGACTTATATATTCTATTTATCCACTGATGAATATTTTACTTAATTTATAAAATATTATTTATAAATTAAATCTTCCCAATTTATCTGTTAAAAACTGATTTCTATTTAATTCCACTTTAAATAAATCTTTTCCATTTATCTGTTAAAAAAGATTTCCATTCTCTATTCATTTTCTAAATATTCCTTTGATTTAATTCTATTTATTTACCAAATAAATATTCCTCTTTATAACTCTATTTGTAATATGTTTTACAAACATTTCCTTTCCAATTCTATTTGTAAATGGTTTACAAATATTTCCTTTTCAATTTGTTTCACAAATATTTTCCTTTTCATTATCCTATTTATTTTACAAATAAATATCCTTATAATATCTTTTTTTTTCTAAATAAATAATTCTTTTTCAATTCTATTTGTAAATGGTTTACAAATATTTCCTTTTCATCTTTATTTATTCCCTAAATGAATATTTCTTTATTCTTTCTATTTATTTCCCTAATAAATATTCCATTTTTATAAAATCCTTTGATTTTATAAATAATTCCCTTTTTTAAAATCCCTTGATTTTATAAATATTTTCTCTTTAATAAATTCTATTTCATTTTATAAACAAATATCCATTTTATAAAATCCTTTGATTTTATAAATAAATTTCCTTTTATAAAATCCTTTGATTTTATAAATATTTTATTTTCAATAAACACTTTGAAATTTCCCTTCCTACATCCCAGTATTTCTTATGGTATTTAAAATAACAAATAACAAAGATCGATATCATTCAAACACTTATAATCAACAACAGATTATATATCACATCATATATCAAAATATATGAAAAAACGTAAAATAAATGTTGAGGAATCCAGTTGGATCCCTCCAACCTGTTTCCCTGCATCACAGATGTTAAACAATATAATTAACATCGATTTCATTTCAATATGAAATATTCTGCTAAACAGAATCAATATTTGATTAACGATTTATATATATATATATATATATATATATATCGTTATCTATGAATTCAACCAACACACAAGCAATTCAACCAAACGATTAACATACATCAATCAACAGATAATTATCAGTTCTAAGAATACGTTATAAAAATATAACGTTCAGAGCTGGTGAGTTTTACTCACATTGTCGGTTAATCGTTAATTAACGATAACCGTCGTTGATTTCAGATTTGACGTTTTATTTTGTCATAATTGGAGACGAGCTTCAAATCATTCCTAGTCAGTTATAAAACGTTGTTCCCGTTCACACGATTTCGACATGATTTGTTTTCATGAGATTCTGCTCCCGAATGACCTAGAATATTGGTTTCAATTTCATATACATAATACAATAAAACAAACTTTATATGATTTATTTAGCGGGCTTTACCCATTATTTTCAGGCCCATACCCTTATGTTTTGACGCCCACCAAACCATGATAACCTGAAGTGCACATTTTCATCTTCTCCTCTGATCCATCATTTCACCACCAGCTTAAAAAATACTGTCCCCCCCTTAACACCTACAGCAAACACACCCCAACTCCACGCTTTGATTCACTGCTCCTTCCATCCATTTTCAAAGACATCACGCACCTACTCCACACATACAGGTCCTCTTCACGCTTCCAGTCAATAACAAATCGACCACCACCACCTTTAACAATTCAAACAGCTACACAACTCCATCGCAAACAAATGCTTCAAACTCCTTCCCATGTTTAAGTAATAACTGTTCGCCTCATCCTTTTCTCCTCCGTTCAGAAATAACGGAAATCTGGAGCTTCCCCAAACCATTAGCCGACTTTCCCTTCAACCTATCCCCTCCTCACCATCATCGAATTCAGCAATCCACTCCCTTCCCCATCGCGGTCTCAAACCCCGCAGTACCTCCAAGAGAACTCACGTCGAGCTCACAACTGTTACAAGGACATCAACTTCTCAAAAAGGTCACACAACAATGTCGAATCCTTCTACAACCCAACTGAAAATACAAAATCGAAAACCCAGCCTCGAAATCCCCAAATTCGGTGAACCCTAAATCATGCTGGTAAATCCCAGCGAACCAAAACGGACATCGAACCCTAGACAACCAACATAGAAGTGAAGAGGAGGATACCAGGATTACAAAGATATTGGTTTTTGGATTTTATAATTTTGTTTAGAATTGTTTTTGATTTTCTCTTGCTCGATGTTTTTGTTGTGGGTAAGAAAAGAGAACGGCGGAATAGCTTGTTGACTAATGAATGAAATTAGGTTTGAGATAGGAGGTAGGATATTTATAGGTAGGTTATATTTATTTTTATTATCGATTATTATATTTATTTTTAAGCAACCGTTACATGTGTTTGTTGTTAAAAATTCCTATGATCACATGCGATATCCAAAAATCATGAAAATTGAAATCTAGCAATAATTTAACATTACGAATCTAACAAATTTGGTTTCGTCGAATTTCGACTTCGTTTGCAAAACGGGCTATTTTTAAAGCTCTAAATAACCCTTTTAAATATATAAATATATTAATAAACATTTTAATTTGATATTTATAAATAAATATTATCGTATATATTCATAATAGAATATCATATAGCTTCCGAATATTCCTATATGAATTTCTAGCTCGATATTTCAAATCCGATTAAATCGATATTCGATTTATAATGAAATTCCCTTTTATATATCGTTATAAATTATAACGGAATTCCACAGCGGCTTTTCTAAAATTTGATTTGGACATAAATCAAAATCTACCCGACGAAATCCCGATTTTCTCTTCCATTAGAAAAATATACTTCACCTGCTTTGAACGTTTCTTGTTTCACATAAATCCGATTTAAAACGGCTTATGTATATTCGTTTAAAGTTTGAATCACCAAATTTCGAACTGCCGCTCCATTTCGAGCTCGATTATATTTAAAATATAATTATACGTTCAAACTTCGTTTAAATAATATATTCGTTATGCAAATTCAATTCTAAACTGAATTATATATTTCGAATTTCCCAATTCACACCATATCGCCATTTCAGCCTATTCTGATTATTTCAGAATTAAATATATTATTTAATTTTTATTTTAATTAAATGTTCCAAGTTATTTAACTTAAACGACCATTTCAATCTCTGATCTATATTTAAATAATTAAGTAAATTAAATATTATATCGCTGAAATTATGGGACATTACATTCTTTCCCCCTTAAAATAGTTTCGTCCTTGAAATTGCTAGGGTAGGAAACAAACCCTACTAACTGATTAAAAATTATTTGTTTAATTCTTAACTCCAGTTTCAACTGAACAAATTTAATTTCAATTAAAATGTTAATTAATTCTTATCAACAAAAATTTTCAAAAATCCTGAAAATTTTCTACCACCCTAAATTTTCGAAAAATTTCTCCAGCATCTCCTTTGTACTGGTCAATCGGTACAACTAGAACTCGCCTCTCTGGGCCTTCTCCAACCCAAAAAACAAACAAACAGCTATGCGGCTTGCCAGTCAGGCTCATAAATCTCATGCTTATATCAAATATAATCTTGTACCTTTTTGTCGGGCATATCGTTATATCATTTCCATTTGCTGCCAATTCAGCATATACCAATGTTATCCCAACCAAACTCCACTCAATTCATTCTCAAACCAAATCATTCGCTTATACCAACATCGAATTTCATTTCAAACTCGAGTTTCATTTTGATTTCAAACTCTTAACTCCACTAATATAGTTCCATTTTAAATTCCAACCACATAAATCCAAATTTCTCGATAACATTCTAATGCAACTCAACTTCTATTTGCTTTTGCAAATTTCTGTTCAATTTCCACTTAACTAGTTTTCAGTTTAATTCCAGTTTGCTTTCACAAATTTCTATTCAAATTTGTTTTTAATTCAAACAGTCTCTTCCTGGGAGTTTTAAACAGTTTACCATATCGAAAATCAAACTTTCCTTTTCAGGATTCAAAACAACTTGCTTTTCTCAAATCAATTTAAAAACAAAATCTTTGGTAGTAATCCATCACTTAGAAAGCTTAATACTATAACACTTTTCAAAAATCATTCTTCAAACACTTTCATTTTGAAATCAATTTCAAAATATCATTCACAATGCTCGTAAAACAATTTAAAATCTCCCAGGATTTTAAAATTCACTTATATTCAATCCATATTCATTTACAAACACTTCTCCAATTTCCAGGGTTTTCATTTCAATTTTGATTTAATTTCAGATTTAATTCATCTGATTTCACGTATTTCACTTATATGAATTCTGATTGGCTATTTAAATAACCATTTAATTTATAATCTTACTCGATTATAATAACAACCAATATATCCAATATATTATAAACATTCCAATATAAATCCTTTATATCAAAATATTATTTGGTTAAAATTATTTCGTTTACCCTTTTTTCAAAACATACAGTGTCGGTCCATCGTATTAAAGTGTTTATAAACCCCTACCGATACAGTGGATCAAATTGATCGACCATAACTCATAAACAACTTAACCAATAAATCTTCACAATATAAAACAATTTTATATTGAATAACAAATACGCTCTCGTATATACACTCAAACTCAATCCAGGGTATTACTAACCCTATCTCTACTGAGTCACGCCACAAAGCCAAGGTAATACTTAACCTTAAGCTCTGATACCAAATGTAGTGTCCCGAAATTCCGGTCCAGTTTGAGCTGACCAAATAACACAAGTCCAACCCCAATTGCACTGGAAACTAGAAAACTAATAGAAAGAAATTAGAGGGTGAGGATAGATAAGATAGAAATTTAGAATAGAAGAAGAATTTACAACATCAGAGTAACACGAATCTCACAGCAGAACAGACAACATATAATAGATAACATATCTTTGAAACAATATCAGTATATATGTAAAGTAACATTATCAGAGTACCACACTTACAACTCAGCGGAAATAACAATATGTATATAGTCCTGAAGCCTCCTGCTCTATGATCTCCAAGTATATCTGTAAAATCCTGACTACTTGACTGCCCGTACAAAATTAGGCACCCAAGAGTTTAGGGAAAACAAAACAAAATAAACTCTGGGTCAGTCATGGGACTGGTGTGAGTAAAACAGTTTAAAACAGTTTGAACAAGTAAACGATATCTCATAAGACCACGCCGTATAACGGAACGGGTTTTTCCCTTATGAGAATCCAAAATATCTTTATATCAAAAACCTTTTGAAATTATAATAATGTCTATCAATCACAATAAAATAATCATCTAGCAGAAACGCTTTCATCTCACGTTCCACATATATAGTATACAATCAAAACTGCAAGCACGTATTGGGTAATGGATTTCCAACTATGACAAGTATGGAACCACCATTCGCTAGTGTACCTCAAGAAAGGAATACACTGGGTTCAATAAGAACATCTTGCAACCTGGCCACACATGACCGACCACTCATTTCACTTGAGTGTATCGAATGTATATAACCAACGGTTGGGATCAGCAACCGTTTCCCGAATGGGACAACATCGATAATAGGTTTTTAGAAGTAAATGAAACTCTAGATCAGGTGATTATACACCCTAATAGGTGCGACCTACATAGCCATGCTGCCTAGCCGATTTTTTTCATTTCCCGGTTGTGAGGCTAGAGGCCACGCTTATCTCTAACAGATCACGCATTTATTCACTTTGAATGTCACATCGTCATACCCGCCGAATCAATAATTGATTTCCCCAAAAATACCACGGGTATACAGCTAAGAGAAACGAATTCCTCCGCCACCAATCGTTAATACGTTTGAAGAGATCAACTTACGCGATCTATTAAATACACTCTGTTAGACATTCATCCATACAAGTTGTCCTGGGACCGGACAAACCGAAGGCACTAGTCAGTACAACCATCTTCAGCAATCTTTACCTAAGATTTGTACAACAGCCCTTGCACTTTACTGCGTCTTCAATTATCTTTGGCATATATGATTCGCAACGCTTATGCCAATACGGAGTGGTTCTTTGGATAATAATCCAACCGGTCTCTCCATATTAGCAACGATAAAATGGTCAAAAACTTCGATAGTCGGTGAGTTAACTATCAACGAAAAATACGTGTGCAAACAACGATATTATTTCCAGATGGAAATTATATCGATCAATCATCATTTAACATTTATCTCTTTAGTTTCATTTATTTACTTATCTCCTGTTTCCATATCTTCTAAATTCTTATTTTCTATTATCAGAAAACATTTCTGATTCTTATTTGGAAAACATTTCCAAAACTCCTTCACTGGATTTAAACTGATGTTTAAATCAAACATCGCCATGCCAACTCAAACCATTTCACTCATTAACTATATTCACTTATCCATCCTTCACTATCTAACCTTACCATTCCTTAGTTAAGAAGGAAGTCAATCAAGTTGGAGTATAATTACCTCTCAGACATTAACTGAACAACGTTTTAACTTCGAAATAGTCAAAGTTTATCTTTTAAATATTTAACAAACTTCCATACGTAACTCTCGGATTCTATTTACGAATCCACTTCTTTATTGAAAACATTGATTATAACTATAGCGTTATAATCCCTACTTTCGAAATATCTAACTTCGAATATAACTTTTATTCTTTAATTCGAATAATTAAACAAACACTAATTTATTTATATATATTCTCAATTTAAAAACCGGAAAGTAAATATTACTTTCCCGAATTCAATATAATTGAATTTGACACGTAACTGTATTTCGAGTAATCTCTATTCGATTAACTCTTCTCGAATAATTAAAATTCGATTCACTTACTTCGAATAACCAATTTTCGATTAACTCACTTCGAATAACCAATATTCGATTTACTCCTTTCGAATAAACTATATTCGATTAACCCCTTTTGAATAACTTGTATTCGATTATCTCTCTTCAAATAACTTATATTTGATTATCTCTCTTCTAATAATTATATTCGATTAACCCATTTTAACTCGGTTCGAATTTCTAATATTCGGTAACTCCTTTTAACTCGATTCGAATAACTAATATTCAACAACTCCTTTTAACTCCATTCAAATAACTAATATTCGATAACTCCTTTTAACTCCATTCAAATGACTAATATTCGATAACTCCTTTTAACTCTATTCGAATAACTAATATTCAATAACTCCTTTTAACTCTTGTGACGGCCCGCCCCGCACCAACCGACATTTCCTCCAAAAGTGCGCTGTACACATGTCCAGTTAGCATGGGACGGTCGCCAGAAGAAAAAAAGGAAAGAAGGAAATGAACTAACAAGGAACCTTTAATATGTCTCACAGCGCATAGAACAAAATATAATAATAACATACTTGACATAAAACAGGAGAGACAGTGCGTAAGCTGAAAACCAGAACTAAGCATCATAGCAGCGGAAATCCAAAATACAGCTTATTACAACTTTCCAAACTGTCTCAAAAAGCAAACGTAAGATAAAGGAGGTACACTACTAATGCCCAAGTAGCGACCACCAACGACACAGGGAGAATATCTATATATCATACGTGGAAGCCTCCTGCTCGCCTCCGAATCAGCTACTCGCGCATCACCAGCTAACCTGTCTCTAGTATGCTCGTGTGAGCACCCAGAGTAATAAGAAGAGACATAAAACTTTGGGTCAGACAAAAAGCATGATATGAGCGATAAGCATCTAAACAGAATAATAACAGGTATAATCCAATCATACCTGAACCTGGACCTGCAACCAAAGAGTTAGCACTACATACTGTACAATACTCTAAGGTGCCCTTTCAAATGGTGTAAAGATAACGAGGTTGGGGGTGTGCATGTCATAGTGATGTCAAACAATCAAGCATAGCAATCATCCTCACATCCCTCACTCAGTGCGTAAAGCATACGATATCCACTACTTTGGTCACCTAATACTTTGGGCCATGACGGAATCCAATCCCGTGTAACTATCACTACAAGCCCACCATCCATCTCTCAGTGGTGAACCAAAGTTATGAATATCGACAACCCCTTTGCACACATCCCGCAGCAAAGCCCAATCACGAAGTGAACTCATTGGTTCCCATCTGGATCCTGAGCTCTAACTTCCATTTGGACTACCTTTGCATCTCAGGTTTTTAGTCTTCACCGGATCAGCTCGGCTTCAGCTCCTCATCATCAACACGGTTCGGTTCGACCTTCGCTACCCCACACTGGATCGGTTCAGACGCAACCAGGTCGTGCTTAACGTCTCGGTTCGTGACTAGCTCCCCCGGGTCGGGTCGGAGGGTACCATCGGTTTGGGTCGTATTTCATACCCCAGCTCCTGGTGGTTCAGATCGTGGCCATGCTCCGGTCGTATTGTCCCATCGTTCACGATCGGATCGGTCAAAGAACTTCAGGTGAAAGGGGTCGGCTCGTGGTCACCTTCCATGGACGGATCGGGTCGGGGTCTTATGAACGGTTCGGGTCGGGCTATCCGATCTGATCCGATCTCCTACACTTCTTCCAGTAAGCAACTTACGCCACTCGATGGCGTTTTTGGCCATTCCACCTATTCTAATCAATCACAAAGCATACCATACAGTCATAGCAACAAGTAGAAGTGACCTCAAACACCAAAACAACAATATGATGGGTTAAAATGGATCAAACATAGCCAAAACCCCATATTTCCCCTTAAGCATGTTTAAGAACAACTAAGCATAGGATTAACAAAACTTAACCAAATTAACCCAAACTTCTAACAGAGGTCTAAAACAATACTTAGCAATTTATAAATATTTTTCCAGATTTTTAACATGCATAAATTCGCTAATTATCACTAATCACCCCTTAATCCCCCAAATTCCGGGATTTGCAAAATTAGTTGAAATTAACCCAAATTCATATCAGAGGCATAAAATAATGTTTTAGAATTTTTCTAGATTTTTCCGAGCCATAATTTCGCTAATCTTCGCTAATTACCATAATTAGCCATAATTAGTGAAAAACAATGCAAATCACTCACCTTAGCCACAAACAAACTTTAGATCTGAAATAATCACTGATTTGGATCCAATCCCTGTGCGTTCCAGCAGCTCTCTCTCTGATTTGGTGTAGTTTTGCTTAATCTTCGATTAGAAAGTGATTAGAGACGATTTGGGATGAAATTAGAAGGTGGAGGCCATTGCTAGAGCTTGAAGGAGGTTAGTGGCGGCTGGAAAAATGAGTCTAAAACCGAAATCCTAACCCGAGCAGCCCTTAAATACCCCAAATCCCGAAATCCCCCATTGGGCCTAGTTGCTAATCACCCGGTTAAGCCCAATTAGCTGTTTTTCACCTTCTAAACCTTGTTTCAGCCATATCTCCCAAACGGTAAATCCGTTTGGCTAATGGAACCACTCTACGGAAAGAGAAACCATCATTCAAATCCAATGGTAGTGGTTTCAGGTCAAAACTCCTTTCCAATAAAATGTTATGGACGAAACAGTACCAACTGGGGGTAAAACGGTCATTTAAAAATCGACAAAAATCATGAACATGGGAAATGACTCTAATGGTTGTTTCCCAAAGTTACATGACCATACGACTTCGTATGAGAAAGAAATAAATATTCTACGATCCTTCGATGCGTAGAATGCGGGTTGTTACATTCCCCCTCCCCCCCTTAAGAAATTTCGCCCCCGAAATTCCCTAACCAGAACACACAAAGGGTCCCGCATGCCTATCAACCATAAAAAAACAATCAACATGCAACACAAGTCTGTCCTAGCATGCGGTTTACTAACAAGGGAAGGAACTATCACTACCAAAACCTTACTAGGCAAAGAGTTCTGGATACTTCTTCCTTATATCCTCCTCTGTTTCCCAAGTACAGTCTTTTTCATTCTCACCCCACTGGACTTTGACTAGTTTCACTGCCTTCCTTTGAAGCTGCTTCGTATCGTTCCCAAAAATACGCATAGGCTTGCGGTTCTCAACCGCCTCGGGTTCAACCTCGATATCGTCCAACTGATCTGGTGAAATAGCCACATTAGGGTCTTGCACAAACTTCCTTAACTGGGAAACATGAATACGTTGTGAACTCCCGCCATCTTGTCAGGTAGCTCTACTTCATACGCCAAATTCCCAAATTATTCGAGGACTGGGAATGGGCTAACAAATCTTGGTGCTAACTTACCTCTCCAACCAATCCGAATCACATTCTCAATGGAGAGATCTTGACGAACACCAAGTCATTAACGAAGAATTCCAAATCTCTTCGTCTCTTATCGAGATAAGTCTTCTGCCTATCTTGGGTAGCCTTCATTCTCTAATATACAATTCACTCAAATACCATCAAGACCTGACCTAGTCCTTGGTAAACTATCAATATAATCCATTTGAGACTTGTTCTCATTTCCATTTAGGAATTTCTAATGGTTGTAACAAACTACTACGCTTCTTTTGCTCATATTTTACTAACTGGCAACTTATGCATTTGGACATAAACTTCCCAATGTCTTTCTTTATCCTTTCCCAGTAGTAGATCTGCTCCATGTCTCAATACATCTTGTTACCACTGGGAGGTATAGTCAATTTCGGGTGATGATATGCTCTAAGCACTTCATCTCTCAGTCCATCTACGTTGGGTACAACTAGTCCCTTATTCTTTCGAAGCCACCCTTCTCGATCAAATCCTTACTTGATCATTCTCTTTCCATCGATACCCATCTCTACCCTAGAGATGGTTTCCAATAGATTAGGATCGTCCTTCTAACTGGAACCAATCCACTCAATCAAAATCGATATAATCGTCAAGCTTACTAGTGTTTCTGAATCCAATTCACTCTTGGGCCCGAAATCATATCCTGTGACATACTCTAGTTGCTTCCATCCTAGAAACAAACCCCTGAACTGGCATGTCTCCTACTCAATGCAACTAGTACTGCACTCAAATCCTTTACTATGATCACTCTGTCCCATGGAGTCATGGCGACTTCACTGCACTGATCCATAGTCACTAGTCCTTTGCTATGTCCACTCTGCCCCATGAAGTCATAACAACTCCACTGCACTGGCTCATAGCCTTACTAATCCTTTACTATGTCCACTTTGCCCCTCGAGTCATAATGACTCTACTGCACTGGCTCATAGTCCTACTGCAATCACTTTTTTCCCCATCGCTGGAACCCTACAGGTGATAGTCTAATCAAGAGAAGAAAAATAGGAACAACATAGCAACCATAACATCCATCAAACAAGTCCTACCTATCACCTGCTAAATTCATAAACACATCGACACCTACATGACTGGTCTAACCAATCCCAATATGTCGATTCTAGTATGTCTGGTCCAACCAACATCAATAACTAATGGAAGCCCAGCCTCCATACATACACCGATGCCTACTTGACTGGTCCAACCAATCCCAGGCCAATGGAAGCCCCGCCTCCATACATACATCGATGCCTACTTGACTGGTCCAACCAATCCCAGGCTAATGGAAGCCCCGCCTCCCTACGGACTACCGTACGTCCAATGTACGTTTATCCTCCAAGGATAATTAAACTAATGGAAGCCCAACCTCCAATCGGACTACCGTACGTCCAACGTACGTTTATCCTCTAAGGATAACTAGATCACGTCCAACGGATCCAAGGTAACGGGCGTCCCCAGATACCCCTGCTTTTAGTCCGCCTAAAATATTTGAGTCCAACCCAAGTCTATCCATTTTCTTGCTTCCCTCTCGAGTCCAACTCAAGCCGAATCCAATTCCTTGCAGCCTTCTCGAGTCCAACTCGAGTCAATCTATAACTCAGACCCAGTCTTGAGTATCCATTAGTGACAAACTCTAGTCCAACGTGAGTCGTCTCCCTATTCGTTGCATCTCCAAGATCAACGAACGCCCATTTTCTTTTACGAGTTCAAGTCCAACTTGAATCGCCCTAATCTTCGTTGTATCTTCCATGATCAACGAACACATCCTATTCCTTCAAAGTCCAACTATCCAATAGAGAACATCAACATAGGGTCCTAAACGATCCATTACTTTGCATCTTTCTCGAGTCCCACTCGAGCAATCTCATAACCCTATCGAGTCTAACTCCGGGCAGTCCATACCATCAAATAGTCTTATCCTGTCACAGCTGCCTATCACTCCTCGAGTAAACCAAGGTATCATCCAATGAGAATCGCAACGAATACTTATCCCTCACGCAAACCATCCTAGTCAAACTCGACATTCCCCAAGCACAAGCCCCAAAGGCCTAAACCAATATCAGACAAGCACCCAAGGAACATCTCCTCCGAGTTCGGACAATCCACATGAGGTGATACTAGCAAAACAATCTAGCACTGGAGTACTCATTTGCCTCCGAGAGACAACTAGAACTTATTACAACGATAACCTTTCAGCTTTCTTAACTCCACTTACTATCGCCATCACTAGGTAGGTACCTAATACCACCCTATTCCTTTGGAGTAGATCGACTCCCCAAAATAATGCTAAACCCAGTAAAGCCCAAAACAAAGCAATCACAAGGAAACATAAATCCATGACTCGATAAGACCGCATTAACAAATCATGCCAAAACTAGTCGAACCACCAATCGGGTTCGTCACTACTAAAGGTCTATCGACTAACTCAGGTTTGTCAAACAAAACCCGATCAAAACATCTTAAATAGAAAGCATACCTCGAATAACGACACCTTTTTCCTTCTGCGCCGCAGTTGGGGCATTTGACGAAGAAGGAATAGCGTTGATAGCATAAGCTTTCACAATCTGCTTCTCCCTAGGAGGTTGTGGGCAATCATCCTTGTGATGTCCCGCTTGGCCGCAGTTAAAGCACTTCCTTTCCCCAGGCTTTTCTCGACAATCTCTGGCATAGTGGCCCTTCTTGCCACAACTAAAGCATTCGCCATTTTCTTATTTTTCTTATTCTGACCATCCTTGGTCAGGTTATGCTTCCTCTTGTTCTGAGAATTCTTCTGGCCTTCACCGCCTGCTTGCGGCTTTGGCTCCTCTGCAGATGCCGTAGCAACCTCAGTCTTCGACTTAGGGAAAAGGCTCTCTGACCTTAATGCCTTCCCTACAATAGACTCGAACGTCTCATCGATATGGTTTATAAGTCTTTCCCCCAAGTACCCATCCAAGCCAGTTATGAACTTCTCGTTCTTCTTTTCGACTGTATCGATAAGGGACCATCAATATTTCGATAAAGTGTCGAATTCAGCGATATACTCCGAAACTGCTCTGCCATTCTGCTTAAGCTCCAAGAACTTCTTGAACAGTTCTGATTTATGAGCAGCTGGAATAAACTTATCACAAAAGCGAGTCTTAAACTGATTCCAAGTAACTTGATCTTCTGGAGTAGCTGTTCTAATGGCATTCCACCAATTCATCGCTCGCCCTTGCAGCTGACGAGACGCTAGCCTTCTCTTCATCGCATCCTCAAGACCCAAGTCGTCGAAGATACGATCACAGCTATCCAACCAATCCTGAACATCTGTGGCCGACTCCGTTCCATGGAACGGCTTCCCACCAAGGTTAGTGCAATCCTTGCACAACTTGGCGAAATCGACCCTAGGTGCCTGCACTACTGGACCACCACCATTTCCAAGATTGGGAACTGCTCCCTGAACATCTCTAAGCATATCTCTCATGAGGTCCGTAAACATCGCCCTCATGTCGGCAGCATTCCCATAATTGGCTCCCCTACCAGCACCTCTAGCATATCGGCTCATCGTCAATCTGTAAAAGAGGAAATGATTAACGACCCCATAGTGGTGCTAGTGTAGTACGACTTCATTCTTATACTACCAATAGTATATATATATAGCTTTTGAAAACCAAAGTAATCACAAATACGCGCTCTCATGTACGTACTATCTCTCCCTAGTGTCTTTCCCTAGGTTAACTACGCAACCTAGAGCTCTGATACCAAGTGTGACGGCCCGCCCCGCACCAACTGACATTTCCTCCAAAAGTGCGCTGTACACATGTCCAGTTAGCACGGGACGGTCGCTAGAAGAAAAAAAAGGAAAGAAGGAAATGAACTAACAAGGAACCTGTAATATGTCTCACAGCGCATAGAACAAAATATAATAATAACATACTTGACATAAAACAGGAGAGACAGTGCATAAGCTGAAAACCAGAACTAAGCATCATAGCAGCGGAAATCCAAAATACAGCTTATTACAACTTTCCAAACTGCCTCAAAAAGCAAAGGTAAGATAAAGGAGGTACACTACTAATGCCCAAGTAGCAACCACCAACGACACAGGGAGAATATCTATATATCATACGTGGAAGCCTCCTGCTCGCCTCCGAATCAGCTACTCGCGCATCACCAGCTAACCTGTCTCTAGTGTGCTCGTGTGAGCACCCAGAGTAATAAGAAGAGACATAAAACTCTGGGTCAGACATAAAACCTGGTATGAGCGATAAGCATCTAAACAGAATAATAACAGGTATAATCCAATCATACCTGAACCTGGACCTGTAACCAAAGAGTTAGCACTACATACTGTACAATACTCTAAGGTGCCCTTACAAATGGTGTAAAGATAACGGGGGTGGGGATGTGCATGTCATAGTGATGTCAAACAATCAAGCATAGCAATCATCCTCACATCCCTCACTCAGTGCGTAAAGCATACGATATCCACTACTTTGGTCACCTAATACTTTAGGCCATGACGGAATCCAATCCCGTGTAACTATCACTACAAGCCCACCATCCATCTCTCAGTGGTGAACCAAAGTTATGAATACCGACAACCCCTTTGCACATGTCCCGCAGCAAAACCCAATCACGAAGTGAACTCATTGGTTCCAATCTGGATCCTGAGCTCTAACTTCCCTTTGGACTACCTTTGCATCTCGGGTTTTTAGTCTTCACCGGATCAGCTCGGCTTCAGCTCCTCATCATCAACACGGTTCGGTTCGGCCTTCGCTACCCCACACTGGATCGGTTCGGACGCAACCAGGTCGTGATTAACGTCTCGGTTCGTGACTAGCTCCCCCGGGTCGGATCGGAGGGTACCATCGGTTCGGGTCTTACTCCATACTCCAGCTCCTGGTGGTTCGGATCGTGGCCGTGCTCCGGTCGTATCGTCCCATCGTTCACGATCGGATCGGTCAAAGAACTTCAGGTGAAAGGGGTCGGCTCGTGGTCACCTTCCATGGACAGATCGGGTCGTGGTCTTATGAACGGTTCGGGT
Source organism: Allium sativum (assembly GCA_030737875.1). NCBI lineage: Eukaryota > Viridiplantae > Streptophyta > Magnoliopsida > Asparagales > Amaryllidaceae > Allium > Allium sativum. Next base: position 314,461,375 of record CM060920.1, read on the forward strand.
CGGGCTATCTGATCCGATCTGCTCTCCTGCACTTCTTCCAGCAAGCAACTTACGCCACTCGACGGCGTTTTCGGCCATTCTACCTATTCTAATCAATCACAAAGCATACCATACAGTCATAGCAACAAGTAGAAGTGACCTCAAACACCAAAACAACAATATGATGGGTTAAAATGGATCAAACATAGCCAGAACCCCATATTTCCCCTTAAGCCTGTTTAAGAACAACTAAGCATAGGATTAACAAAACTTAACCAAATTAACCCAAACTTCTAACAAAGGTCTAAAACAATACTTAGCAATTTATAAATATTTTTCCAGATTCTTAACATGCATAAATTCGCTAATTATCACTAATCACCCCTTAATCCCCCAAATTCCGGGATTTGCAAAATTAGTCGAAATTAACCCAAATTCATTTCAGAGGCATAAAATAATGTTTTAGAATTTTAGGAATTTTTCTAGATTTTTCTGAGCCATAATTTCGCTAATCTTCTCTAATTACCATAATTAGCCATAATTAGTGAAAAACAATGCAAATCACTCACCTTAGCCACAAACAAACTTTAGATCTGAAATAATCTCTGATTTGGATCCAATCCCTATGTGTTCCAGCAGCTCTCTCTGATTTGGCGTAGTTTTGCTTAATCTTCGATTAGAAAGTGATTAGAGACGATTTGGGATGAAATTAGAAGGTGGAGGCCATTGCTAGAGCTTGAAGGAGGTAAGTGGCGGCTGGAAAAATGAGTGTAAAACCGAAATCCTAACCCTAACAGCCCTTAAATACCCCAAATCCCGAAATCCCCCATTGGGCCTAGTTGTTAATCACCTGGTTAAGCCCAATTAGCTGTTTTTCACCTTCTAAACCTTGTTTCAGCCATATCTCCCAAACGGTAAGTCCGTTTGGCTAATGTAAACACTCTACGGAAAGAAAAACCATCATTTGAATCCAATGGAAGTGGTTTCCGGTCAAAACTCCTTTCCAATCAAAAGTTATGGACGAAACAGTACCAACTGGGGGTAAAACGGTCATTTAAAAATCGACAAAAATCATGAACATGGGAAATGACTCTAATGATTGTTTCCCAAAGTTACATGACCATACGACTTCGTATGAGAAAGAAATAAATATTCTACGATCCTTCGATGCGTAGAATGCGGGTTGTTACAACTCTATTCGAATAACTAATAATCTATAACTCCTAATTCGACTAACTCTAATCGATTTATTCTAATTAGATTAACTCTATTTAATTACTCTATTGGATTAACTCTATTTAATTAACTCTAACTGGTTAACTCTAACTGATTAACTCTAACTGATTAACTCTAACTGATTAACTCTAACGGATTAACTCTAACTGGTTAACTCTAACTGGTTAACTCTAACTGATTAACTCTAACTGATTAACTCTAACTGATTAACTCTAATTGGTTAACTCTAACTGGTTAACTTTAACTGATTAACTCTTCGTCCATATTCAGTTTCAAATATCGATGTTGAAATCGATACTTACTTCTTTACATGAGTCCTGACTTATATATTCTATTTATCCACTGATGAATATTTTACTTAATTTATAAAATATTATTTGTAAATTAAATCTTCCCAATTTATCTGTTAAAAACATATTTCTATTTAATTCTACTTTAAATAAATCTTTTCCATTTATCTGTTAAAACAGATTTCCATTCTATATTCGTTTTCTAAATATTCCTTTGATTTAATTCTATTTATTTACCATATAAATATTCCTCTTTATAACTCTATTTGTAGTATGTTTTACAAATATTTCCTTTCCAATTCTATTTGTAAATAGTTTACAAATATTTCCTTTTCAATTCGTTTCACAAATATTTTCCTTTTATATTTGTTTCACAAATATTTTCCTTTTTCATTATCCTATTTATTTTACAAATAAATATCCCTTATAATATCTTATTTATTTTCTAAATAAATAATTCTTTTTTAATTTTATTTGTAAATGGTTTACAAATATTTCCTTTTCATCTTTATTTATTCCCTAAATAAATATTTCTTTACTCTTTTTATTTATTTCCCTAAAAAATATTCCCTTTATATAAAATCCTTTGATTTTATAAGTAATTCCTTTTTTAAAATTCCTTGATTTTATAAATATTTTCTCTTTAATAAATTCTAATTCATTTTATAAAAAAATATCCTTTTTATAAAATCCTTTGATTTTATAAATAAATTTCCTTTTATAAAATCCGTTGATTTTATAAATATTTTATTTTCAATAAACACTTTGAAAATTCCCTTCCTACATCCCAGTATTTCTTACGGTATTTAAAATACCAAATAACAATGATCAATATCATTCAAACACTTATAATCAACAATAGATTATATATGACATCATACATCAAAATATATGAAAAACAGTAAAATAAATGTTGAGGAATCCAAATGGATCCCTCCAACCTGTTTCCCTGCATCACAGATGTTAAACAATATAATTAACATTGATTTCATTTCAATATGAAATATTCTGCTAAACAGAACCAATATTTGATTAACGATTTATTTATATCTATCTATATATATATATATATATATATATCGTTATCTATGATTTCAACTAATACACAAGCAATTCAACCAAACAGTTAACACACAACAACCAACAGATAATTATCAGTTCTAAGAATACGTTATAAAAATATAACTGTTCAGAGTTGGTAAGTTTTACTCACATTGTTGGTTAATCGTTAATTAACGATAACCATCATTGATTTCAGATTTTACGTTTTATTTTGTCATAACTGGAGACGAGCTCCAAATCATTCCTAGTCAGTTCCAAAACGTTGTTCCCGTTCACACGATTTCAACATGATTTGTTTTCATGAGATTCTGCTCCCGAATGACCTAGAAATATTGGTTTCAATTTCATATACATAATACAATAAAAAACTTTATTTGATTTATTTAACGGGCTTTACTCGTTATTTTCATGCCCATACCCTTATGTTTTGACGCCCACCAAACCATGATAACCTGAACTGCACATTTCCATCTTCTCCTCTGATCCATCATTTCATCACCAACTTAAAAAATACTGTCCCTCCCTTAACACCTACAGCAAACACACCGCAACTCCACACTTTGATTCACGGCTCCTTCCATCCATTTTCAAAGACATCACGCACCAACTCAACACATACAGGTCCTCTTCACGCTTCCAGTCAATAACAGATCGACCACCACCCCGTTCAACAATTCAAACAGCTACAAAACTCCACCGCAAACAAACACTTCAAACTCCTTCCCTTGTTTAAGCAATAACTGTTCGCCTCATCCTTTTCTCCTCCGTTCAGAAATAATGGAAATCTGGAGCTTCCCAAAACCATTAACTGAGTTTCCCATCAACCTATCCCCTCCTCCTCATCATCGAATTCAGCAGTCCACTCCCTTCCCCATCGCGGTCTCAAACCAAGCAGTACCTCCAAGAGAACTCGTGTCGAGCTCACAACTGTTACAGGGACATCGACTTCTCAAAAAGGTCACACAACAATGTCGAATCCTTCTACAACCCAACTGAAAATACAAAATCGAAAACCCAACCTCTAAATCCCCAAATTCGGTGAACCCTAAATCACGCTGGTAAATCCCAGCAAACCTAAACGGACATCGAACCCTAGACAACCCACATAGAAATGAAGAGGAGGATACCAAGATTTCAAAGATATTGGTTTTAGGATTTTACAATTTTGTTTAGAGTTGTTTTTGATTTTCTCTTGCTCGATGTTTTTGCTGTGAATAAGAAAAGAGAACGACGGAATAGCTTGTTGACTAATGAATGAAATTAGGTTAGAGAAAGGAGGTAGGATATTTATAGGTAGGTTATATTTTTTTAAATTGATTATTATATTTATTTTTAAGCAACTGTTATATGTGTTTGTTGTTAAAAATTCCTATGATCACATGCAATATCCAAAAATCATGAAAATTGAAATCTAGCAATAATTTAACATTACGAATCCAACAAAATTGGTTTCGTCGAATTTCGACTTCATTTGCAAAACTAGCTATTTTTAAAGATCTAAATAACCCTTTTAAATATATAAATATATTTAAAAACATTTTAATTTAATATTATAAATAAATATTATCATATATATTCACAATAGAATATCATACAGCTCCCGAATATTCCTATATGAATTTCTAGCTCGATATTTCAAATCCCGATTAAATCGATATTCGATTTATAATGAAATTCCCTTTTATATTTCGTTATAAGTTATAAGGGAATTCCACAACGACTTTTCTAAAATTTGATTTGGATATAAATCAAAATCTACATGACGAAATCATGATTTTTCTCTTCCATTAGTAAAAAATACTTCAACAGCTCTGATTGTTTCTTGTTTCACAGAAATACGATTTAAAACGGCTTCTGTATATTCGTTTAAAGTTCGAATCGCTAAATTTCGAACTGCCGCTTCATTTCGAGCTCGATTATATTTAAAATATAATTATACGTTCAAACTTTGTTTAAATAATATATTCGTTATTCAAATTCAATTCTAAAATGAATTATATATTTTGAATTTCCCAATTCACACCATATCGCCATTTCAGCCCATTCTGATTATTTCAGAATTAAATATATTATTTAATTATTATTTTAATTAAATATTCTAAGTTGTTTAATTTAAACGACCATTTCAATCTCTGATCTCTATTTAAATAAATAAATAAATTAATTATTATATCGCTGAAATTACGGGACATTACAACAACTCTTTACCATACCACTAAAATTACAATGTTTAAAGGTAAGGTCCAACCACCACCAATTCCAAAGCCAGCGGTAAAGACTAGACCCGTCTTCCGATTTTTTGTAAGAAATAATACCAACGAATATTTGCACATTACCATAAAACTATAACTTATTGAAAATCGAAGGTAAAAGAATCAGAAATATCAAAATATTATTACAGCGATAAGACTGTTAGAGTTATATTCGTAAGGAGCAATGAGGGTAAGCTGGGGTTATGCGAGCATGAACCAATTATTGGCCTATATACAGAGATAATATTATGTGAGCTTTGCAATGCTCAATTAAGCCATTTAACTCCCGTTTGCTGACTACCATGTTAGTGACATAACTTATAGTACATGAATGTAGGTGATGAATGGAATGGTAATGATGTATGAGATGCTGAGGAAGTACAAGTAATGAAGTAAATATCTGTGATTATTTAATTTAGATCAATTATTCGTTTCGGTCGTCACAAAATCATTCTTATCATCTAGACGTTGGGGAAATATAAATTAACTAGTGTGAACCCGTGCTCGCACACGGACTTGACTGAAAATTTGTTTAGAGGTACGTGTTTAAATTTTAGTCATATGAATATGAAATACTATATTTGTAGATTGAGTTTATTTTGATTGATCTATTTATTAATGGATATTATATGGACACAGGATCTTCATTTTTCATTAGAGGAAATTAGGCATAAGGACAAAGTTATCTAAAAATTAATTCTCTAGACCGCAACTTTTGTTAATTGGGCTGAAGGACCCGCAGACGAAAATAAAAAAACTACTATGTTACCATTTCATTCCTTCAGTTAGTCGTCTTCAGTTAGGGTTTTCCATCAAATTTCAAATCGAGAAAACATGAGATAGATCGAAATAAAAAGAAAGTGTATTCCTATAATGCAAACTCGTCGCTCAAGGTCATCGTCGTCGTCAAATCAATCGCCAATGCTAACTCGTCACTTAAGGTCATCGTCGTTATCAGATCAATCGCCAAATTCACCACCAAAAACAGAAAATAGGGTTTTTTTCTTCAAGATTACCACTATCAGCTATAAAGGCGAAAAAGACGATGGAGAAGGATAAACGAGATCAGGTATAACAGATAAAATTAAACACAAATGGTTAAATTGACTGTATATGTAGTTTTAAATTATGTGCTGTTTATTTGGGCAAAATTGACACAAATATATTATAAAATGATTCATTAATTATGCATTGATTTGTAGTGAAAATATGCTAGGTTAATTAAGTGCAGAATATTGTAGATAAGTTAAAAACACAAAATGCCAGGTTATCTTAGCACTACAGTGAGTGGCCGAGCCCTTGAAAATTTTACGAAAATGCTAAGTTAACTTGCCATTACATGGCATGACCGAGCCCTTAACCGACATATGAAAATGTCAGGTTAACCTAGCACTACAACGAGTGGCCGAGCCCTCGAAAATTGCACAAAAATGCTAGGTTAACCTGTCATTACATGTCATGACCGAGCCGTTAACCGACATATGAAAATGTCAGGTTAACCTAGCACTACAGCAAGTGGCCGAGCCCTTGAAAATTTTACGAAAATGCTAGGTTAACCTGCCATTACATGGCATGACTGAGTCCTTAACCGACATATGAAAATGTAAGGTTAACCTAGCACTACAGCGAGTGGTCAAGCCCTTGAAAATTTTACGAAAATGCTAGGTTAACCTGCCATTACATGGCATGACTGAGCCGTTAACTGACATATGAAAATGTCAGGTTAACCTAGCACTACAGCGAGTGACCGAGCCCTTGAAAATTGCACAAAAATGCTAGGATAACCTGTCATTACATGTCATGACCGAGCCGTTAACCGACATATGAAAATCTTAGGTTAACCTAGCACTACAGCAAGTGGCCGAGCCCTTGAAAATTTTACAAAAATGCTAGGTTAACCTGCCATTACTTGGCATGGCCGAGCCCTTAACCGACATATGAAAATGTCAGGTTAACCTAGCACTACAGCGAGTGGCCGAGCCCTTGAAAATTGCACGAAAATGCTAGATTAACCTGCCATTACATGGCATGACTGAGCCCTTAACCAACATATGAAAATGTCAGGTTAACCTAGCACTACAGCGAGTGGCCGAGCCCTTGAAAATTGCACGAAAATGCTAGGTTAACCTGTCATTACATGGCATGACTGAGCCGTTAACCGACATATGAAAATGTCAGGTTATCCTAGCACTACAGCGAGTGGCCGAGCCCTTGAAAACTGCACAAAAATGATAAGTTAACCTGTCATTACATGGAATGACCGAGCCGTTAACCGACATATGAAAATGATAGGTTAACCTAGAATTATAAAGTATAAAAATGCTAGGTTAATCTAACATTATATTGCACAAAATGATTTATTTAATATTGTATTATAGTACAGTTCTATATTTTAATGCAATTTTATATTGTTTTGTTATCTCTGTCTTGTCGGAAACATCGGATTCTTCTCCTGAGAATTAATAAAGCAAAAAGCGAAAAATAGCTGCGAGCCAAAAAAAAAGAAAAAGCAGACTGTCCAATACCGATGTAGTCTTGTATCATTGGTTAAAATTCTTGAATTTTTTTTAAAAAAATGGTTTTTCAATTAATCAATTAATTTTTTTAAAACAGATTCTTTTTATGAATTTATAAATGCTTTTGTTTTCAAGTAACATTGGAGTAAAGTAAATTAGAAAATCTTCTAAAATTTTAGATGATTTAATCAGTTGTTATTCAATTGAGGAGGAATGTTTTTCTATTGGGGGGAAAATTAAAATTATCAATGAAAGATGTTTCATTAATTTTTGGTTTGCCTGTGAATGGGAGAAATATTTTTCCATTACCTAAAGTGTCTTTATCATGCACCCCTGAAAATTGTCAAAGGTTTGTTTCAAGAAATTTTATTAACATAGATCATATAACCAAAGATCTTATTATTAAAAGAATAGAAATTGAAATTGAAAAAGAAATTCCAGAAGAGGAAAATGATTTGCCAAGATTTATTCTTGTTCTTTTCTTTATAACATTTCTTTTCCCTGACAATCAAAGAATGCTTAACTGGGGTTATCCTCAATACACCGTTGATCCAAAAAAAATGAATCAAATTTCTTGGCCATTAAGTATTGATTATAATTTAACTAAATCATTAAATTTTTTCAAGGATAAACCAAGAAATATGTCTGACTTTTCCATTCTTCCGCTAGTAAGAAAAAATCAATAATAATTTTTTCATCATAATATTAAATTTTAATATAGTTTGATAAGATGTATGATAATTTATTATAACTAATATTTTGTTCTTTTTTTTAGTATTTTCTGTGTGAACATGTTGATATACTTAATCCAAGAAAAGGGTGGATAAGCGGGTCTCCAAGATTTGCAAAATGGTCATTAAACTTAAAGAAAAACATTGTGTCAAAGGAAATCCTAGCCAATGTAGAATTTAAAAAGGTATGATAATATTTTATGTTGTTAAAATTTTAATAATTCAATTGCTTTTGTAATTTTCTGTTTAATACTGGAAACACAGTTGTTAACACTGATTAATGTAAAAAATGCTTAGCTTCTAAAAGATTTTTTTTGTGATTACAAATGGTTGTTCAAAAAATGCTTAGCTTCTAAAAGCATTTTTATTTTTAGTCGAGTAGTTGACATGCTATTACAAAAATGCTAACCTCTCCCATCATTTTGATTTTTTGATTTAAGCAATTTGCTGTTAATAAATTCTAAACTATCCTACCATTATACTAACTTTTTAAATAAACAGAACACTGTAATTGAAATGCTAATTCTCCTAACATTGTGATTTTTGTGTGATTAATATGGTGATTGGAAAATACTAAATTCTGCTAGCATTTCAAAAATGCACTAGGTTTTGTAACAATCCCTTTATCACTCAAAACTTAGCAGTCATAATTCAGTAATTAATTTTATATTTATTTATGTGTATCTCTTAATATGCTAGAACATCTTAACACTTCAAAATATTAGAAATGATATATGAATTTATGAATGAGAAACTTCTTATGTTCGGCGATTACAAATTTCACTTGGAATTAAAAAAATAACATCTAAAGAGAAGATGTTACTTGATGAATTGAAGGACAAAGCACTTTTGAAAATAAAAGAGATTACAAGTGAAGGTGAAGATGAAGAGTTAGGAATTGATGAAAAAGACAGACAAATCGAAATGAAATTTTTTCAAATTAGACAATAAATTGAAGGATGTGAAAAAAAGTTGGCGGAAGAAAAGGAGCTAAGGAAAAAAAGAGAAGAAGAATTAGTTTAGAAAGAAAAAGAAATTCGCATGCTAAAATCAGTGCTCCAAGAATATGATAAGGAACAACAAAATCTAATTATTCAGAAGTTTATAGAGTAACTTACCCCTCCTTCTTTCGACCTTCTAAGCACACCAGATAATGAGACTCCAGAAGAGTTCAAAAAAGCGGAAAACAAAGAAGAGAAATATGTGAGAAGAAGAAGCCATCGGCTTAAAAACATAACAGCACGTTCAATGATTGAAAGATTAAAAGAGAAAAAGAGGAATCCAAAAGTTGATTCTTAATTTCAGTATAAAGTAGTACAGCAAAAAAAAACGATGAAAAAGACAGTGGAATGGTGGAGGAAAAAAATGGTGAAACAGAAAATGAGAATGAAGAAGAAAGTGAAAAGAATAAAAGAGAAGATAAAACACATGATGAAGAGAATGAAGATGAAGGTGAAGAAGAGGAGAATAAAAAAGAAGATGGAACCGATAGTGAAGTGGATATTGAGAAAAAAAGCAATGAAGATGAGGATGAATATGAGGATGAAGATGAGGATGAAGATGGAAGTGACGAAAGTGATACAAAAGTCGAAGAAAATGAAGAAGAGAAAGAACTGGTCGAAGAAGAGAAAGAAGAAGCCAGTACAGATGACGAAGTTCAAGATGTACAACCTATGGATGTTGACAAGTATTCTCCAAGAAGGAAAGTATATCGCCAAAGAAATATTGTAAAGAGTCTGATATTACAACTCCTAGATTCTCACAAACAAAACATAATCAGGGCATTCTTTGCATGCAGAGACAAAACAAACTAAGTTTTTTGTACTTGTTAAAAAATGAATTTATTTAAATGAATCTGCGATATTTTAAAAATTTTAAATTAAAATATTAATATAGCACGATAGCATGGTGAAATGATGATACTGAAAGAGGAGGGATAACACATGTACAGTCCATGCTAGAAGAACTGTTATTTGAAGAATTTTAGATGATCAGGTAAATGTAAATTGTACTAGGTATATTTTTTAATTATTAAGCAACATTATGTTCATAAGATGCTAACTTGTAACATTGTGATTGTTATTTTTTAAAATTCTAGCCTTCACTTGAATTTTGGAATTTATTTTATAAACCAGCATGTTGTTCCGAAAAAACTTTTTTCCTCTACCATTATGATCACTTTTTAGATAAACAACAGACTGTTCGTGAAATGCTAATTCTCCTAGCATTATGATTTTTTTTTTAATAACATGGTGATTGAAAAATACTAAATACTGCTAGCATTATAATAAAATTTTTGATAATACAAAATGTTGTTCAAAAAATGCTAGCTTCTACCAACATTTTGATTTTTAATTGGGTAGTCAACATGCTATTACAAAAATGCTAAACTCTCCTATCATTTTGATTTTTATATTTAAGCAATTTGCTGTTAATAAAATGCTAAAGTATCAGAGCATTATGATGTTTTTTAATCGAACAACATACTGTTAATAAAATGCTATCTCCCCCTAGCAGTATTTATATAATGCAACATATTGGTAACAAATTTATATACAAGCAGATTCCATGTTAAAATAATATACTAAGCTAACATTATTCTTATAATGTAGGTTATTGACTGGTTTACTTCAAATGAAAAAAACATACAAACACAACTACATATTTAGTACAATAATGACGTAAACAAAACTTTTACTTTAAAATGTAAATATTGAAAACAAATTAATATTTTGCATGTTTATTTGCAGCATGTCATACAAACAGGTGTTGAAAATGTTGTTCAAACATTGGTTAAACCAATGGTCCAAAAAATTGTCAAAGATGAATATGCATAAACCGTATTCTTTCCTTTGCATTACATTAACCATTGGACTTTACGAAATTTGGACTATGTTAAAATGCAATGGAACCACTATGATTCATTGAGGCCCAGAAGATCAACCTCTGTATCAAATAAACACTATAAGGAAGCTCTGACGATGGTAAGATTGTTATTATCATATATAAATATATATTGGAAAAAAGCTATGTATTTTTTTATTTTTTTTGGATGCAGAGAAAAAAGATTGAAATAATCATCTATCAAAAATTGGCTGAAAACAACATTATAAACAAAAATATTGGAACAAAGAAGATGAAACAACCACAACAAGATTTCAACTCGTAAGTAAGCGTTAGCAGTTTTTTTTAATAGATACTAAATGCTCAAACAATTATATGTTTGTACCATTACCGCCTTTTACCATAATACAGTGAAAACACCTTCATATTGTCCTTGACATGCGCAACTTAAACTGTTAATATAAATGCTAAACTGTAATATCATTTTTGTTTTATTCTTAAGGTAGGAACCTTATTATTATTTAAATATCCATACGACACCTTGCATTTCTACTGCCTGCCTTTTACCATAATACAGTGAAAGCACCTTCATATTGTCCTTTACGTGCGTTTCTGGGTTTGGTCGTCTGGGAGAACAGTGTTTTTGAGGTTACTATGATACAACTCTATTAACTCATATTCTGCGGCTGACAAACCAAATAAAATCATCAGTTTATTCTATTATGCAATAGACGTAAGCATAACAAATTATACTCAAGTATAAAAAATATAGCATGAACGTATTTCTTAAGAAATATCAAAATAAAGTTGAATCACACTTTTAATTAGGCACCAATAGCTAATTTGAAGCTGATTTTTTTTAATGGTTTTGCTTTCAATCAAACTTAAGAGGGAACCTAATATTATCAGTTACACTGCAATGTTATATTATTTTTATAAAGTTATAAGTAGTGCATAATGCACATACATGGCGTCAATCTTTAACCTCCCTAACACAAAATGGACTTTGTGGCCGCTCTCTTTTAACTCTGCGCATCCTCCGTCCATTGCTTTGTCATAAATAATGCATACATGATGACATGCAAGGCAAGCTCCTCTGTAATATGGACTAACAAAAGCCACCATCTTAGCTTCACATTTAATTAAGTTTCCTATGCATCAAAACACATAAAATATTAGCAAGCTTACTTTATTTACACAAATAATATTTCTAAGTAAGCAGTACGGTAATCATTTAAAGAAAATCCAATGTTATTGATTGTTAGAAGGCTCCAAATTCTCCAATTTGGAAAGTTGAGAATTAATTAATTTTTAAAGCACTAGCTACCAAAAACTGATGCATTAACAAGAATGTCACTTATGTTTTTCATCTTTTTAATGTACTAAAAATATTAGGGAAAAACATAACGAGTGTTTATTTTCTTTATTGGAAAAATTTCAGTAGATGGATTTAACAAAATAATTAGTTACCTCATAGCAACAACATTAATATCAGCAGACCGTGCATGATTTTTTTCTCAATCACCATCGATAACATAATTCTATTATTGAATACACGCCAGAATAGTATATTCTATTATACAACTATTGAATACATGCCAGAATAGTATATTCTATTATACAACTATTAAATATTATTTTTGAGGTTACTCTATTAACTATTGAATAGTGTCTATGTGCACATATTCATACATGTAAACCAGAATAGAGCAACCTCAAAAAGCCAGAATTGTGTACTTGAGGGGAAAGATGATGTACCATGCAATAATGTTTCGTTCCATAAAATCCTAGGAAAATAAAATATAAACCGGGGAAATTGAAGGATGTTCGACGATTATGTGTTCCTTCCTAAAAGTTGGATAATATTTGAACACAGTACATGGTTTTAGAAAAATAATCCATTGGCAAAAATCTAAATGATCATAGCATTGCATTTCTTATACCAATCCTTATTTATTTATTATTTTGTAGTTTCGACTGTGCATTATTTGTGATGAAATTCATCGAAAAATTGGACAGAGATAAAAATCTTCCAGAGGAATATAAAAAGGAAGATATCAATCTTCTCTGTGCTGAGGCAATGTTCAACATCCTGAATGACCCACCAAGAAGTTGGTATATTATGAGTTACTTTGCAAACTCGTCCCCAGAAGAAATTGAAAACGCTGTGAAGAAGAAAGAACATGAACGAAAGAAACACTGAATTGTTGATGTAGCGCCTATTTTAAATCAATTTGAATTTGCTGTTTAGACATTTATTTGCTAATTGTAATTGAGTTTTAGTAATTTGAATTGATGTTAAAGTAGTGGCTGAACCTGGATTAAAAATTTGTGGTATGGAAATAATTGTACCTGTACAGATTTCATACCTACATGTGGTTAATTGTTTTGTTTTAATTTCATACATAGTAGTTGAAGCTGAATTGATTGTGACTTGTTGTTTTAATGAAAATTCAGGTTGTAGCCTGTTGTTCAGATTGGGTTATGTCTGATGTTTTTGTGCAATAAGAATTTTGGGAGAATTGTTGTTTTATGGCAATTGTATATTGGATTTTTGAGATCTTTGTGATGGTTTGGTGGTTACTGTCATGTGTATGGGTTGAGTTATGCTTATATCTTTGAGATTGTGATCGTTTGGGAGAATTGTTATGTGTATGGGTTGGGTTATGACTGATGTTATGTGATGAAATGTATAAATTAAAGTGCTATAAACAAATAGCATTATTATAAAGAATTGTTTAGGCATACCAGTCTAAAATGAAAATGAATTATTCAATCAAAATAACCATAAATGAATCTACTTTATCCTAAATTAAAAACGCTATAACAAATAACATTTTTATAACTAACTGTTTATTCATGTCAATCTAAAATAAAAATAAATTATTTAAACAAGAAAACCATAAATGAATCTATAAACAAAATATTTCATTCAACCGACCAAATCCGGAAACACAAACAACATTCAAACTCCAAGTTCAATCAGCTATGTACAGATATAAAAGAAAACAATATTCAAAACCTAATCAGATAAACATGAAAATAAATATACAGCAAACAATATAAACGATTGTAAAGGACAACCAAATTCAAACCTAAGCGAGTACATACGAAATTCGAAGGAAAGCAGGACTCAACCCTAAGTGAACACCTTTGAAAACCAATTTATACCGAGAACATATTGGTTAACCGAACAATAAAAATGGTTGTAAAGGACGACCAGATTCAAACCTAAGCAAGTACATACAAAACTCAAAAGACGGCCGGACTCAACCCTAAGCAGAAACCTCTAAAAACCAATTTATACCAAAAAAATATTGGTTAATCAAACAATATAAACGATTGTAAAGGACATTCGGATTTAAACCTAAGCAGGTACTTACGAGACTCAAAGGACGGTCGGACTCAAGCTTAGTCATGTACTTTTAAAAACTAAACTATACCAAAAACAAATTGGTTACCCGTACAATTTAAACGACTGTAAAGGACATCCGAACTCAAACCTAAGTGAGTATTTACGAGATTCAAGGGACGACCGAAATCAAACTTGATTGGGTACCTTTGATAACCAATCTATACGAAGATATATTGGTTGAACGAAAATTCTAAATGATTTTAAAGTATGACCAGATTTAAGCCTAATCGAGTACTTACGAGATTCAAAAGATTGTTGGACTCATGCCTAAGATGATACCTTTGACATACCTAGACGTAAGGCCTAATCGGGTCGTTCAGCAACGATTCTACACCCAGTAAGAATTATTTAACCGAGCGGGTACCAATGACACGTAAAACACATCCGGACACAAGGCCTAATCGAGTACCTATGACACATAATATACTTCTGGATGCAAGGCTTAATCGGGTACTCCAGCAACGATTCTACGCCCAGTAGGGATTGCTTAACCGAGTGGGTATATATGACACGTAAAAGGCATTCGGACACAAGGCATAATCGAGTACCTATGACATGTAAAAAGCTTCCGGTCGCAAGGCCTAATTGGGTCGTTCAACAACAATTCTGCATCCAGTAGGGATTGTTTAACCGAGCGGGTGCCAATTACACGTAAAACACATCTAAATACAAGCCTAATCGGGTACCTATGACATGTAAAAGACTTCTGGATGCATGGCTTAATCGGGTACTTCAGCAATGATTCTGCACCCAATAGAGATTGCTTAACCGAGCGGGTATATATGACACGTAAAAGGCATTCGTACATAAGGCATAATCGGGTACCTATGACACGTCAAAAACTTCCGGGCACAAGGCCTAATCGGGTCGTTCAGCAACGATTCTGCACCTTGTAAGGATCGTTTAACCGAGCGGGTACAACGACAGGTAAAACACATTTGAACACAAGGCCTAATCAGGTACATATGACGCGTAAAAGACTTCTGGATGCAAGGCTTAATCGGGTACTCCAGCAATGATTCTGCACCCAATTTGGATTATTTAACCGAGCGGGTACCCATGACACGTAAAATACATTCAGACACAAGGCCTTATTGGGTACCTATAACACATAAAAAACTTCCGGACGCAAGGCCTAATCAGGTCGTTCAGCAATGATTTTACACCCAGTATGGAATGTTTAACCGAGCAGGAATCAATGACACGTAAAACACATCCGGACACAAGGCCTAATCGGGTACCTATGACATGTAAAATACTTCTTGATGTTCGGCTTAATCGGGTACTCCAGCAACGATTCTGCCCCCAGTAGGGATTGCTTAACCGAGTAGGTATATATGACACGTAGAAATCATTCATACAGAAGGACTGATCGGGTACTTATGACACGCAAAAAGCTTCCGAACGCAAGGCTTAATCGGGTCGTTTAACAAAAATTCTGCATCTAGTAAGGATTGTCTAACCGAGAGGGTACCAATGACACGTAAAACACATCCGAACACAAGTCATAATCGGGTACCTATAACATGTAAAAAGCTTCCAGATGCAAGGCCTAATCGGGTCGTTCAGCAACGATTCTACACCCAGTAAGGATCGTTTAACCGAGCGGGTACAATGACACGTAAAACACATCTGGACAGAAGGCCTAATCGGGTACCTATGACATGTAAAAGGCTTTTGGATGCAAAGCTTAATCAGTTACTCCAGCAATGATTCTGCACCCAATAGGGATTGTTTAACCAAGCGGGTACCCATGACATGTAAAAGACATTCAGACACAAAGCCTAATTGGGTACCTTTGACACGTAAAAAACTTTTGGACGGAAGGCCTAATCGGGACATTCAGCAACGATTTTGCACCCAGTATGGATTGTTTAACCGAGCAGGAATCAATGACACGTAAAACACATTCGGATATAAGGCTTAATCGGGTACGTATGACATGTAAAAGACTTTTGGATGCAAGGCTTAATCGGGTACTCCAGCAACGATGCTGCACCCAGTACGGATTGCTTAACCGAGTAGGTATATATGACACGTAAAAAACATTCGGACACAAGGCCTAATCGGGTACCTATGACACGTAAAAAAACATCCGGAAGCAAGACCTAATCGGGTTGTTCAACAAAAATTCTACACCCAGTAATGATTTTTAAACCGATCGGGTACCAATGACAAGTAAAGCACATCCGGACATAAGGCCTAATCGGGTACGTATGACATGTAAAAGACATCTGGGTGTAAGGCTTAATCGGGTACTCCAGCAACGATGCTGCACCCAGTACGGATTGCTTATCCGAGTAGGTATATATGACATGTAAAAGACATTCGGACACAAGACCTAATCGGGTACCTATGACATGTAAAAAGCTTCTAGAAGCAATACCTAATCGAATTGTTCAACAACAATTCTACACCCAGTAAGGATTGTTTAACCGGTCGGGTAACAATGACAAGTAAAACACATCCGGACATAAGGTCTAATCGGGTACGTATGACATGTAAAAGACTTATGGATGCAAGACTTCATCGGGTACTCCAGCAACGATGCAGCACCCAATACGGATTGCTTAACCGAGCAGGTATATATATGACAGGTAAAAGACATTCGGACACAAGGCCTAATACCTATGACACGTAAAAAACTTTCGGAAGCAAGACCTAATCGGGTCGTTTAACAACAATTCTGCATCTAGTAAGGATTGTTTGACCGAGCGCGTACCAATAACACGTAAAACACATACGAACATAAGGCCTAATCGGGTACCTATGACACGTAAAAAGCTTCCAGACGCAAGGCCTAATCCGGTCGTTCAGCAACGATTCTGAACCCAATAAGGATTGTTTAACCGAGCGGGTACAATGACACGTAAAACACAATCAGACACAAGGCCTAATCGGGTACCTATGACATATAAAAGACTTTTGGATGCAAAGCTTAATCGGGTACTCCAGGAATGATTTTGCACCTAGTAGGGATTGTTTAACCAAGTGCGTACCCATGACACATAAAATACATTCGGACAAAAGGCCTAATTGGGTACCTATGACACGTAAAAATCTTTCGGACGGAAGGCCTAATCGGGTTGTTCAGCAAAGATTATGCACCCAATATGGATTGTTTAACTGAGCAGGAATCAATGACACGTGAAACACATCCGGACACAAGGCCTAATCGAGTACCTATGACACGTAAAAGACTTCTAGATGCAAGGCTTAATCGGGTACTCCAGCAACGATGTTGCACCTAGTACGGATTGCTTAACTGAGCTGGTATATATGACACGTAAAAGACATTCAGACACAAGGCCTAATCGGGTACCTATGACACATAAAAAAGTTCCAGAAGCAAGACCTAATCGGGTCGTTCAACAAAAAATAAAAACCCAGTAAGGATTGCTTAACCGATCGGGTACCAATGACAAGTAAAACACATTCGTACATAAGGCCTTATCGGGTACGTATGACAAGTAAAAGACTTCTGGAAGCAAGGCTTAATCGGGTACTCCGGCAACGATGCTGCAGCCAGTACGGATTGATTAACCGAGTAGGTATGTATGACACGTAAAAGACATTCGGACACAAGGCCTAATCAGGTACTTATGACACGTAAAAAATTCCTGGAAGCAAGACCTAATTGGGTCGTTCAACAACAATTCTACACCCAGTAAGGATTGTTTAACCAAGTGGGTACCAATGACACGTAAAACACATCCGCACAGAAGGCTAATCGGGTACATTTGCCACGTAAAAGATTTCCGAACGCAAGACCTTATTGGGTACTCTAGCAACAATTATACAACTAATAGGGATTGTTTAACCAATTAGGTACCATTGACACGTAAAACACATTCAGACACAAGGCCTAACTGGGTACCTATGACACGTAAAAGACTTACGAACACAAAGCTTAATCGGGTAGTCTAGCAACGATTATGCACTCACTAGGGACTGTTTAACCGAGCGAGAACCTATGACATGTAAAAGACATTCAGACGCAAGCCCTAATCGAATACATATGACACGTAAAAGACATCTAGACGCAAGGCCTAATTGGGTACGCATAACATGAAAATGATAAAATACAAAATATCAATGATAATTGATCTACATTCAAAATATATTTTTTAGTCAAGTATAAAATATAAAATATATACAAATGACAAATGTAATTAGGCACTTATGCATGTATACAAAACAACAAATTTTGTCAACAAGGTGTACTCTTATAAAAAATTGGTCAAATTTTTTTATAATGTATGTAATTGTATGCATTAGCTTTAAATACCATACTATAGTTGTTTTAGAAAATAACTATATTTCAAAAATTAATTAGCAGAAAATGCTATACTGAATTAGCATTCGGCGTTACCTAAATACCACATAAAGTAGCATCACATAGTTTATTATTACACAACTACTAATCAAGTTAGTCAGTCGGTTTAACATCATACAAAACGAAACACTAAATCAATATAGCATTAATCTGTTGAATTAATGTAGAAAATAGCTGGTAAAAACATGCCAAAATCAACAAACATAACTATGCATGCTTTAAAAATAAAATACATAAAACAAAAACAAAAATTGAAAGCAAACACATAAATGTTACATTAGTCTTTGTAAATGACATAGAAAATAGCAGATAATAAAATACCAGCAGTCACAAATACAACATTGCATATTTTAAACAAAATATGCAAAAAAAAAAAAAAAAAAAAAAATGGAAGCAAACACATAAGTTTCACAAATACAATAAAATTTATATTACTAAAGTTACCTAACCACTTTTACTTTATAAAGCTAATAATCTAATCAGCCAATCACTTTTACAATATACAAAACAAAATGCTAAATTAATATAGCATTACCCTGTTTAATTGATGTAAATAATAACAGGTGATAAAATGCCAGCAATCACAGACGCAACACTTCTTAATTTAAAAAAAAAACAAAAAACATAATAAATGAAAGAAGAAATATAAAATTCAGAAATACAAGTCAAATTTATATTAAAAATAACAACTCAACATGTAATATGTCCCAAAAACCAATAAAAAATAACCACAACATACTAAGTATATAGTAACATATCCAATGGAAAAAAACTGAAAAACAAAATTCAAATTTAAATCTTCTTTGAAGCTTGGCAATTCCTCTTGTTATGTCAAACTTGATCACACTTGCTGCATTTATTCCGCTTATTCTGAGAATAAGAAAAGCCACCATGTCTTTTAGTAGAAGGTCTTCTAGCACCTCGAATTTCTTTAGGCGGTCTAATTCCAATTTCATCTTCAGTAACAATTGACCTACAAATAGTTGGAATTGTATTAATAGCATGTGCATAACTAAATCTAAAAGCATTAGCTGTAAAATAATATTCCACAAATTCATATATCGATAGCCTTGATTTATTCATACACTTAACAGCATGTGCACATGGAAAACCGGTAACTTTCCACTGATTACAGCTACACAATCTTTTTTCAAGATCAATATGATGTGAAATAGGAGATCTAACGTCAAAAATATTTTCAGCAGACCTATATGCATTCCATCCAAACCCATCTTCAATTAACTTTGACAATCGTTGCTCCATGACTGGACATAAAACAGTAGTCCACTTATGGCATTCTTCCCTCCGCTTTGCCATTTGTTCCATTACTTTCACTCGAATTCCATTTAGACAAAATGTAATCGGCATAAACCTACCATCCACAATCCAAGACTTAAATCTCTCAGCTACGTTAGAAGAATATTCTCCATGTCTTCTACATTGAAAAAACAAATCTACCCAATGTTCTGAAGGTTTATCTTTAAGAAAGTTGATTGCGGCAGCACCTCCAATTTCTTTAAATTTTAACATATAACGTTCAAAATCAGATAGATTGGAAGCTTGAGTTATAAATTTAAACAAATCAACAATTGATGTATCACCCTTGCAAGCTTTAACCACTAAACCATTATTTTGCTCCATATGAAATGTGCAATAACTATGAAAAGAAGATGGAAACACTTTCGGAACACCTAAGAGCAAACCCCATTGACGATCAGACATAAAAACTAATTCACAATCTTTATGAAGCATCTCTTTTAGATTCTCTAAAAACCAAGTCCAATTTGATTCATTTTCATGTGAGACGACTCCCATAGCTAGTGGAAAGAAACCTGAAAAAATGCATTACAAATTTAAAATGCTAACATAAAAAAAACTGATGTAGCATAACTGTATCAAAATATAAATCAATTCAATATCTTACATATACCATTTTATATGTAATAAAAAAATGCTAAAGTAAACTATCATAATATATGTCACGACTAAATCACTGAAACAAATAAAAAAGAAAACGCAGCAATATGATGCAGAACAAAAAAGGGTAAAGCAAAAAAACATAATGTATCTTAGGATGAGAATTGAGAAACAAGTATGATAAAATTGCAGTCATATGATACACAGGAATCTTCCAGTATACAAGGATTTAAAAATGCTAATGTAACCTAGCATAATGAATTTCATGACCAAATTAATGAAGCAAATAGAAAAAAATGAAACAATATGGTAAACACAAAAAATTGCTAAAAGAAAAGGAGTATCATGTACTTTAGGATTGCATCTGTTAAATAAATAGGAAAAAAGCTGTCTTATAATATTTCTATGTCAATCCCACAAAAAAAAAAAAAAAGAACAACACAGACGCACGGAATAACAGAGGAAGAAAAAGGGAAACAAAATAAGCAATATAATACACAGAGGAAAAATGCTTAAAAAAAACCTCAATGTGCTCCAGATTCACAATAGTATTTTTTTTTTAAAACACACTCTTATAAGAAACAAAGGTTAAAATGCTAATGCAAACTGTCATAATATATTTCATGAATGCATAGAAAAAAAGCAATAATATACAATATAATAAAAAAAATACCAGCATTATGTATTCCATAGTATTAAACAAACAAAAAATGCAGCAGTGAAATAAGAAAATAGAACATGCAGTATTTCAATATCTGTCTATTAAATGGAATTTGTAAAACTATGAACAAAAATGCTAAATAGATTAGCATTATCAAATATAATGCAAATGAAATGCAATATTCAGTGTTATAAATATATGCAATATGTTATCCATATAATTGCTCCTGGGCCATCGCATTAGCTAGTAGCCCTGGCCCAGAAATGTACAGCATGTACGGCAACCCTACACCAAAGAAAGGCAGCCTCTAATCTGGATTGTAGCATGCATGTCAACTTGCATTAGTTAGTTACAAACCCAAACTATTACAGTGAAAGAAACCTAGTGTTATACTGTTATATAGCATGGTAAGCCTATTTTCAACTCTAGAGCAGCCAAGGGAAACCTGAGATATATCATCAATTGAAGGCAACAAGTAGATTTTTTTTGTAAACAAATACTTTTCAGTTACAATATTTTTCGATGATGTAATGGTTAAATGGTAATCAACTTGAAAATTGGAACTGTAAAACAAGATTCAATTCTGACAAAAGTTAAACATTAGGCCAGGGCTGATCAAATCTAATTCAATGCGTCATTAAAACTGAATCCACCAGCATGAAATTCACCAACATTCCCATAAAATACACGAACTTCACCGAAATTCGCATACTAGAGAATTCAAAACCAAAATAATAAACAACTTAAAAAAAAAGACAAAGACTAAAACTCAAACCTTGGTTTTCATTTTTTGTAGTGGCTGCTAATAAAACTCCTGGTCTACCATTTAAAAATACTGCATCTAGAAATACAAGAGGACGACAATGTCGAAAACCAACTAAGCAAGTATATCCAATGCAAACTCTTTCATATTGCTCACTCGACGGATCAACATCCAAAACAACATAACTTCCTGGATTAGTTTTCTTCAAAGTCTCCAAATACCAATTTAATTCATTATATGACATAGTATCATCTCCATAAATTTCCTTCAAAGCCAATTGTTTTTCGGAGTATGCAAAATAATAAGAAAGATCAAAATTAAACTCTCTTCTAAATTCAGCCATAATATCTTTCAGCTTCTTCATAGGGACATCTATTATTTGATCAATAATCAAAGATTTAACAAATTTACTAGAAATATGGACTTTTTTAACATCCCTTAATCAAGCACCACACGAATGTTCAAAGTTACAAGTTCTAATAAAGAAACGAAGAGGTTGTCTAGGATCCGAAGAAGCATTTAAATTGAATTTACAACCTTCCTTATTCCAAGAGCATATGACAGAAATTCTTTCAGGACAGTTTTTAACAAAAATCAATTCATGTCCTTCTTTTATTTGATAAGCCATTAGAAACTCCCTAAAATCTTCAACACTACTCAAACAATAACCAATAAAATCCATAAGATTCATTTGACACCCTTTTTTCATAACATCTTTCAAATAAGAATTTGATTCACCACAAGACTTGATGCTATAAGAACAGGAACAAAATGAAATGCTCTGCTGATTAGAATTGACTGAAAAAACACTGTCAACATTTAGCTCCAGAGCATGATTGCACAACTTAACAGTGAAAACAAAAAATGGACTCTTCTTATAAATTTGAAAGCACAATATTGTATGCAAATCCGAATCAGTATCAATTGTGGTAAACTTACTTTCCAAATTATATGATATTTCAATAAAAGTAGGAGTAAGATTTGTCCAATATTCACATATGCTATTCTTAACCGCAATTTAAGAACAACTCATGTCCAGTCGAATGGAGTAGCTACACTCATTATTCCCAACACTGTTCCTACCAAAAATTATACAAATTCAGATATAAATAACAAATGATTTTATAAGATGTCAAAAAACCATGTACAGTCATAATAAATATTGAACGGCAAGAAAATGCTAAATGCACATAGCACTAAAATCTAAAAAAATCATAACAGCGTATCCAAAAACATACCCTTGTTCTTCTCTACTGATTGAAACCAAATCAGACATGATGCAAGTAACCTGTAAATTCATAAGAAAATAAGATCGACAAAACATAACAAAGAAACATTAAATAATAGATCGAAAATAAAAAACTAAATTGGGGTAAAATTACCTGTTGAGATTGATTTAATAAAAGAATCGAAATAATCCAATTAATGATGTAAAATGCACGTAATCAAAGAATGATTCGATTTTCCATTTGAACTGAAAAAAAATTGAAAGAGGAAAGGAGAAAAAACCAAAGTTGGCCTTCACGAGAAATTATCTTAGCCGCGTTTTTGGGCCAAATTTTTTTAAAACTTTGTCCTCTAGCTAGCCCATATTCCACTTTTCATTATTGCTAATTTATAAACAATGAATATGCACAATTTTCATGCATGAACCAACAATAATGGAAAAGTAGATAAAAGAAATCATTACATCGAGTAAGCACTAAGGTTTATAAAAATAAAATCACTTTCTTCTATAATTGAACGTTCTTCCTTAAGTTTTAAAATGCATAATCAGTACACCTAGAAAATGTTTCTTTTCTAATTCAAAAAAGTTGCTAGGTATAACTTTTAGGATATTTGCAGAAAGAATGAGAACACATAGTAGTCAACATGTCGGTAGAATTTGCAAACTTTGTTTAAGAACTTGGAAAGTTAATACTAATTGTGTGTCCATCCTACACATAACTAATATTATGAAAATTTAATGAAGTTTTTGAAATTTGAGAATGTAAAACATGAACATGACGCTTCATTACATGTAGATACGTGAGATGAGATGTGCTACATTAATGTGTTAGGAAAGGGATAAAATTAATCACAAAATCTCATAAAAATAGTGGCTATAAATTATATTGTATAATAAATCGACATGAAATATACTAATATGATAAACTACAGTAATGTTAATGATCTCTCTGTTTATCAGTTATTTTTTAAGTTCATCATTTTGGCAAGCACTGGATTTAACTTTGATTTAATCTTATTTTAATATAAGTAACATTTGCCGGATGTGTGCAAATAAATGTCTGACAAAAATGCCATTTTGTCTGAAATCTATGTTCTGTTAATAAAACCTTTAAATTAAGGCTTTCCTATTACATAGATATATGTCTTAATTATTGTAAAATAAAAAGGGTAAGCAAAACTTACATGTTTGTCAATGTTCTCTTCTTCATCTGGTCCCAGATCCAATGTTAATACTACATGTTTAAATTTATAACATAACTTAGGTGCGTTCGGAGTGCAAAAATGTCCCGTTATAGTTACGGATGCGTTCGTAAATATAATGGTGCATTTTGGCCCATTGTCCCCGCGCTCAAAATCTGGTTGTTGGGAGCTGATGCATCGGATGCGTGACCGTCGCGTCAGCTCCCAAGGTCAGTTTTTGGTTCTCATCCCGATATGGTCCTTGGTTTTAAATATAAATTGATTAAAATAAAAAATAAAAATAAAATGATATGCTTAAATGGTCGTCTCGAAAACGCATTCTTCGCATAACTAAATGATCCGCTAAAATTTCGTTCTCGACTCCACCTTACATTCCGTATTAATGTATTTGCTGGAACACTTCGTTCTAAGCACTGAATAGAAGCAAAGGAGAAGTAAAGGAGTGAAACAATAAATGCGAAGACAATCTTTTTTTCTGAGGATAAAGCTTGGAAATCAATAAACAAAGCTATTAAATGTTGCATTAAAACAATAATAACACTTGAAAATAACATTCTTGTGGTCTCCTTTCTCTTTATTCATTGAATGCTCTTTAAATCCAAACCACTGATTCCCAAAACCAATGGACACATAGAACAAAGAGCGATTCCTAATGATCCAGATGCAAGGACCCTATGCTGGGAAGCAAGAAATTCGATCTTGAAATTGAGGTCGTGTGACTCGTGTCTAAAAACAAACCAAATTTTAATAAATTGAACGGAGTACAACATAAACAAAAAAAAGACGGAATTAATGATTTATTTATCAAGTATTTAACCAATTCAAGAACCAATCAAAAGTATAAAGTTCAAAAATTCTTATACTGCTTTTAGCTCTAAGATTTCAAAGCAGGGGTTTGATCATCTTCCTTATTAATAACATGCCTCATATTTCTACCACCCTAAAAAAAATTTGGTTTTCGATAACTGGATCTTACATTTAGAATCGTCTCTAAGTTATTTACACTTGTGATGATTAATAAATGAATTAGAATGGTAGGCTGTAAATGATAGACAAACATTCACCAATCGTTGTTGTAATTTAGAATTAAACACTATCATGAACAACCAAACTTCAACCATCATCATGTAAGAGCTGCCTCTGTTCTAACAATAATTATTTTGTTAACTGACAATATCCTCTCAAAAATTATAAACAATAGTTACTTAGTTTAGAACATTTGTAGGCTTATACGGCTAGCCAGAACATAAAATGTTTATGTGATTCTTCCTCTTACACAACATTAAAAATAATTTATACTTCGTACTATAGGCATGTTGCAGATAGCGGTTTATTCCCAAGTAGGTGATGAAGTATGGTAATGTTTCATTGGTTTAAAAGTGGTATGATATTTCATATGCAACTTCGATGAATTAAATATTAAAAAAAAAAAATAGACATGTAAAGTGTAAGCCAATGAATTTACCATTCTTTTTGCATACCATCAGCTCTCAGCTCTCACTTCTCTCTAACATTTTGATCTATAGTCGTCATTCAATATTTTTCAAATTAGGCCATTGCGGTAAGTAAACTTTTAGGATTAAATGCCGAAAGCATGAATTTTCTTAGCTGTTGTTATACTCATCAAGGATGGACCCCTTTAATTATCAAATCCAAAGAGGCTGACTCAATACTACTGTCTACCCATAGATGCACATGATTAAACTACCTACAAAGTGAATGGTAATGAGGTTTTCATTATAACCATTAATTACAGTTCGTTGTAATTATTCAGTTAGCTTCATACCAATTTAGCAAAACCATTTGTAATTGCTAGTCTCCCAATTTTTTAGCTCCATATTAAGTGTAGATAGATAATGCATAATAATACATGATACAATGTGGTATCACATGCTGACGAAAATTAGACATAGAGACTAAAACTAAAATTATGAAGGGAACAACATAAATGTTTAGTGAGAAAAAGAAATCTAGCTAAACAATGCAACAGTTTTCACCATGACTTGTTTTTAGTTGCAGTGATATTTCAAACCTGAAGAATAAGAGCAACACCAGTAGGTGAAGGAAACAGCATTACATGGCATAATTTGGCAACTGATGTTGTATAAGAAAATAGTAGCCTAGACCTCATGTAAAACTGATGTTGTATAAGAAGTTGACCACACCATTTGTAAAGCCGCTACAAACTATCCTATGAGTTATAGCCTTTGCATCATAAGATGAACTTTAAAGCATTTTAGACATTGGGTGAAAACTATTTATGAACGAAATGACGTGCATAATAGTATAATTTTGTGTGCATAATAGTATAATTTTGTGTGTCTGTTAAGTAACTTTGCATCGCTTGGATTACATTTGCCGCGTCCAATAGGTGGAGGAATCTTATGTTCCATAGGTCCCCGAAATAAAAATTAGTACTGTTAGTCATAAGTAGTGGGCGTGCACTTTAACTCTTTTTTCATAAAAGAGTAGACATTGCTTTTAACCTTGCATGCCGACAATTCTACACAGAAATGAGATGTGCATTTATGTAGCTTAATGAAGATGAAATAATTGCAATCCACTTATATTTGTATGGTTTGCAATTTTAAGATTTGTCTCTATCACTAATGAAATGAAAACATTATTATCTGCATTTAGGCTTGGATTATTCAAAATACTAACTAAACATAAGTTTGATTATTAAACCTTGAAAATACGAAGGAAGGTGCACTATTAAAAGCATTGTATCCTTTGGGTTTAGTTATTTGTTTTTGGGGTTTAACTGATACCTAGAGGCAGATTGATTTTTATTTTAAGCTTCTTTTTGAAAGGAAAAAAGTGCTACTCCATCTGATGCATATTAACAAGGAATATTTTGATCCTTAATCTTGTTTAAAATAAAATTAGGCTCCCCTCTTTGTTAATAAATTAATGCATTGGTTTTTAAATTTAACAAATTTGTTGAAAGTGATGTCCCAAACAGATACCTTAAAAGAAATGAAAATTTATATGATCTAAAAAAGGGAATTTTTACTCAAAGAGCTTATTTGTGAACATTAACAAACTTTAAGGACAATACCTATGAAAATTTAGTTTTAAGAAAAATTTATAAGAAAAGGATAAATAAGTTTATCATATTCAGATATTTAAAAATAACGATAAATGAATTTATCATTTTTCTATATAACTTAAATAAATAAGGACATTTATCTTTTTCCTATAAAATTATCCTTAAACTTATTATTTAGAAGTGTTGTCTTTAAAACTAATTATCTTAAAAGAATAGCCCTTCAACCTAATTTCCACATTAAAAAAAATATCAGTTCACATTTGTCCAAGGATAAATGTTAAAAATAGATATTTATCGTAATTTTATTTGTCTAAAGTATCTTAGTTTTATAATCTACTTTCTGTGTCTAACTAATTGTGAAAAGAAAATTGAAAAGCACTTTTTTTTTTAGAACTTAGACGGTTGTGTAGAGCAAATCTACACATCCGATTAGATATATTATAGTATAAAGAGTTCCATATGGTCAACAAGCCTGACCGATAGCCAAAGCACGTAGAGTTATGCATGCACCGTGCATGCAAGCGGAGTACATAGCGCTGAGCGCAAATACACAGGTACAAAACCAACACACATCCACAGCAAGAGGCATAACATCGCTACCAAACGAGCGGTACAACAGCAAAAAGTATCTAAAGAATACTAACCAAAATACTTGCGAAAGTTTACTGGATGCAGGCAAAAAGCAGGAACATGAAGAAGTTACCATAGGCGTGGGAAGGGTGGACGCAGGTGCAGGCCATCAGAGTGAATGCTTCCAACAAATTCCTCTCAGTTGAGCGTGGTGTCCAGGATGAAAGGCATAAATGGTTGCACATTGGTACCTGTTCAAATATGGAAAAAGTAAGCGATGTTGTTGGAAAGCTGTAGCAGGTTAGCCTGGCAACCATTGAAGTTTCTATTATTACGATCTCGCCATATAGCCCAGACATAAGCAGTGTAGAGAATATCGAGGGTAGGGGAGGGAGGAGAGTACTGGCAATAATCGAAGTGATGAGGTTGAGGGATAGGATGTCCCAGAATGTGAGTTGACATAGATGCCCAGACGTAAAAGCTGGTGTCACAATCGGTGAAGAGATGGGAGATGGTTTCATTGTCCATGTGGCACATGACGCATGTCGGACTCACATGTAATCCCTTATGAATCATCATGTCTTTAGAGTTAATTTTATCATGCGCCAAACTCTAGAGGAAGAAGCTGACTCTAGGTGGAACCTTTAGTTTCCAGATTCTAGGGAAGGAGAAAAGTCTGTCTGAGTTTGAGGTGTAGCGATAGCAAGACTTAACCGATAAAGTGCAGGAGTTGTTGAGTGGCTAGGAAACCGAATCTGGTGAGGGAGTGAAAACGGTGGATTGAATGATGAAGAGGAGATCATGGATATCATGGAGAATATTAGGGTGGAAGTAAGATTTCGGAAGCAGGGCGACATATTGAAATTGAGCAACCTCGTGCACTATGATTGAAGGATTACGACATATAGAGAAAAGTAAAGGGAAAAAGTGCGCCAGGTGATGACCATAATGCTGGGAATCAAGCCAGAATCTGCAGTTTTGTCCATTACCAACTTTAATGGTAAAAAGATATTTAATGCGTGGGAGGGTTCTAAGCACACCGCTCCGGGATGGTGAGGGGTGGGTTAGGGGGTGAGAATGGATGATAGATAGGGGTTGGTTATCATAGTAGAAAGAAAGGATGAAGGATTTCCAGGTGATCTCGCCAGGGCTTAGACATCTCCAAATCCATTTGACTAGAAGAGCATGGTTGAGGTGACGGATATCAGGAATGCCTAGTCCACCAGCGTCGATGCTTAAGCAGGCCGTCTTCTAGTTCATATTAGATTTTATAGTCTCACCATTCCAAAGAAAGGATGGACGCACTTTGTCAATTTGGTTAATGACCCAACAGGGGGGTCTTTGGACAGACAACTAGTAGAGAGGAAGGGCTTTCAAGACTGCTTTTACCAGAACTAAACGTCCGACTATGGAGAGAGAAGAGGCTTTCCAATGGGCAAGTCTTAGGTTGATTTTAGCGGTCAGGGTCGTCCAGTCACTACGACGTAGCTTCGTGGGATGAATAGGGACTCCTAGGTAGATCATCGGGAAGCTCTAGATTTTTCAGTTGAGCACGTTTGCCACAGCGGGACCGAGGTGAGTAGAGTTGCCCAGTATATAGATCGAGCTTTTGGCAAAATTGATAGAAAGGCCAGAAATGTTTTTCGAAGAGATAAAGGATGAGTTTCAAGATGTGAAGATTTTGAGGTGAGGGTGTGGAGAAAAGGATGGCGTCATCAGCAAGTTGAATGTTGGCACATACTAGGATGGGGGGTTGGTATTAATTGCAGAAAGAAAGATGTTGTTAAGCGCTTGTTTAATCAGCTGGTTGAGGGTATCAACAACAAGAATAAAAAGAAGCAGGGATAGAGGATCGCCATGTCGCAACCCTCTTCTAGATTAGATAAGGTCGTCGTCAATTCCATTAGTATGAACAAAGGACATGCTGGAAGAGAGGATAGCTTCCACCCAGCGGCACCAGTGATGAGGGAATCCCCTTGTTGAGAGAATTTGGAGGATAAAGTCCCAACTGACCGCATCGAAGGCTTTCCGAAAGTCCAGCTTGAGAAGGAAACCAGCAGTGTTAGTGTCGTGGCTATAGGAGATGAGCTCTTGAACCGATGTGATGCAATCGTGAATGTTCCTCCCGACCATGAAGGCTAACTGCTTAGGACTGATGAGAGAGGGGATAAAGGTTTGGAGGCTGTTGGAGAGGACCTTGGTTACGAGTTTGAAGGAGCAGTTAAGAAGGCTGATAGATTTGAAGTTGTTGGGTTGCGTAGCTTCCTCATGCTTTGGTAGAAGGATAATTTTGGCGTAGTTCAGGCGGTTGATGGTGGAAGGGTCAAAGTAAAAGGCATTGCAGAGGTTAAGGATGTCCAACTTGATAGTCCCCCAGAAAGTATAATAGAAGGCAAGGCCAAAGCCATCTGGACCACACGCCTTGTTAACATCCATTCCATTCAGGGCGGTAAGGATCTCGCTTTCGATGAATGGTTTATCTATCAATAGAGGGGTTTGTGAGGGGTATAGGACGGTCCAGTCAATATCTGGGGGAGTAGGAGATCTCTGTCCTAAAAGATTCCTGAAAAGGATGGTGAAATGGGAGTTGATAGCAGTGGGATCAGTTGAATGGAAATCAGAAGCATAATCATCAATTTCTCTAATCAGAGAGGCATGCCTTTTATCATTAGCATGCCTGTGAAAGAAAGCAGTGTTTCTATCACCTTTCTTGAGCCACTTATCCTTAGCCCGTTGTTTCCATCCCTATTCCTCCTGATAAAGGAGCCTTTGGAGCTCATCCTGAAGTGCAGAGAGTATGCTGGAATCTTCAGAGCAAAGGGGAGAAGCTTCCTCTGTGATATTGAGGTCAAATATTTCCCTTTGAATGCTGGAGATACATCTCTTGATAGAACTCCAAATATTGTTAGCCCAAGGCTTGATAAGCCTCCTAAGACATCAGAGTTTATAGACCACGGTGGTGGAGTGGTTTGTTTGGGGAGGGAAGCATAGCCAGGCATGGTTGATGAAGTCTACAAAGCCTGGCTCAAGTAGCCAGAGCCTCTCAAAGAAAAATTGACTGGGGGTGGTTTGAAGAGTATTGGTGGCAAGGAGAATGGGGCAATTTTCTGAGAAGATTGAAGCCAGACTGGGTATGTTAGACAGAGGGAAGAGGTCATCCCAAGTAGTGTTAAAAAGGAAACGATCAAGCTTAACTAAGGTGGAGACTTCCTTATTGTTAGACCAAGTGAAATGGCTGTTGCAAATAGGAGGATCAAGGAGGGCGCTGTTATTGATAAAGTCATTGAAATCTACTGTTTCTGAGGTAGAGGTGAGGGTGTTACATTCCGACGGTCCCCTAGTGACATTAAAATCACCCCCAAAAGCAACGGGCCATCGTGAGTGGAGTCGGTGTTAAAAACAATAGCCAAAGTTGCCTCCTATCTTTGCTGCATAGGGGCCCATAGATGTTGGAGAAGAGGAAGACCAAGTTGGTAGGGAGATGAAGCAGGATGAGGTATAGGGCAGAGGTGGATTTCAGGGTATGGAGGGGGGACCAAAGGATGTTATTCTATGTGGTAATCAAACCTCCACGGGAGCCTTCAGCATTGCCGAACTCCCAATTAGAGAAGGAGGAAGAAAGATACGAGCTAATCGGAGCA
Organism: Allium sativum; assembly: GCA_030737875.1. Taxonomy (NCBI): domain Eukaryota; kingdom Viridiplantae; phylum Streptophyta; class Magnoliopsida; order Asparagales; family Amaryllidaceae; genus Allium; species Allium sativum. The sequence continues at coordinate 314,493,070 of CM060920.1, forward strand.
GGGTCATTTAGTTTAGATTCTTGGATCAGAAGGATATCTAGTTGCATTAGGGAGAGGATGAATATGACTGCAAACCTCCTGCTGGGGTCCCCAAGTCCCCCTGCGTTCCAAGAAAGAATCTTCATTGGAGAGAGGAAGCTCTTTCCAGATCCAAAGTTTGCATGGTGGAATATTGGACTTAAGAGAGATTAATACCCATGCATTGAGCAAGTTTCTTAGTAAGCGAGGAATTATCATCTGAAAAAACAATAGGCTGAAAGAAGCTGCCTAAGTCGGGTGAGGGTTTACCAGAAGACGAGGCTTGGATCCTGGCGTTGCGCCTAACTGCAGAGGTTGATAGTGCTAGAGCAATAATCAAAGAAACATCACTGGCTAGCGAAGTGTGTGTGTGTGTGGGGGGGGGGGGGGGTCGTGTGACTTCCTGAGCAACGGACTGAAGTGCCTCATGGCTAGAGCTGGCTGGCTAGGGAAGGACATCAGAAAGGTCCAAATCCACGAAAGGGTCCCACCTATGTTCAGGCGAAGGCCAGGGGTCCCATCCCGTAGGTCCAATAACCTCAATGGAATTGTCAAGAGTGGCTTGAGGAGTTGGGTTGGCTGGAATAAGCTCAATTGGTTCGGGAATGGTGGATTCAACAAGCATAGCGTTGAAACAGTTGTCGGGCTCAAGGGAAAATGATGGGTCAGCAGAGAAAGGATGGTGGAGAGGTTCCATCAAAAAATCTCGGTTAGTTTCCCATGCGTTGCCAAGGAGGAGGTCGTTAGGGTTTAGGGTATGGTGGAAATGGTCCCAATCTTGGACGGTAATGACATAATGCCTGTTGTTGAGGAAGAAGGAGTACGTACAGTGAAGCGTGATTGCCTTAAGAAGTCTCTTTTTGGCGAAAACAAACCTGAAATCAACTTGAGCCCATCCGCAGTCATCAACACGGAGGTAAATGCCCACTGGACATATGGCGGCTGTGAGGCACTCTGGGCGGTGGCGAAGGTGAATCAGGACTCCTCTTATTCTGACCCAAGTGGTCGGCCAGAATTCTATGAAAACATTCTCGGAGGCTGGGGTCCAAGCTTCAAGAGCTAGGGTTGTGCATGGCTATGAACTGGCGATTTAGGGCTGCGTGGTATAGCTCGGTGGATAGAAACTAAATTAGGTAATTACGGTCGGCGATTATGATGATACTCCGGTCATAGTGGTGGAAGAGGTCTGACAGCGTGGCGTGGACGCTGTGAGAATCCATTACCCAACTCAAATGGAGGCTTTGACGGGATGTGAGGCATTGGCAGGAAGCGCCATTTCTGAGTTTAGGAGAGGATAATTGTGATTAGCTAGAGAATTGCGGTGATTAGTGGGGGAGGGTGAAGATTTAACGGGAGGAGTTGATTTGATGGTAAGAGAATGCACATCTTTGATTAGTGGCATGTGAGCAGAGAGAGACAACGACTTGACGGACAAAAGATTTTTGGCAGGGGAATGTGCAGAGTTAAGTGGGGTATTCTAAGTTGCCTTTGTTTGTATCTTGTTAACCCTTCATGTGCAGCTTTTATTGTTATGCCCAAAAGAACCGCATCTATAGCAAGTCCTTGCATTCCTACAATTTTTCGCCATGTGTCCCTTGGAAGCACATTGGTAGCATTGGCGGTTATTTTTTAAAAACTGAACATTGCGCGTGAACGATTGAAGGAGGACAGAAGACCCAGCTTGAAAGATGTGGCTACCAACGGAGCTGGCGGATTTGACTGGGTCTGCTTGGCACAACTTGAGAGCACCGCCGCGTAAGATAATCATTGGGATGCAGGCTGTGTTGGTAGCATCGATGGAAGCTTTTGAGGCGGTTTAGGTGAAGGTTGCGACGAAGCAAGCGGAGGTGGTGGTGGCAGCTAAGATTGCTGGCGGAGCGCAGGGGGTTTACTGGCAATGATGATTCACTGATCATCAGATCCAATGCGTAACCTAAGGTTTGCTGGGAGGAAGTGGATGATTGCGGTGGTGGTGGGTGAACTGAAGGATGAATATGAGGAGAGGTGGGTGGTTAGCCTTGTTGATGGAATCCATTGTTGTTGTTATTGATGGAATCCATTGAGGTTTTTTTCACTAGTTAAACATGGTGCAAGAGTCCATGGATTTTATTCCTTCTTTGTGGGATCGAGCATACTTGTGAAGTAGTATGTTATTCACTAGTTAAACATGTATATTAAGCACCAATTTCAAAAGAAAAATGCTTAAAAAAATTAATTGATTTGTTTACTTTGAAAAAAGAAAAATAAAATAATTATAACATATCTCAACTTCCATAATTTCCTCCTTGAGTTGGACGATAGCTCTTCACTTTGCAGCAAAAGCTTGGGCAAGCCCAATTTCATTGACGGTATTTTCAAGAAAATGTATCGGAGTTTGATTTTTTCAGTAATTGTCAAAGTAGATACGCATTAGTGCTTTCACTTCTTCGATAGTGGGTACGGGCGACAGGTCTTCTTCAACATCTACGGGAGGCTTGGCCGCTTCCGGTTTATTGTCTGCCGAAAATATCAAGTTAGCTCGTACACCTTTATTTTTCTTTATATTAAGCGTTCCAGGCCTCTTAAATCTTCTCTTTCCTATTTTTGTTATTTAATTTGTTGTTTTTTTTTTGCGTAATGCTGGTCGACTTTTGTTTTACTGTTCATAGGAGTTCCCTTGTTAAGACCCTATATATAAATCAATTAAAACCACAGATTCATACAAGAACCACGATGATTTATTCCCAAGCTAAATAAAAGCGTTCTTTGAATAAAAACCATTTGATCAACAATTATTCAATTTCAATGTTTTTTTCTTCGAAACCCATTGTATTCTAAAGGGCATGGAACAAATAATCATCCATACATAATTGAACTATCACATGCCCTGTAAATAAGATGACGTGTTCGGAAATGGCTGAAGTAGTTGTTGAATAGGAGGAACACTATGACTATAGCTCTTTGTAAAATTACCAAAGAAGAAAATGATTTATTTATATTATGGATGGTTGGTTACAAAGAGACCGTTTTGTTTTTGTAGGTTGGTTCGGCCTATTGCCCTTTCCTTGTGCTTATTTCGCTATAGAAGGTTGGTTCACAAGTACAAATTTTGTATACATATCAACAAAAAAATATTTTGATTGACATTCTTGTCATCTTAAAATTACGATCGCATTTTCTTTTAATAATATTGCAAGTCACATCTTGATTTTTGAATCTATTTTTTTTTCAAAAACCAGTAAAAATAAATGCAGTTTTTTCAACAGATATAAAATCTAGTGTCTTTTTCAAATATTAAGCCTGAACTCTCTCTGCTAGTCGACTCGCACTTTCTGAGTTATTATTTTCTTGGTCGGCTACCATGTTGTACTCATGTAAGTTAATTTTTTGTGCTTAATTTTTCTTTGTGTTTTATAGAATGTGCTTATTTAACTCCGTATAATTTGTACCATGTTAGTTGTAATAGTCGACATCGATCAATCTTGTTTTTGTTTATTATTTGCTTATGATTTATAAAATATGGTAGGGAACCAATTAACCAACACACCTCGCATAATATGTTTTGAATGTTTAATAGTGATTTGATTTATTCAAAGCTACTCATAAAATATTTCAGAATTAGAACACCACTCAAGTCTTTCTAATGGTGACGCAGTGCAGGGATCAGTGGTATCAGTATCGGCTCATGGCTAAGCGTTGTCAGTATCGTTAATACTCGGTAGGTCAAAGTGGTATCGGTTCTGTTTCGTTTCGGCTCAATAATATCAAATTTAGTTTGTTTCGGTATCAGTATTAATCTGTTTCAGTTGTTTTATGTTTCGACTCAAGGGATAGCGGCTTCTATTCAGTGGTTTCGGGTGATACTTTGTGGATGAATGTCTTTGCATTTCTATTTCAGTGTCGGTGTATCGGCTCTGGTCTCTTTGTATTTCAGTTTTGGTGTCGGTGTATCTTTGTATTTCTATTTCTATTTCGGTGTTGATATTCTGGTATGTCAGTTTCGGTTTCATTGTGCTACTGATAGTATATTATATATAGATGGTTGTAAACATGAAACAACAAGTTCATTTTCTATAATAAAATTTTGGCAGTTCGTCATTGTTGGAGGAATCTCCTGTTGTCTTACCAAATTCAATATTCGGTTGCAAATCAACAAGTTTGAAGACCAAATTATGGCATCGTCGAGATCAATAAAACTTGTTGTGTATCTCAATTTCATCTTTGTTTGCTTGCTGTAAGGCAGCACCATTCTACGAAGACGAAAGGAGGCAGTAAATCGAAGTGTTTAAATTGCCAAGAATCCAGATTCGAAATTTTGAATGTTCGAAACATAAAAGGAGAATTATGGTGACAGATGGTTGCGGAGCAGGCAATGATCAAGAAGAGTTTGATTCCTCAAAACTACCACAATTTGATAAAGATAAAGAGGAGATTGTAACAGGTAATGAAAGGTTTAATTTGATGATGAGGTGGGCTTGTCTTATTCCGAAAATAGTCGACGAATATGAATGGTTGCGAAGCAATATCTTCCAATCGACATGTACAGTTTTGGGAAAAGTTTGTCGGTTTGTTATTGATGCGGAAAGTTGTGACAACATTATTTCAGTGGAAGAAGTTCAGAAACTTAGACTAAAAAAAGAAAAATATCGCCAACCCCACAAGCTAGTTGTGACAACATTATTTCAGTGGAAGAAGTTTAGAAACTTAGACTAAAAAAAGAAAAATATCCCCAACCCTACAAGCTGGCCTGGTTGAAAAAAGGAGTATAGGTAACAGTTTCTAAGCCTACATTTATTCCTTTTTCTATTGGTCTTGAGTATAAAGATGAAATTTGGTGTGATGCTGTAAATATGGATGTATGTCATCTCTAGTTGGGGAGGCCGTGGCAATATGATAGTGAGCTATACAACATGACGGGCATACAAACAGTTATAGTTTCATGTTTGAAGGCACTAAGATTAATTTAGTTCCTAAGAAGCATGATCAAAGTGGATCAAAACTTGACAAGAAAACTGAAACTATCAGTTAGTTATCGATAAATTAATTTGTGGAAGAAGTGAAAGAGGGTTGCGAGATGTATTTTTTAATGGGATTCAATGCTACAGAAAGTGATGAAATTCCGGAAACAGTGAAGCCATTATTGTGTGAATTTGGAGATGTTTTTCCAAACGAGCTACCAAATGGACTGCTGCTACTAAGAGACATCCAGCATCAGATTGATTTGGAACCAAGTGTTGTTTTACCTCATAGACATCATTATAAATTGGGTCCTAGGGAACATGAAGAATTGCGACGTCAAGTGGAAGATTAATTGAGTCAAGACCGTGTTCGTGAAAGCCTTAGTCCTTGTTGTGCGCCTGTGTTATTAGTACCGAAGAAAGATGGTTCATGGAGGATGTGCACGACAGCCAAGCCCTTAACAAAAATACTATGAGATATCAGTTTCCTATTCCTTATCTTGATGATTACTATATCAAGTTAGCGGGTCTGTAATTTTCTCGAATATTGACTTGAAGAGTAGGTATCAGCAGATCAGAATTAGGCTGAGAGATGAATGGAAGACTACTTCCCAGACTAGATAGGGGTTGTATGAATAACTTGTTATGCCCTTCGAATTGTCGAATGCACCAAGTACATTTATGAGAGTGATGAACCAAATATTTAGGCCTTACATCGGAAAATTTGTGGTTGTTTACTTCAATGATATTCTCATCTATAGTGCTTGTCCAAGTGAGCATCGACAAAACTTACGTGTAGTTTTGAACATCCTTCGTCAAGAACATTTTTATGCAGCGACCAAGAAATGTATATTCATGTCTCTGAATGTGATGTTTTTGGGTTACACTATTTCAAATGTAGGTTTACAAGTTGATCGGAATAAAGTTGCGGCAATCAGAGATTGGCCTTGGCCGAAGACTATCTCAGAAGTTTGGAGTTTTCATAGTTTGGCTTCTTTTTATAAGCGTTTCATTCCGCATTTTGGTAGTATTATGGCTCCAGTGACAAATTACATCAAAGGGAAACAATTTATATGGACCAAGAAGGCAGAGCTTTCTTTTGGGCTTATCAAGGGTCTTTTAACTTCATCACCCATTATTGTACTTCCATATTTTCATCAACCATTCGAGCTTCATATCAATGCTTCAAAAGTTAGGATTGGAGAAGTTTTGAGTCAGAGAGGACGACCTATTGCTTACTTCAGTGAGAAATTGTATGGGCAAAGATGAGATATAACATTTATGATGTTGAGTTTTATGTTGTGGTTCAAGCAATCTAACATTGGAGACACTATCTTTTTATAAGAAATCTGTTTTGTACACGGATCATGAAGCTTTGAAACATCTCCAGGGCCAAGAAAAAGTTCCAGCTAGACATGCTTCATGGATTTCCTATCTGCAGCGGTTGACGTTTGTCGTGAAACATAAGGCTAGACTTACAAATAAGGCAGCCGATGCACTAAGTCGAAGGGGTAATCTTTTGACAAAAATGAGAGTTGAGGTGCTGGGATTTGACTTTCTTTCAGAGTTACTAACTTCCAATCCTTATTTTTCAATGATTTTAGACAAAATAAAAGAAGATGTAGCAACAGATTTTTCCTTAGTGGAGGAGTTTCTATTCAAAAGGAATCAACTGTGCATTCCTGAATGTTGCCTTCGAATGAAAATAATCAAAGAACTTCACGGTGAAGGTCATGTTCTTTAAGACCACACATTATAGCTGATCTTGGATTCATATTTTTGGCCTTTGCTACATAAAGAAGTTGAAAAGTTTGTGCAAAGGTGTCACATTTGTCAAGTGTTGAAGGGAACAACTAATGTAGGATTGTATATGCCATTACTGGTTCCTTCCTGACCATTGGTAAATGTGACAATGGATTTTGTTTTTGTCTTACCAAGGATGCAATGAGGTAACGATTCCATTTATATAGTTGTTGATTGGTTCTCCAAGATGGTTCCTGTAACAACCCGTATTTTCAATAACCTATTATAACATAAATGGAGGCAGAATTAAACTGTAAAATCTGAATCAAGGGAAATGGGCTATGCCATTGCGTTCGTCTCGGAAAAATACGCGAAATAGAGTCCGAGTTTTCGAAAATCGGAGTCCGTATGACCAAGATATGGCCTCGCGAAGTTTCAGGAAAAATTCCCAAATTAAAGTATACTTAATTAAGTGAAATGGGTTGCACAGAGAAATATATATATATATATATTGATATATATATATATATAATTGAAAATTAAATAAATAAATATGCAAAAATGTTCAAAACAACGAATTGGGAGAGGGGAATAACCGAACCGGCCGATTTTTGAGGTCGACCCGAGCTCGCTGGGTCGACTAGGGGTTAATCCAGGGTGTTTGGCTGTCAACCCGTGGGCCAATTCGCTCAAATGCAGATTTTGCATTTGGATGGTTCTCATGGTTCATCTTTAATCTAAAGGCCCTAGATGGTTCCTACACTTGACTTCTTCCCCAAGACATGCTTTGATGGCTTGGATTGAATCTAGGTTTAATCCTATGGCCTAAAACACTTGCCTAATCTATAAATAAGACCCTAACCTATCCTAAATCCTCATTATTCATTCATGCAACTAAACTATGGCAAAATTTTACCTCTCATGGCCTCCACTCTCTTCATAAAATTTCTAAATGGTTTCTATGAGAGATTTTCCATGCATACAAGTGTTTTCAAGCTTGTATGAGTGTCAATAGCTTGCATTCAAGTCAAGTTTCTATCTTTGCATCATAAAGCAAGGGTTTTGATCATTTTGGCTCAAGGGTTTTTATGTTAGAGCTTGCATTTTGGGTCTATTTGATTGCATAAGGGCTTTTTTATATCTTTTGTGCCTTTATAGCAATGTAAGCCCTTTCCCTACTCTTAGATATTAACTATGAAGTTAAATGTTCATGTTGCAAGTTTGGGTTTGATCATTGAGAATGATACATGCTATCATGTCATGCAAGTTTATGAAGTCATTATCTTGATCTTGTGAGCTAAAAGCTACAACCTTTGGGTTGAAATGTTGCACTATGCAACATGAGAACCTTCATAACCTTTATGTCAACTTGCATATGAAGTCATAACCCTTATATGATGATATATGCGAGTTACTAGTCATCATTCCATGTCTTTTGTCACCATGATTTGCTTATGTGCCAAGTTTGGGTTTATGCATGTTTTTGGGGCTTGAGAATGCAACATGCAAGTTAATGAACACATTTGTGCCTCCTTTGCCACCATGATTAACTAGTGGCTTTATACCCCCTTTTATCATGCCTTTGACAAGTTCCTTCTTTGAATCCATTATGCGAGTTTAAAAGCGTTGGGGTCACATTATGGGAAAGCATAATGACATGAACATGATTTGGTAAATGGGTATAAACATGACAATATGTAACGTTAAATATGACATGTGTTTATACTTGAAAACATGACTTGAAATATAACATGGAAGTTGACATGTGAGTATGCATAAAAACATAAGCTTGGGAATTTACCTATTAAGTTAGGTCTACCCATTGGGAATTTACCTATTAAGTTAGGTCTACCCAATTGCTTGAAAACTTGTAATATGTTTTGGAAACATAACGGACATGACACTTAGATAATATAAGTGTGGCCAACTCGAGGTTGGGTTGAGTTTGCAACGTAAAACTACCCGGAACCGACCGGCCTAACTAGTAGTTGCAAACAATAGGACCCAATGTGAGAAGTTGGTCATGTTGTGCTTGAACCCGAGGTTAGACCAAGTTGTGGTGTAAAGCTACCCGGAACCGACCGGCTTAACTAGTAACCACAACAAAGTCTAATGTGAGAGGTGATGGTGCATTAAGTAATTAATGCCACATGATAGGGTTAAGTTAATTTGATTAATGACTCTTAACCAAATATGACATGGACAAGTGGGTTAAGTAATTTGATTAGGCTAATGATACTTAACAAAACATGACAAGGTTGGGTAGGTTAAGTAACTTGATTTGCCTAATGACACTGAACCATTTTTATACGACTAGTGGACGGGGTTAAGTTAACCAACACTTAACCAAACCAACACGTGGATTTGATACGGTTAATTAAGTTCTCCTAATTACACTTAACCATATAATACAGTTAGGGGATGTGGTTAAGTTAACCTGGACTCAACCCATCCAATTCGGTGATTTTGAAGTGGTTAAGTTAACCAACACTTAAGCAATCCAACACGACAACTTGGTAAGGTTAAGTAAGTTTTTCTTAATGACGCTTAACCGAAAAATACAGTTAATGGATGGGGTTAAGATTAGACTCAACTAGTCTAAACATGGAGATCGGATGGGGTTAAGTTAGCCTAGACTTAATTAATCCCACTTGGTAGTTTAATGGAGTTAAGTTAAACACTTAACTAATCTAACATGATGATTTGAGGTGGTTAAGTGACCTATACTTAACCAATCTAACTCGTGAATTTATGGAGGTTAAGTTAACCCATACTTAACCAATCTAGCATGAAAACATGATAAGACTATGTCACGAATCGCTTGAATACACTTGACCAATTTGACTAAGTAAAGTGATAGGGTCAAGTTAATATATACTTAACCAATCTAGAATGATAATTGGACGAGGTTAAGTCGTGAATTGCTTAATATACTTAACCAACGTGAGCATGGTTTGTAGGGTTAAGTCTTGGACTCGGATACTTAGCCAATTTTGACATGATTTGTAGACGGGCTAAGTCATGAACTTAAGTGACACTTAATCCATTATGTAAACCCTAGTTCTGAGGATTAAGTGGATAACCGTAGTTAACAAGGATAACGGGAATAAGGCTAAGTGGTAAACCTTAGTTGAAGAATAACTAAGTAATGATTCTTAGTCAAGGAAGTTTGGACCAGTTCATAGATAGATGAGTAACCTGATATGGTAGGTCATCGTTTAAGTATACGAGTAGGAGCAAGTATCTGATTTAGATAAAGGCTCCAGCGAACAGGGTAGCGAAGCAGCGGCTTCGGGGGAACGTGAGGATATTCTTGGGATCCCTCTGTGAGCTGCCAGGTGATTATACTAGGCTCATGAGAGGTTAAGGTCTGCGTTAGAAGAACCAAGAGTATGCCTTGGTTGCTATACGAGCGACCTAAAGACGGGGATGGATAGGGGATAGTCGACGATACACGGTCGTACCCTAGATAGCATTTTCGTCAGGCTACCTACCATCTTTGGTCAAGCGTGTACGTGCGGAAAGGCAGAGAACACCCAATAGACCATAATTGCTATCTAATTATGGTTGCGGTAAGGCTTGGATGTGGGTTGGCCAGTGTTGTGTTCTCATACAGGATTTATCCTGTCTTGTCTTTCATTAGTTGAGGGAGGGGTCGCGTGGGACCATAGCCACGTATAGAAAAACAGACCTTAGCATCTGCATCGGCAGATAAATCGAAAGCTCCCGACCGAGTCCTGTATTTCCTGGTCTGCCCTGTGATAGGACTCAGATGGCACGATGTGATACATGTGCATACAGTCATGGAAAACGATTCACGATGAATGCGTGGGAAAAAGGGCGCGGTTGACAGTTAGCGTAATTCCCAGTGGCCCTGGGTGGTTGAACCAAAACCGAGATACGAAGACGTGCAATAGGTAAGCATAATCCCTAGCAGCCCTAGGTAGCATAAGTCCTAGTTGTACAAACGATAATTCATGTTGGAAGACCCTAGCTAGGTTTAGGGTAACAGTCCAAACCGATCTTAAGGATCATGGAACTATGTTAAAGTAATATAGAATCTCGTGGGAAAGCCCGTATGGTCTACGGCACGGGACTGAACACTTACATGGCATAAAACATACGAGTTGAGTAACCTATATATGCGATATGTTAGGTTGACATGGACCACTACACGACTTTGGAGTAAGGGTCATTCACGGACAACACATGATACAGTTAGGGTACTAGTACGGTATGTGCAGAGCTAAAATACAGGATAGATATCACGGGGCGTTATACGTGACAGATATCTTGGGGATATTATACTTGATAGAAACCTGACGATGTGATACCTTGTTTTATCTTGACATCGTAATTTATCATGACACCATAGTTTATCTGAGTTCAGTAGTTCATCCTGTTATTTTGATTTAGCTTATCTATCTTGTTATCATGCTTATGTTCATCTCAGTTTCTCATGTCAGTTAACTTTACTAGTTTTTATGCTAATAGTAGATAGGGCTCACTCAGTCTTTTTGACTGACCCGTTTTGTTTCGCCTCTTTTCTTCCGTTTCCCCCCCAGGTTACAGGGAGGAAATACTGTTGTTTAGTTCGGACTTCTTCTGCTTGAAAGTCATCATGGATGGCTTGGACTTTTCTTGGCTAATGGCTACTTTACTGTTTTTACTTGGGGAATAATTTATGAAAATGTCTTTATGCTTCTTTACTATTGCAAGACAGGTTTTGATGTACTCTGATGTAAAAGGCTTTAGACCTTATTTATTCATGTTATGAAAGTTTGATTTTACTTCCGCTATTTTATATGTTCTGTCTTGTGATATTTCTGTGCATGTTTACCAATAATGCCCCTCTAAAGCTAGTGCATTCCTTTGCGAGTGACCCTAGCGAAGGCGGGGTGTTACACGTGGTATCAGAGCAGAAGGTTACCAGACTGGGCAAAAGTTTTTAAAGGCCTTCTGAAAACTATTTGAAAATCGTTTACAAAGAAGCATTTTTCAAGAAAATTTTCTTTTAAAAGAAAAAGGCTATTCCCCAAAGGCCATTAGCACTATCCTTGTTTCCTTAATTGAATCTCTTTTCCTTTCTTTCCTCCATCTGTAGTCACAGTGGTTTTAACTGCGACTAGTCTTTTCTATCTACAAAAATGCTTTCCATGCGATGGAAGTGGTTCTCGAGAGACAAGTGGTCGCGTTATAAGAAAGAGGATAAAGGATACGAGCTCAAGGATGAGCAACTTGTTGGTATGGCTCAACCCATAGCAAGAAAGTAACTTTGGTATGGTGAAACAAGACGGATAGTTAAGTATTGTGGGACAAGGACAAGATCATCGTGAAGACAATTGTATACCTTCACTAGAGTACCTGAGTAGTGGGATAACATCCTTGTTGAAGATCTAGTTATTATCATCCCGCCAAGACTTTGTTTTGATCCCCGCATCATTTAAGTCTTCTTCGATAGTTGAGTCTCTGCACCTTAAGTACTAGCGTAATAGAGAATCCCAATTTTGTCTCAAAGTCCTATTGGAGAATCAGTCCATTTATACATGACTTGTTTGGATTTGGGAATGTCTATGCCAAGTGTTGAGTTTGGAAATAATGCTTATGTTTATAAGCTATGGATGGATTCTAGGGATGAAGTGGTTATCCAGTAGGGGGTGCCACTCTCGGTTTTGATAGGAGGGTAGTTAGACCTTTTGACTAGCCTTGGTAATGCCCTCGAAGTATCGGGTAACCTTTTTGAGGTTCTGTCATGACTAGTTACTTAGAATCCCTTGATGCCTTTATTGGAAATTTGAAGCCCGATCGAGTGGTGTTCGCCAATAAGACGGATGGTTTACTTCATTTATGCATGGGTTATAGAGATCACCCTAGTAAGTGCGCATGATAACCTGATTGACATCTGTTTACTTTCAAGAGAAAGTTCTTCTACATGGAATGCCTTATAGTATATAAACGAGATCCAAGATTCACTAGTGACTTTTGGAAAGCTTGCATGAGATCATGAGTACGCAGTCATGTTTGCGTCAAGTATTCTAGGAAAAGGATAAGTGGAACGAGAGGCGACGAAGAAATGAGTTCCAGCTCATGTTATGGAAACAGGAACAAGAAGCTACAAAATCGCGAAGTTAAAAGACGACTTTGATGGTCAAAGACTAGATACGCGCATGATATCTCTTTTTGGGAGTATATCGTTGATCCCTGTTTTCTGTAGAGCTTACTTGTAGGCTATCTTTTATGGACATCCTCTCGGTCCTATTCTCCGTTACAAACCCTGTAAGGAGTTTGTCCTGTTTATCTTCTCGACCCTGTTTCAGGGAATTCTAGGTAGAACCCTATGGATGTAAACATGTATTTGAAACATGTTATGATTGATATGGTTGCAAGTGGTTGCAAGTGGTTGCTCGTGGATGCGCGAATACACATTAGATACTAGCTCGACTCGGTCACATTTCATATTGCATATGCACGAGTATTTATACTTGTTTATGGATGAAATCGAATGTATTATCATGCGGTTGTTGCATATGAATGAATGATTGTGCACGCATATAGTATCTATATGACTAGGACTATTTGCATACATGTTGGATTCATGGCACTATACATATTTTGCATTAGAAAGATTATTCAGGCCTGATCATTAGCATTAGCTAAGGAACATGTACACACACGTTTTGCATATATTCATACAGCATTAGAAATCATCTAAGGACAATGGTTGCTTGTGGATGATGTTTTGAGTAGATGGATGATGGATGGTAGGATATGTTCTTCCTAACTTGGAGATTTCGGGGACGAAATCCTAAAAGGTGGGGAGAATGTAACAACCCGTATTTTCAATAACCTGTTATAACATAAATGGAGGCAGAATTAAACTGTAAAATCTGAATCAAGGGAAACGGGCTATGCCATTGCGTTCGTCTCGGAAAAATACGCGAAATAGAGTCCGAGTTTTCGAAAATCGGAGTCCGTATGACCAAGATATGGCCTCGCGAAGTTTCAGGAAAAATTCCCAAATTAAAGTATACTTAATTAAGTGAAATAGGTTGCGCAGAGAAATATATATATATATATATTGATATATATATATATATATATAATTGAAAATTAAATAAATAAATATGCAAAAATGTTCAAAACAACGAATTGGGAGAGGGGAATAACCGAACCGGCCGATTTTTGAGGTCGACCCAAGCCCGCTGGGTCGACTAGGGGTTAATCCAGGGTGTTTGGCTGTCAACCCGTGGGCCGATTCGCTCAAATGCAGATTTTGCATTTGGATGGTTCTCATGGTTCATCTTTAATCTAAAGGCCCTAGATGGTTCCTACACTTGACTTCTTCCCCAAGACATGCTTTGATGGCTTGGATTGAATCTAGGTTTAATCCTATGGCCTAAAACACTTGCCTAATCTATAAATAAGACCCTAACCTATCCTAAATCCTCATTATTCATTCATGCAACTAAACTATGGCAAAATTTTACCTCTCATGGCCTCCACTCTCTTCATAAAATTTCTAAATGGTTTCTATGAGAGATTTTCCATGCATACAAGTGTTTTCAAGCTTGTATGAGTGTCATTAGCTTGCATTCAAGTCAAGTTTCTATCTTTGCATCATAAAGCAAGGGTTTTGATCATTTTGGCTCAAGGGTTTTTATGTTAGAGCTTGCATTTTGGGTCTATTTGATTGCATAAGGGCTTTGTCATATCTTTTGTGCCTTCATAGCAACGTAAGCCCTTTCCCTACTCTTAGATATTAACTATGAAGTTAAATGTTCATGTTGCAAGTTTGGGTTTGATCATTGAGAATGATACATGCTATCATGTCATGCAAGTTTATGAAGTCATTATCTTGATCTTGTGAGCTAAAAGCTACAACCTTTGGGTTGAAATGTTGCACTATGCAACATGAGAACCTTCATAACCTTTATGTCAACTTGCATATGAAGTCATAACCCTTATATGATGATATATGCGAGTTACTAGTCATCATTCCATGTCTTTTGTCACCATGATTTGCTTATGTGCCAAGTTTGGGTTTATGCATGTTTTTGGGGCTTGAGAATGCAACATGCAAGTTAATGAACACATTTGTGCCTCCTTTGCCACCATGATTAACTAGTGGCTTTATACCCCCTTTTATCATGCCTTTGACAAGTTCCTTCTTTGAATCCATTATGCGAGTTTAAAAGCGTTGGGGTCACATTATGGGAAAGCATAATGACATGAACATGATTTGGTAAATGGGTATAAACATAACAATATGTAACGTTAAATATGACATGTGTTTATACTTGAAAACATGACTTGAAATATAACATGGAAGTTGACATGTGAGTATGCATAAAAACATAAGCTTGGGAATTTACCTATTAAGTTAGGTCTACCCATTGGGAATTTACCTATTAAGTTAGGTCTACCCAATTGCTTGAAAACTTGTAATATGTTTTGGAAACATAACGGACATGACACTTAGATAATATAAGTGTGTCCAACTCGAGGTTGGGTTGAGTTTGCAACGTAAAACCACCCGGAACCGACCGGTCTAACTAGTAGTTGCAAACAATAGGACCCAATGTGAGAAGTTGGTCATGTTGTGCTTGAACCCGAGGTTAGACCAAGTTGTGGTGTAAAGCTACCCAGAACCGACCGGCTTAACTAGTAACCACAACAAAGTCTAATGTGAGAGGTGAAGGTGCATTAAGTAATTAATGCCACATGATAGGGTTAAGTTAATTTGATTAATGACTCTTAACCAAATATGACATGGACAAGTGGGTTAAGTAATTTGATTAGGCTAATGATACTTAACAAAACATGACAAGGTTGGGTAGGTTAAGTAACTTGATTTGCCTAATGACACTTAACCATTTTTATACGACTAGTGGACGGGGTTAAGTTAACCAACACTTAACCAAACCAACACGTGGATTTGATACGGTTAATTAAGTTCTCCTAATTACACTTAACCATATAATACAGTTAGGGGATGTGGTTAAGTTAACCTGGACTCAACCCATCCAATTCGGTGATTTTGAAGTGGTTAAGTTAACCAACACTTAAGCAATCTAACACGACAACTTGGTAAGGTTAAGTAAGTTTTTCTTAATGACGCTTAACCGAAAAATACAGTTAATGGATGGGGTTAAGATTAGACTCAACTAGTCTAAACATGGAGATCGGATGGGGTTAAGTTAGCCTAGACTTAATTAATCCCACTTGGTAGTTTAATGGAGTTAAGTTAAACACTTAACTAATCTAACATGATGATTTGAGGTGGTTAAGTGACCTATACTTAACCAATCTAACTCGTGAATTTATGGAGGTTAAGTTAACCCATACTTAACCAGTCTAGCGTGAAAACATGATAAGACTATGTCACGAATCGCTTGAATACACTTGACCGATTTGACTAAGTAAAGTGATAGGGTCAAGTTAATATATACTTAAGCAATCTAGAATGATAATTGGACGAGGTTAAGTCGTGAATTGCTTAATATACTTAACCAACGTAAGCATGGTTTGTAGGGTTAAGTCTTGGACTCGGATACTTAGCCAATTTTGACATGATTTGTAGACGGGCTAAGTCATGAACTTAAGTGACACTTAATCCATTATGTAAACCCTAGTTCTGAGGATTAAGTGGATAACCGTAGTTAACAAGGATAACGGGAATAAGGCTAAGTGGTAAACCTTAGTTGAAGAATAACTAAGTAATGATTCTTAGTCAAGGAAATTTGGACCAGTTCATAGATAGATGAGTAACCTGATACGGTAGGTCATCGTTTAAGTATACGAGTAGGAGCAAGTATCTGATTTAGATAAAGGCTCCAGCGAACTGGGTAGCGAAGCAGCGGCTTCGGGGGAACGTGAGGATATTCTTGGGATCCCTCTGTGAGCTGCCAGGTGATTATACTAGGCTCATGAGAGGTTAAGGTCTGCGTTAGAAGAACCAAGAGTATGCCTTGGTTGCTATACGAGCGACCTAAAGACGGGGATGGATAGGGGATAGTCGACGATACACGGTCGTACCCTAGATAGCATTTTCGTCAGGCTACCTACCATCTTTGGTCAAGCGTGTACGTGCGGAAAGGCAGAGAACACCCAATAGACCATAATTGCTATCTAATTATGGTTGCGGTAAGGCTTGGATGTGGGTTGGCCAGTGTTGTGTTCTCATACAGGATTTATCCTGTCTTGTCTTTCATTAGTTGAGGGAGGGGTCGCGTGGGACCATAGCCACGTATAGAAAAACAGACCTTAGCATCTGCATCGGCAGATAAATCGAAAGCTCCCGACCGAGTCCTGTATTTCCTGGTCTGCCCTGTGACAGGACTCGGATGGCACGATGTGATACATGTGCATACAGTCATGGAAAACGATTCATGATGAATGCGTGGGAAAAAGGGCGCGGTTGACAGTTAGCGTAATTCCCAGTGGCCCTGGGTGGTTGAACCAAAACCGAGATACGAAGACGTGCAATAGGTAAGCATAATCCCTAGCAGCCCTAGGTAGCATAAGTCCTAGTTGTACAAAAGATAATTCATGTTGGAAGACCCTAGCTAGGTTTAGGGTAACAGTCCAAACCGATCTTAAGGATCATGGAACTATGTTAAAGTAATATAGGATCTCGTGGGAAAGCCCGTATGGTCTACGGCACGGGACTGAACACTTACATGGCATAAAACATACGAGTTGAGTAACCTATATATGCGATATGTTAGGTTGACATGGACCACTACACGACTTTGGAGTAAGGGTCATTCACAGACAACACATGATACAGTTGGGGTACTAGTACGGTAGGTGCAGAGCTAAAATACAGGATAGATATCACGGGGCGTTATACGTGACAGATATCTTGGGGATATTATACTTGATAGAAACCTGACGATGTGATACCTTGTTTTATCTTGACATCGTAATTTATCATGACACCTTAGTTTATCTGAGTTCAGTAGTTCATCCTGTTATTTTGATTTAGCTTATCTATCTTGTTATCATGCTTATGTTCATCTCAGTTTCTCATGTCAGTTAACTTTACTAGTTTTTATGCTAATAGTAGATAGGGCTCACTCAGTCTTTTTGACTGACCCGTTTTGTTTCGCCTCTTTTCTTCCGTTTCCCCCCCAGGTTACAGGGAGGAAATACTGTTGTTTAGTTCGGACTTCTTCTGCTTGAAGGTCATCATGGATGGCTTGGACTTTTCTTGGCTAATGGCTACTTTACTGTTTTTACTTGGGGAATAATTTATGAAAATGTCTTTATGCTTCTTTACTATTGCAAGACAGGTTTTGATGTACTCTGATGTAAAAGGCTTTAGACCTTATTTATTCATGTTATGAAAGTTTGATTTTACTTCCGCTATTTTATATGTTCTGTCTTGTGATATTTCTGCGCATGTTTACTAATAATGCCCCTCTAAAGCTAGTGCATTCCTTTGCGAGTGACCCTAGCGGAGGCGGGGTGTTACAGTTCCCTTCATTACTTGCAAGAAAACTGCAGATGCAGTGAATGTGGCTCAACTATACTTTGGGGAAATATATCGTCTTCATGGATTACCTGATTGGATTGTTTCGGATCGAGATACTCTGTTTTTGAGTCACTTTTGGACCAGTTTGTGGAAGATGGTGGGTATGGATTTGAAGTCTAGTGGTACGTATCATCAGCAAAGGGATGGACAAATGGAGGTAGTGAATAGATCATTGGGAAATTTGTTGAGATGCCTCATTAGTGAAAATTTGAGAAGTTAGGACTCGAAGTTGTGCTAGGCTGAATTTTCACATAACCTTGTTGTAAACCGAAGTAATGGATTTAGTCTTTTCAAGATTGTATATTCAGTAGTTTCGAAGAGGCCCTTATATTTAACTCCATTACTGCGTCAAGATAAAATGTAAGGAAAGGCCATTAACCTTGTCTCGAGGCTACAGGAGCTCTATCGTGTAGTGTACACTATGCCATAGATGGCCGTCTACAACCTAAAAAAAGTGTCGGGTCAAGCCGAAAAAATGTTGGCATAGGTTTTTGGCAACACTTTTATTGTGTTGCAATTTTCACCATTGCAGCAGACCTCAAAGGCAATGTTTTGACTATCAAAGGCAACAAAAGAAATATTGTTGCAATAGAACCACATTTGGGTCTATAGCAACAACCATAGGTGTCTGTAGCAACATTCCAAAAATGTTGCTATAGATATTAACTTTCTAAATTTGTTTGGGTCCATATCTTCGTGGGGCCCACAATGTAGGGCCGTTTATGGGGCAGCATTTATAACCCTTTGGCAACACTATACTACAACTACTTACATAATACACCATAGCAATTCTTCCATAGCAATTATGTCATCTACGGTACAATATCACATACACCACTTGCATAATACACCATTTGTAGATTCGTTTCAAAACATACAATAGTACACATCACAATTCATAGCCAACAACTCCAAAAAGATGAATCATGGAAAAAATTATGTGGAAACACTGTCCATGCATGCTATATCACTTGGAAAACGATATAGCAATGGAATTATGGAAAACTTTAAGCTACTGCCATGAATGTGCTATTGTTCGACACCACTCCAGCCGCTAATAAAGATACATGTTATACATGCAAAAAAATTACACTACGCCATAAACAGCTAATGCAATAGAAAAAAAATGTTGGCACAAGCCCAAAAAATGTTGGCATGGATCTGTGGCAACATTTTTAGTGTGATGCAATTTTCACCGTTACTGCAGACTTTAAAGGCAACATTTTGACTATCTAAGATAACATAACAAATATTGTTACAATAGAACCCTATTTGGGTCAAGAGAAACATCCTTAGGTATCTATAGCAAAATTCCAAAAATGTTTCTATAAATATTAATTTTATTAATATATCTTGTGGGGCCCACTGAACCCACGACCCAATGTAATCTCATTCCTACAGAAACACCTTGTATGACTATTGCAACATTATTTCAGGCAACATTTATAACCGACTGGCAACACTATATTAAAACTACTGCAACGCGCACTAAAGCTACAACAACATCATACTAAAGAGATATTAAAAGCTACAATATCACATGGAACAGTATAATATCACATATACACTTGAATAATACATGGTACACATCACAATTCATACAACAGTACACATCACAATTCGTAAAACAGTACACATCACAATTCATGTCGACAACTACAAAATATCCAGTGCTAACTTAAACGACTACAAAGTTACTCCAAAATATCTTGTACACATAACAATTCATAAATGAGACATTATGAGCTAGTGCCTCCGGTCAGATTTTCATTCTTACTGGACCATGCATAAGTTGTCATCACTCCCAAAGTATACAAGCATGCTAGTTTCATCGTCAAAATCTACAATATTCACATCCGACTGCAAATCAAATTATAGCATTCAATCACTTAGCAACAAGCTCTTTGTTACATAACCAATAAAAATAAAATAAAATAAAACAAGTAGCGGAGAGTATCTTTACAGTCCCAAACATTTGAAATAAACAAATCTAGCACCACCCTTTGATAAAGATTTGAAGAGAAGAATGTTTCTTTTCCATTCAGCAATCACAAATTTATAATTACAAGATACATGCATTCATATAATTATGGAATAATATCATTAATGATATTTATTCCTCATATTATAGCATACAATTATTAAGTACTGCTGTAGTTATTGAATTAATATCATTAATGATATTTACCTTATTCTCTCTTATTAAGGCATATCATTAATGATATTTATTCCTCAAATTATGGCATATCATATGCAGGGATTGACATAAAATATGTCAATCCTTATCACGCCCCCTCAAAATGGACGGCCAAGATGAGAGACCGATTTTGCTAACCAATGTTGTGAAGGAGGTACGTTGTAGTGGCTTGGTGAGGGCATCCGCAAGCTGGTCATTAATGGATATGTAAGAGACCCTCAAGTTTCTTTTTTTCATGTTCTCTCTGACAAAATGGTAATCCAATCTCAGATGCTTCAATTTAGAATGAAAAACCGGACTAGCACTCACATATGTAGCTCCAGCATTACCACAACAGATGACTGGCGCGAGAGTGAGGTTATGACCAAGCTCCTTGAATAAATTTCATACCCGAAGAATTTCAGCAGTAGCATTTGCCACTGCCCTGTACTCGGCCTCGGTAGAAGATCTAGCTCTTCTACGCTGCTTCTTTGACGTCCAAGAGATAGGATTTTTGCCCAAATAGACTATATATGTTGTTGTAGAAATGTAGTCATCTTTGTCACAAGCCCAATCCGCATCAGAGTAAGCATGGAGAGTGAGAGGTGAATCCTTGTGTATAATTAAACCTATATTAGATGTTCCACTTAGATATCGAAGAAGACGATGTAGAGATTGCATGTGTTCCTCGGTTGGACGCTGCATGTATTGAGCTAACTTGTTCACTGCGAATGCAACATCAGGCCTTGTGAGACTTAAATATTGTAAACTACATATTAGAGTGTGATACTCAGTAGGATCCCTGAGAAGATTTCCATGTATAGTTAACGATGGATGAGTTGCTAATGGTGTTGCAACTGGTTTTGCATCCTTCATATTAGCTTTGCACAAAATATCAGCAATATAGAAAATAGCTTTTGGATGAGGCACTACTTCCACTCCCAGAAAGTAAGACAATTCTCCAAGGTCTTTGACTGAGAAACGTGCTGCCAAATTTTTTATAAAAGCTTCCAAAGCATGAGTTGCATTACTTGTAACAATAATATCATCCACATAAACCAGCAGATAAATGATGCACCATTTTTGTGCAATGTGAACAAGGATGAATCAGATACCGTATTCTTGAAGACTAACTCAATTAAATATTTTCATATTTCTTTATACCAAGCTCTTGGAGCTTGTTTTAACCCATATAGTTACTTGTTTAATTTGCATGCATGTGTTGGATATATAGGATCCATGTAGTCAGGGGGTTGTATGGTATAAACATCATCAGTGAGTGTGCCCTGTAGAAAAGCATTGTTTATGTCAAGTTGGCGCAATGACCAACCTTGACTAACCACAAGTGAGAGCACAAGCCGAACCGTGGAAGGTTTAACTCTGGGGCTAAAAGTTTCACGCTAGTCGATGCCAAATCTCTGATTAAAATCTCTTGCCACATAGCGAGTGTAACAACCCGGAAATTCTGAACCAATTTAAAATTTTAATTTAAGCTATTTTAAGTAGTTGTGAATATAAATTGGTTATTTTTGCTAAATAAAATTTGAGAACAATTTTAAAACTTGTTTTTATACTTTATTTGACTTAAAACTGACTCAGTAAAATTATCAAATTGATTTATAAGCTTTGTTATTGAAAATTTTAAAATTTCGATTTTTAAAATCATTGCATAGCCCTTAAAAAGTGAAATTTTGCTAGGAAGCTCAGAATTCGACGAGACCAATTTTGTTGGATTCATAATGAAAAATCATTGTTGCATTCCAAAATGTGCGTCGAATGGAGTCAGCATGTAGCCGTGCGAAGCAAAACCATTTGTTCAAAAACTGACGATCAGTTTACAAAGGAACATTATTGAGACGACCTCAGAAATTGATTCCCTTTTTTTGGGATCTGTATCGTTACAGTTGGTATCAGAGCTTTGGTTAACGCAAATCTTTGGGGTACAACTCGTTAGAACTGAACAAAAGACTCATCAGAGATAAGATTAGTAATATCCTATATAAGAATACTCATTAGGGATAGGATTAGTAGTATCCTAGAATGGGAAACTCATTAGAGATGGGGTTAGTAATGCCCTAGAATGAGTTGAGAGTGACAAGTTTATAATTAGCGTATTTGTGACTATATATATAATTCAATTTTAGAAAATATTATTTTTGCATATATAAAAGTTATATGATTGAAAATTTAATCAACTAATTGATTGCGGGTTGTGATGTGTGATTATTAGTATAACTAATAAAAATATTGGATTGATAAAACCAATAAGAGAATAAAAGGTAAATTTAGCCAAATTGAATTGAATATTGAATTAAATTGAAAATTTATTAGAATTGCATATATATACATGTGTATACAATGAACAGGTCATAGCAGGCAAGCTAAGAAAAGGAATAAAATTGTATGCCCAACAAATAGGTACATATTTACTGTATTTATTGGGGTTTGATGATTTTATGAGCCAATTGGCAAGCCGCTTGGCTTTTTCTTTTTGATTGATGTGGGCCCTGTGAGGAAAGTTGCTGTTTTAAATGTCAACCCATACAAAGGAGGTTATGGCGAAATTTTTCGAAAATTTAGGGTGTTAGCCAAATATTTGAAAAATTAGAAAATTCTTAGAAACTGAAAAGTTGAAGAATGAAATCCAGAATGAAAGTTGAGTTGGTTAGTTAAACAACTTTCAGCTCAGTTCCTTCTCGAGGAATAAAATATTTTAAGTGGGGGAGAATGTAATAACCCGAAAATTCTGAACCAATTTAAAATTTTAATTTAAGCTATTTTAAGTAATTTGTGAATATAAATTGGTTATTTTTTCTACATAAAATTTGAGAATAATTTTAAAATTAGTTTTGTACTTTATTTGACTTAAAACAAAATTAATAAAATTATCACATTGATTTATAGGCTTTGTTATTGAAAATTTTAAAAATCCGATTTTTAAAATCATCGCATAGCCCTTAAAAAGTGAAATTTTGCTAGGAAGCTCAGAATTTGACGAGACCAATTTTGTTGGATTCATAATGAAAAATCATTGTTGAGTTCCACAATTTGCGTCGCACGGAGTCAGCATGTGGCCGTGCGAAGCAAAACCGTTTGTTCAAAAACTGACGATCAGTTTACAAAGGAACATTATTGAGACGACCTCAGAATTCGATTCCGTTTTTTTTCTTGATCCGTATCGTTACAACGAGCCTTGTATTGAATAATGTTACCATCCTTATTTCTTTTAATTTGGAAAATCCGTTTGCATCCCACTACATTTTGTGACATAGATGAAGGTACAAGATCCCAAGTTCTATTTTTCACCAATGCATTGATCTCTTCATCCATAGATTTACGTCAAACGGGGCTTTTTAATGCTTGGGTGATATTTTTTGGGATCTCCATTTCATGGACCTCCGCATTTAAACTCAGTTTGTTGATTGGTTTCCTAATGTAATGTTGTAGTCTTGTAGTCATTTGAGGAGAATGTACAGGATTGTTAGTTGTTGAATTTGTAGATCTGGATATATCAAGGTTTGATTGAGATGGAGTAGAGGAAAGCTCAACAGTGGTATTAGGAGGTTGAGATGAGCTTGTTGTGGATATAGGAGATGAAAGGGGTGAAGTAGGGAATAAGGTAGGTGTGTTGGAAGGTAAGTTAGTTTGCAATGAATGAGAAGAGGAAGATTAAGTATTTGATAATATAGATAATGTGAGAGGTGCCCATTGTTCCACTAGGTCATACAAGGAGGCAGTTGAATTATTAAGTTCAGAAAAAGGATAAATGTTTTCTTTGAAATGAACATGATGAGAAACATAAACACAATTAGTGTTTAATTAGAGACAATAATATGCACTTTGAGTAGGTGAATAACCAACAAAAATATATGGTTGAGATTTGAGTTCAAGTTTGTGAGAATTGTAGGGTTTAAGCCATGGGTAGCAAAGACACCCAAAACTTCGAAGCTTGGAATAATTAGGATGTTGGCCGAATAATTTAAAGTAGGGTGACACATTGTTTAGAGTTGGCGTGGGAAGTCGATTAATCAAGTAAATAGCAATTGAGCAAGCATTTGTCCAATATTCACGGGGCATTTTAGCTTGAGTTAAGAGTGATAGAAATGTCTCAACAATGTGTCGATGTTGTCGCTCCGAATATCCATTGTGTTGAGGGTGTGGTGGTGAGGTGGTGAGATGCGAAATTCCATCGATGGACAGGTAGTTACATAGGCTTTTATATTCACCACCGTTGTACAAGTAGAGAGTTTTGAGAGGCAATTGAAAGTATTTTTCTGTAACACCCCACACCCGCTAAGGCCACTCACTAAGGGAATGCCTTAACTTCGGTGGAGTATTTTAAGTGAATATAGAACGGAAAAATTACAACAAGACAGATATATGTAATACTTGAAAATCTAAAACATCATTTCATTTCAGCAGAAGATAAACATGTTTGGTTACAATATCAAAACCAACTAAAACAAGAGTCAAGTACTAAATATCCATCCTGATAAAAACATAAGTACATAATCCCACTACATAACTAATAGCCATAATAGAAAAGATAAGCTGAGCTTTACATCAACGGTCCAAGCTCCAAAAGATAGATAAAGCAATTTGATCAAAGCCCACTAGTGCTAGGCCCACTCTGAGAACCTAAGGGTTGGGAAAAAGATAAAAACAACGGGGTCAGACATAAGTCTGAGCGAGTCCTATAACTTTAACAATACAATCATTAAAGTAATTAGTGTATGATATAAACTTGGTACGGTAATGACTGGGGATAAATGACTACACTAAGCAGCCAACTAGACATAGGATGAACTAAGATATCGGTAAAGACGCATCTACCCACCCAAGGGTAATTACTACACTGCACCATACCAGTCATTCCTACTTAAAGATTGATCCCACCCAAGGACTTAGAAAATTTAACTAGTAGTTTTGTGTACCCCTAGCTGACTACATAGGTGTCGTCTGCCCCTATCTCCACTAGGTGTACCCACTACTCCCCAAGCGATCAGCTCCCTAACGTAGATACCCGTGCTGGCCCCACAGTGGGGTGTATCACTCCCCAAAGTGGCAACCCGATACAACCAACGGTGCACGGCTTATACCTACACGATGCAACAACGTCTTACCTACCAGCCCGGGTCCACACACGCATATGAAATCCGTTGGACTCGCGTTGCCACCGCTAACCCGTTTTGGCCCCTTATAGTCAAGCCCAGTATGCGTGTCCCGTCCTCGACTTGGGTCGAGCCCACAAAGATACATTTTGGGTTACTGGTTGAAATGGCCCCCCACAAGCTACCCACCTAAGCTTGTCACTTTTCTAGTGCATCCCACTTAACCCTTTAATCATGTTTAATTACATGTTTCCACTTGGTTAAGTATTCTAATCGTATTTTCTATTGCTACCCAAGGCAACCCACTAGATTTCCACATGCCACCCAAGGCACTTACTTGATTTCCACATGCCACCCAAGGCACCCACTTAACCCCTCATGCCCCACTACATGCTTATCTGGTTAAGTGTTTCTTAATTGATTAAGAACGTAACCTTTGTAAAGACCTCTCACATTAGACTGTCTTTTATGGCAGCTGGATTTGCCGGTCGGGTCCGGGCAGCCTTACGCCAAAACAGAGTCTAACCTCGTGTCTTTACACTTGTCACGTATTTAGTTTATGCCTAAGACCTCTCACATTGGGCCAATCATTTGTAGCCGCTGGATTTGCCGGTCGGGTCCGGGCAGTCTTATGCTACAAAAGGGTCCAACCTCGTGTCTTAGTCGATTAATTACACCTAATTAATCACCCTCATATTTTGAATTAATTTTCCCTAATTAATTCCAATTTAATGATGTACATAATTGACTCAATTATGTCCATCCACTTATGGTATGCAACATCATACCAATTTCACCACTATTTTGTTAACATGAATATTAACCCCATCGTTCCCCACGTAATACGCTAACATGATATACTTAAAAGGGAAGATTCATCACAAATACAATGGGTTCAACTTAGCATAACATTAGCATCAACATGGGTTTTAAAGGTGTCAACTTGCATATATGACCATAGCATCAAACCCAACTAACATAAATAATCAACCCAAACTTGCATGAATCACATATGTCATAAAGAGGATAACTTGCATAGATGTTCATGTCATAGACCTATCATAAAGGGATAAACTTGCATACATGTCATAGGTCTAAAAAGGGATGAACTTGCATATGTTACTCATATCATAAAAAGGGGTAAACATGCATATATATGCATGACATACAAAGAGGTTAACTTGCATATGTATGCATATCATACAAAGGTGTAAACTTGCACATGTTACTTGCATATAATCAAACACCAAACTTGCATAACATGTCATATATGAACTTGCATATAATCAAACACCAAACTTGCATAACATATCATATATGAACTTGCATATAATCAAACACCAAACTTGCATAACATGGTGTCATAATGGATCAATGTTTATCATAGTGATTTGCATAACTAGCATCATGAACACATAGCATAAAACTTGCATAACTAGCATCATGAACACATATAGCATAAAACTTGCATAACTAGCATCATGAACACATAGCATATGATAACATAACTTGCATTGATCCACATACATAACCATAACCTCATTATATCCTATCATAATTAGTCATAGAAACTCACAACTTGTTGATTAGCACTCCTATGAAGAAGATTTAGTTGCTAGAGTTGATTAGAAGTTGATTTGAGAAGCCATCTTCTTCTTTAATTTGATGGAGGCTCCTTCAAGTTGCATTTTGACGGCATGATGACGTTGTATCCAATTTTAGTATGAATTAGGGTAGTCTTAGGGTGTATTTATAGATTAGTTAAGTGTTTTAGGCCCTTAGATTAACCCTAATTTAGGTTAGAGCCGTCAGATTTCGTCACAGCCCCAAAACACAGCCCAAACCCCAAAACAGTGCACCCAGGCCAATCTGGCCGAGCAAGCCAGGTTGTACCCTGTGTCGATAGGGGTGTCGACACTACTGTCGACACACCTACCTGGGTGTCGACTCCCATGTCGACATGGGGGTCGACCTGGTGCTTGGCGGGAATTTTCCCGCCTTGCTCCATTTCTGCATTTGAAATCTATTTTCGAAATTTAAATTTTCTGAAAACTTCTTCGGGCCTTAACTGGGTCATACGGACTCCGATTTTCGAAAACCGGACTCTATTTCGTGTATTTTTCCGAGATGAACGCAATGGCATACCCCGTTTCCCCTGATTCAGATCTTAAAATTTAATTCTGCCCTGTTTTATATTATAGCAAGTTATTCAACATACGGGGTGTTACATTCTCCCCTACTTAAAGGATTTCGTCCCCGAAATCTTTAAGTCAAGAAGAACGTATCCTACCAACCAAACAACCATCTACTAAACCATCAAACACTGGAATCCATTGTCCTTAAAGTTTCTAATGCTGTATGTACATATGCAAAAAGTGTGTGTATATGTCCCCCGTCTAATGCAAAATCGGGCGGTCTACTGATTCAGTTGACCTCCTTAATGCAAACCATGATAGTGTCATGCATCCAATATGTATGCGAAAGAACCCTATCGACACATACTATCTCTACATGTGTGCACAACCATACACCAAAATGCATCATCCATGTGATAACACAACCATTATACATCCATTAATATAGCTACCTACACACAACTATATGCAATATGCAATATGAAGTGACTGAGCCGATCTAGTGTCTAAAGCGTGTGTATATGCATCCACGAGCAACCACTAGCAAACACTTGCATCCACATGCATCCATCAATCATAACAAATCTCAAACACATGTTTCAACCATAGGTTTACCCTATCTAAAGGTCAAAGATACTAATGAGAGGACATACTAAAGATAAGATAAGTACTAGACAAAAGATAAAGGAGAAGTTAAAAGACATACCCTCAAAAAGGAATGGGTACAGTGAACGCATCTTCGCTTCTGTCTCCCAAGTAGCATTGCTCTCAATCTCTCCCCATTGCACTTTGACTAGTCGAACCTCTCTGTTTCTCAACTTCCTAATCTCTGACCCAAGGATGCGGGTAGGAGCTCGTCGAATAGTCGCATCACGCTCTACCTCCACTTCTCTAAGCAAGCTCGGCTCTACCACCTCTGCGGTCTCATGTAGCCACTTCCTCAAATGTGACACGTGGAATACGTCATGTACCCCACTAAGTCTCTCGGGTAAATCTACTCTATATGCCATCCGTCCAATCCTTTCCTTAATAGGAAACGGTCCTACAAACCTTGGTGCTAACTTCCCAACGGACCCAAAGCGAACAACATTCCGTAATGGAGATACTTTAACAAAGACCATGTCCCCAACATCAAACTCAAGATCTGTCCTCCTCTTATCCACGTAGGATTTCTGTCTGTCTTGCGCCGCTTTCATCCTTCTTCGAATCAAATCAATCTTTTCCGAAGTCTCTCTAACCATATCAGGCCCAAGCAAGGTCTTATCCGTAGATTCCCACCAACATGTAGGTGATCGACAAGGCCTTCCATAAAGAGCTTCGAAAGGAGCCATGTCAATACTAGACTGAAAGCTGTTATTATACGCGAACTCCACCAATGGAAGATGCTCTTCCCATGTACCTCCAAAATCTAAGATACATAGCCTCAAAAGGTCTTCTAGAACACGATTCAACCTCTCGGTCTGGCCGTCCGTCTGAGGATGATATGCGGTGCTCAAACACAACTGAGTCCCTACTTCCTCTTGCAAACTCTTCCAAAACTCGCTAGTGAAAATAGGATCTCGATCGCTCACTATGCTAGAAGGTACACCATGCAACTGAACTATCTCTCGAAGGTAAACTGAAGCTAGCCATGGAGCAGTCCTCTTACTCTTCATGGGTATGAAATGGGCACTCTTAGTAAGTCTGTCTACCACAATCCAAATTCCCGTATTACCCTTCCTCGATCTCGGTAACCCATCAATAAAATCCATTGAGACGCTATCCCACTTCCACTGCGGAACCTCCAATGGGTGAAGCAACCCACCAGGTTTCTTTTGCTCTGCTTTCACTTGTTGGCACACCAAGCATCTAGCGACATACTCGGCCACATCTTTCTTCATACCGGCCCAAAAGAAAACTCGCTTCATGTCTTGGTACATCTTGTCCCCACCGGGATGGATGGTCATCTTTGAACGATGCGCATCATCAAGAATAGCATTCCTCAAACCCTCGTCTTACGGTACACAAAGTCTACCATCTCTACGCAAGCACCCCCTATCGTCTAGGGTGTACCTACTCAAATGGCTGGATGACTCCCCCCTTATGAGCTTTCTACTAACTCAACCAACTGTGGGCCGTCCCGCTGTGCCTCACCAATCCATCCCAAAAGAGTAGGTCTGACCTCTAAGGATGCTAGCAAACTAGGTATAAAGTCAACGGAAGGTCTGAAATCAAACATCGAGATAAATTCCAAGCTTCGTCGTTCCACGAACAATGGACTCAAGGACAACCTTTTTCTACTCAAGGCGTCTGCCACCACGTTACCCTTGCCAGGGGTATACGCTATCTCGAAATCATAGGATGCTAAGAACTCCATCCACCTTTGCTGTCTTAAGTTCAAATCCTTCTGAGAAAACAAGTACTTCAATGATTTGTGGTCAGTGAACAATTCAAACCTCTCGCCAAGAAGATAATGGCGCCAAGTCTTAAGTGCAAAAACAATAGCGGCCAACTCTGGATCATGTGTAGGGTAATTTTTCTCATGCGCTCTCAAATGCCTTCCCCCATAGGCTATTACCCTTCCCTCTTGCATTAAGACTGCGCCTAGTCTTGTCCCACAAGCATCGGTATAGACAACAAATGGCTTACTCCCATCTGGCAACACTAAGACTGGAGCTGTGGTTAAATCTCTCTTTAACCGTTGGAACGCATCATAACAATCTACGTCCCATGTGAAGACTAGATTCTTCTTTGTCAAGCGAGTTAATGGGGCTGATATCTTCGCGAAGTCCTTGATAAACTTCCTATAGTAGCCAGCCAACCCCAAGAAACTCCTTACCTCGATAGCATTCTTCGGAACCTTCCAATCTTGGATGGACACTACCTTCGCGGGATCCACAGCTATCCCCTCCTTAGAGACCACGTGCCCTAAGAACTGCACTTCCTTCCTCCAAAAGTGACATTTATAGAATTTAGCCTTAAGGCTATGCGCTCGAAGAGTCTCCAACACTTCCCTAAGATGTAGGGCATGCTCTTCTTCACTCTTAGAAAAGACTAAGATGTCATCCACAAAGACCACCACGAACTTATTAAGTACTCCCTGAACACCCTACTCATCAAATCAACAAAGTATGCCGGGGCATACGTCAAACCAAATGGCATCACAAGCCACTCATAAAAACCATCCGGAGTCCTAAAGGCAGTCTTATCTATGCTATCCTCAACCACCATCAACTGATGAAACCCCGTGGCTAAGTCCAACTGCGAAAACACTAAGGCGCCAACCAACTGATCAAAGAAACCATCAATCCTCGACAATGGGTGTCTATTCTTCTTTGTAAGTTTGTTGAGTTCTCTATAGTCTACACAAAGTCTGAGGGACCCATCCGCCTTCGTGGTAAAAACCACTGGAGCACCCCACTCCGATATACTTCGTCTTATGAACCCCTTCTCAAGCAACTCCCCTACTTGCTTATGGAGTTCCCTCCTCTCACGAGGAGCCATGTGGCGCACTGGCAAAGATACTGGTTTAGCATTGTCTACCAGATATATTTGGAAGTCTATCTCCCGCTTCGGAGGTAAGCCCTTCACCTCCTCAAACACATCCAAGTATTCCCGGACCACTCTAACAGATCGCAACCTCTCGACCGAAGCGTCAAGCGATTCAAGATAACTTAGCATAACCGAACTCATGGGATTACAAGAGATCTCGAGAGTGTTCCCCAAACGGGTCATGAGCCTAACCACTCTCCTTTCACAATCAAGAACGGCACCATTACTGGATAACCAGTCCATGCCCAAAATTAACCCATAGCCCGTGAAGCCCAAAACAAAAGCATCACATCTATACTCAACGCTAAGTATGGAAATCTTCAAACCCAAACATATCATGGACAAATAAGTGGAGCCCCCAATTGGGTTTGAAACAACCAAGGGATCATCTACTAGACTGGTGTCTAAGTGCAGTGACTCAACTAATGATGACGAGATAAACGAATGCGATGCGCCAGAGTCGAATAAAGTACGGACAGGATGATCAAACAGAAAAACCAGACTTTCAACGGAAATAGTTCTACCTCTTTCCTGAATCGGTGGAACCGCGAGAGCCTGAACTTGCCCCCTTGCCTGACCTGGTGCCATAAGAGCTTGCACCTGTCCTCCTGAGGTAGATCCCGTCCTCTGCCCCTTCTTAGGGAAGTCTTTCACTAGATGCCCTGCTTCGCCACAGTGGAAGCAGCCAGTCTTCTTCTTCTTCCGACAATCTTTTCTTAGGTGGCCTGGTGTCCCACAATTGAAGCACTTCTTCTTTCCCTTGCCACCGTTGCCTTTCCCACCCTTGTTTTGCTGTTGCTGTTGAGGTCTCTTTTGATCTCCTTTCTTCTCGGGTGCCTTATTAGCATTGGGATCCTTCTCTTCCTCATGCATAAGTGCCATGTCCACTAGCTTCTCAAAGGTGGCCCCCATAGGGATGTGAGTCATAGCCAATCCATGCATCGGTTCATTCAAGCCTTTAACGAACCTCAAAGCCTTCTTCTCCGGTGTATTCACCATGTCTATGCCAAATCTTGCTAGCTGATTAAACTTGTTGACATATTCCTTCACCAATAGGTTTCCTTGCTTTAGAGTCAAGAACCTTTCCATATACAGATTCTCTTCCGCCCTTGAGAGAAACTTTGCCACAAACCTTTGTCTGAAATCCGCCCAAGAGTCAACGGGACGCTCTCCATTAGTGACCTACCACCAGAATGAGGCCTCTCCCTTCATTAACCAAGCAGCTAACTTGACTTTCTTTCCTTCTTCCATCTCAAAGATATCTATCAACTCTTCCACCTCCTTAAGCCAATCCCTAGCTTCCACAAAAGTTTCTGATCCTTGAAAAGGTTTCCCTCCCATAGCCTTAAATTCCTTGCAAGTCTTAGCAAAAGTATCCGTGCGAGGAGGAGGAGGGGGAGGAAGATCGGGTGCAACTGGTGGTGGAGGAACATTTGTTGGACCCGCAGCGGTGGCCCTAGCCTCCATCAATCTCCTATACCATACTGGTATCGCTACGCCCTCCGGAAAGTTAAGATCTTCAGCCATGCTGAAACGAAAAAGGAAAGATTCAAAATGGAGAATTCGAAAGATTAAGATATGGCTATTGGGGATTATGCTTTTCTTTCAAAAACTTTTCTCTTAAAAGACATGTTTTTGAAAATACTCCTTCCAAAAAATGTTTTTAGAAAAATAGTTTTTCTAAAAGTTTTATCTGTTCTGGTAACCTTCAGCTCTGATACCACGTGTAAAACCCCACACCCGCTAAGGTCACTCACTAAGGGAATGCCTTAACTTCGGTGGAGTATTTTAAGTGAATATAGAACAGAAAAATTACAACAAGACAGATATATGTAATACTTGAAAATCTAAAACATCATTTCATTTCAGCAGAAGATAAACATGTTTGGTTACAATATCAAAACCAACTAAAACAAGAGTCAAGTACTAAATATCCATCCTGATAAAAACATAAGTACATAATCCCACTATATAACTAACAGCCATAATAGAAAAGATAAGCTGAGCTTTACATCAACGGTCCAAGCTCCAAAAGATAGATAAAGCAATCTGATCAAAGCCCACTAGTGCTAGGCCCACTCTGAGAACCTGAGGGTTGGGAAAAAGATAAAAACAACGGGGTCAGACATAAGTCTGAGCGAATCCTATAACTTTAACAATACAATCAT
The DNA here is from genome assembly GCA_030737875.1 of Allium sativum. Taxonomy (NCBI): domain Eukaryota; kingdom Viridiplantae; phylum Streptophyta; class Magnoliopsida; order Asparagales; family Amaryllidaceae; genus Allium; species Allium sativum. The sequence continues at coordinate 314,526,425 of CM060920.1, forward strand.
TAAAGTAATTAAGGTATGATATAAACTTGGTACGGTAGTGACCGGGGATAAATGACTACACTAAGAAGCCAACTAGACATAGGATTAACTAAGATATCGGTAAAGACGCATCTACCCACCCAAGGGTAATTACTACACTGCACCACACCAGTCATTCCTACTTAAAGGTTGATCCCACCCAAGGACTTAGAAAATTTAACTAGTAGTTTCATGTACCCCTAGCTGACTACATAGGTGCCGTCTGCCCCTATCTCCACTAGGTGTACCCACTACTCCCCAAGCGATCGGCTCCCTAACGTAGATACCCGTGCTGGCCCCATGGTGGGGTGTATCACTCCCCAAAGTGGCAACCCGATACGGTGCACGGCTTATACCTACACGATGCAACAACGTCTTACCTACCAGCCCGGGTCCACACACGCATATGAAACCCGTTGGACTTGCGTTGCCACCGCTAACCCGTTTTGGCCTCTTATAGTCAAGCCCAGTATGCGTGTCCCGTCCTCGACTTGGGTCGAGCCCACAAAGATACGTTTTTTGTTACTGGTTGAAATGGGCCCCCCCACAAGCTACCCACCTAAGCTTGTCACTTTTCTAGTGCATCCCACTTAACCCTTTAATCATGTTTAATTACATGTTTCCACTTGGTTAAGTATTCTAATCGTATTTTCTATTGCCACCCAAGGAAACCCACTAGATTTCCACATGCCACCCAAGGCACTTACTTGATTTCCACATGCCACCCAAGGCACCCACTTAACCCCTCATGCCCCACTACATGCTTATCTGGTTAAGTGTTTCTTAATTGATTAAGAACGTAACCTTTGTAAAGACCTCTCACATTAGACTGTCTTTTATGGCAACTGGATTTGCCGGTCGGGTCCGGGCAGCCTTACGCCATAACAGAGTCCAACCTCGTGTCTTTACACTTATCACGTATTTAGTTTATGCCTAAGACCTCTCACATTGGGCCAATCATTTGTAGCCGCTGGATTTGTCGGTCGGGTCTGGGCAGTCTTATGCTACAAAAGGGTCCAACCTCGTGTCTTAGTCGATTAATTACACCTAATTAATCACCCCCATATTTTGAATTAATTTTCCCTAATTAATTCCAATTTAATGATGTACATAATTGACTCAATTATGTCCATCCACTTATGGTATGCAACATCATACCAATTTCACCACTATTTTGTTAACATGAATATTAACCCCATCGTTCCCCACGTAATACGCTAACATGACATACTTAAAAGGGAAGATTCATCACAAATACAATGGGTTCAACTTAGCATAACATTAGCATCAACATGGGTTTTAAAGGTGTCAACTTGCATATATGACCATAGCATCAAACCCAACTAGCATAAATAATCAACCCAAACATGCATGAATCACTTATGTCATAAAGAGGGTTACTTTCATAGATGTTCATGTCATAGACCTATCATAAAGGGATAAACTTGCATACATGTCATTGGTCTAAAAAGGGATGAACTTGCATCTGTTACTCATATCATAAAAAGGGGTAAACATGCATATATATGCATGGCATACAAAGAGGTTAACTTGCATATGTATGCATATCATACAAAGGTGTAAACTTGCACATGTTACTTGCATATAATCAAACACCAAACTTGCATAACATGTCATATATGAACTTGCATATAATCAAACACCAAACTTGCATAACATGTCATATATGAACTTGCATATAATCAAACACCAAACTTGCATAACATGGTGTCATAATGGATCAATGTTTATCATAGTGATTTGCATAACTAGCATCATGAACACATAGCATAAAACTTGCATAACTAGCATCATGAACACATATAGCATAAAACTTGCATAACTAGCCTCATGAACACATAGCATCTGATAACATAACTTGCATTGATCCACATACATAACCATAACCTCATTATATCCTATCATAATTAGTCATAGAAACTCACAACTTGTTGATTAGCACTCCTATGAAGAATATTTAGTTGCTAGAGTTGATTAGAAGTTGATTTGAGAAGCTATCTTCCTCTTTAATTTGATGGAGGCTCCTTCAAGTTGCATTTTGACGGCATGATGACGTTGTATCCAATTTTAGTATGAATTAGGGTAGTCTTAGGGTGTATTTATAGATTAGTTAAGTGTTTTAGGCCCTTAGATTATCCCTAATTTAGGTTAGAGCCGTCAGATTTCGTCACAACCCCAAAACACAACCCAAACCCCAAAATAGTGCACCCAGGCCAATCTGGCCGAGCAAGCCAGGTTGCACCCTGTGTCGATAGGGGTGTCGACACTACTGTCGACACATCCACCTGGGTGTCGACTCCCTAGTCGATACGGGGGTCGACCTGGTGCTTGGCGGGAATTTTCCCGCCTTGCTCCATTTCTGCATTTGAAATCTGTTTTCGAAATTTGAATTTTCTGAAAACTTCTTCGGGCCTTAACTGGGTCATACGGACTCCGATTTTCGAAAACCCGGACTCTATTTCGCGTATTTTTCCGAGACGAACGCAATGGCATAGCCCGTTTCCCCTGATTCAGATCTTAAAATTTAATTATGCCCTGTTTTATATTATAGCAAGTTATTCAACATACGGGGTGTTACATTTTCCGTTAGAGCTTTATAGTGAACGAATACATGTTTTGCATCTGAATTTTGTTTCAAATTGTACAACCATATGTATTTAGAAAAATGATCAACGAAAATAAGATAATATTTAAAGCCATCATGAGAGTAAATGTGACACCCCACGTCCATTAATGTCACTCATTAAGGGAATGCATTAAGTTTCGTGAAGCGTTATAGGTAAATAAGAACATAATAGCACAAGACAGACATGTAAAATAGCAGCGGAATTAAAAACTTTATTTAAATCAAAACATCCTGGTCCCAAATACCGAGTTTACATCATAAGTAATACATTAATAATCTGTCTTGCCAAAAATATCAGAGTACAAAAGCATAAAACCATATTTCCCTTGCAAAGCCATAAGAGAGTTGACAAGAAGTCAAAGTAGTACATCTATATCCAAAATCCAAGCTAAGCTAAAAGAATTCAAATCAACTCTAAGCACTTCCACCCTAAGAACCCAGGGGAGGAACGGAAGAGAGAGAATAGGAAACAAAAAGGGTCAAACATAAAGTCTGGCGAGTCCAGTTAAGTTTAAATATAAATAAATAAAATTATCATGGCAGGTATATAAAACTGGAAGAACAAGATTACAATAACAATAACAAGTGTGAACTGAGCAAGATAAGATGAACATGATATATTGCGCTTCTTAAATACATTTCTCTACACCGCGTAGATACTAGTATATCAGAAATAGAACGATCCCTGCTAATACTGTTCGATTACATTTTCTTGATTATTAGGTTACTTGGGTTGATAGCACTCAAGACTTATACGCGCATCGTACCCATTAACTTGTCCATGGATTCACCAAATACAATATATGTAGCTATCTCTCAATATTTAGATACACCCCGTGGTAACCCACTCGCACGGTCTCCACCGTAATGAACGCAGTCCGTCCTCCTATGCCGGAGTGACGTACAGATCTCTATATAACAATATTACGTTCCGCATATATCTGTCATTACTATGCTATGTAAGCGTACGGACTACCACCATCGATCAAATTAGATTCCATATTGGAATAATGCCCTCTAGTCTACGACACACCACCCAAAGCAGATATGCATGTATTTAGACTTTCTCATGTATGTACTGTAATTGTAGCTCGATGCCTCAATTGCACGCCCTCTAATGTGCACCGAGTTCCGAGGCAGGGCTAAACAAGAAACATGGAACTCGGTCGGGAGCTTTTCCATACTTGTACATGCCCGTCATTAAGAGCCTCCAAATACAGATATTCCTAGGGTCTATTTTCCATGGTGGATATAGCCCCACCTCGGCCCCTCCCTCAACTAGTAAAGACTACAAGAGCTAAGCGACTGCCCATGATAACAACCAATCTAAACATCCATGTGGCGTCTACCCTCAACCACGTACCTAGATAGTGAATGGTGAAATGGTATCTTGGGTTTAGCTCTAGTCTTTCTGCATTCCGCTGGCTGCCGATGACGGATATCCGACGGTCTACTATCCTATTTGGTAATGACCCTCCGCCTCCTCGTAAGGAAACCGCTGGACTACCCTAGGGTTACCTCGTCATAACATTCTGACTGCATAGCTACATCTACAGTCAAGGCCCATCCACCTAGTAGTTACGCGCAGACCCAACCTCTGCGAGTACAACCTAAGACATCTTTCACCGCACAGAGGACTACTATGAGAACCTTACGTACTTCAGGAAGTCGCGTGCCTCCCTTCCCATCCTTCGGAGCTGTCATAACAATCAGATGAATGTGCGCTCCCCTCGTGTCTTATAACACCTCGATGGTCTACCCCGTTGGGCTATCCACCATCAAACGTACGGGCTGGTCCAAGCGCCTTTCTTTAATATGTTGTTAGATCCTATGTCTAAGCATTCTTTTACACGCTTGCCTTACCTCACCAGGTTCCCATTTCACTTGGTTATTTCTCCTTCATATCGAATTCCTATTCCAATTTACCAAGTTTCTCTTGCTTATTAATTTCAATCATATAGCTTAATCCATTTAAGTTTATTAATAAGCCCACAACATGTTATTCTCTAGATTGTGGCCCAAGGTCTGTAGTCCATAATCTATTTTATATTCTGGCTTGGTTACATTATTACGATAACATGTTCTTCTTAATACGTTATTAAGTATATCTCAATTCACATGTTTCCTAATTAACATCTCACTTACTATTTATGATTAAATATAACTTATGTATTTTACAAGTTTTCCTCATTCTTTCTCATTTAATCATAAATTCAATTTACACTGTCACTACAACTTATCGTTGTTTACTTAACAACGCATGTCTAATTCTATCATTTCTACAAGTTATGCTTACCTTATAAGATGTCTTTTAATCACATAACTTTATTATTTCTACCAGTTATGTATACCACTAGGTGTCTTAATTACATAACCTTATCGGGTTAAGTTTATGGGCCTATATGTAAATATTTCCCACCCCCTCAAATTTACTTAATCCACCCACCATTCAACCAATTTTACTTAACCCCAACTTTAGTTTATATTCACACGATCCCTATGGATTCAATTAGGTTAAGTATTCAAGATTTATTACCATATTTTCATTTATGGTTATAGCAAGCTAGACCTCCCACATTAAGCCTGCCATTTATGGATGCTGGATATGCCGGTCGGGTCCGGGAAGACTTATCCCACAAATTGGGCTTAACCTCGTGTCTGAGCACATCCCATATTTGCGACCTCTAACATTAGGTTCAACATTAGTGGTTGCTGGATATGCTAGTCGGGTCCCGGCAGACTTCCACCACTAATGCAACCTAACCTCGTGTCATAAATGTAATTACAATTTCTAATTGTAATCCTAGGTATTTCATTCTTATCCAAATAATTCTACCTATGCCTTTATAGATGTTCATGCCTCTTTTCCTCATATTTAATTATATGCCCAATTACTTATTCAAATTATAGAATTTATGCCGTTTTCAATTCATCTTTTGTTTATACACCATATGCTCCTTTTTTCCATGTCATAAATCAAGGAATATATATATATGCATTATGCACAAAGCCAAACCCACATATTTTCCAATTTATGCCTAAAATTCATATTCACATACGTTCTAATTAATGTCCCAAGTCAATATTTAGACATGTCCTATTTTATAACCAATTCCATATTTACATATATTCCAATGCGGTCCTAAATTCATACTATCCAACAAGACATATGCACCCAAACCCATATTCGTATATTTCCAAATTTATGCCCAAATTTAGATCCATATTTTCCAATATCAATTATGCCCCAAATTATGTCTTTCCCCATGATTCCCAATTTCGCACTTCGCATTTTTCAGCGTTAGGCCTAGGCTCGAAGGTAGCCTATGTATATAAAAATAAAAAGGGAAAAGAGGGAGAGAAGAGAATAGAGATCATGCATAATAACGAATCAATAATAAACTGATAGAAATAAGAATAAACTGAACATGCATATTATGACAAGATTTAACATGGTGGCGGTATGAACATATAAAAGCAGATCTGATAGTTATGTCATAATATAACTAATTAGGCACCGATTCAAGATCCAATTTTTACATACATATCAAGATTACTATTTAAATATTTATATCTAAAAAGAACATGAACTCACAGTGAATAGATCTAAGGAAATGGATCCAAATTACTGCGAAGAACATGTTGAATAAGTTGTTGTAACCATCGCTGAATTTGTTGTAGCAATCTTCGAATATGTATAATCTTCTTTGAAATGATTCAGAAGAAGAAAAGCTATTTTAATTTTCGTTCCAGCAGAGCTTCGCCGTCACAATTATTTTCAGATAAATAAAACCTAGGTTTAGTGTCCTTTATATAGGAGTAGCAGAGCAACCAAGACCTTCAGATTGGACCAGAAGCCATCAGAATCGTCCACGTCAGAGAAGCTTCAAGATCCCCAGGTGGGTCGACCCCCCTTCAGGTGGGTGGACTCATAGGTCGACCCCGGGGTCGACCCCGGGGTCGACCCTCATGAGCCTGGGTCGACCCAGCAGGGTCTCAGGTCAACTTCAAAATGTCGGCCTTTCTCGATTTGTGTGCCGGAATTCTGGTTTTGCTGATTTTTGAATATTTTTGAATTTTATAAGTGTATATATCTTTCCTATATGCATATAAACTTCAAACCTTAATAACTTCTTCATACGGTGTCCGATTTACGCAAACCAGGTGTCTATCTTGACCAGAATTTCGAGATGGACACAATAGCGCTGTCCATTTTACTTAATTCTGAATATTTAATTAAGTTTCCTTAATTCATTGTTAACAGTATATTTCACACTAATTATTCTTTAATTCATCATCTTTAGTGTCGTTAAAATTCAGGGGTGTTACAATAAATTAGCGATGTCCAAAGATAAGAATAGACATACTCAAGTGGGTGCAGTAGACACAATAGAGGAAGTAGAAAAAGGAAGTTTATTACTTTTATTGCAAGCACATGAATTGCAATCTAAAGTGGAGATACTAGGAACATGAAGTTTATTTTTGGAAACAATTTGCCTATATACATTACGGGATGGATGCCCCAAACGATGATGCCAATCAAGTGAGCTAGTTGTGCTTGCATAGACTGTAGGGGTTGTGGATTTGAGTTGATAAATGCCTGTTGTAACCAGCCCTTGGAATAGAGATTCCCTCATTTTGAGATCCTTCATTTGAAAAGAGGTGGAAGAAAAGACAATTGAGATATTGTTATCATGAAAAGTTGAGAAATGGAAATTATATTTTTTGACATGGTAGGAACAACCAAGACATTATTTAGTTTGAGTGGTGACAAATAACAAGAATCGATATGAGTGATTTTTAGGCCTTTGCCATTTCCGATGATCAATTCTTTGGTTCCATCAAAAGGAGAATGGAGGGATAGATTGTTCAGATCTGTCGTGACGTGGTGGCAAGCACCACTGTCGAGAAGCCATGTTGAAGAGGATGAAGAGGTAGAGGGATTTGCGATGTTTGCTCGAGGTTTTGGTGTGAATTTGTTTGGCGGAAGTTGGGAATTTGAAGAAGGAGGAATGACATTAGGAAACTTTTGCTTAAATAAAGGACAATGAGCAATCACATGTCCTTGTTCTCGGCACCATTGACATTTTCCTAGAAAGACATAGGGCTTTGTGGGATCACTGCCAATAAGAATTTGATATGACGAAGTTTGGTTAATGAGAGACATTTTAGAAGAGGAAGTTGAACTAATTTGGATCAGAGCTCTGATACCATGATAAAGAGTTGAAGAGAAGAATGATTCTTTTCCATTCAGCAATCACAAATTTATAATTACAAAATATATGCATTCATATAATTATGGAATAATATCATTAATGATATTTATTCCTCATATTATAGCATACCATTTATAAGTACTGCTACAGTTATGGAATTAATATCATTAATGATATTTACCTTATTATCTCTTATTATGGCATATCATTAATGATATTTATTCCTCAAATTATGGAGTATCACATGCAGGGATTGACATAAAATATGTCAATCCTTATTGCCCTTATAATAAATTCACCGTCACACATAACATAATACAAGTCCATTACAGAAAAAGAGGGAGGTGCTATAAAAATCTGAAGTAAAAATAAATAATAAATAAATAACTTGAAACCATTATGAATAAAACACATCAACAATTCATGATTCACACATCCAACTTGGTGGAAACTAATTACTTGTGATCATTAGCAATAATAAAACACTGATTTCGTCTATTTATTTTTCAGTAAGATTGATTATGTTTCTCCTCATTTGGTTTAAAATTATGATTATATACTACCTAAAAATTGTAGTACACTACCATCAAAATACCAAATTTCAATAGAAAAAAAAATTGAATGTAGTAGAGTAAAAAATGGCTTGAGTTAATTGATAAAAATAATTACCTTAATCTTGGCATGAGCTACTGCCCGAGAAACAACAGTTGGTAGACTGCGTATATTGAAACCCACAATACAGGCATCACATCTAAGGCAAGAAGCAGTTACGATAGATCCATATCTAAGGCAAGAAGGAAGAATTTTTAAAACTGATAAGTGTTAATTTTAAAAATATGAAAACATACATGGTCCCTAAGGAGACAATATGTCAATAATCTACACGGTAGAGTCATCAATACTTTAAAATAAGTATTGCATCCTAATCATAACTGAACTAATATGGGTCATAATACTACATCAAAGGAATAAAATTGGAGAAAAACTATAGAAACGTAGCGTTCTTGTCCTCACCATCGCAGTGTTTCCTGAATCGCTCATTTTCGGAAGTGTGGGGTTGTGGGAACAACAACAAACATTACTAGAATTCAATTATTCCTAAAAATGTACCTATGTTATTGTCAGTTGATATGGTTAACAAATATACTTTGTATTGCAGTTAGTGAGGGTCATACCAAAACATTAAGTTATCAACTGTAATTGTGTAAAAAAAAATTCAATGCATATTATGTGTGAATAGTACCACTCCAGTCAAAAGCATATTTATGATGTGTTCTTAGAAAAAATTAAGTATAGTGAATAATGCTTCAATAAGTTGTTATTGTTGGACATTGCAAACAACCAGGTTGATATGAAACTGAAGGTGTTCTCATTTATTAAAAAAGTAAATAAATAATAAATAAATAAAACAGATTTAAATCCTTGCACGGAAGCATTAAAGTGTCCAAATCACTGAACTGAAAACCTGTAACAGCTAAATACTACATCAATAATTGATCACATCAACAATTCATGATTCACACATCCAACTTGGTGGAAACTAATTACTTGTGATCATTAGCAATAATAAAACACTGATTTCGTCTATTTATTCTCATTAAGATTGATTATATTTCTCCTCATTTGGTTTAAAATTATGATTATATACTACATAAAAATTGAAGTACACTACCATCAAAATACCAAATTTCAGGAAAAAAAAAAAAAATTGAATGTAGAAGAGTAAAAAATGGCTTGATTTAATTAATAAAAATAATTACCTTAATCTTGGCATGAGCTACTGGCCGAGAAACAACAGCTGGTAGACTGCGTATATTGAAACCAACAATACAGGCATCACATCTAAGGCAAGAAGCAGTTACGATAGATCCATATCTAAGGCAAGAAGGAAGAATTTTTAAAACTGATAAGTGTTAATTTTAAAAATATGAAAACATATATGGTCCCTAAGGAGACAATATGTCAATAATCTACACGGTAGATTCATCAATACTTTAAAATAAGTATTGCATCCCAATCATAACTGAACTAATATGGATCATAATACTACGTCAAAGGAATAAAATTGGAGAAAAACTACAGAAACGTACCGTTCTTGTCCTCACCATCTCACTGTTTCCTGAATATCTCATTTTCGGAAGTGTGGGGTTGTGGGAACAACAATAAACATTACTAGAATTCAATTATTCCTAAAAATGAACCTATGTTCTTGTCGGTTGATATGGTTAACAAATATACTTTGTATTGCAGCTAGTGAGGGTCATACCAAAACATTAAGTTATCAACTGTAATTGTGTAAAAAATAAATTCAATGCATATTATGTGTGAATAGTACCACTGTAGTTAAAAGCAAATTTATGATGCGTTCTTAGAAAAAATTAAGTATAGTGAATAATGCTTCAATAAGTTGTTATTCTTGGACATTGCAAACAACTAGGTTGATATGAAACTGAAGGTGTTTTCATTTATTAAAAAAGTAAATAAACAATAAATAAATAAAACAGATTTAAATCCTTGCACGGAAGCATTAAAGTGTCCAAATCACAAACTGAAAACCTGTAACAGCTAACTACTACATCAATAATTGATCACATCAACAATTCATGATTCACACATCCAACTTGGTGGAAACTAATTACTTGTGATCATTAGCAATAATAAAACACTGATTTCGTCTATTTATTCTCATTAAGATTGATTATATTTCTCCTCATTTGGTTTAAAATTATGATTATATAATACCTAAAAATTGTAGTACACTACCATCAAAATACCAAATTTCAGGAGAAAAAAAATTTGAATATAGAAGAGTAAAAAATGTCTTGATTTATTTAATAAAAATAATTACCTTAATCTTGGCATGAGCTACTGCCCGAGAAACAACAGCTGGTAGACTGCGTATATTGAAACCCACAATACAGGCATCACATCTAAGGCAAGAAGCAGTTACGATAGATCCATATCTAAGGCAAGAAGGAAGAATTTTTAAAACTGATAAGTGTTAATTTTAAAAATATGAAAACATACATGGTCCCTAAGGAGACAATATGTCAATAATCTACACGGTAGATTCATCAATACTTTAAAATAAGTATTGCATCCCAATCATAACTGAACTACTATGATCATAATACTACATCAAAGGAATAAAATTGGAGAAAAACTACAGAAACGTAGCGTTCTTGTCCTCACCATCGCACTGTTTCCTGAATTGCTCATTTTCGGAAGTGTGGGGTTGTGGGAGCAACAATAAACATTACTAAAATTCAATTATTCCTAAAAATGTACCTATGTTCTTGTCGGTTGATATGGTTACAAATATACTTTGTGTTGCAGCTGGTGAGGGTCATACCAAAACATTAAGTTATCAACTGTAATTGTGTAAAAAAATAAAAATCAATGCGTATTATGTGTGAATAGTACCACTCCAGTTAAAAGCATATTTATGATGCGTTCTTAGAAAAAATTAGTATAGTGAATAATGCTTCAATAAGTTGTTATTCTTGGACATTGCAAACAACCAGGTTGATATGAAACTGAAGGTGTTTTCATTTATTAAAAAGGTAAAAAAGTAATAAATAAATAAAACAAATTTAAATCCTTTCACGGAAGCATTAAAGTGGCCAAATCACAAACTGAAAACCTTTAACAGCTAACTACTACATCAAAAATTGATCACATATATTTGCTGAGAGATGTTACATTGAACATAAATATAATTTTGTTCACAAAAATAAATAAATAAAACTAACTATTAGCCTTAGATTTTTTTATTACTCATCTAGAATTCTGTTGATATATATATATATATATATATATATATATATATATATATATATATATATATATATATACATATATACATATACATATATACATATATATATATATACATATATATATATCGCCGGACTAGAAAAAAAATTCATAAATTGAATGATTGTGAAAATTGTTGAAGAAAAAAATTTAACCTCAAGATATAAACAACGTTTTTAAACTCTAAGTTTAAGAAGCAAGAAATGGGAAAAACATTGTGAATAGTTTATAAAATAAATGTGAGTCCATCTAAGCCATTATTAATAGACTAAACTTCAGTAAGTTTCTATATGAATAAAATTTTGTATTCATTAAAAAGTTTAATGTGGTGTTTAAAACTAATCAATGATCAAAACTGGGCTCAAATATAAAAAATAATCAACACTAAAATGATTAATTTGGAGTTTTTATTTGACCTTTATCACAATTTTAAATACCTGATTTTTAAAAAATTTACCTTCTAAAAGAACAGTTCAAAATACAACAATACACTGGTGCAGGTGAGTGTCTTTGTAAACATATAACACATAATCTCAAAATTACATGTCCGATATAGTTTTCCATTTTATTTTATGGAAAAATGCCATGGTTAATGTGCAATAATAGTGGCCTTGCTAACACACCATTAAAACATCAAAGATCATTTTTCAAGGTAGTTGGAGATGAACCGTTTGGTAGCAGTAGAAAAAACAAGCTGGTTCACAACTCCACAACACATTACCCATAGCCCTTAAACAACGACAGATGACTCATGCATTTTGAAATCTGGGTGGTATGATAACACTGAATATGATCAATTCTGAATATTAAACAGCTTTTAATGTAAAAGTCGCTAGACATATGCTAGGCGGTAAAAATGGATTAGAGATTAATCACTTAAGCGAGGATTAGTTAAGGATCAATTGGAACTATGTGTTTTGATAAACTCATGTATTTTGGATGAAAATTTAACCATTTCGTTAGTATTTAAGTGGTGCACAACAGGATATTATGGATTTGACGAGTTCAGAAGTGATTACAGTAATTATAGAGACAAAATCGCTTGAAATAAACATTTTAATGCTTATAAGAGGCATCAGGCATAAATTGGTTCATGTATTGTGCCTATAAACATGTTTATATGCTTATAGATAAATATGGTATGTCTCACCCAGGCAGACTAGGCAAATATCTAGGCGGTAAGAATAGGCTAGCGCTCAAGCGGTGCCTATGCAGGAGTCTAAAAGGATTTTTTTTCAATAGAGGTGTTTTCCTAATTGGTCGGTTCACGATCAAGTTTCATACTGGATTTGAATTTCACAATAATTCATATTGGTTTTCAGACCACAACAATATGAGCAATACTGATCTATTGCTAGCCTTGATATTTACAGATTGTGCATCCAAATTATATCACTTTATTTTTGTCTGATGCCTATGGTTGTAATTATCATTTATTTTACTCAGTTCGAACCACACCAATCTATTGTCTGCCTTCATATCTACAGATTGTGTATCCAAATTATATCACTTTATTTTTGTTTGATGCCTATGGTTTGTTGAAATTAATGATTCAAATATTTGTAGAGAAGGAAAGAAATTGATTGATTGTCAATCAATTAATTGGCTCGTACATGGAAAGAGATAGGAGAAAGTTTTCTTTTTGGAAGAAAAATAAAAGGCCAATCAATCAATTAATTAATGAAGAATCAATTCTTAGGGAAAGAGATTGAGACCATAATTGCTCCATTCATTTATGCTCCAATCAAATCAAGGAAGATATTATATTTATTTTTCTTCATGAAACTTCTCTTCTTTATCCCCAAGAAATCCCTCTATATAAATAGGGGTCATGTTATTGTATGAAGTATGCAATCCACCATTAGTCTTCTCTCTTTTGTAATCTTTTGTACTCATTTCTTCATTGAGAAATAAAAGTTGTTGGGTCTCCATGGACGTAGGCAAAGCCGAACGACGTTAAAAATTGGTGTGCTCTTTCCTCTATTTTCTAATTTTGTTCTCTCTATAATTTGTGCCACTTGTTTTTTTTTTGGTGTTGTTGAAATTGTTGACAGACTAGATCATTGGGTTTATTCATATTCCGCTGCCCAAATCTCTGATTTTGCACTACAGATTAGTATCAGAGCTAATCGTCCTGTTCAAATAATTTTTCAACCATGTCAAATTCCACAAAGAATAACGGTGGTAGAAGCGCTACAAATTATGGATTTGCTAGATTTGATGGAAAGGGGGATTTTGGCACATGGAAGATGAAGATGGAAGCGGTGTCGAAGAAAGAGAGGACATTTAAGGTTGTCTTAGATCCAGAGAAATTGAAGAAATTAGCACCTGAAGAGTTAGAAGAATTGGAAGAGGATGCTCTCATTACCATCCAACTTAGCCTTTCTGATGAAGTACTTAGAGAGTTTTCTCATGTGAAAACTGCTAAGGAATTGTGGGATGCTCTTCAGATAAAGTTCTACGACAAGTCTCTCACCAACCGCATCATCTTGCATCCACAACTTTATTCTTTCAAAATGAGGTCTGGAACAGATGTATTTGCTCATATAGATGCCCTCAACACACTTGTCATGAATCTTTGAGCAGCTGATGTAAAGATTGAGGATGAGGCGCAAGCTGTTATTCTTTTATGTTCTTTACCTGCAGAATATAACACTTTTTTTAACTCTATGATCTATGGACGTTCGTCCATTTGCTTGGAGGATGTGAAGACAAATTTGCATAACGAAATGTTAAGAGGAAAGTTAGCAAGCATGAGCATGGAGAACGATTCTGAAAGTCTTATTGCATAGAGAGGAAGAAGTAAAAGTAGACCCAATTATGGTGGAGATACAGCAAAGTCCATATCTCAGTCAAGAGCAGCCCGGAAGGGAGTTTGTCATTATTGCAGAAAACCTGGACATTATATTGCAAATTGCCCCAAGTTGGAGAATAAAAACAAAGTTGTTCCCCAGAAGGCTTCAGCATCTACAGCGGAGACATCAGATTCAGATAATGATCCTGCCATTTTTACAGCTTCCACCTCTCCTATGAAGAGTTCTATGTGGATTATTGACTCGGGAGCATCCTATCACATGACACCTGATAGGCACTCTTTTTCCACTTATCGTCAACTTGATGGAGGAGAGGTTCTCATGGGAAATAATGCTTCTTGTCTCATGATTGGTATTGGAACAGTAAAAATCAGGATGTTTGATGGTGTTGTTCGCACTTTATGTGATGTCAGGCATGTACCTGATTTAAGGCGTAGTTTGATCTCTATTGGAGCATTGTGCAATTTTGGCTTAAAGTGTGTGATAGAAAAAGATTCATTAAAAATTACAAATGGCTCATTGATAGTAATGAAAGGGGTAAAAGCTGGAAATCTATATTTGCTGAGGGGTACAACTGCTGTTGCGGAGTCTTCTTCAGTTATTGATTCTGTTGATTCTGACTCTACCAGATTATGGCATTTTCGTATGGGCCACATTGGAGAGCGCAGTTTAGAAGTATTGAGAAAGCGAGGCTTGATTGACGGTTTTCATCATTCAAAACTTTACTTTTGTGAACGATGTGTACTTGGAAAGCAGACCAAGGATTCTTTTGGCATTGCAGAGCATAAGTCTAAAGATGTTTTAGAGTATGTTCTATTTTAGAGTATGTTCATACTAATGTTTGGGGCCCGGCACCATGCCTATCTTATGGAGGAGCCAGGTATTTCGTTTCATTTGTTGATGATTTTTCTAGAAAAGTATGAGTTTACTTTATGAAGTCCAAAGATGAAACTTTTGATAAGTTTCAAAGTTGGAGATCTATTGTTGAGAAGCAGTCTGGAAAGAAAGTGAAGGTTCTTCGTTCAGATAATGGTGGTGAATTCGCTTCTCAAAAATTCATCAAATTTTGTGAGTCCGAGGGAATCAAAAGACATTACACCACACCAGGAGACCCTCAGTCAAATGGGGTTGCAGAGAGAATGAATCGGAGTTTGTTGGAAAGAACTCGTTGCTTACGGCTGACTGCAGGATTAAATAAGAGATTTTGGGCAGAAGCATTATCTACGGCGGTTTTCCTTATCAACTGCACACCTTCTACCGCCATAGATATGAAGATTTCTGAATAAGTATGGAATGGAGGGCCTGTATCATATTCCTTTCTCAGAGTGTTTGGTTGTCAAGCTTATGTGCATGAGAGCAAAGGGAAGTTGGATCCAAGATCGTGCAAATGTATTTTTCTTGGATATAAGAAAGGAATTAAGCGATATAGGATGTGGTGTCCTACTACCCAGAAGATTGTTATAGCAGGCATGTTACATTTGATGAGAAGGCTAGGTTGAAGGTGGAGCCTTCTTCTTCAGTTAATGATGATGATGAGACGACAAATTCAGAATACCAAACACAAGGCAGATCATCAAACTTCCATACGAGTAAAAATGATGATTCCGATGACACCGTGGTTGATAGGGAAGAGACAGAAGATCAATCTCAAGGTGGAGCTCAAATTCAAACTCGACCAACGAGAGAGAAGAAAAGACTTACATGGCTCGATGATTTTGTGGGATTAAGCATTGAAGAAATTGACTTTGATGACATGGCAGCTTATGCATTAAGCATATTTCATGATGAACCATGAGACTACAGAGATGCCATTAGTTCGGTTGATAGCTCCAGTTGGCTAGTAACAATGGAGGAGGAGATTGAGTCTTTGCACAAAAATCACACTTGGGATTTAGTGCCACTTCCTTCTGGCAAGAGAGCAATTGGATGTAAATGGATCTTTAAGGTGAAAGATGGCGGCAATGGTGACTTGAGATACAAAGCATGATTAGTGGCGAAGGGTTATGTTCAGAAGAAAGACTTGGAGTTTCATGATATTTTTTCTCCAGTTGTTAGACACACTTCCATTCGCATTCTTTTGGCATTAGTTGCTCACTTCGACATGGAGTTGGAACAACTAGATGTCAAGATAACATTCTTGCATGGTGATCTTGAGGAGGACATTTACCTACAAAAGCCAGAGGGGTTCATTGATAGCAGCCGGCCAGGTCAGGTTTGTAAACTTAACAAATCTCTTTATGGCTTAAAACAGTCTCCTAGATAGTGGTACAAGAAATTTGATAAGTTTATGATCCCACATGGTTACTCTAGAAGCTTTAAGGACCAATGTGTCTATTTTAAAAATTGTAATGATGACATCATATATTTGTTACGTTACGTTGATGATATGTTGATAGCTTCTAAGAGCATGTATAAAATCTCCGAGTTGAGGATGGAGCTCAGTAAGGAATTTGAGATGAAGGATTTGGGAAACGCACAGAGAATTTTGGGGATGGAGATTCAGAGGGATAGAAAGCAAAGAGTTTTGAGGCTCACTCAAACTCAATACATCGAGAAAGTCCTATCTCGATTCGGTATCGAGAATGCTGAACCGGTAGCTACTCCATTAGGCTCTCAATTCAAGCTATCCAAAGATATGTGTCCCACATCAGAAGAAGATAAAAGGTATATGGCTAATATACGTTATTCTAGTGTTATTGGTAGTCTCATGTATGCAATGGTGTGCACGAGACCAAATTTGGCCCATGCAGTTGGTGTTGTTAGTCGATATATGTCTAACCCAGGTAAAGAGCATTGGCAAGCAGTGAAGTGGATACTCAGATATCTTCGTGGCACTTCTTCAGTTGGCTTGTTATATGGTGGAGTAGATGGAGACATCTCTCTTAGAGGATACTATGATTCAGATTACGCTAGGGATAGAGATGGACGGAGGTCAGCGTCGGGCTATGTTTTTACACTTGGCATAGGCCCGATTTCGTGGAGATCAAAGTTGCAGTCTATCGTAGCTTTGTCGACTACCGAAGCAGAGTTAATGTCGATTGTGGAAGCAATAAAAGAAGGATTGTACTTACTTCAGTTGTTGGATGATCTTTCAATGGCGCAACAGATAGTGGAGCTATTTTCAGACAGTCAGAGTGCGATTCATCTTGTTGAGAATCAAGCTTATAGTTCACGGACGAAGCACATTGATGTTAGAGGCTTCTTTCTTATGCTTGAGGAAGAACGAAGCAAGATCAAATTATTGAAGGTGGGTACTTCGGATAATCCTTCAGATATGATGACCAAGTTACTTCCAAAGGACAAGTTTGAGCATTGCTCAAACTTGATCAGTTTGCGTCCTGTTACTTGAGCGCCATGGGGCGCTGGGCCCAACAACTTCTATGATTGTTGAAGATGAGATGATGAAGAAATATTGTCATATTTGAATCAAGGTGGAGTGTTGAAATTAATGATTCAAATACTTGTAGAGAAGGAAAGAAATTGATTGATTGTCAATCAATTAATTGGCTCGTACATGGAAAGAGATAGGATAAAGTTTTCTTTTTGGAAGAAAAATAAAAGGCCAATCAATCAATTAATTAATGAAGAATCAATTCGTAGGGAAAGAGATTGAGACCATAATTGCTCCAATCAAATCAAGGAAGATGTTATATTTATTTTTCTTCATGAAACTTCTATTCTTTATCCCCAAGACATCCCTCTATATAAATAGGGGTCATGTTATTGTATGAAGTATGCAATCCACCATTAGTCTTCTCTCTTTTGTAATCTTTTGTACTCATTTCTTCATTGAGAAATAATAGTTGTTGGGTCTCCGTGGACGTAGGCAAAGCTGAACACGTTAAAAATTGGTGTGCTCTTTCCTCTATTTTCTAATTTTGTTCTCCCTATAATTTGTGCCACTTGTTTTTATTTTTGGCGTTGTTGAAATTGTTGACAGACTAGATCATTGGGTTTATTCATATTCCGCTACCCAAATCTCTGATTTTGCACTACATGGTTGTAATTATCATTTATTTTATTTGAATAAATGAGTAGATTTTATTAAGTTATAAAATGGAAAAATTATATTAGTATTTGATAGGACAAGAAAATCCCATTTTAAATTTAGCAAGAACTAACATGAAATAATTACCCCATTCCACCAAATTGATCCAGACAATTGGTATGTTTATCCATGTTTGTAATATATGTTACTATGCATAAGTTTTCACAGCGCCAGTAACAATTATAGTACAAAATATGCACCATCCACCTTTATTATCAATGATTCTACGTTTTTATACACAATGATAAAGTGGTAACGGTGCAAAATTTGTTGTTAGAGTGGTAGGCGTATAAAGAGCATGTAATAGAAACCCAGAATCTAAAGGTTTCAATAATAACATTACCAAGCATGGCCATTTATACTCCAAAGAAGCTGCAATTAAATCCTAAGTGTATTCAAAATGTTTTTATATATTTATATACATACAAACACATGTGGGCACACCCACATGCACACAGTGCTTGTGCACAGACATATAAATACTCAAGTCGTAAATATCATACCTTGATGTTAAAAAGGAAGGACTATTTTAGCTTTATCTTCTTTCTCCTTTTCCGACAACTGAAGATTAAATTGCACCAATGGAAAGTAGGTTCGATTTCAGCAAAGGGTTAAAATAACATTCCAGTATTGTAACAAACATAAATATTACTCACCTTAGGTACAAGACTTCGATTGACCCTGGCATTTTCAGAAGATATAGCTATGAATTTTATCCCATCATGCTCCATATGAACGATTTCTTATTGAAATATTCAAATGCAAGGTTTTTTTCCCTCCACCTTTACTAAGTTCTTTCTGGTATCGTGAACTTTATGGTTCAAAATAACCGAAAAGATAAGGGATAAAGAGAGCTTAAAAGCAATTTAATTCGCCCATTTCTCCGCTTGAGATGGGCAATAAATTTTCCCCTTTGTGTATTTTTCTCAAGAAGAAATAAGTTTTCTGATTCTTTTTGCACTTCTTTGGGCAATATAACTGATTCTAGGCTAACAATCATTGTGGAAATATATTCAAGAGCTGAAATAACCTTGGGATCCTGAAGGTCTGAGTGTATTAACCATAAGATACTCGAGATTTTGTCTACAAACAAATAATCAAAGGAAGATTTGTATTTCTAATATACCAAAAGGTGACTTTCACACATTTCAAAGCAAGTTTGGCAATCATTTGTGTGTAGTCAAATGAATTATAAGTTACTTGCACTTGTATTTGTATCTTTTCCAGTAGCTTATAATGGTTTTTTTAAAAAGAAATATAGGTTGACAAGTTAAAAGCAGAAACTACTAATGACATTCAGCAACTTTTAGACTTGACTTTAATTGTGATTTTGATTTCTTTATGCAGACATTTAGAGCATCTCAACTGGGGAGTTAGAAATTACAATTATGTAATCTAAACCCCAAATTGGCTCCTGACGGTCAATTGTGTATTGTCATAGGTTACAAACTCTTAATTGGTGTTGGGTGTCTGCTGAATAGGCCACTGTTGCACACCAAATCTTGACGCCCGTTCAATGGGCGTCTATATGCTGAAATTATGCAGACTTCCAGCTTTTAGGCTTTTGTTGAACATGCACCCAAAAACTAGGAGCTTGATCAATTGGTGCCCAGATGTGTATAACATTCGCCCGACTCAGCTTCTAGCGGGAAAATTTGAGGTTTCGACTTGCAATATTGTAATATATATATTCTATGGCTATTGGGAATGCTGCTACACCCAAAACTTTTTTTAAGTAGCTATATAAAATGTAGTTCCCAAACAAAACCTTCATAATAATGCAAGGAGGTCAAAGAATTGTACTAATTGTTATAACATAATACAGAACAGATAATAAAAGAGAAGACATTAGAAAGAACATAAGAGATAAGGGAGAGACCTTTTTGTTTCCCTTGATTCAGTGTACATGTTTCTATTACGTTGGCTCCTTTATGTATTGGCTTTGGAGCTGATGTTAGTCTTATTCTCATAATGTGGGACTAAATATAATATCACAAATGCATGTGCACTTATATGTATTACAACACTCCCCATTGAATATGCGTATGTAAAGATGACAAGATTAATTGCCTCATTAAAAACCTTTTTATGAAAAACCTTGTGGAAGAAATCATAAATAAGAAAAATAGTACAATTTTTATTTCATCTCCAGGAAACATATTGACTATGTTCCAACGAGGGTTGATACTTCTAGATCAAAATAATGCCTTATTAAAAACTTTACTAATAAAAACCCAGTGGAAAAAAATATTAGTAAGGAAAAGAGTGCATTACAGCATAATATATGCTCCCATTGATTCGTAATGCATTATTCAAATAGTTTGGTGATGTAAGTTGCGCATGCCAATTCTATATATCATCTTCTGCAATGTTGATTTTGGAAGTGCCTTCGTGAATAGATCTGCTGGATTTTCTTGAGATTGGATTTGCTTCACTTCTATCTTATTTTCCTTTTGAAGCTCATGTGTCAAAAAGAATTTGTAGAAATATGTTTTGTCCTATCACCCTTGATATATCCTGCTTGAATCTGAGCTACGCATGCTGCATTGTCTTCAAAAATAATAGTTGATCTTTCTGTAGTTGAGGGAAGTGGACATGTGCTTCGAATATGCTCAATTAATGACTTTAACCAAACACATTCTTGACTTGCTTCATGTTGTTCTAGAATTTCAGAATGATTGGATGATGTTGCTACCAACGTTTGTTTTGTAGATCTCCATGGAATAGCACCATTGCTATTTGTAAACACATATCCAGATTGTGATTTTGTTTTATGTGGATCAGAGAGGTAACCTGCATCAGCATAACCAACTAAATTTGGATTATTGCCTATGTTAGAAGAAAACACGCCTAAATCTGTGGTTCCTCGCAAATATCTCATGATATGTTTTATACCATTCCAGTATCTTTTAGTTGGTGCAGAACTATATCTTGCTAGAAGATTGACTAAAAATGCAATATCCGGTCTCGTGCATTGCACTAAATATAATAATGCACCAATTGCACTAGGATATGGTACTTTTGGACCAAGTACATCTTCATCATCTTATTTTGGTTGGTAAGGGTCCTTTTTGATATCTAGTGATCTGACAACCATAGGCGACTAAGTGGATATGCTCTATCCATTTGAAAACGCATCAGGATTTTCTCAATGTAATTTTATTGATGGAATATGCCATTTTTACTGTGCTCAATCAGTAGACCAAGAGAGTATTTGGTTTTTCCAAGATCTTTCATTTCAAATTCTTGTTTTAGGTAATCTATTGTTTCATTGATATCTTCTGGAGTTCCAATCAAATTTACATCATCAATGTATATCGCTAAGATAGCAAATCCCTTTACCGATTTCTTTATAAAGACATATGGACAAATGAGATTGTTTTTGTACCCATCTTTTACTAAATATTCACTAAGACAGTTATACCACATTCTTCCAGATTGTTTCAAACCGTATAATGATCGTCTCAATTTTAATGAATACATTGACTTTGATTTTTCTTCAGGCAATTTATATCCATCTGGGATTTTCATGTAAATATTTATATCTAATTCACCATATAGAAAAGCTATTACAACATCAGTCAATCTTATGTCAAGCTTCTGAGAAACTACAAGGCTTATTAGATATCGAAACGTTATGACATCCATAATAGGAGAGTATATTTCTTTGAAGTCAAAACCTGGTCTCTGCAGGAAACCTTGTGCAACAAGGCTTGCTTTATATCTCACAACTTCTTTTTTATCATTTAGTTTTCTAACAAATACCCATTTGTAACTGACTGGTTTAACACCTTCTGTTGTTTTATCTACTGGTCCAAATACACCATGTTTTTGAAGTGAAACTAACTCAACCTGAATAACATCTTTCCACTTTGGCCAATCTTGTCTTTTTCGACATTCATTTATGCTAGTTGGTTCATTATCATTATTCTCATTATATCATGACTTTCAGTTATTTCAATAGCTAATGCGAATGAAAATACATCATCAATTGTTATTTTACTTCGATCCCACATTTCTCCATAATTCATATAGAATATTGAGATCTCATTATTATTAGGTACCATTTTGTTTTCGGAAGCTTCTATTATTTCTTCTGGGATAATAGTTCCTTTAATAATTTTTGGAGAATTGGAATTTTCTTTTGAGTTATCCTGGATCTTTTATAACCTCTTCGGGTGGTTTGCTAATTGATGATTTTTCATTAGACTTTCTTTTTCTAGGCGCCAAGTCTTTTGAACCTATCGGTCTTCCACGTTTTTGTCTAGCTTTAGATTCATTTTCTGCTATTGGTCCTTCGGGGACTTCAATTCTAGCTTGTGTATTTGCTGCTAGAATATGAGATTTAGTTATTTTCCCAGCATCATTAAATGCATCTGGCACCTGATTTGCAATATTTTGAATATGCAAAATTCTTTGTACCTCGTATTGACATTGTTTGGTACGTGGATCCAAATGAAACATAGAAGGATTATTCCATGAAATTTCACGTTGTTCTACTAGAACGGTTTTTTCTCCCCCTAATGGCGGGAAATTTGACTCATCAAATTTGCCATCTGCAAATCTTGAAGTAAAGACATCACCCGTAAGAGGTTCAAGATAACGAATTATCGAAGGTGAGTCAAATCCCACATAAATTCCCAGCCTTCTTTGAGGACCCATTTTAGTACGAAGTGGGGACTAATGGGTACATGCACAGCGCAACCAAATTTTTGTAGTTGTCAAATATTTGGTTCAGTTCCAGTTAAAAGCTGTGATGTTGAAAATTGATGATAAGCCATTGGTCTAATTTTAATCAATTTGGATGCATGCAAAATTGCATGTCCCCAAGCTGCAATAGGCAACTTTGTTTGCATAAGTAAAGGTTTTGCAATAAGTTGCAAACGTTTAATTAATGATTCTGCCAGACCATTTTGATTGCGAACATGAGCTACTGGATATTCAACTTCAATTCCTAGTGATAAACAATAATCATCAAATACTTGAGAAGTGAATTCTCCTGCATTATCTTGTCGTATTAGTTTGATTTGATGATCGGGGAAATGTTCTCTTAATTAAATTATTTGAGCAAGTAATTTAGCAAATGCCATGTTTCTAGTAGATAGCAAATATACATGTGACCAACGAGTTGATGCATCAGTTAACACCATAGAGTATCTAAATAGCCCGTAAGCGGGATGAATCGGACCACATATATCACCTTGAATTCTTTGCAAAAATGCTGGAGATTCAGAGGCGATCTTACTATATGAAGGTCGAGTAATTAATTTTACTTGTGCACATGATGTACATATGTAATCATTTGGTAAATTCAACTAATTTGGTAAATCATGCCCATTTGAGTTCTTAGCAATTTTACGCATCATAGTTGATCCAGGATGATCTAAATGATCATGCCAACGAATCAATTTCTTTGTATCTGTGAGCTTCTGGCTCATGTTTATAAAATGAGATTCAACTATGCCAATTTTGGTAAAGTAT
Source organism: Allium sativum (assembly GCA_030737875.1). Lineage (NCBI taxonomy): Eukaryota > Viridiplantae > Streptophyta > Magnoliopsida > Asparagales > Amaryllidaceae > Allium > Allium sativum. Next base: position 314,550,464 of record CM060920.1, read on the forward strand.
AATCCAGTTGAAATTGTACCGAATTTTTCTAAAATAAGCTTATGGCTTTCAATTTTGGAAATAACACAAAGATATTCTTTGTTGTTTTCATTTATAGTTTCAATATGATTTCCATTCATTCTTATATCTTTGAAGCTAAGCAGATTTCTTTTAGAATTGCTTGAATATAGTGCATTTTGAATGAATATATGTGTACCATTTGGTAACACTATATGGGCTCTTCCGGACCCTTCAATTACATTGGCTGAACCAACTATAGTTGAAACTTTATATGAAACATTTCAAGATAATTCAGAGAAAAACTTCGGGTTTTTAAATATTGTTTGAGTAGTTCCACTATCAACCAGACATATGTTATCACTTAAAAACTGTCGATCCATAGCTTAAGAATTAAAAACAATACGGCTAGTTAATAAGTGAAATAACTTATAAATACAGATAAATGTCCATGGGAATAAACTACTTATCATGTCCAACATTACATATTATTTCTGCAATTCCATAAGCACAAACTAAAAGAAATGAAAATAGACAAAAGTTTCAAACTAATACATGCTGAAAGGAAGTGAAAAAAATAAAAATCACATAGTGAGCTTCAGGCTACTTGTTACGACCATAGAAATTGCAGGTTCTAAGTTTTCCATTTTGTAACAAAAATTACTTTTGCATTCACTTCCGACATGCAAAATTAAGATCAATATTTAGATCTTAACTTAATATGATCTTCAGGATGCATATTTTATTAATAAAAATTTTCCTAAGAAACAATGAAATATTTCTTCTAGAAATATAATATGTTCTAAAATGACTATAATAAAACTTCAGATGTTATCATAATTCATATATTGTTATTATATATTTTAAATTGAAGAAACTTTTCTAGAAAGTGCCCTTTTTTCACATATGAGAGTCATTTTACTATTTTCCTTCAATAAAATAGTATTTATTATAAATGTAATGATCTCTTCCAATAATAAGTTTCTTCAAGAAATTATGCATAGCATAAAATTGGAGTATAAGGCTTTTTCCTTTTTTTGAAACTTTTCCTTTCATTGATTTTTCAAATCCTTTCCTTTTATAGGTCATTTGCTATATGCAAATATTAAATGCAATTATATACTTTTATGCTTTATTTCATGTTTCTTATTTGAAAATGAACTTCGGGTTCCTTGTTTGCATATGAACTTCGGGTTCCTTGTTAGGTCATATGAACTTCATGTCATTTGCATGTGAACTTCCGGTCATTTGCATGTGAACTTCAGGTTCAACGACTCTTGCTTTCTGTTTGGAAGTATGACCATCTTCTATTGGTCATATTGCTCCTTCAGGGAGTTTCATAAGTGGAGAGGATCTTCTTTTCAGTTAAATATTCTGATTTTAGATCATTGTGGATATGGCCTCTTAAAAATGTCATAGCCTTTGCTTTGTCTAGCTAGGACATACTATTACCATTTTTAATGGTATTCTCAAAGTATTGTGATTGTAAATGGATCTCAGTGTTCGACATTTTTGTGAACTACACCAAAAAATAATTGTAGATGCTTAACTAAACAAAATTCACATATCAGTATACATGTTCTATAATTATCAAAATGAATTAACGAACAGACAAAACGATGAAACTGTAGTATTGTTATATCATAAAGAAAATGCAGATCTCGTAAAATAGAATAGGACCGTAGACATGCATGTAATAAATTGAATATATATTAGGCATGGAATCATAAAAAAAATCCAAATCTGCAAGTCTTTCTCTATGCATTTATAATGAACTTCTTACAATAATGAAACAATACAAACCGTCAAGGAGTCATACACCATGTTACATAACAAAAATAATGGCCACAATAATACATATGTTGGCTAACAAGCAGCTTGCTATTTACATATATGCATATCTATTAGCAATGGCTTCTCTGTTATTGAAGAGATAAAGTAGCAAATGAAGATGTTTTATATATGGCTTGTGGGGTAAAAGATCCATATATAATAAAAAGAAAATGAATGGATCTTCCTAAAAAAATATTTGGTATACCATAATACCAGATCAAATATGAATTGGTGGATATCTGAAAGCCACTAAGTTAAAAAATAATTAGATCTAAAAAGTTAGATCCACTAGAACATAATCTAGATCTACAAAATGTATATGAAAGTGTGCGTGTGTACTTGCCAAGGATAATACACACAAGGATCGTGTAATATGATGAACAATATTCAAGTATGAAGTAATAGCTAATCACAGATATAAAATCGTAAATGCAGTAAAAAGAAAAATCACAACGGGGATTTTTATACTGGTTCGGAGCACCGTCCTACATCCAGTCCCAGACTACCTTCTGGAATTTCACTAACAATCTCCTCACTTCACCCGGAGGAACAGGTATACAACACCCGAGCAGCCGAACGAGGTTTCACGCCTCTAATCACACGAGGACTTCAACACGTGCCTGATCACACACAGGACTACAACTAATACAATGGTTTTAACTTCTACTTTGTGTTCTTGATTCAACACGGATAGTCAACAGTTTGAGTACAATTTTCCTATAATCTGATCCTTGGGTATATACTTTGAATGCGTAGATTTAAGGAAGTAGAATGCTTGTTGAATCAAATGATATCAAATTGATTCAAGGATTCAACAAGTATTTGATATTTGGAAAGCTTTTGTTTTGCAAAGAGTATGAAAATGCAATTCAGAAATTAGAGAGAATATAGAATGATTTGGTGATCGTAAAACAAGTTTGAAGTTGTTTATATAAAAGTAGAAAGGTAGTAATTCTTCATGAAGAGTTTCTATAAAAAGTTATGTCCATTTCCTTTGATTATTGAATAGAAATCTCTTCACTAATAGAAGCAATCTTTCAGAAAAAGCATGCTGTTTGAAAATGGTCGACAGGTCAAAAATCACCGGTTGACTGGTTGAATTTAATTAAAATTAAAATTTCCATAAAAATAGTCGTTATGTGCAAAAACGCATTGACCGGTCGACTGGTGAGTTTCGACCGGTCGACTGGTTGAACTGAGAAATGTTTATTTCGAAATAGAAACATGAACGGTCGACTGGTGGTATATGACCGGTCAACTGGTCATGTGTAAAAAATAAGAAAACAGAAGGGATCAGCACCGATTGACTGGTCCTTTTTGGGCGGTCGACCGTTTTATGGCTGTGGACCGGGGACATCGATCCACAGTCTAGATCACTCTGCACTCTTTCCCGGTCGGAGCCTCGACCATTTGGGCTTTTTCTGTGACTTTTCAAATCCTCAAACATACAGATTTCAACAACGAAGATATGAGCATTCATGTTATAATTTGAGGATAGATTTTAACATATTTCTAACACGACTCAATGTATATATATATAAAACCTTATCTCTATGAAATGATCTTCATGGCAACTTTATATGTTGGCATCGATCAAAATCTTGTTCTCAACATTCTCCCCCTTTTGATTGATGACAACACCTTGGATTTTCTCCTTTTGAATATAAAGCTACCCGTGAATTTCTTCAACATTTGTTAGCTCATAATGTAGATAATCTTACCTTTTGATTCCTGCATTAACAAATATTAGCACACATATACTATTACCATGTTAAGCACATAATTTTAAATGATAATAGTATATGTAACATGAATGATATGTATCATATGAGAGAAAATATTTCTCCCCCTTTGTCATTGATTAAAAAGAATAAATACCATAATAAATACAGTAATCGAGAGTAATAGAGAATACAAATAATTATAGCTCCTTTAGGAGATATTGTGCTTTTTGATAAGCTAAGTTTTCAAAGATATTTAGAGATGCCGAATAGCCTTCTTTTTGTTGTGATGTACCAGCGAAAAATATGACATATATACTTTTGGTACCCACTTGCTTTGTTTGGGTCCATGGGTTAGATGGAAGGTAACCATACCTAAGAGGGTTTAATGGAACCTTTAAACATAAAATTTTCATTACTAACTACTGAATCAAAATAACCATCGATATATTTTTCTCTGTTTTTCCAGCTTACAGGAACCCAAATACTTATGTAATCTCTTGTGATATTCCTTTTCGTACTTCTATATTTATTATAAATATTTCTAGTCATAGAAGTATTCGAATTTATATAATAATTGGGTTTTGGATGTGCATTAGTACTAGCAGTGATATTCTTATTGTAGATAAAAGCATATCTAGTACTATTTCTATGATTGATTTCTTGTTTCTTATATCCCAAACCTTGATTATTTGAAGCAGATTGTGAGTTCTCAATGATTTTTGTCAAATTTTCTCCACCTTTATTGAAGTTAGAAACATTTTGTGTAATGTTATCTAACTTTGTTTGTAAACTAGCTTTTTCTAGGTCCAGAATTTTGACTTTTGCCTTAAGCTTATGATTTTCAGTAGTGAGAGCATCATTTTTCTGTTTTTGAGTTTCAATTTCTTGCCTCAAAAAAGATAATTGAGAATCAATATTAGATGATGATTCTTGAACTTTTTCAAGTTCCTCTTCTAATATTTTCTTCTGTCTTTTAACATATCTCGTTCAAACTCTGCTCTACTTAAATCTGCTTTGGCTTCTTTGCATTATTGTTTCATATATTTAAATTTAACTATCAATTCAGCATTAATATCAAGTACTTCATCAAATGTTGGAATTCGTACCTCATCTTCTGTTGTCATGAAACAAACGTTTGCTTGTTCATTTTCTGAATCACTTTCACTTTCTGATGAAGACGAGTCTAAATCATCCCATGTGACTGAGAAAGCTCGTTTCTTTGATTTATCCTTCTTGTATTTGAACTTGTCATTTTCTGACTTCTTTTGCTGCGGACAATCTTTGTGCATGTGCCCCTTTTTATGGCAGTTGAAACATTCTATAACTGATGATGATGTTTTATTTGAGCCAGATTTCCTTTTGTTATATCGACTAGCTTTTCGTTGTTTCAGGAATTTTTTGAAACTTTTTGTTATAAAAGCTAAGTCTTCATCTTCAGATTCTGATTCATCTTCCTCTTTTCTGACATGAAATGCTACATTTTTCTTTTCTTCTTTCAGTTCTTTTTTAGCCTGTAAATTAGCTTCATAGGTCATTAGATTTCCTATTAATTCATCCGGTTTCATGACGGAAAGGTCATTAGCTTCTTCAATCGCTAATACTTTCCCTTCCCATTCACTAGTCAGAAAATGTAGGACTGTCGAGATTACTTCAAAATCTGAATATTTTTGTCCTAAACCAATAAGTGTATGATGAATAGTTTGAAACTGTGAATACATATCATTGATTGTTTCATTCGGCTTCATTTTGAAATTTTGGAACTGACTTTTCAACATAGCTATTTTGGCTTGTTTAACTTTGTTAGTACATTCATGAGTGGCCGGCGTTTGCCAAATTTGATATGCGGTGGTACAGATATTAACACGGTTATGTTCATTTTGATCTAATGTACAAAACAACATATTTATTTCTTTTGCATTTATGGCTGCTGCTGTTTTCTGAGCCTGTGTCCATTCTGAATAATCAGTTATAGGATTAACTATCTCTGTTTGGGTAGCATTCCATGCATCATAATTTGTTGATTGCATAAAGAATGACATTCGTGTGGCCCAATAGCTATAGTTAAGTCCATTGAAAAATGGAGGTCTTTGTGTTGATTGAGCTTCCGAGTAAGTAGTGTTTTGAGTGCTAGACCTTGGGTTATATGCCATATTACAAGAATATATCAAATAACTGTGTTACGGTTATAAGATGACCGTACTCTGATACCAAATGAAAGTGTGCGTGTGTACTTGCCAAGGTTAATACACACAAGGATCGTGTAATTTGATGAACAATATTCAAGTATGAAGTAATAGTTAATCACACATATAAAATCATAAATGCAATAAAAAGAAAAATCACACCAGGGAGTTTTATTTGGTTCGGAGCACTGTCCTACGTCCAGTGCCAGACTTCCTTCTGGAATTTCACTAACAATCTCCTCACTTCACCCGGAGGAACAGGTATACAACACCCGAGCAACCGAACGGGATTTCACGCCTCTAATCACACGAGGACTTCAACACGTGCCTGATCACACACAGGACTACAACTAATACAATGGTTTTGACTTCTATTTTGTGTTCTTAATTCAACACGGATAGTCAACAGTTTGAGTACAATCTTCCTATAATCTGATCCTCGAGTGTATACTTTGAATGCGTAGATTTAAGGAACTAGAATGCTTGTTGAATCAAATGATATTAAATTGATTCAAGGATTCAACAAGTATTTGAAATTTGGAGATCTTTTGTTTTGCAAAGAGTATGAAATTGCAATTTAGAAATTAGAGAGAATATAGAATGGTTCGGTGATTGTAAAACAAGTTTGAAGTTGTTTATATAAAAGTAGAAAGGTAGTAATTCTTCATGAATAGTTTCTATAAAAAGTTATGTCCATTTCCTTTGATTATTGAATAGAAATCTCTTCACAAATAGATGCAACTTTTCAGAAAAAGCTTGCTATTTGAAAACGGTCGACAGGTCAAAAATCACTAGTCGACTGGTTGAATTTAATTAAAATTAAAATTTCCAGAAAATTAGCCGTTATGTGCAATAACACATTGACAGATTGACTGGTGAGTTTCGCCCGGTCGACTGGTTGAACTGAGAAATGTTTATTTCGAAACAGAAACATGGACGGTCGACTGGTGGTATATGACTGGTCAACTGGTCATGTGTAAAAAATAAGAAAACAGAAGGGATCATCACCGGTCGACTGGTCCTTTTTGGGCGGTCGACCGTTTTATGGCTGTGGACCGAAGGCCCTTGGTCCACAGTCTAGATCACTCTGCACTCTTTCCCGGTCGGAGCCTGGACCGTTTGGGCTTTTTCTGTGACTTTTCAAATCCTCAAATATACAGATTTCAGCAACGAAGATATGAGCATTTGTGTTATACTTTGAGGATAGATATTAACTTATTTCTAGCATGACTCAATGTATATATATAAAAAACCTTATCTTTTCGAAATGATCTTCATTGCAACTTTATATGTTGGCATCGATCAAAATCTTGTTCTCAACATTATATAGATCCATAGATCAAATATTCTCAAACAGAAAATAATTGTAGAACAAATATATAAATCCACAAATTGATATTCTTAAACAAGAAAAAAAATACTTACATGACGAATTCATAGATCTAGATCTAGAAGTTTTCAACAAATAACTATAATAGAATCTCATGCTGATAACGTGTTATAAAAATAATACAGAATATATAATAAAAGAGAAGACATCAGAAAGAACATAAGAGATTAGGGAGAGACCTTTTATTTCTCTTGATTCAGTGTACATATTTCTATTACATTGGCTCCTTTATATATTGGCTTTGGAGCTGATGTTAGCCTTATTCCCTTAATGTGGGACTAAATATAATATGACAAACACATATTCACTTATATGTATTACAACACTTGTCTGTATTTACTAGCAAGTAATTTATGCAACAAGTATATAGACATGTATATGAGAGAAATACAAAACCCCAACAAATGTCAAGATTGTGCGTGTTGTGCGTCATCGGCTTCCCAAAAAAAGAAAAATCAAAACAACAGTTCATTATATTTTCCGTTTGGAAAACCTAACAAAGAAATCATGATTAATGGGCGAAAATCAACTAATATAAAGCTAAAAAATTACGAAATTGATAAACACCAACCTTTGGCCTTTTAATCGTTCATTGCCCGTGAAGAAGATGAAGTTTGTAAACTGGAAACTTTTGTGCTTTACTGGAGCCCATGGTCTTGCCTTTCCTCTCTGCATGTTAGAATGGAGCACAGAAATCTAATACAAAAGGTTAATAGATTATCAAATGGTATATTTCCTAATTTATTCGACCCGAAACTTGTCATAGGTTGCCGAGTTTGAAACGATAGTTGATGCTTGAAGAGCGTCGATCATTGATCAAACGAAGATAGGCGGTGAAACAAGAGGGAAAAATAAGAGAGGAAATGGATGAAGAAAAAAACAAGCCGCCACTATTATTTTCTCCAGAGAAGTAGAGAAGGGTTAGCGATTTGGGAGGAGAAGGAAATTAAAAGAAAGTGCATAAATGAAAATGTTAGCGGGAAATAGAGTAAGCGCAGTACATAGTGGATGGACAGTTGAGATTTTATTTTAACTAATGGTGTGGATCCCCACGTAAGATATGGAAACGTCTTTTATAGAAAAACTGTATCAAATTGTTGCATCTTGTTATACTTTTTTAGCTAGAGCAACACATTTTTATGGCTAAGGAAACATAAAAAATAGAACATTATAGTAGGACCAAAATATTATAGCTATCGCAACATTTTAGCTGGCAACACCTTGTAAATCTGTTGCAATAGGCCGTTTATGGCGTAGTGTTAATAACACAACAATAAAATAAATAAGAAATGTTATAACTATTCATTTCTATTTAGAAAATAAATATAGCAAAAAAGTCACCAGGATTCTGTTTCAAGTTTAATACTGAGTTTGTTTAAAAGATATGTCTCCATGTAACTTAAAAAGAGTGTGAGAAAAGAGGAATACATAAAAGTATGAGATGTCTTACAGAAATGAAAGCAAGGGAACTACAGAAGTACAGGGAAATCAAGTCATAGCAACCAACATCAATTCGATAAAGCAGGAGTTAAAAATTCACATGACAATTATGAAAAGCTACAGTCTACAGGTTACTAAAGAAATTCCATCTCTTTGATCCAGAACCACAAGCAACTTGAATTTGTATTATAAGATTAATAATTAACAATCATCGCTCAACTGGATACATTTAGGTACATTTTTCCTAGCTTAAATGTTTGCTGGTTAAACTATAAAATTGGACTAATGTACCTTTAATGGGATAAATGCCGCAATCCTGATTTTGTGATGGTACTTCACTACACTACATTGCCATAACAATACACAAAACAATTCCAAACATGATTCAGGACATAGCTAAAGTTGTTGCAAAGAATTTTTCTCCTTTCTCATATTTTCCACATTCAACACGCATTAGGGCCAACTCTTTCTTCATATCTGCCACAAATTCATCGACTTTTGCCCTCCTCTGCTTTTGCTTTAGCAGGTTGTCGTCAATTGTCTTCCCTTTCATGAGCAATCGCGACATAGTCTTTTTGTTTTTCCATCAGTTTAACAGTAGTATCATCCAATTCAGCATTGTTATTAATTTCATACACTTCGTCATACCACATAAAATACCCACAATCTTCATTCTGCAAATATCTTAAATTCTCGACTAAAACATCACTGAAAGATATGATAATCGACAAAGCAACCAAAAAGCCTAATTTATACTTATAGGCCACATGGAGCAACCAAAAACTTCTTCCATGCATTCAACCCTACCTTCACAGTCCTCATCTTCACTGGGATTTTGTGGTGGCAGTTCTTACTTGTCGCCGCTCTTGATAAATTTGAAGTATAAATTTATTGAGTGGTCATTGAACTCGAATTGAAGAAAGAATTAAAGTGAAGAATTTTACAAAATTACAGCTACATAAATCCTAGCTACTGGTCTTGGAACCAATTCTTGAAATAGTTTCACATGAGAAAAAATAATTTCATATTGCAGGAACATTAAACCGGATGATAATAATCAAACTTTTGAGGATAATTATAGGTACAAAAGAAACAGTGTATTAGGGAATCGATTCATGAAAGGTAAATCTAAAACAAAAACCTTTGAGGATACTAAATTGAGCAGAAATAGTCTCCAAGCGCAAGACTACAACGCAATCTGTAGACTCACAATCACTTCGCTTCAATGAAATTAACACCGCCTCCGTTCAATCGCCTGAAATGAGACAAACGGATGTTTGAATCTCCCTTGATAGATGGATGACGATATGGTGGTATAGCGAAATTAGGGTTTTCCAATTAGGATACGAATTGATGACGGCATGGCAAAATGAAGAAAAATTAGGGTTTTCGAATTGGGATTCTGATGGTGTGGCAAAAATACAAAGAGTGCATTAGTGGAAAAATAAAAATGAAGTAAAGTTAATTTATAGACCCAAGGACTGGAAGGTGATTAGTTGGATTGTAACGTGATAAACTGATGACTTGGGAATAATTGACGGTCCATATTTGAATGGAGAGGTGAAAGTGGATGGTCGATATTGTTCGGATGCAGATTGTCATTTTTTGTTGAAAAATAAAATTATGTTTATTAATATTCTATGGCAACACTATTACATAATGTTGCATCTTTTTACACTTGTTTAGCTAGAGCAACACATGATTATAGCTAAGGTGACACCAAAAATACAACGTTGTAGTAGGACCAAAATTTTACAACTAACGCAACATTCTTGATGGCAACACCTTCCAAATCTATTGCAGAAGGTCATCTATGGCGTAGTGGTAGGAAAGTTTTGTTGAGGAAAATCACAAGTACATGAAAACTGCAGATTCAATGCTTAGACATGTTGAGTTTCAGGAGGACGACTTTGTGTAGGATGTGCTGACAAAACACCGATTTCTTACCGGTACATATAATAAATTAGCTGTCAGGAAGATTGGTCCTTTGGAAATTGTTAAGAAAATCAACCCAAATGCTTATCAATTAAGGCAACCAAGTCGTATTCACATTGTTGATGTTTTCAATGTCAAACATTTGTTGCCCTACTATGAGAATGCAATGGTTGAAGAGGCTGTTGTGAAATTGTGGACATATTCTTTTGATCTAGAAGCAGATGATGAAGTGCGGGGATCAGTAGTATCGGTTTCAGCTCAGGCATCAGGGCTAAATTGTGTCTGTATCGGTAATACTCAGTAGGTCTAAGTGGTATCGGTTCTATTTTGTTTCGGGTTAATAATATCGTAGTTAGTCTGTTCCGGTATTGGTGTCATTGTTAGTCTTCTCATTGGTTTTCTATTTCGGCTTAGGTGATAGCGGCTTCGGTTCTGTGGTTTCGATGTCGGTGATACTTTGTGGATAAATGTCTTTGCACTTCTATTTCGTTGTCGGTGTATCGGCTCCGGTTTCTTTGTATTTTTGTTCTGATGTCGGTGTACCTTTGTATTTCTGTTTCGGTGTCGGTGTTCCGTTCTAGTATGTCAGTTTCGGTTTCTTTGTGTTATTAATAGTATACTATATATAGGTTGTTGTAAACATGAAATAGTGAGTTCATTTTCTATAATAAAATTTTTGCAGTTCACCATTGTTGGAGGAAGCTCCAATTGCCTTACCAAATTCGGCATTCGATTGCGATTCAACAAGTTTGAAGACCAAATTCCGGCATCATCGAGATCAATGGAACTTGGTGTGTATCTCAATTTCATCTTTAATTCATATTGCTTGATGTGATGCTACGCCAAATGGCTTTCACTAGTTCTTCAAACCCTATTCCTTTCTCCTCCAATCTTTCCCCTCGTCTTGAAAAGGAATTGCCTCCTAATATAAATCAAGATGGGTTTCAAACTGTTTGAAACCGTAAAAGTTTTGAAAAAGCAAAGATTCAGAACTATGCAAAGAATTTAAGATCTATAGTGTATATGTAACACCCCGCCTCCGCTAGGGTCACTCGCAAAGGAATGCACTAGCTTTAGAGGGGCATTATTGGTAAACATGCACAGAAATATCACAAGACAGAACATATAAAATAGCGGAAGTAAAATAGAACTTTCATAAACATGAATACATAAGGTCTAAAGCCTTTTACATCAGAGTACATCAAAACCTGTCTTGCAATAGAAAAGAAGCATAAAGACTTTTTCATAAATTATTCCCCAATTAAAACAGTAAAGTAGCCATAGCCAGGAAAAGTCCAAGCCATCCATGATGACCTTCAAGCAGAAGAAGTCCGAACTAAACAGCATTGTTTCCTCCCTGTAACCTGGAGGGGGGGGGAACGGAAGAAAAGAGGCGAAACAAAACGGGTCAGTCAAAAAGACTGAGTAAGTCCTATCTACTTTCAGTATAAAAACAGGTAAAGGTAACATGACATGCATAAACTGAAAGTAAACATAAGGATAACTACAAGATAGATAAACCAGGGTAGCCGGTTGAACTACTGTGGCAAAGTAAACTAAGGTATCATGATAAACTACGGTGTTATGATAAGTCAAGGTATCGCATCGTCAGATTTCTATCGAGTACATTATCCCAAGGTATCTACCCCGTCTAACATCCCACGGTATCTATTATGTATATTCCTCTTAGTTCTAACATGTATATTTGCTCTGCACCTCTCGTACTAGTACCTCTACCCGCGTCATGTGTTAACCATGAATGTCCCTTGCTCAAAGTCGTGTAATGGTCCATGTCAACCTAGTATATCGCATATATAGGTTACTCAAATCATATGTTTCTTTCCATGTATATAAGTTCAGTCCTTTGCCGTACCTCGTACGGGCTTCCTCATGTCGTATTATCCTTGAATTCGTTTGGACTGTCACCCTTGTTCTAGCTAGGCTCTTCCATATGAATCATCGTTTTGAACTACTAGGACTTACGCCACCTAGCACCACTAGGGATTACGCTTACTTATTGCACGCTTTCGTATTTCGGTTTGGGTTAAACCACCTAGGCCACTAGGGATTACGCTAACCCTCAACCGCGCCCTTTTTCCCACGCATTCATCGTGAATCGTTTTTCTATAACTGTATGCACATGTATCACATCGTGCCATCCGAGTCCTGTCACAGGGCAAACCAAGAAATACAGGACTCGGTCAGGAGCTTTAGATTTATCTGCCGATGCAGATACTAAGGTCTGCTTTTCTACACGTGGCTATGGTCCCACGAGACCCCTCCCTCAACTAGTGAAAGGCAACACAAGAGAAAATCTTGCATGAGAACTACACTCCGGCCAGCCCACATCCTACGGCCTACCTCACCCATAATTAGATAGCAATTATGGTCTTTTGGGTGTTCCCTGCCTTTCCGTACGTACACGCTTGACTCAAGATGGTAGATGATCGACGAACTTGCTATCTCGGGCACCTTATGTATTCGCCGACTCACTGCTATCCACCCCAGTCTTTAGGTCGCTCGCATAGCAACCAAGGCATATTCTTGGTTCTTCTACCGCAGACCTCAACCTCTCGTGAGCCTAGTATAATGACCTGACAGCTCACAGAGGGATCCCAAGAATATCCTCACGTTCCCCGAAGCCGCTGCTTCGTTACCCAGTTCGTTGGAGCCTTTATCTAAATCAGATAGCCTGCTCCTACGCGTATACTTAAACGATGACCTACCGTATCGGGTTACTCATCTATCTAAGAAGTGGTCCAGATTTCCTGGACTAAGAATTATTACTTAGTTTCCCTTAACTAAGGTTTACCACTTAGCCTTATTTCCATTACCCTTGTTAACTATGGTTATTTACCTAATCCTCCGAATTAGGGTTTATCTAATGGGTTAAGTGTCACTTAAGTTCATAACCTAGCCCGTCTACAAACCATGTCAAAAATGGGCTAAGTATCCAAGTCCAAGACTTAACCCTACAAACCATGTGTCAAGTTGGCTAAGTATATTAAGCAATCCATAACTTAACCTCGTCTAATTATCATTTTAGATTGGTTAATTATATAAATTAACTTGACCTTGTCAAATTTACCGAGTCAAGTCGGTCAAACGTATTCAAGTGATTCGTGACTTAGCCTTATCATGTTTTCACGTTAGATTGGTTAAGTATAGATTAACTTAACCTCATCAAATTAACGAGTTAGATTGGTTAAGTATAGGTCACCTAACCTCATCAAATCATCGTGTTAAATTAGTTAAGTGTTTAACTTAACCCCATTAAATTACCTAGTGGGATTAATTAAGTCTAGGCTAACTTAACCCCATCCGATTACCATGTTTAGATTAGTTAAGCCTAATCTTAACCCCATCCATTAACTGTATTATACGGTTAAGTGTCATTAAGAAAATTTACTTAACCTTATCACGTTATCGTGTTGGATTGATTAAGTGTTGGTTAACTTAATCCCGTCCACTAGTCGTATAAAAATGGTCAAGTGTCATTAGGCAAATCAACTTACTTAACCTACCCAAGCTTATCATGTTTTGTTAAGTATCATTAGCCTAATCAAATTACTTAACCCATTTGTCCATATCATATTTGGTTAAGCCTCATTAATCAAATTAACTTAACCCTATTATGTGGCATTAATTTAATTAATGCACCCTCAACCTCTCACATTAGACCTTGTTGTGGTTACTAGTTAAGCCGGGCGGGTCCGGGTAGATTTACACCACAACCTAGTCTAACCTCGGGTCTTAAGCGCGACATGACCAACTTCTCACATTGGGTCCTATTGTTTGCAACTACTAGTTAGGCCGGTCGGTTCCGGGTAGTTTTACGTTGCAAACTCAACCCAACCTCGAGTTGGCCACACTCATATTATCTAAGTTCATCATGTTTCCAAAACATGTTACAAGTTTTTCAAGCATTTGGGTAGACCTAACTTAATAGGTAAATTCCCAAAGGGTAGACCTAACTTAATAGGTAAATTCCCAAGCTCATGTTTTTATGCATACTTACATGTCAACTTCCATGTTATCTTTCAAGTATAAACACATGTCACATTCAAGTTAAGATTTTGCGACATGTTCATGTTTATCTAACTACCCAAAATCGTGTTTTCCCAACGCAAGCAAAGCGAGTCAACATAGTAAGGATACTATTGTCACATATTGGTCTCAAAACATGCATGATGCCAAAAAGGGCTTGGCTTCCACATGCATAACATCATAAAGGGATTGGCCATAAACATGCATAGTGTCATAAAGGATTTGGCCACAAACTTGCATGTTAGCACAAGGGGTTTGGGTTCATAAACATGCATAAGCCCCAAAATCTTGTCTTAGCCAATGTTTCACAAGTAAAGTGGTTCCTAAAGGTTCATGCTAGCATTTCATGCATAAAGATCCAAACTTGCAAGATAAACTAGGTTATGCATAGCATGAGAGGCATGATTAAGTCACTCACATGGCCTAAGATCATAAATATGAACACAAGAGGCATGGTAAGGTTCATATAGATTCGCATAATCATGTTTAGCCTCATTTTATCCCATGTCAACATTAAAAATACCGTTTTGATCCAAAAGTAGCTAGAACTTACATAGTTAGGCATAGGGAAAGAAGCATAAATCATCTTGGCTAAGAAAGGTGCCTCCTTTGTTGAAGAATCATCATGGAACTCGCATAGCAACGTTGATTTGGCCTTCATTTGGTGTAGCAAGCTTGCACCTTTTGATTTGAACTTGATTTGAGTGCATAGGCTCTAGGAATTGGAGATGGAGGCCATGATCAAAATTGATTTTGGCAGCACTTAGTTGCTAGGTTTGATTTTTAGGGATTTAGGTTAGGTTTAGGGTCTTTTTATAGAGATTAGGATAGTTTTAGACCCTTAGATTAACCCTAGGATAGATTAGGACCATCAGATCTCGGAAGCTTCCAGACCCAGACCAAGAACAAGACCAGGTGAGACAAACAGGTGCGCCATGCTATTTGCCCCGGCCACCCCCTGTCGACAGGCAAGTCGACAGGGCTGTCGACTTGGTCTGGGCCCAAGTCGACAGGCCTGTCGACAGCCCTGTCGACATGGCCTAGGCGGGAAACTCCCCGCCTAGCCCCAGATCTGATTTCCAAAACTGTTTCCGAAAGTCAAATTTCCAGAAATCTTCTTTGGGCCTTTAACGGGTCATACGGACTCCGATTCTCGAAAACTCGGACTCTATTTCGCGTATTTTTCCGAGACGAACGCAATGGCATAGCCCGTTTCACTTGATTTAGAATTTAAAATTAAATTCTGCCTTGATTCTCGTTTTAACATGTTATTGAAATACGGGTTGTTACATTCTCCCCACCTTTTAGGATTTCGTCCCCGAAATCTCTAAGTTAGGAAGATCATATCCTACCATCCATCATCCATCTACTCAAAACATCATCCACAAGCAACCATTGTCCTTAGATGATTCCTAATGCTCTATGAATGTATGCAAAACGTGTGTGTACTTGTTCCTTAGCTAATGCTAATGATCAGGCCTGAAAAATCTTTTGAATGCAAAAATATGTTTAGTGCTATGAATCCATCATGTATGCAAATAGTCCTAGTCATATACACTATATGCGTGCACAAACATTCAACCATATGCAACATCCGCATGATGACACATTCAATTTCATCCATAAACAAGTATAAATACTCGTGCATATGCAATATGAAATGTGACCGAGTCGAGCTAATATCTAATGTAAATTCGCACATCCACGAGCAACCACTTGCAACCATTTGCAACCATATCAACCATAACATGTTTCAAATACATGTTTACATCCATAGGTTTCTACCTAAGATTCCCTGAAACAGGGTCGAGAAGATAAACAAAACAAACTCCGTACGGGGTTTGTAACAGAGACAGGACCGAGAGGATATCCATAAAAGATAGCCTACAAGCAAGCTCAACAGAAAAACAGGGATCGAGGATATATTCCCAAAAGAGATATCATGCACGTATTTAGTCTTCAGTCTCCTGAGTCGCATTACCTTGAGCTTAGTTCCATCGTGCCTTGACCGCCCTTTTTACTTCACGATTTCGCAGCTTCTTATTTCCTGTTTCCATAACATGAGTTGGAACTCATTTCCTCGTCAACTCTCGTTCCACTTGCACTTATTCTCCTTCTAGAATACTTGGTGCAAACAGGACTGCGTACTCATGATCTCATGCAAGCTTTCCAAAATTCACTAGTGAATTTCGGACCTCGTACCATAAGGTATTCCACGTAGTAGAACTTTCTCTTGAAAGTAAACAGATGCCAACCGGGTTATCAAGTGCACTTACTAGGGTGATTTCCATAACCCATGCATAAGTGAAATAAACCATCCGTCTTATCGGCGAACCCACTCGATCGGGCTTCAAATTTCCAATAAAGGTATCAAGGGATTCTAGGTAACTAATCATGACCGAACCCAAAAGGTTCCACGAGACTTCGAGGGCTAGTCAAGAGTCTAACTACCCTTCTATCAAAACCGAGAGTGGCACCCCTTACTGGATAGCCACTTCATCCCTAGAATCCATCCATAACCGACGCATGTCATTCTCAAATCCAAAACAAGTCATGAGTAAATGGACCGATCTTCCAATAGGACTTGAGACAAAACGGGATCCTCTACTACGCTAGTACTAAGGTGCAGAGACTCAACTATCGAAGCAGACTTAAAAGACGCGGTGATCAAAACAAAGTCCCGACAGGATGATAGAGAAGAAAAGCTAAACCTTTAACAAGATCGTTACCCTCCTTCTGAGGTACCCTAGAAATGAGAGCATACTACTGCCCTCCCGATGATCTTGTCCTTGTCCCATGATACTTAACTATCCGCCCCGTTTCACCATGCCAAAGGTACTCTCTCGTCATGGGTTTCATTGTTCATCTTTCTCTCTCATTCTGGGTTGAGCCATACCAACAAGTTGCTCATCCTTAAACTCGTATCCTTTACCCTTGCTCTTTATTATCCTTTCTTGTAACACGGCAATGGGTCTCTCGAGAACCACCTCCATCGTACGGGAAACACCTACGTGGCTAGACAAAGATTAGTCACAGTAAGAACTACTGTGACCATAGATGGAGGAAAGAAAGGAAACGAGATCAAATCAAGGAATCAAAGGATGGTGCTAATGGCTTTTGGGTAATAGACTTTTTTTTTAAAAACAAACTTTTCTTGAAAAATGCTTCTTTATAAACGGTTTTCCAAATAGTTTTCAGAAGGTTTTAAAAGCTTTTGCCCAGTCTGGTAACCTTCTGCTCTGATACCAATGTAACACCCCGCCTCCGCTAGGGTCACTCGCAAAGGAATGCACTAGCTTTAGAGGGGCATTATTGGTAAACATGCACAGAAATATCACAAGACAGAACATATAAAATAGCGGAAGTATAATAGAACTTTCATAAACATGAATACATAAGGTCTAAAGCCTTTTACATCAGAGTACATCAAAACCTGTCTTGCAATAGTAAAGAAGCATAAAGACTTTCATAAATTATTCCCCAATTAAAACAGTAAAGTAGCCATAGCCAGGAAAAGTCCAAGCCATCCATGATGACCTTCCAGCAGAAGAAGTCCGAACTAAACAGCATTGTTTCCTCCCTGTAACCTGGAGGGGGGGGGAAACGGAAGAAAAGAGGCGAAACAAAACGGGTCAGTCAAAAAGACTGAGTAAGTCCTATCTACTTTCAGTATAAAAACAGGTAAAGGTAACATGAAATGCATAAACTGAAAGTAAACATAAGGATAACTACAAGATAGATAAACCAGGGTAGCCGGTTGAACTACTGTGGCAAAGTAAACTAAGGTATCATGATAAACTACGGTGTTATGATAAGTCAAGGTATCGCATCGTCAGATTTCTATCGAGTACATTATCCCAAGGTATCTACCCCGTCTAACATCCCACGGTATCTATTATGTATATTCCTCTTAGTTCTAACATGTATATTTGCTCTGCACCTCTCGTACTAGTACCTCTACCCGCGTCATGTGTTAACCATGAATGTCCCTTGCTCAAAGTCGTGTAATGGTCCATGTCAACCTAGTATATCGCATATATAGGTTACTCAAATCATATGTTTCTTTCCATGTATATAAGTTCAGTCCTTTGCCGTACCTCGTACGGGCTTCCTCATGTCGTATTATCCTTGAATTCGTTTGGACTGTCACCCTTGTTCTAGCTAGGCTCTTCCATATGAGTCATCGTTTTGAACTACTAGGACTTACGCCACCTAGCACCACTAGGGATTACGCTTACTTATTGCACGCTTTCGTATTTCGGTTTGGGTTAAACCACCTAGGCCACTAGGGATTACGCTAACCCTCAACCGCGCCCTTTTCCCCACGCATTCATCGTGAATCGTTTTTCTATAACTGTATGCACATGTATCACATCGTGCCATCCGAGTCCTGTCATAGGGCAAACCAAGAAATACAGGACTTGGTCGGGAGCTTTAGATTTATCTGCCGATGCAGATACTAAGGTCTGCTTTTCTACACGTGGCTATGGTCCTACGAGACCCCTCCCTCAACTAGTGAAAGGCAACACAAGAGAAAATCTTGCATGAGAACTACACTCCGGCCAGCCCACATCCTACGGCCTACCTCACCCATAATTAGATAGCAATTATGGTCTGTTGGGTGTTCCCTGCCTTTCCGTACGTACACGCTTGACTCAAGATGGTAGATGATCGACGAACTTGCTATCTCGGGCACCTTATGTATTCGCCGACTCACTGCTATCCACCCCAGTCTTTAGGTCGCTTGCATAGCAACCAAGGCATATTCTTGGTTTTTCTACCGCAGACCTCAACCTCTCGTGAGCCTAGTATAATGACCTAACAGCTCACAGAGGGATCCCAAGAATATCCTCACGTTCCCCGAAGCCGCTGCTTCGTTACCCAGTTCGTTGGAGCCTTTATCTAAATCAGATAGCCTGCTCCTACGCGTATACTTAAACGATGACCTACCGTATCGGGTTACTCATCTATCTAAGAAGTGGTCCAGATTTCCTGGACTAAGAATTATTACTTAGTTTCCCTTAACTAAGGTTTACCACTTAGCCTTATTTCCATTACCCTTGTTAACTATGGTTATTTACCTAATCCTCCGAATTAGGGTTTATCTAATGGGTTAAGTGTCACTTAAGTTCATAACCTAGCCCGTCTACAAACCATGTCAAAAATGGGCTAAGTATCCAAGTCCAAGACTTAACCCTACAAACCATGTGTCAAGTTGGCTAAGTATATTAAGCAATCCATAACTTAACCTCGTCTAATTATCATTTTAGATTGGTTAATTATATAAATTAACTTGACCTTGTCAAATTTACCGAGTCAAGTCGGTCAAGCGTATTCAAGTGATTCGTGACTTAGCCTTATCATGTTTTCACGTTAGATTGGTTAAGTATAGATAAACTTAACCTCATCAAATTAACGAGTTAGATTGGTTAAGTATAGTCACCTAACCTCATCAAATCATCGTGTTAAATTAGTTAAGTGTTTAACTTAACCCCATTAAATTACCTAGTGGGATTAATTAAGTCTAGGCTAACTTAACCCCATCCGATTACCATGTTTAGATTAGTTAAGCCTAATCTTAACCCCATCCATTAACTGTATTATACGGTTAAGTGTCATTAAGAAAATTTACTTAACCTTATCACGTTATCGTGTTGGATTGATTAAGTGTTGGTTAACTTAATCCCGTCCACTAGTCGTATAAAAATGGTCAAGTGTCATTAGGCAAATCAACTTACTTAACCTACCCAAGCTTATCATGTTTTGTTAAGTATCATTAGCCTAATCAAATTACTTAACCCATTTGTCCATATCATATTTGGTTAAGCCTCATTAATCAAATTAACTTAACCCTATTATGTGGCATTAATTTAATTAATGCACCCTCAACCTCTCACATTAGACCTTGTTGTGGTTACTAGTTAAGCCGGGCGGGTCCGGGTAGATTTACACCACAACCTAGTCTAACCTCGGGTCTTAAGCGCGACATGACCAACTTCTCATATTGGGTCCTATTGTTTGCAACTACTAGTTAGGCCGGTCGGTTCCGGGTAGTTTTACGTTGCAAACTCAACCCAACCTCGAATTGGCCACACTCATATTATCTAAGTTCATCATGTTTCCAAAACATGTTACAAGTTTTTCAAGCATTTGGGTAGACCTAACTTAATAGGTAAATTCCCAAAGGGTAGACCTAACTTAATAGGTAAATTCCCAAGCTCATGTTTTTATGCATACTTACATGTCAACTTCCATGTTATCTTTCAAGTATAAACACATGTCACATTCAAGTTAAGATTTTGCGACATGTTCATGTTTATCTAACTACCCAAAATCGTGTTTTCCCAACGCAAGCAAAGCGAGTCAACATAGTAAGGATACTATTGTCACATATTGGTCTCAAAACATGCATGATGCCAAAAAGGGCTTGGCTTCCACATGCATAACATCATAAAGAGATTGGCCATAAACATGCATAGTGTCATAAAGGATTTGGCCACAAACTTGCATGTTAGCACAAGGGGTTTGGGTTCATAAACATGCATAAGCCCCAAAATCTTGTCTTAGCCAATGTTTCACAAGTAAAGTGGTTCCTAAAGGTTCATGCTAGCATTTCATGCATAAAGATCCAAACTTGCAAGATAAACTAGGTTATGCATAGCATGAGAGGCATGATTAAGTCACTCACATGGCCTAAGATCATAAATATGAACACAAGAGGCATGGTAAGGTTCATATAGATTCGCATAATCATGTTTAGCCTCATTTTATCCCATGTCAACATTAAAAATACCGTTTTGATCCAAAAGTAGCTAGAACTTACATAGTTAGGCCTAGGGAAAGAAGCATAAATCATCTTGGCTAAGAAAGGTGCCTCCTTTGTTGAAGAATCGTCATGGAACTCACATAGCAACGTTGATTTGGCCTTCATTTGGTGCAGCAAGCTTGCACCTTTTGATTTGAACTTGATTTGAGTGCATAGGCTCTAGGAATTGGAGATGGAGGCCATGATCAAAATTGATTTTGGCAGCACTTAGTTGCTAGGTTTGATTTTTAGGGATTTAGGTTAGGTTTAGGGTCTTTTTATAGAGATTAGGATAGTTTTAGGCCCTTAGATTAACCCTAGGATAGATTAGGACCATCAGATCTCGGAAGCTTCCAGGCCCAGCCCAAGAACAAGACCAGGTGAGACAAACAGGTGCGCCAGGCTATTTGCCCCGGCCACCCCCTGTCGACAGGCAAGTCGACAGGGCTGTCGACTTTGTCTGGGCCGAAGTCGACAGGCCTGTCGACAGCCCTGTCGACATGGCCTAGGCGGGAAACTCCCCGCCTAGCCCCAGATCTGATTTCCAAAACTGTTTCCGAAATTCAAATTTCCAGAAATCTTCTTTGGGCCTTTAACGGGTCATACGGACTCCGATTCTCGAAAACTCGGACTCTATTTCGCGTATTTTTCCGAGACGAACGCAATGGCATTGCCCGTTTCACTTGATTCAGAATTTAAAATTAAATTCTGCCTTGATTCTCGTTTTAACATGTTATTGAAATACGGGTTGTTACAGTATATTCCAATTGAAAAGAGGAAGGAAGGGACTATTCCCTTTGTTCAAAAAGCAAGAAATAGCCATCCTAAACCATTTTCTTCATCAAGGCACAAAATTAATCATATATTCAATAAGATTCCTTCTTCTACTTATGTGGATCTTGTTAAAACGGTGGGTATGTACTCTTTCTCATTTGATTTGGATTATATTCCCCCAATTAATTATGGAGAAAAGAAAATCACTGCCCTAATTGAACTAGATCTGGATAGGTCAAAGGATGAGGAGGATGATGCCAATGAGTAGGTACTTGTATTTTATACCGTTTTGTGTAAATATAAAGGTATATTATTAGATATTTTTGGGTGTATTAACGATGTATGGATGATTTTCTGGTAAATATGAGTTGTGGAAACTGTCGTTTTATATGTGAATGAGGAATATTGATTTTTGTGGCATATATGTTATTTTATTGTATATTTGTTTGCTTCTTGAGATTTATATGTATATGTTTTGTTGAATTGAATATATATGGATTTTGAAATTTTCGGATATTGATATGTTGTGGAATTGAGTGTATATTTGTTGTAGAATGGTTGGATATGAGTATTACGAGTATCGTATGGTTGGAAGTGTTAAATTTGTGATATTATATGTTTGATTGAAGAGGATGAGAGTAGTTTCACATCGGAGAAGGTGGATTGCAAATCAGAGCTTGTTGATGGAAATTGCAGTCGAAGTAGCGAAGTGGACCCGGATGCTTTAGACGTCTGTGACAACAGGGAACGATTTCTCGAGAGTCTGAAAAGACGTCTGACCAAGGGGGTCAGACGTATGTGGTTACAGGGACTAGTTTCCCAAGACTTTGGACGAGCATATGTCCAATGATGATAGACGTCTGAGGCAATTTCGGGCTGAAGTCTTGGCAAGCTAATTTGTGAAGGATCCAGGGGTAATTTTGGGAATTGCTCAATATTTGCCTATCCCTATATATGCTATATTCTGGTTTTCAAATGGGTGAACTTTGAAACTTGATCAAATCAAGGGTTTAATTATCAAGGGTTTGCAATTCTTTAATTCTATTCTCGTCAAACTCTTTTTTATATTGAAATATAGTGATCATTATGTTAATCTGTTTTATTCCTTTCATTGTGGTAATAAACTACTCTCTCCAAAGTGTATTTACGCTAATAAGTTGTTTGTTGAACCACCATAAATCTATGTATGATTTAATTTTACTGTTGTTATCGTTATTTTATTGCTTGTGATTGAAAATTGGATAGTTCGAGTTTGGTTGATCATTGTTCGTTGACTTGAATTATTGGATTGGTTGCTTTTCCAAATCTAACAGTGATCCTGTCTTCCGCAAGGCACTTATGGTTTAGATATTCGATTTGAGTGATCTTGAATTGAATTAATCACATCGGTTTCAAAAGTTGGTATCAGAGAAATTGGTTCTTGTGAAGTGCTTATGAAAATACTAGATTCAGATAATAGCTTGTTAAGTCCTTCAACCGAAAGTCGAATAGTGTGGCGCCTTATGTATGTGCTTCATATGCGACATCGGGTTCTTAATTGCTAATTGATAAGTGGAATGGTGTTAATGAATTTGTGAACTGGCAATGGAAAATGAAAGCGGTTCTTAGGCAGAATCGGGTGGACTAAGTGGTATTTGACACTTACTTATTGCCAAGTGTTATCTCAGATGTTGAGAGAGAGGAGATGGAGGAATGGGCATACACTACTCTTCAACTTACTATGGGAGGAGAATGTGATTTCCAAAATCAGTGCTGAGACAACCGCTAAAGGTATTTGGGACAAGTTGGAGGAATTTTATATGAAGAAGTCGCTCGCAAACCGTTTGATCTTGTTGCGGACGTTTTTCACCTTCAAGATGAAGGAGGGTAAGTTGCTTAAGGCACACTTGAATGCTTTTGATGACTTTCTTATGAAGATGAAAGTCATTGATTTGAAGATTGAGGAAGATTAGAAGGAGATAATATTATTTTGTTCGTTGTCGGATCGTTATACGGGTTTCTCAAATAGTTTGATCTGTGGTCGGGATACATTGACTCTTGATAATGTCAAGACAGGTCTTCTTAGTGAGGTGTAACACCCTAAAATTTAATACACTATAACCATATTGTAAAGACAATAAAATGAATATTATATAATTAAATATTCAGAATTGAGTAAAACTAACTTTACCGTTGCGTTCGTCTCGGAATTCTGGTTCAGATTGGCCCTAAGTTTCCGTAAATCGGATAACGTATGAAGATGTTAAACCCTGGAAGTTTGTATATATATAAGAAGATTGTATATGAATAAACTCAAATCAATTCAAACAGAAAACAACGCGCAGAAAAGGACCATTGGGGGACGACCCGACCTTTACTTGGGTCGGCCCATGCATAAGAGTGGTTGACCCAGCAACATGTTGGGCGAATTCTTCCTACTGCACCTGGACTGTTTTCTTTGCTAGGTCCATCCACTGACTCGGCATTACATGTATGACTAAGATTGAGAACCTAATATCTAACGGTGGTGGATTGTCCTAGGAAGTCTATATAAAGGCATGCAATCTCATTTGTTCTACACACAAAATCATTCTTCTCCTTCTTCCTCCAAACATTTTCTAAGATTAATATATACATAGAACAACTGAGTTGCTGCCCAAATATAAAGTAGCAAGGACAATTCAGACTGCTCAACAAAAACAAAAAGATAGAAGTGGATTTTTCTACAGTGGCATACATATATAAAAAGAGATAATCCCTTCTTCACTAAGACACGCTGTGAGTTTCATGTTATTTCCAGATCCGATACCTAGAAGTATATCATGACAGTAAATAAAATTGGATCTAGAACATACATTTCTTATAAGTTAATTTCTATACATTTTCTTCCACTTTTATTCATCTATGTTGTTACAATAATATGTGTCCTTTTACTGTCAGTTGATTAATTAGTTATGCGTATCTATCTTTCTTTTCCCTGTTTCTAATGTTTAATTTATTTCCAGTCATGCCTATATGGCTATTTTATATATAGTTTGATTTGATTCTATTTCCTCCTTCTATTTTTCCATTTTATTTACGCTAAGCCTAGGCCATGTCCAATTTAAGATTGCGTATAACTAAATTCTGGACAATATGAAATGACAACGGAAAAGGGGAATTAGGTCATATTGTTAAATTGAGGACTGTTTGACAATAATTTGGGAAAGAAATAATATATATAAACTTGTACATGTTGTAGGTTGGGAACATAATTGAAAGGAATAGTATGCATATATATATAAATGTTAGATTTGACTTAATACATACATTAAGTAAAGTTCATGTTAAAGTAATGTAGTACCAGATGTAGGTTAGGTAAACTGAATTACTATAGTAATTATATACATCTGGGAGGAGCTGGTTTTGGGAAAGGGTTGTACACATATAATAAATTTTACAACCATGCTTATTAACGAGCTTAAACCTGCTAAGTTAAACCTGATTATTAATAAGCTAAGAGATTCTTCGTTCTACTATTGTATCGGGTTTTGGCACTCTTAAATACTAGTTACTTAGGGGCATAAGCGTAGGAGGATTGGCTTGTGTCAATCTTGTTGTGTGGAACCCATATCAGTCAGTATCCCTATTGGTATTTTGTTAGAGGGCCTCACACTAGGTAGGGGTCAGGGCACGCTTTACTGAACTAGATAGTAAGTGATTCAAACGAGGAAGGTGGGTACCGGTGCGTGACGGCGGTGTCATGAGAGTGCATGTGTCCGATTAGGGAAACTAAGCCGCTGTAACACCAGCAAATAAGTCTGTGTTATATAAGTTGCTGAGTTAGGGAATGATACACCGAACTGCCGGGGCTAACGTTGGTTATTTATATATTTGGGAGGCGATTGCATGGGTAGTAATTAGGGCATACCTAATCCTGCTATTATGTAATTAGGGTAACATATAATTCTGTTATGTAATTAGGGTACACCTAATCCAGTTTTTTAATCTCGCTGTTTAATCCTACTATTAGGTAATAGGTTAATGCCTAATCCTGTTATCCTAATATTGTTGTAGATACTTGTTTTAGGATATAAATGAGAAGCTTTACTCGATCATTGTTTTATCCTACCATGTTTTATCATGTTGCTTTGTTTATCTTGTTTTCCCATTGCCTTATATGCTTGCACTTTCTCATGCAGTCTTGGTTATCTTTCCTAATACCTCTATTTTATGCATTTACTGAAAATCACTGGAACTCGCCAGGCTTTATATCTGAACTTTTTTTGTTACTCTTCTTTCTCTTCCTTCCACCACTCAGGTCCTCAGTGTAACACCCCACATCTGTTACTGTCACTCACAAAGGGAATGCACTAAGTTCTGTGGAGCATTTAGGGTAAAAGATGTAGATAAATTACAAGACAGACAGAAATTAAACAGCGGAAAAATAAAACTTTGCTTTATTGATAAAATAGTTTGTACAATGATTTATTTACAATATCAGAGTATCATCTGTCTTACAAAATAAAGAAGCATAAAACAACATTTATATTCCCCAATTTTTAGCAAGAGCCAGCCATAGCATCTGAAAAGAGAATCCAAGCAAAACTTCGACAAATCTTCAAGCTGGGAAAGAGTGACAGTCCAACTTAACCTGAGCTATATTATTCCCTCCTTTACTACCTGGGGGGGGGGAACGGAAGAAAAGAAGATGAAAGAAAAACAGAGTCAGACATAAAGCCTGAGTAAGTTCAGTAAC
The DNA here is from genome assembly GCA_030737875.1 of Allium sativum. Classification (NCBI taxonomy): domain Eukaryota; kingdom Viridiplantae; phylum Streptophyta; class Magnoliopsida; order Asparagales; family Amaryllidaceae; genus Allium; species Allium sativum. The sequence goes on from CM060920.1 coordinate 314,577,309, forward strand.
CTCTAGCATGAGAACATGGAAAAACAAAACGACATGAATTAACTGAATACAAGATAACGCCATGATGATAGGGTCAGCAAGATTAGGCAAGATAATCACAAGATATGCTAAGATAAGATAAACTGGATATGCTCTAGTACTTTCGCCGCTTCACTATTTCCTTGTTATACTGGTTTCTATATCTCTGCACCACCTAACTAGTGTCCCAACTAGTAACGATAACGTGATCCCAGTCCCTGTATTTTCCATTGCCTTCAGGCATACATTTATTATTTATTACCTAGATCTAATCTATGGTTTTCTGTCAAGTGATTTCTAGATTCAACTAGAGTTTACGCTATCTGCTGAACGCTTTTCGGATTCAGGGTTTAGGCCACCTAGTCCAACTAAGGATTATGCTACCTGTCGAACGATGCCCCCAAGTCTAGGGCACACTACATAGAGTGGTATATGCTCCTATACTTCCCCACGCATGTATCGCGAATCGTTATCGCTTGTCTAGATGCACATGTCCTGAAATATGCGGCCCGAGTCCTGTGGCAGGGCAAATCAAGGAATACAGAACTCGGTCGGGAGCTTTCAGATATCTGCCGATGAAGATGCTAAGGTCTGTTTTTGTTCCAGTGGCTATGGTCCCACTTGACCCCTCCCTCAACTAATGAAAGGCACACCTTGAAAAATGAGAACTATACGCAGGCCCCCGGTGCCCCACTATCCTATAGCCATCTTTACCCATAACTAGATAGCAAGTATATGGTCTTTTGGAGTTCTCCTCCTTTCCGCTTTACGTATCTTGATTGACTCAAGATGGATGGTAGACGACGAGTTGCTATCACAGGGCTACCGTTCTCTCGCCGAATCACGTCGGTCCAACCTAGTCTTTAGGTTGCCATATATTGCAACCAAGGCATACCCCTGGTTCTCCTACGCAGACCTTAACCTCTGTGAGCCCAGGAGGATCATTTGCAGCCTCACAGAGGGATACCAAGAGTACCCTCACGTCCCCTCGAAACCTCGGGCTTCGTAACCCAATTCGTTGGAGCCTCCTTTTTACTCAGACGACATTCGCTCCTTCCCGTGTTATACTAAGAATAACTACTTAGTTTTACTAACAAAGATTTACCACTTAGTTCCCAGAATCGTTGTTTACTTAACTAAGGTTTACTACTTAGTTCCCTTTCCCGTCAATTTGGATTGGTTAAGTGTCATTAGTCAATTCAAGCCAACTTAACCCTCTTCATTAATCCTGTTAAACTGGTTAAGTGTTATCAGTAATTCATGATGACTTAACCCTATCACAAAACAAGTTATATTGGTTAAGTATTTCTTATTACTTAACCCTACCCATTCATCCTGTATTGGTTAAGTGTTCCTTGCCCGTCTGTTTTAACTGACATGTTATTATTAATGGTTAAGTATTATCCCTTCATGTTTTAGACTTAACCCTATTCCTTTATCACAATCCGTTGGTTATGTGTTCAAGCTTACTTAACCCTTCGGTTTTGCCCAGCTAACATATCAAATTGGCTAAGTGTATTTACTTAACCCCAACCTCTAGTCTTGTCAACATGTTAATTTGGCTAAGTGTTTTCTTAGTTACTTAACCCCTACAAATATGGTCTTGTTACCATAAGTTTGGTTAAGTGTCCCTATGGACTTAGCCCTCCCGTTCTAGCTTGACTGCTTTTAAGTTGGTTAAGTGTTCCTATGGACTTAACCCTCCCATTCTAGCTTAACCGTGTTAAGTGTCTATATGAACCTAACCCCACCCATCGGTTTGGTTATCTTGTTGAATTGGTTAAGTGTCTTAGTTAACTTAACCCTACCATTCTAGTTCTAGCTTTAACTAAATAAATTAAAGCCACGACCACTCATATTAGACAGATATTGTTGCGAATACTGGATATGCCGGTTGGTTCCGGGCAGGTTTACATCGCAACTCAGTCTAACCTCGGGTTAGGCATATTCGGGTTTTCTAAATTCAAAGGGTTTTGATTAATTTTCAAATCAGGTTTTGAAAGTAACTATCCCGTCCATCGGATCAGTTAGGGATAGCCAGGGAGAGCAGGAAACTTGTATTTTCCAAACCCAAGCCTAGACACTATCCTCTCTGTCACCCTAGAACTTTCTGGTGTGTTATTAAAAGAGATGTCGTAAACAAACCTTTTCTTTGTATATAAATAAATTGTTAACAGTTTATCCTCAAAGTTTAACCACTTATCCTCAAAGTCCATTTTCCCTTTTTAAAATAAATTTGGCCTATACCCTATACATTTGCCATGCCTACTAATGGACTTGTATTGTAGGCCCAAATCTTGATTTGCCTATCTTACAGTTTATAGCGATTTAGATCCAACACCCCCATTTATAGTTTATGCCAAAACTTGATTTTATATTCTAGTTTACAATTTTTGCCAAACTAGATTTCATATTCTAGTTCACCGTTTATGCCCAAAACTTAATTTGCACACCAACTACCTATTTTGTGGCCCATTTAACCATTTACCATTTACGCCCAATTATGCTAATGTACTTATCATGCTTAATTTAGCCACCCAATTCTGATTTAATATTCTAATTTCAGTTCATGTCAAAACTAGACTTGTTATTCTAATTTTCATCTCAATAGTCATGCTATAATGCATGTTTCCAAACTATGCCAATTTCCAAGTTTAGTCAATTTCATGTTTTTCCCCAAAACGCATTCCCATCATTCGTATAATCGTGACTCAACCTAGATCATAAATAAAGCTAGATTCGTGGATAGAAGGGAATGAGCCAAAATGCCATGAAAGAACGGGCATAACAATTGGCATAAGATGACAATTCACAAGCATATAGATATGGTAAAATTACGACATGAAAAGGGTTGAATAGTATAGGTTCAAGAACATGGGTAGACCTAACTTAATAGGTAAATTCCCAAGGTCTAAAACCAAAGAAAACCAAGAATAGACAGAATAGATAAACATGGGTAGACCTAACTTAATAGGTAAATTCCCAAGATCTAAAACCAAAGAAAACCAAGAATAGAAAAAATAGATAATCGGGTTTAGATCCAATTTCATAGTCACAAAACTTAAGCAACACTTTCCTAGTCATGAACCATAGGTGTTTAATCACAGTTGTCCAATTTATGTCATAGGCAATAGTTTATGCTTCCTAACCAAAGGCATAGGCTTGTGTTCATAGTCAAGGAAATAATTCTCATAGTCACAGTCACAGTCATAGGCAATGCTCATAGTCATAGGAAATGCTCATAGTCATAGGCAATGTTCATAGTCTTAGGTAATGTTCATAGTCATACGCAATGCCTAATTGGTCATCGAATCACAACAGTTCTTAATTAGGCCCAAAGATATAAGCACTGATTCGAATAGAGAGAGAGAGATTTGGCATATTCTTTTATTCCTTTAACTTCATGTCACGAACAGAGAAAAACGTTCAAATCTAAAAATAACCGACTTACAGAGATTAGATTAGATTCGTAGAAAAACAGCCGTTGAAGTCGTTCGAATCATCACTTGAATCCTAGCTTGAATTGAATCTCCTTTTGAAAGTCTTTAGCAGCATTTCCTCGTCTTGATTTATTTTATATATTATTTATTTATACATTTTCTCAGAGGCAGCATGAGGATAGAAAAGAATTGTGAACAGAGAAGGAGACTAAGGCAGTTTATATAGGATTAGGTGGACGAATCTAGTCAAAATGGCGTCTGGATACAGGAGAACGAACCAGGTTCAGAAAACTGGAAAAAGCCGAGGGGGGGGGTCGACCCCCAGGTCGACTACCCAGTCGACCTGGGTCTTTGGTTTTAAAATTTATTTCTGCCTTGATTTGTGAATCCTAGTGTTACAGAATTACGGGGTGTTACATTCTCCCCCACTTAAAAGGATTTCGTCCCCGAAATCTTCAAGTTAGGAAGAATGTGTCCTACCATCCAATCACCCATCTACTCAACCATTCAATCACAGGCATCCATTGTCCTTAAAAGATTTCTAATGCTTTCATGCTCATACGCATAGTGTGTGTATATGTCTTTATCTAATGCAAAATCAGGCGGTCTACTGGTTCAGTTGACCTCCTTAATGCGAATCATGTCAGTGTCATGCGTCCAATCATTTATGCAAGCATCCCTAGTTATGTAAATACTACATGCGTGCATGGCCATTCATCAATATGCAACATCCATATGATAACATATCAAGTTCAACTTGCAAACAAATACATATCTATAAATGCAATATGAAATCGTCCGAACTGATCTAGTGCCTAATACGTATGCATATGCATTCACGAGCAACCATTAACAACCACTTGCAACCATCAACCATAACATCTTTCAAATACATGTTTACATCCATTGGCTTCTACCTAAGGATCGAATATACGACCTAGAGGATATACATTGGAAAGAGAGAAACAATTATGCGTAAAGCTCCTACAAAAAAAAGAAATCAAGGATACACCCTTAAGAAAAAGGGTATGATGCTAGTATCTGGCCTTCTTGAGCTTTACTCTACTGTATCTTAACTAATTTAACTTCACGATTGTGAAGTTCCTGATCTCCATTTCCAAAATAAACAGATGTCAATCACGGTACCAAGTATATGTACTAAGATGATTAAAGGTCTCCCTCTTATCCGCCATGCCATAACTATAAGGGTCGAAAGGTTACTACGTGCTTATTAGAGTGCCTGCAACAACTATTCATCTCTCACGCAACCCATCCTAGTCGAACTCGACATTCCTCAAGTACAAACCCCAAAGGCCTAAACCAATATCAGACAAGCACCCAAGAAATATCTCCTCCGAATTTAGACGATCTACGTGAGATTATATAAGCAACTCACTAACTATTCTCAAATCCCTACTAACCAAAAATAAACTGGTCGGACCACCAATTGGATTTGAGACTCTAGTGGGATCTTTCTACTATACAAGTACTATGGTGCAGAGAATCAACTATGGAAGTGGATATGAACAAATGCGAAGCGCTAAAACCAAAGGAAAGAGTACGAACAGCAAAACTACACTCTTCTAATAGAACTTTACTACCTTTCTCCTAGGTACGCTTGGTGGTGAAAGTAGGTACTTGCCCTTCTGAAAATCTTGTTCCTCGTTCTTGCCCTTGTCCTTAATTATATGCCCTATCATACCCTGGTAAAAATACTTCCTCTTGTCTTAGGTTTTATAATTTCTTCCTCCTTCGTGAGCTAAATCTACGTCCATGAATTTCTCATCCTAGGGTTGTGCTCCCTAGCCAAACTCCTCATCTCCTTCCGTGTGCAACCATGTTGACAAATCTCTCGAAAGCTGCTTCCATAGTATAGAAAACCCTATAAGCTTGAAAGAAAACTGGCCGTAGGTGAAACTACTACGGTTATAGATGGAAGTTGGGCACTACTTCGCCCTTCGATGAGGTTACCTCCCAGAAAGCCAGGAGCCCCAGAGACTCAAGAAAGGAGGAGACAAGAATTCAAACAGAGGAAGAGAAGATAGTGCGTATGGCTTTGGGGAATATGTCTTTAAAAGAAATCTTTTCTCTTGAAAATGCTTCTTTTAAAACCGTTTTGAAAGTAATTTTTCAAATCCTTTATCTGATCTGGTAACCTTCAGCTTTGGTACCACGTGTAACACCCCACACACGTTAGTGTCACTCACAAAGGGAATGCACTAAGTTCTGTGGAGCATTTAGGGTAAAAGATGCAGATAAATTACAAGACAGACAGAAATTAAACAGCGGAAAATAAAACTTTGCTTTATTGATAAAATAGTTTGTACAATAATTTCTTTACAATATCAGATTATCATCTGTCTTACAAAATAAAGAAGCATAAAACAACATTTATATTCCCCAATTTTTAGCAAGCGCCAGCCATAGCATCTGAAAAGAGAATCCAAGCAAAACTTCGACAAATCTTCAAGCTGGGAAAGAGTGACAGTCCAACTTAACCTGAGCTATATTATTTCCTCCTTTACTACTGGGGGGGAGGGGAATGGAAGAAAAGAAGACGAAATAAAAACAGAGTCAGACATAAAGCCTGAGTAAGTTCAGTAACCTCTAGCATGAGAACATGGAAAAACAAAACGACATGAATTAACTGAATACAAGATAACGCCATGATGATAGGGTCAGCAAGATTAGACAAGATAATCACAAGATATGCTAAGATAAGATAAACTGGATATGCTCTAGTACTTTTGCCGCTTCGCTATTTCCTTGTTATACTGGTTTCTATATCTCTGCACCACCTAACTAGTGTCCCAACTAGTAACGATAACGTGATCCCAGTCCCTGTATTTTCCATTGCCTTCAGGCATACATTTATTATTTATTACCAAGATCTAATCTAGGGTTTTCTGTCAAGTGCTTTCTAGATTCAACTAGAGTTTACGCTATTTGCTGAATGCTTTTCGGATTCAGGGTTTATGCCACCTAGTCCAACTAGGGATTATGCTACCTGTCGAACGATGCCCCCAAGTCTAGGGCATACTACCTAGAGTGGTATATGTTCCTATACTTCCCCACGCATGTATCGCGAATCGTTATCGCTTGTCTAGATGCACATGTCCTGTAATGTTCGGCCCGAGTCCTGTGGCAGGGCAAATCAAGGAATACAGAACCCGGTCAGGAGCTTTCAGATATCTGCCAATGCAGATGCTAAGGTCTGTTTTTGTTCCAGTGGCTATGGTCCCACTTGACCCCTCCCTCGACTAATGAAAGGCACACCTTGAAAAATGAGAACTATACGCAGGCCCCCGGTGCCCCACTATTCTATGGCCATCCTCACCCATAACTAGATAGAAAGTATATGGTCTTTTGGAGTTCTCTGCCTTTCCGCTTTACGTATCTCGATTGACTCAAGATGGATGGTAGACGACGAGTTGTTATCACAGGGCTACCGTTCTCTCGCCGAATCACGCCGGTCCATCCTAGTCTTTAGGTTGCCATATATTGCAACCAAGGCCTACCCCTGGTTCTCCTACGCAGACCTTAACCTCTGTGAGCCCAGGAGGATCATCTACAGCCTCACAGAGGGATACCAATAGTACCCTCACGTCCCCTCGAAGCCTCGGGCTTCGTAACCCAATTCGTTGGAGCCTCCTTTTTACTCAGACGGACATTCGCTCCTTCCCATGTTATACTAAGAATTACTACTTAGTTTTATTTACTAAGATTTACCACTTAGTTTCCAGAATCGTTGTTTTCTTAACTAAGGTTTACTACTTAGTTCCCTTTCCCGTCAATTTGGATTGGTTAAGTGTCATTAGTCAATTCAAGCCAACTTAACCCTCTTCATTCATCCTGTTAAACTGGTTAAGTGTTATCAGTAATTCATGATGACTTAACCCTACCACAAACCAAGTTATACTGGTTACGTATTTCTTATTACTTAACCCTACCCATTCATCCTGTATTGGTTAAGTGTTCTTTGCCCGTCTGTTTTAACTGGCATGTTATTATTAATGGTTAAGTATTATCCCTTCATGTTTTAGACTTAACCCTATTCCTTTATCACAATCTGATGGTTAAGTGTTCAAGCTTACTTAACCCTACGGTTTTTGTAACACCCCACCTCCACTAGGATCACTCCTTAGAATGTACTAGCTTTGGAGGGGCGTTATTGTGAAGGTAAACATGCACAGAGATATCGCAAGACAGAATAAATATAAGTAAATATAAGTAAAGCAGCGGTAGCAGATAAAAACCCATCATCATCATCTCAGAAAATCGACATAGTCAAGTACATAATATCAAAATGTCATGATCCAAAATACAACATCAGTCCAGATACGTGGTAACAAAATACATGGTAAAACATCAGTACTAATCCCCAGAAATAAAAGATAAGCCACAGCTAGCTCAGATCCATACATGAGCTATCTAACAAGCAAGCCAAAGATCCACTAAGCAGATGTAGCCCCTCCCTGAGAACCTGTGGGGGGGGGGGGAACGGAAGAAAAGAAGCGAAAGAAAACAGGTCAGTCAAAAAGACTGAGTAAGCCCTACTACGATCAGTCTATAAACTAATAAAGTTAACAGTATGATGGAAACTGAGATGAACATACTGGAAACAGTTAAAGGTGACATCACATAGATGAGATTAAACTTTGCACCACAGTGTACTAGCAACTCCACAAAAACAGATCTTGATCCCTTAGCCCACACTTTGGCCCAATAACATGAAGTGACCTTAGTATAAGGTCCAGCCCAACGGTCTAGTCGATCGGCTCCCTATAAACCTAACACGTCGAGTGTTGGTGTCCATACGGCCCACATGGATGTAGTCAGACTGTGCTGGGTCCACCTTCGGGTGTATCAAGCCCTACGGTGTCAACCCCAGACACCCAAGCAATAATGCACAGTCTAAGCCTACTGGTACCCGTGCCTCGAGTTTGTCCAACATCGGACTACGTGCACGTCCGTAGCCCGCCGGACCCGCACCGCTGTACCACTCAGCCGTCGCTTTGGTCGCTTACATCAGTCCAGTAATCGTGCCCCGCCCTAGCCTAGCCCCTAGGGTTGTGAATGATACCAAACTGGGATTACTGCTGGAACATACCACGTTGCTAGGGTTTCTAAGAGGGTTAAGTGTGGTTTTAACACCTCACTAATCCTGGATTAAATTAGTTAAGTGTAACCACTTAACCCCATCTAATCCTCGCATCCCCATTATTGGTTAAGTATTAGTGGGCCATGACTTAAACCTAATCATGAGGCATTAATTACTTAACGCACCCAACCTCTCACATTAGACATCCGTGGTTACCTGGGAAGATTTACACCACGTCTAGGTCTAACCTCGGGTCTTACGGTGCAACATGACCAACTACCCACATTAGACCCCACGTTGTGGTTACCTGGGAAGATTTACACCACAACTAGGTCTAACCTCGAGTTGGCCATATCATGTTATCTAATGTCATGTCCACTTTTAAACACATTTACAAGTTAACATATACTTGGGTAGACCTAACTTAATAGGTAAATTCCCAAGGGGTAGACCTAACTTAATAGGTAAATTCCCAATCTTTTAGTTTCATGTATTTTTAAGTTTACCCAAACCCCCCCAACGTCATTATCTCGCTTATATATACGTCATAACGCATAAGGGTAAAAAGGTAACTTGGCAAAACATACATGATGAACTTCACATATCATAATAAACATGCATACATGTCAAACTTGCAAATCATGTCATAGTGAACTCGCATAAACATGCATAGCTTATTAAATATGCATAACATGGTAAGGTGAACTTGCATAGTCATGCATAACCCATTAAACTTGCATAACATGGTGAGGTGAACTTGCATAAACATGCATAATCCATAAACTTGCATAACATGGTGAGGTGATCTTGCATAAACATGCATAATCCATGAAACATGTAGAACATGACATAATAAACTCGCATAAGCATGCATAACTTGTGAATCATGTAAAACATGGCATAGTAATCTCGCATATGCATGCATAACTTATGAAACATGTAAAACATGGTATAGTGAGTCCGCATAAGCATGCATAACTTATGAATCATATAAAACATGACATAGTGAGTCCGCATAAGCATGCATAATCAACTAAACCCACATAAATCTCAACTTTCACCAAACATTAACTTTAGAGTTTGTAAAGTGAAGGTAAGAGGGCTTACAAATATAAACAAGTCACAAATCCACCAAATAAGATGAAGAAGCCCTTTTAAAAACTCAAAACAAAGCCTCAAATAAGAAAACCCTTTTGCAAAATCCCAAAACACAAACTTTAGCAAATCAAACTTGCTACTTAATGAAGTATGCAAGTTATTAAGCATTCATACAACATAGAAAAGGTTGTATGATCATCATATCTCCATAGGATTTAACTTTGAGGAAGGTGGAGGCTAGGTTTTAGGTGGAGGCCATTTGAGGATTCAAATTGACATAGTTTAGTTGCTAGATTGATTAATGAGGCTTTAGGGTAGGATTAGGGGTATATTTATAGAAGATTAGAGTGTTTTTAGCCCTAGGATTAACCCTAGATTAGGTTTGGCCCGTCAGATCTCGGATTTCTCTAGAACCAAGCCACATGACCCAACCCAAATCAGAAATGGTGCACCAGGCTGAGCTGCCTGGGCACCCCCTGTCGACAGGGCTGTCGACAGGGCAGTCGACTCCCTGGGTGCCTTGTCGACATGCCTGTCGACATGGGCCCCCTGGCGGGAATTTTCCCGCCTAACCCAGATTAGCCCTAATCCCTGTTTTTAATTTGAAATTTAAATCTGTTTTTAGCATAGAAATTTCTGAAAACTTCAATGGGCCTTAACCGGGTCATACGGACTCCGATTTTCGAAAACTCGGACTCTATTTCGCGTATTTTTCGAGACGAACGCAATGGCATAGCCCGTTTCCCCTGATTCAGATTTTAGAATTAAATTCTGCCTCGATTTATGTTATAACAGTTTATTGAAAATACGGGTTGTTATATTCTCCCCTCCTTAAAGGATTTCGTCCCCGAAATCTTCAAGTTAGGAAGAACATATCCTACCATCCAACATCCATCTACTCAAAACATCATCCACGAGCAACCATTGTCCTTAAAAGATTCTAAATGCTGTATGAATATATGCAAAAGTGTGTGTATACGTACTTATCTAATGCGAATATCAATGCAAAATATGTTAGTGAAATGTATCCATATGTATGCGAATCCCTAACATAATGTATAATATCTACATGCGTGCTCAATCATACACCCATATGCAACATCCATGTGATTGCATACAAAGTTCATCCAAGAATAAGCATAAACACTCATGCACATGCAATATGAGGAGTGTGTGAGCCGATCTAGTGCCTAATGTGTATCATGCATCCACGAGTAACCACTTGCAAACACTTGCAACCTCTTGCAACCATCAAACATAACATGTCTCAAGCACATGTTTCATCCAAAAGGGTTTCTACCTAAGGTTCTCATGACAAGTTTAGCACGATAACTAGATAAATATGGATAGCAAAGAGAAAGATATACTAACAAAAGAGATTGAGAGTGTACCCTCAAAAAGAAATGGATAAAGCCCACGCATCTTCTCCTCGGTTTCCCAAGTTGCGTCCTCTTCGGCTTCACCCCATTGAACTTTCACCAATCTGACCTCACGATTCCTTAGCTTCTTGGTCTCTGCCCCCAAGATACGAATCGGAGCTCTTCTTAAAGTTGCTTCTTTCTCTACTTCCACGTCTTCAAGAGTGCTAGGTTCAACCACCTCAGCGGACTCATGCAGGCACTTTCGGAGATGCGAGACATGAAAGACATTATGCACTCCGGACAGCTTCTCGGGCAATTGCACTTTATAAGCCATCTTCCCAATTCTCTCAATGATGGGGAAGGGTCCAACGAATCTCGGTGCTAACTTCCCAACAGCTCCAAACCGGACCACATTTCGTAAAGGGGAAACCTTTACGAAAACCTTGTCCCCAACCTCAAACTCTAATTCGGACCTTCGCCTGTCAGCATAGGATTTCTGCCGGTCTTGGGCCGCTTTCATCCGTCTTCTAATCAATTCGACCTTCTCGGATGTGTCCCTAATCATGTCGGGTCCAAGTATAAGCTTATCCGTGGATTCCCACCAACATGTAGGTGACTTGCACGGCCTCCCATATAAAGCCTCAAACGGCGCCATCCCTATGCTCGCCTGATAACTGTTGTTATACGCAAACTCGACAAGAGGAAGATGGTCTTCCCAAGCACCACCAAAATCCAGGATGCAAAGCCTCAACAAGTCCTCAAGTACCCTATTCACCCTTTCTGTTTGGCCGTCTGTTTGTGGGTGATAGGCCGTACTCAGGTTCAATTTCGTGCCCATAGCCTCCTGCAAACTGTTCCAGAACTGACTAGTAAAGATGGGGTCGCGGTCACTGACTATGCTGGAAGGGACTCCATGTAGTCGCACTATCTCACGAAGATATACTGATGCTAGTCCAGATGCGGTTCTTTTGCTCTTTACTGGGATAAAATGAGCACTCTTCGTGAGCCTATCCACAATGACCCATATGCTCGTGTTCCCCTTCCTGGACCTTGGAAGCCCATCAATAAAGTCCATAGAAATGCTCTCCCACTTCCATAGCGGGACCTCTAGCGGATGTAATAGCCCACCGGGCTTCTTTGACTCAGCTTTTACTCTCTGACAAATAACACATCTCGAGACAAACTCCGCTACATCCTTCTTCATTCCAGGCCAGAAGAAAACGCGCTTCATGTCCTTATACATCTTATCACCACCTGGATGTATGGTCATCTTGGAGCGGTGTGCTTCCTCAAGAACTTTTCTCACCAAATCTTCTACCGTCGGAACACAAAGCCTTCCATCCCTCCTCAGCCAACCCTTATCGTCTATAGAATATCGAGCAAGGTGACTAGATGTCTCCTCTCGAACCAGCTTGTCCATGATCTCAATTATCTGGGGGTCTTCCTTCTGTGAAGCCCCGACTTGATCTAGAAGGGTAGGCCTGAGCTCTAGAGATGCCAAGGAACCGGTCACCGACTCCATTGCCAAAGAGAAATCAAAGGTCGCCAAGAACTCTAAATTCTTCATCTCAACAAATAGAGGACTTAGCGTTAACCTTTTCCTACTCAACGCATCCGCTACAACATTCCCCTTGCCAGGGGTATAGGATATCTCAAAATCATAGGAAGCCAAAAATTCCATCCATCTCTGCTGTCTTAAGTTCAGATCTTTCTGCGAAAAGAGATACTTCAAAGACTTATGATCAGTATATAGCTCAAATCTCTCTCCCAGAAGATAATGACGCCATGCTTTGAGGGCATATACAATCGCTGCCAGCTCTAGATCATGAGTGGGATAATTCCTCTCATGCACCTTAAGTTGCCTCCCACCAAAACATATAACTCTGCCCTCTTGCATCAGAACGGCACCCAATCCCGTGCCACAAGCATCAGTGTACACGGTAAATATCTTACCACCATCGGGTAAGGCTAGAACTGGGGCGGAGGTAAGGGCTCTTTTGAGTCTCTGAAAAGCAAGCTCACAATCCATATCCCAAGCAAAGACTAAGTTCTTCCTCGTCAACTTAGTAAGAGGAGCAGATATCTTTGTGAAGTCCTTGATGAACTTTCGATAGAAACCCGCAAGACCCAGAAAGCTCCTCACCTCGGTTGCACTCTTTGGAGTCTTCCAATCCTGAACTGCAACCACCTTAGCGGGATCCACCGCCAAGCCTTGCTTGGATACGATATGCCCAAGAAATCTGACTTCCCTTCTCCAAAAGTGGCACTTGGAGAACTTAGCTTTTAACTGGTGTGCTCTGAGTGTGTCCATCACCTCTGCTAGGTGCCTCGCATGCTCTTCCTCATCCTTGGAGAAGACAAGAATATCATCAACAAAGACCACGACAAACTTATTCAAGAACTCCCGAAACACCCTACTCATCAAATCCACAAAATACGCGGGTGCATTCGTCAAACCGAACGGCATAACAAGCCATTCAAAGAATCCGTCTGGAGTTCTGAATGCAGTCTTGTCTATACTGTCTTCAGCCACTCTGAGCTAATGAAAACCCGTAGCAAGATCAAGCTGAGAGAAAACAGAAGCACCAACAAGTTGATCAAAGAGATCGTCGATCCTCGGTAACGGGTGTCTGTTCTTCTTAGTCAGCTTATTCAATTCTCTATAATCCACACAGAGTCGAAGAGAGCCATCTGCCTTAGTTGCAAACACCACAGGCGCTCCCCATTCGGATATACTCCTTCTGATGAAGCCCTTCTCAAGCAATTCTTTCACTTGCTTGCTCAGCTCCCGTCTCTCACGCGGAGCCATATGCCGAACGGGCAAAGAAACAGGTTTAGCATTATCTACCAGATAGATGCGAAAGTCAATCTCTCGTTTAGGGGGCAACCCCTTAACTTCTTCAAACACATCTGGATAATCCCGGACCACCCTTACAGACTGAAGGGCCTCCTCTGATGAGTCGAGAGATTCTAGATAGCATAACATGACGGGATTCTTCGGATTGCATGAAATCTCTAAGGTGTTGCCCAGGCGAGTCACAAGCCTTACAACCCTATGCTCACAATCCAGAATGGCTCCATATCTAGACAGCCAATCCATGCCCAAGATCAATCCGTATCCCCTGAAACCTAGAACATACGCACTAAACAAGAATTCAACGCTGAGTATAGAGATCCTCAGATCCTCACATATCATAGATAGATGAGCAGAACCCCCAATGGGATTCGAGACACAAACGGGATCATCCACTAAGCTAGTACTGAGGTGCAAGCTATCAACAAGATTAGATGAAATAAAGCTATGTGATGCACCGGAGTCAAACAAGGTACGTACTGGAAGATCAGAGATATAAACAAGGTTCTCAACAGAAACACTACCTCTCTCGGGAACTGAAGCGGCATTGAGAGCATGAACTTGCCCTCCTGAAGATCCAGCCTGTCCTTTCTTCTTTGGGCATTCTTTGCTGAAATGCCCAGTCTCTCCACAAGAAAAGCATCCACCACTAAGCTTCCTTTTCTTCTTCCTGCAATCCTTAGCAAAATGCCCAGCTATGCCACAGTAATTGCACTTCCCCTTGCCTTTATTGTTGCCCTTCTTATTCTTATTCTGATTTCCTTGACTGCTTTGACCTTGGTTGCCTTTGCCTTGAGAATCAGCCTTCTTTGCTTGAGTATCGCCCGACCTGACTTCCTTCTTTCCCTCTCCCTGAAGCAGAGCCATATTGACCAAACTCTCGAAAGTGGCTCCATGCGGAATATGTGACATCGCCAAGCCCTGTAGCGGCTCATTCAATCCTCTGGCAAATCGAAGAGCCTTCTTCTCCGGGGTGTTTACTATATCCAAACCAAAGCGGGCCAGCTGATTAAACTTGTTCACATACTCCTTGATAGACATGTCACCTTGCTTTAATGAAATGAACTTCTCCATTTGTAAATTCGCCTCGGCTGAAGATAGAAACTTGGTCACAAACCTAGCCCTCAAATCGGCCCAAGTCTCAACGGGCCTCGTCCCATTGGTGACCTCCCACCAATAGGCCGCCTCATCCTTCAAAAGCCATACGGTCAATAAGATCTTTCTCTCGTCATCTATCCCAAAGATGGCAAACAAGTCCTCCGTGTCCTTCAGCCAATTCCTAGCTTCAACGAAAGATTCCGTGCCTAGGAAATTCTTGCCTCCCATTGCCTTGAAGTCTTTACAAACCTTTGTAAACTCAATCTGAGGATGCTGAGGGGGAGGAGGGGGAAGAGGAGCCTCAGCAACGGGAGGGGGAGGAACATTAGCAACGGGAGGGGGAATATTAACTGCTGGAGGAGGGGGAGCAGGGACTACCGGAGGAGGGATATTAGGGATAGGATTCTCAATTACAGGAGGAGGAGTGGGAGTAGGGTTGGCGGGACCAGCTGCCGCCCTAGCTTCTAGAAGTCTCCTATACCAGAGTGGTACGTTCACTCCATCTGGGATGTCAAGATTCTCAGCCATACTGAAACAAAAGATAAGATAAGATCAGGTCAAGGGAACGAAGGATAACGCTGATGGCTTTTGGGGATTAGCCTTAAAATAATCTAGACTTTATTTTGGAAAATACTTAGTAGGTTTTTGAAAATAGTTTTTCAAAAGGGCTTTTTTTTTTCAAAAGTTTTGTTCAATCTTGTAAACCTCGTGCTCTGATACCAAATGTAACACCCCACCTCCACTAGGATCACTCCTTAGAATGTACTAGCTTTGGAGGGGCGTTACTGTGAAGGTAAACAAGCACAGAGATATCGCAAGACAGAATAAATATAAGTAAATATAAGTAAAGCAGCGGTAGCAGATAAAAACCCATCATCATCATCTCAGAAAATCGACATAGTCAAGTACATAATATCAAAATGTCATGATCCAAAATACAACATCAGTCCAGATACGTGGTAACAAAATACATGGTAAAACATCAGTACTAATCCCCAGAAATAAAAGAAAAGCCACAGCTAGCTCAGATCCATACATGAGCTATCTAACAAGCAAGCCAAAGATCCACTAAGCAGATGTAGCCCCTCCCTGAGAACCTGTGGGGGGGGGGGAACGGAAGAAAAGAAGCGAAAGAAAACAGGTCAGTCAAAAAGACTGAGTAAGCCCTACTACGATCAGTCTATAAACTAATAAAGTTAACAGTATGATGGAAACTGAGATGAACATACTGGAAACAGTTAAAGGTGACATCACATAGATGAGATTAAACTTTGCACCACAGTGTACTAGCAACTCCACAAAAACAGATCTTGATCCCTTAGCCCACACTTTGGCCCAATAACATGAAGTGACCTTAGTATAAGGTCCAGCCCAACGGTCTAGTCGATCGGCTCCCTATAAACCTAACACGTCGAGTGTTGGTGTCCGTACGGCCCACATGGATGTAGTCAGACTGTGCTGGGTCCACCTTCGGGTGTATCAAGCCCTACGGTGTCAACCCCAGACACCCAAGCAATAATGCACAGTCTAAGCCTACCGGTACCCGTGCCTCGAGTTTGTCCAACATCGGACTACGTGCACGTCCGTAGCCCGCCGGACCCGCACCGCTGTACCACTCAGCCGTCGCTTTGGTCGCTTACATCAGTCCAGTAATCGTGCCCCGCCCTAGCCTAGCCCCTAGGGTTGTGAATGATACCAAACTGGGATTACTGCTGGAACAGACCACGTTGCTAGGGTTTCTAAGAAGGTTAAGTGTGGTTTTAACCCCTCACTAATCCTGGATTAAATTAGTTAAGTGTAACCACTTAACCCCATCTAATCCTCGCATCCCCATTATTGGTTAAGTATTAGTGGGCCATGACTTAACCCTAATCATGAGGTATTAATTAATTAACGCACCCAACCTCTCACATTAGACATCCGTGGTTACCTGGGAAGATTTACACCACGTCTAGGTCTAACCTCGGGTCTTACGGTGCAACATGACCAACTACCCACATTAGACCCCACGTTGTGGTTACCTGGGAAGATTTACACCACAACTAGGTCTAACCTCGAGTTGGCCATATCATGTTATCTAATGTCATGTCCACTTTTAAACACATTTACAAGTTAACATATACTTGGGTAGACCTAACTTAATAGGTAAATTCCCAAGGGGTAGACCTAACTTAATAGGTAAATTCCCAATCTTTTAGTTTCATGTATTTTTAAGTTTACCCAAACCCCCCCAACGTCATTATCTCGCTTATATATACGTCATAACGCATAAGGGTAAAAAGGTAACTTGGCAAAACATACATGATGAACTTCACATATCATAATAAACATGCATACATGTCAAACTTGCAAATCATGTCATAGTGAACTCGCATAAACATGCATAGCTTATTAAATATGCATAACATGGTAAGGTGGACTTGCATAGTCATGCATAACCCATTAAACTTGCATAACATGGTGAGGTGAACTTGCATAAACATGCATAATCCATAAACTTGCATAACATGGTGAGGTGATCTTGCATAAACATGCATAATCCATGAAACATGTAGAACATGACATAATAAACTCGCATAAGCATGCATAACTTGTGAATCATGTAAAACATGGCATAGTAATCTCGCATATGCATGCATAACTTATGAAACATGTAAAACATGGTATAGTGAGTCCGCATAAGCATGCATAACTTATGAATCATATAAAACATGACATAGTGAGTCCGCATAAGCATGCATAATCAACTAAACCCACATAAATCTCAACTTTCACCAAACATTAACTTTAGAGTTTGTAAAGTGAAGGTAAGAGGGCTTACAAATATAAACAAGTCACAAATCCACCAAATAAGATGAAGAAGCCCTTTTAAAAACTCAAAACAAAGCCTCAAATAAGAAAACCCTTTTGCAAAATCCCAAAACACAAACTTTAGCAAATCAAACTTGCTACTTAATGAAGTATGCAAGTTATTAAGCATTCATACAACATAGAAAAGGTTGTATGATCATCATATCTCCATAGGATTTAACTTTGAGGAAGGTGGAGGCTAGGTTTTAGGTGGAGGCCATTTGAGGATTCAAATTGACATAGTTTAGTTGCTAGATTGATTAATGAGGCTTTAGGGTAGGATTAGGGGTATATTTATAGAAGATTAGAGTGTTTTTAGCCCTAGGATTAACCTTAGATTAGGTTTGGCCCGTCAGATCTCGGATTTCTCTAGAACCAAGCCACATGACCCAACCCAAATCAGAAATGGTGCACCAGGCTGAGCTGCCTGGGCACCCCCTGTCGACAAGGCTGTCGACAGGGCAGTCGA
Source organism: Allium sativum (assembly GCA_030737875.1). NCBI lineage: Eukaryota > Viridiplantae > Streptophyta > Magnoliopsida > Asparagales > Amaryllidaceae > Allium > Allium sativum. The sequence continues at coordinate 314,595,598 of CM060920.1, forward strand.
CTCCCTGGGTGCCCTGTCGACATGCCTGTCGACATGGGCCCCCTGGCGGGAATTTTCCCGCCTAACCCAGATTAGCCCTAATCCCTGTTTTTAATTTGAAATTTAAATCTGTTTTTAGCATAGAAATTTCTGAAAACTTCAATGGGCCTTAACCGGGTCATACGGACTCCGATTTTCGAAAACTCGGACTCTATTTCGCGTATTTTTCCGAGACGAACGCAATGGCATAGCCCATTTCCCCTGATTCAGATTTTAGAATTAAATTCTGCCTCGATTTATGTTATAACGGTTTATTGAAAATACGGATTGTTATAGTTTTGCCCAGCTAACATATCAAATTGGCTAAGTGTATTTACTTAACCCCAACCTCTAGTCTAGTTAACATGTTAATTTGGCTAAGTGTTTTCTTAGTTACTTAACCCCTACAAATCTGGTCTTATTACCATAAGTTTGGTTAAATTTCCCTATTGACTTAGCCCTCCCATTCTAGCTTGACTGGTTTTAAGTTGGTTAAGTGTTCCTATGGACTTAACCCTCCCATTCTAGCTTAACCGTGTTAAGTGTCTGTATGAACCTAACCCCACCCATCAGTTAGGTTATCTTGTTGAATTGGTTAAGTGTCTTAGTTAAATTAACCCTACCATTCTTGTTCTAGCTTTAACTAAATAAATTAAAGCCATGACCACTCACATTAGACAGATATTGTTGCGAATACTGGATATGCCGGTTGGTTCCGGGCAGGTATACATCGCAACTCAGTCTAACCTCGGGCTTTCTAAATTCAAAGGGTTTTGATTAATTTTCAAATCAGGTTTTGAGATTAACCATCCCGTCCGTCGGATCAGTTAGGGATAGCCAGGGAGAGCAGGAAACTTGTATTTTCCAAACCCAAGCCTAGACACTATCCTCTCTGTAACCCTAGAACTTTCTGTTGTGTTATTAAAAGAGATGTCGTTAACAAACCTTTTCTTTGTATATAAATAAATTGTTAACAGTTTATCCTCAAAGTTTAACCACTTATCTTCAAAGTCCATTTTCCCTTTTTAAAATAAATTTGGCCTATACCCTATACATTTGCCATGCCTACTAATAGACTTGTATTCTAGGCCCAAATCTTGATTTGCCTATCTTACAGTTTATAGCGATTTAGATCCAACACCCCCATTTACAGTTTATGCCAAAACTCGATTTTATATTCTAGTTTACAGTTTTTGCCCAACTAGATTTCATATTCTAGTTCACCGTTTATGCCCAAAACTTAATTTGCACACCAACTACCTATTTTGTGGCCCATTAACCATTTACCATTTACACCCAATTATGCTAATATACTTATCATGCTTAATTTAGCCACCCATTTCTGATTTAATATTCTAATTTCAGTTCATGTCAAAACTAGACTTGTTATTCTAATTTTCATCTCAATAGTCATGCTATAATGCATGTTTCCAAACTATGCCAATTTCCAAGTTTAGTCAATTTCATGTTTTCCCCAAAATGCATTCCCATTGTTCGTATAATCGTGACTCAACCTAGATCATAAATAAAGCTATATTCGTGGATAGAAGGGAATGAGCCAAAATGCCATGAAAGAACGGGCAAAACAATTGGCATAAGATGACAATTCACAGGCATATAGAAATGGTTAAATTACGCCATGAAAAGGGTTGAATAGTATAGTTTCAAGAACATGGGTAGACCTAACTTAATAGGTAAATTCCCAAGGTCTAAAACCAAAGAAAACCAAGAATAGACAGAATAGATAAACATGGGTAGACCTAACTTAATAGGTAAATTCCCAAGATCTAAAACCAAAGAAAACCAAGAATAGACAGAATAGATAATCGAGTTTAGACCCAATTTCATAGTCACAAAACTTAAGCAACACTTTCCTAGTCATGAACCATAGGTGTTTAATCACAGTTGTCCAATTTATGTCATAGGCAATAGTTTATGCTTCCTAATCAAAGGCATAAGCTTGTGTTCATAGTCAAGGAAAAAATTCTCATAGTCACAGTCATAGGCAATGCTCATAGTCATAGGCAATGCTCATAGTCATAGGCAATGTTCATAGTCATAGACAATGTTCATAGTCATAGGCAATGCCTAATTGGTCATCGAATCACAACAGTTCTTAATTAGGTCCAAAGATATAAGCACTGATTCGAATAGAGAGAGAGAGAGATTTGGCATATTCTTTTATTCCTTTAATTTCATGTCACGAACAGAGAAAAACATTCAAATCTAAAAATAACCGACTTACAGAGATTAGATTAGATTCGTAGAAAAACAGTCCTGGAAGTCGTTTGAATCATCACTTGAATCCTAGCTTGACTTGAATCTCCTTTTGAAAGTCTTTAGCAGCATTTCCTCGTCTTGATTTATTTTATATATTATTTATTTATACATTTTCTTAGAGGCAGCATAAGGATAGAAAAGAATTGTGAATAGAGAAGGAGACAAAGGCTGTTTATATAGGATTAGGCGGACGAATCTGGTCAGAATGGCGTCTGGATACAGGAGAACGAACCAGGTTCAGAAAACTGGAAAAAGGCGGGGGTCGACCCCCAGGTCGACTACCTAGTCGACCTGGGTCTTTGGTTTTAAAATTTAATTCTGCCTTGATTTGTGAATCCTAGTGTTACAGAATTACAGGGTGTTACACTCAGAGTGGTAGCATTCCTCAATTATTAGGACTTTCTCTTTCAGCTTAGATCTGGACTTTCTCAGATATACCGCTTTGATTTAATTTCTACTCTGTTGTGGCTTGCTATGAGGGATATGGGTTTATATTATTTCACTTTGTTATTTTGCATTATAAGACAGATGGATTAATTTAGGTTCTTGGTTTTTGACATAACTGGTTTGATGATGTAACTTGATTTGAGACAATGTTTTATTTTCAATAATAAAACTGAATTTTTTTCCGCTGCTTATTTCTATCTATATTGTAAATTTTTATTACTTCTTACCTATTGCGCTTCACGAAACTTAATGCATTCTCATATGAGTGTCATTAACGGATGTGGGGTGTCACATTTGGTATCAGAGCTGAAGGTTACAAAATCCGAGAAAAGTTTTGAAAAATTATTTTCAAAAGCAAAGTATTTTCAAATAAAAACCTTTTTTTGAAAAATATATCCCCACAAGCCATATTTAATATTCTCTCGATCTCTTGTTAAATCGTTTGTTTATTCTCTTTTCATCATGTCTGGGGAACCCAATCTTCTTGAGGGCATTCCAATACTGACATGGTTTCATAGGTATCTAGACGCTACGTCACCTGCATGAGTTCAAGGAGATGCCCCACCCCCAACTGAAGCAGCTCCACCTACACGGGTAGATAACTTTTCTAAGATTTGTTAGGACTTTTGCACTATTGGAGGAAAACCGTTCCGTAGTACCAGGAGCTTTGTTGAGGTGCAAAATTGGATGAGAGAAACGAAGAATGCGTTTGGTCTTTTTGAGCTCGACGATAGGAGGAATATATAGTTGGCGTCATGGCAACTGAAGGACGAAGCTTCATACTAGGGAAAGGTGACACAAGTAGGACAACCAGCAGCTACTTGGGATGATTCCTGACAGAGAATTGAGATGAAGTTTTTATCTTAGGCCGAATAAGGATTACAAATGGAGATATTCTTGGCTTTGAAATAAGGGGACATGTCTGTTAAGGATTATGTTAATAAGTTTAATCAGCTGGCGAGATTTGGTCTAGACTTGGTGAATACACCCCATAAAAAGGCACTTAGGTTTCTAAGAGGGTTGAATAAAACACTCCAAGGACTTGCATTATCTCATATACCGATGGGGGCGACGTTTGATAGGCTAGTTGACACGGCTCTAATGCACGAAGATGGAAAGGATGAGGAGAAATACTGTAAGGCTAAGGAGACATAAGCTTAGGGTGAGAAAAAGAAATGGTGGCCAAAGTAGAGAGCACAAAAGAAAGGAGGAAAGCGTGACAAGGCTCGGATCAAGGAAGATATCAAGTGTCATGGTTGTAGAGCTTTGGGTCATTTTGTGAAGAACCATAGAAAGACAAAGAAAGCATGCTTTAATGTGGTCAAGTAGGACACTTCACTAAGCAGTGCCCTCGAAAGCAAGGACAAGGGGCAGGATCTTCTGGAAAAGTACATGCTGTTGAGGGTAGTGGACCTGATCGACGTAGGAATGTCACAGTTGAAGGCTTGATTTCCCTATTTGACTGTCCTATTAGAACCTTTTCGATTCTTGTGCTCCTCATTCATTTATATCCAGTTCTATAGTAGATTGTCTGCACCTTAATATTAGTTATTCTTTGATCCAGTAGTAGTCTCAAACCCATAGGAGGTACAATTCATTTATCCATGATATGTAGGGGTTTGGGAATTTCTATCTTGGGCGTCGAGTTTGAATGCGCGCATACGTGCTGGGCTTTATGGGCTATGGTTCGATTCTAAGAAACAATTGGGTAGCCATGTCTGGTGCCATCCTAGCTGTGAGAGGAGAGTGGCTAGACTTCTGACTTGCCAAGGAAGAAGTCTCGAGATTTTGTGTGACCCATAGGATTCAGTTATGCTCAGTTTCCTAGATTCGCTTGATACTTCTGTTGACGATTTGCGATCAGTACCTATAGTTAGAGATTAACTGGACGTGTTTGATGAGGTTAAGGGATTACCTCTAAGGCATGAGATAGACTTTCAAAATTATTTAGTAGAGAATGCGAAGCTAGTCTCTCTACTGGTGTGCCACATGGCTCCTAAAGAGCGGAGGGAGCTCAGCAAGAAAGTAGGGGAGCTATTCGAGAAAGGATTTATTAGACGGAGCATATCAGAGTAGGGAGCTCCAGTCGTCTTTGCAACAAAGGCAGACGACTCACTTTGTTTATGTGTGGACTATAGAGAGTTGAATAAGCTCACCAAGAAGAATAGGCACCCGCTTCCGAGGATTGACGACTTGTGTAGTCAGCTAGTAGGCGAATTTATCTTCTTGCATATGGATTTGGCCACGAGATTTCATCAGTAAAGGGTGGTAGAGGGCAGTATCGATAAGAATGCATTCAAAATTCCAGACGGCTTCTTTGAGTGGCTGATTATGCCTTTTGGGCTAACCAAAGCACCTGCATGTTCTCTAACTTGATGAGTAGGGTGTTTAGAGAGTTTCTGAATAAGTTTGTGGTGGTCTTTGTGGATGATATTCTGATCTTCTCAAAGAATGAGGAGGTTCATTACCTACACTTAGGAGAGGTTTTACGTACTCTCAGATCACATCATCTTAAGGAAAAATTTTCTAAGTGTCTCTTTTGGAGGAAGGAAGTAAGGTTCTTAGGGAATGTAGTCTCATAGGACTGGATAGCAGTGGATCCCACCAAAGTTGTCGTAGTTCAAGATTGGAGGGCTCTGAAGAATGCGATGGAGGTGAGAAGTTTCCTAGGGTTGGCGGGCTATTACAAAAAGTTTATCAAGAACTTTACAAGGATATCATCCCAACTCACCCGATCGATGATGAAGAACTTGGCTTTTTCATGGAGCATTGATTACGAGGATGCCTTTCGAAGATTGAAAAGGGCTCTGACAATAGCCCCAGTTCTGAATCTCGTCGATGGAAGAAAGATGTTCACGGTCTACACAGATGCTTGTGGCATAGGGCTTTGTATCATTCTGATGCAAGAAGGAAGAGTAGTTTGCTATGGTAGTAGACATTTGAGATTTCATGAGAAAAACTACCCTAATCATGATCTAGGGTTGGCTGCAATAGTGTTCACATTGAAGTCTTGGAGGCATTATCTACTTGGAGAGAGATTTGATCTATACACGGATCATAAGTCGCTCTAATAATTGTTCTCCTAGAAAGATCTCATCCTAAGGAAGCAACGGTGGATGGAGTTCCTAGCATCCTACGAATTTTAGATAGCTTATACCCCAGGCAAGGGTAATGTAGTGGCAAACGAGTTGAGTAGGCAGAGGATGACTTTGAGTCCTCTATTCGTATAAAGGCGGAGCTTGGAGTTTATATCAACATTCGATAAGCCATCTACGGATTTCACATTGGGATTATTAGCATCATTGGAGGTGCGACCTACTCTCATAGAACGTATTGGATCTATGTACCGAGAGGACCTGCAGATAGAAAACATCTTGGACAGGCTTGGTAGAGGGTAGACTTCTAGTCACCTAGCTAGATACACTTTGGATGAGAAAGGGTGGCTAAGACAAGATGAAACACTATGTGTCCATAGAATTGGGTAATTGCTAAAGGCAGTGCTTGAGGAAGCTCATCATTCTCGAATGAGTACCCATTCAAGCGGCAACAAGATGTGTAACGACTCGCCATTTTGACCATCTCGAATCAGTAATTAAACCGGCTCCAGACGCTCAAAACGACGAACCATTATTAGCTTAGCGGGTATAAACAGAATAATACACACAGAATACAGTAATAGTAGCGGAATAAAATTTTATACATATATCATATCAGAGTTTACAAAAAGTTTTAAATGAATGAAATGTTACGGTTTTGTCGGGCCTTGCACGCTCGAATGCGTCTTCACATTTCCTCTCCAGATCGCGAGCTCAAATCTTTTAAATTTGGAGATGCTTAGGACCTGACCCGAGCGTATTGCATTAAAAAACGCAACAAACACTCGGATCAGGATTAACTTAATTCAATTAAGTTAACTTCAATAAACACATATAAAAAAAATTGTTAATACCAACAATTGTAATGTTTAATCCATGACTGCCCAAATATACCATAATGGGTTGAATGTTCACAAGCAACAATGATAGAATGAGACAACAAAAGTAACTTGGGCGTGGTCAGTAGTGTGTCCATGTCAGGGTGCTGAAAATATATCAAATAGGACTGAAGCATGCTGGTGAGTTAACCGTAATATACAAAGGAAAACAAAGCCTATTACCCGAATAAAGCTTATGCCAGACACAAACCAAAGGTCAATACACATGCATGGCTAAAGTAGAAGTTGCACATACAATTCATGAGTGTGAGACACGGAATGGGTATAAGGCATGCATAGCAGGACCAAGTAACGTAAGGTAGATAACCCAACACTTATGGGCTCATATTTGAATGAAGGTAATAAACAAACATAGCTATATATATATTTGCGATATACAGGTGCATATGTTGATCAATTCAAGTAACATGTAATCCAAAATATGTTAAACTTCATGATGACAGTGGGAAAACAGGCCAAATATCACATATAAGCTCACACGCCCTATAAGCTGCATGCGTGTCAGAGTAGACAGGCACATCCTGAGGTTAGGGACAAAACCAATATAACCAACCTAATTTGGAATAAGCCATGATACTCTTTTATGTGGTCAATGTACAAGGCTATGCATAACTGAAAATAAGTGAAATTAAGTGAAAACAAGTGTACTACTGAAACACCCCACCCTCCATTAATGTCACTCACAAAGGGAATGCCTTAACTTTGGTGGAGGTTTGTAAGTAAAAGTCACAGATAAAACACAAGACAGATACAAACATATATATATATATAAGCAGCGAAAAACAAACAGACTTTTTATTTCATAAATACGTGTTCATACAAAACATTTCCATAACTGTCACATAATAAATTCCAAAACATTACATAATCATTTCTATCTTGGTTATTACATTGAAGAACAATAAAACATAGTTAAAACTGCATAAATCCCAGAGAATGTGTCCAACAGCCATAGCCAAGGAAAGAGAGTCCAAACCGTACATCTACTATCTTGAAACTTGCAAAGAGTCTGACTAAGCTAGGTTGTTTCCTCCCTGTGGACCTAGAGGGGAAACGGAAGAAAAGAAGACGAAAGAAAATAGGGTCAAACATAAAGCCTGGTAAGTCTAGTGAATCTTCACTATGAGAATAAGAAAAAGGGCGTGATAAGTACAAACTGGAAATAGGAAAGTATCATAACTAAGATAAAGTAGTTTGAATCGAATATAGCATCGCACCCCACACTATATCTCTGCACCTACATGCATTGTCTCAACGGGCACCCCATGATCGAGGTGAAGTGATCCCCTTTCCCTAAAGAACGGCTCCTACTCGCATAATCATCTGTCTTACGACCCCCAAATATCGTAGATACCTATGATGGCCCCACCATGGGGTGTATCAAGTCCCATGGTAACGACCCGACACAATCCTTAGAATGCATAGGTTATACTACTGGTGCCCCCAATGCCCTGTTTGTCTGCTCCGAAGTGTGTGCACGCCTGCACTCCGATAGAACCCACACTGTTGCACCCACCGCCGTCGCTTTTGACTGCTCACAATCAGCCCAGTAATCATGCCCCACCCTGCCTAGTTTCAGGGTACCATGATACCTAATTGGGTTACTATTGAAATGGGTCCCCGTTATTTGGGTTTTCTAGTCAAACATGTTAAGTGGTTAAGTGTCTGTATTTACCTAACCACACCCATCAGTTTATTTAACATGTTGAATTGGTTAAGTGTTTTTGGTTTACTTAACCCTACCATCCTGACTTGTCTGTCCTTAGCCTTTTAAAGTACCGACCACTCACAATAGACATGTATTGTTACGGTTGCTGGATGTGCCGGTCGGTTCTGGGCAGGATTACACCATAACTCAGTCTAACCTCGGGTCCTTATTGGGCTCAATGCTTAACCACCAACATTGGATAAGTATTGTTGTGACTACTGGACAGTCGGGCGGGTCCGGGCGGGTTTACATCACAACTCAATCCAACCTCGTGTTAAGCATATTCGTATTTTCTAAATTTACATATTTGTCTTTATTACTTATTATATGTAAATTTGCCAACAATTAAACGTTGTGGTCCACTTTCCAAGCTTAACTTTTTTGGTACAAAAATTTATACCATTCAAGTGCCACCAATTTTGGCATGTGACAAACATGCCAATTTCATATATTTCACCAATTTATGTCAAGTTACCAATTTTCCCCAACGTTACCCCGTCTAAATATTAGGCTAACAATCTTAGCCTAATATTCGTTTGTATGGTTTATAACATATAATATTAGGCTAAAAACTTAGCCTAATTTAGCGCACACAAAATTGGCATAAGGGAATTCATAAACATAAACATGACATGGGTGTAAACTTGGCATTTTTGGCATAGACAATATGAACATCATAGGTGTGAACTTGCATGAATATAATAGGTGTGAACTCGCAACATAGGCTAAATCAATTTAAATACATGTAAACTTGCATTGAAATAAGGGTCTAACCGAATAGGTATCACATGAGTTAACATATGATTTAGACAACATAAGCCTAAACATGTTTAGATCTAGGCATAACATCGAACATCACTAGCATATGACAAGAATATAACATGTCTAAAAAGTATGTATAATTTCATCGCATGTGTGAACTAGATCCAAATCATGTTTACTACTATAACATGAAACCTATATTAAAATGGATCTTGGCATGGATCCAATCATGAACTTGCAACTTTTGCATAAACATATGAGCATGTGTATATGAACTTAAGCATGGAGGTTTTAGCATAAAGTATATACATGAGATCTTAACTTGGACATATCGCATACAACTTATATAATCACATAAACATATAGGTATAGATTACAACATAAACTATGCAACTTGGATGTGATATTGTTTTTATTTGAATGGATCCATCACTAAGTAAATTTAACCACAAACATTCCAACCATTCACAATACAACCATTTCAATACAACCATTTCAATACATAGATATGAATTAACATCATCATTATACAATAGCACAACTCCATTTCCAATTTACATCGAATCAAATCCTGACTTTTATTCACCTTGGAAAAATCACTATACTTACAACAAATGACGGTCTTGTTTTCTGATTTCTGAGTTCTGAATTTGCAATGCTTTCCTTTGGGTAGACTAACGTTGGTTTGATTCGTGTTTTAACTTTAATTTGGCTCGTTTCTAAGCTTTCTACAAGTGGAGGCTACTCTTGGCTTCCTTCCAGCAGCATGACGGCTCTAGTTCTATATTATTTGTGTGAATTTAGGTTAAGAGTTGAGTTGTATTTATAGAATTTCAGATTGATTTGAGCCGTCGATGAAGCTAGAGTTAATCCAGACCATCCATCTCAAGAGAAGCCAATCAGAAAGCGACAAGTCAGCCATAATGACAAGCCAGAGCTCAGAAATTCGACTAGAAACCAACCAGGCTAGCCAGGGCCAAACCAGGTCGACCCCCAGGGGGACCCTATGGTCGACCTAGTCACCCAGGTCGAACCTATGGTCGACGTGGTCACCCAGGTCGACCCCTAGGTCGACCCTATAGTCGACCTGGTGCCTGGGCGGGAATTTTCCCGCCCAGCCCACTTTGGGTCTGAATTCGAAATTTGAACTGAATTTTGAACTGTTTGAATTTTAAATTGAATTCTGAAACTTTCCGCGGTCATAATTTCTTCATATGGAGTCCGATTCACGCAAACTCGGACTCTATCCCAGGCAGAATTCCAAAACGAGCGCATTGGCATAACCCGTTACCCTTAAATTTTTCCTTAAGAATTAATTATACTTTAATTTCCTAATTTATAGTTAACAGAAAATTCAGGGTGTTACATTCTCCCCTCCATAAAGGATTTCATCCCCGAAAACTTCAAGTCTGGAAGAACATAAATCCTAACATCCAATCGTCCATCTACTCATCCAATAAACACAGGCATCCATTGTCCTTAAAAGACTTCTAATGCTTTATGATCATATGCATAGTGTGTGTATATGTCCTTATCTAATGAAAAAATTTGGCTGTCTACTGATTCAGTTGACCTCCTTAATGCGAGTCATGTAAGTGCTATGAATCCATTATGTATGCAAATTTTTCCCACTCATAATTCTACATGAGTGCGCAACCATTCATACAAATGCGACATCCATATGACAACATATCAAGTTTCAACCACATGCAAATATGAATACATATATGCGTATGCAGTATGAAGTGACTGAGCCGATCTAAAACCCAGGCTGTGTGTGTATATGCATCCACGAGCCACCACTAGCAACCACTTGCAACCACTTGCAGCCATCAACCATAACATGTTTCAAATACATGTTTACATCCAAAAGGGTTTCTACCTAAGGATAAAGGATAATGTCGAGGGGGTATACCTAAAAAGATAGATTCAAGCACAGCTTAAGGAAAAAGAGAGATCAAAGATGTACTCTCAAAAAGAAAAGGGTAGGTCGCGCGTATTCTGTCCTCAGTTTCCCAAGTCGCATCTTCCTCGGCGTCTCTCCACTGAACTTTGACGAGCTTGACTTCGCGGTTGCGTAGCTTTTTGATTTCAGTTCCTACGATTCGAGTTGGAACTCTCCTCACAGTTGCTTCACATTCCACTTCGGCTTCTTCTAGAATGCTTGGCTCCACCACTTCCGCAGATTCGTGTAGACATTTTCGGATATGAGAAACATGAAAGACGTTGTGAATTCCGGCCAACCTTCGGGGCAGCTCTAATCTATAAGCCATCTTCCCAATCTTCTCGATGATAGGGAACGGTCCTACAAATCTTGGTGCTAGCTTTCCTGCAGATCCAAAGCGAACGACGTTCCTTAAAGGAGATACCTTAAGGAAAACCATGTCCCTAACCTCGAACTCAAGGTCGGTCCTTCTTATGTCTGCGTAAGATTTATGTCTGTCTTGGGCATTCTTCATTCTCCTTCGTATCAAGTCCACTTTTTTTGAAGTCTCTATAATCATGTCTGGCCCAAGTATGAGCTTGTCTGTTGACTCCCACCACCAAGTTGGTGATCGGCACGGTCTTCCATATAGAGCTTCGAAGGGCACCATGCCGATGGTGGCTTGGTAGCTGTTGTTGTAGGCGAATTCCACTAAAGGAAGATGATCCTCCCAAGTCCCTCCGAAGTCAAGAACTCATAGTCTCAAAAGATCTTCTAATACTCTATTCAACCTTTCTGTCTGACCATCAGTTCGGGGGTGTTAGGTTGTGCTCAAGCATAACTGTATGCCTACAGCTTCTTGCAGATTCCGCGAAAATTCGCTCGTAAAGATGGGATCTTTGTCACTCACTATGCTGGAGGTTATTCCATGGAGTCGAACTATTTCCTTGAGATAAAGAGAAGCTAGAGACGAGGCAGTCCTTCTACTCTTGATAGGTATAAAGTGGGCGCTTTTAGTAAGCCTGTCCACTATTACCCAAATGCTAGTATTGCCTCTCCTTGACCTAGGCAGTCCATCAACGAAGTCCATTGAAATGCTATCCCACTTCCATTTCGGGACTTCTAGAGGATGATGCAGTCCTCCAGGTTTCTTCTTTTCCGCCTTGACCTGTTGGCATCTCACGCACTTGGAAACGAAATCTGCCACGTCCTTCTTCATGCCGCTCCAATAGAAAACTCTTTTTACGTCCTTGTACATCTTGTCTCCACCTGGGTGTATTGTCATCTTGGAATGATGTGCTTCCTCGAGAACCATCTTTACTAAATCCCTTGCTTGTGGGATGCATAGTCTTCCATCCCGCCTTAGCCAACCCTTATCATCGATGGAGTACCTATTGAGGTGACTGGAAGTTTCACCCCTAATTAGTTTATCAATCACTTCCACAAGCTGAGGGTCTTCACGTTGTGCGTCCCCTATTGAGTCTAAAAGAGTGGGCCGAACTTCTAGTGATGCCAATAATCCAGGTACAAAATCAGAGGAGGGCCTAAAGTCAAAACTGGCTATATACTCCAAGCTTTGCCTTTCTACAAAGAGAGGGCTTAAGGTTAGTTTCTTTCTGCTCAATGCGTCTGCTACTACGTTGCCTTTGCCAGGAGTATAAGAAATCTCAAAGTCATATGAGGCAAGGAACTCCATCCACCTTTGTTGCCTCAAGTTAAGATCTTTCTGCGAGAAAAGATAGTTCAACGATTTATGGTCAGTATATAATTCGAACTTCTCACCTAGAAGATAATGATGCCAAGACTTAAGCGCAAAGACGATGGGGGCCAACTCAAGATCATGGGTTGGGTAGTTCTTTTCATGAACTTTCAATTGCCTTCCACCATAAGATGCTGCCCTCCCTTCTTGCATCAGAACAGCGCCTAGCCCCATACTACAAGCATCCGTGTATACTGTGAACATCTTGCTTCCATCCGGCAAATTCAGAACTGGGGTTGTTGTAAGAGCCCTTTTTAAGTGTTAGAAAGCAATGTCACAGTCCAAATCCCAAGCGAATGTTAGATTCTTCTTTGTTAGCCTGGTGAGTGGAGCTGAGATTTTTGCAAAATCCCTAATGAACTTTCGGTAAAAACCGGCTAGCCCAAGAAAGCTTCGGATTTCGGTTGCATTTCTTGGTATCTTCCAATCTTGCACTGCCACCACTTTCGCGGGCTCCACAGCCAACCCCTCTTTGGACACTATATGTCCAAGAAACCTCACCTCTTCTCCAAAAGTGGCACTTGGAGAATTTAGCTTTTAGCTAATGAACTCGAAGAGTTTCCATGATCTCTTTCTGATGCTGAGCATGATCTTCTTCATTCTTTGAGAAGATCAAAATATCATCTACGAAGACAACCACAAACTTATTGAGGAATTCTCTGAACACCCTGCTCATTAGGTCTATGAAATAAGCGGGTGCGTTTGTCAAGCCAAAAGGCATGACAAGCCACTCGAAGAAACTGTCTGGAGTTCTGAATGCTGTTTTATCAATGCTATCTTCCGCTACCCTTAGCTGACGGAACCCAGTAGCCAGATCAAGTTGGGAGAAGACCGACGCACCTACAAGCTGATCAAACAGATCGTCTATTCGGGGAAGCGGGTGTCTATTCTTTTTAGTCAGCTTTTTTAGCTCCTTATAGTCCACACAGAGACGTAGTGAACCATCTTCTTTGGTGGCGAACACCACTGGAGCACCCCATTCCGAGATACTCCGCCGTATAAACTCCTTCTAAGAAGCTCCTTAACTTGCTTACTGAGCTCCTTTCTCTCTTTTGGAGCCATGTGTCTAACAGGCAGAGATACGGGCTTTGCTTTATCAACAAGATATATGCGGAAGTCTATTTCTCGTTTCCGAGGTAAGCCTTTCACCTCTTCAAAGACATCCGGATATTCCCGGACCACTCTAACCGACTGCAAATTCTCAACAGAAGCATCAAGCGACTCTAGATAACTAAGCATAACAGCATTCAAGGGAGTACAAGAAATTTCTAGAGTGTTACCGAGCCGAGTCAAGAGTCTAACCACTCTTTTCTCACAATCAAGAATGGCACCATTACTGGATAACCAGTCCATGCCTAATATTAGTCCATATCCCGAGAATCCCAAAACAAATGCACTACATCTAAATTCAACACTTAGAATAGAGATTTTCAAATCCAAGCAAACCATCGACAAATAAGCTGAGCTCCCGATTGGATTTGAAACAACCAAGGGATCTTCTGCCATACTAGTGTCTAGGTGCAGAGATTATACTAAAGTAGATGAAATAAAGGAGTGTGATGCACCGGAATCAAAAAGAGTGCAAACTGGATAATCATAGAGATAAACTAAGGTTTCTACAGAAATATTTCTACCTCATTCCTGTAGAGGTGCCACCAGTGTGTGAACCTGTCCCCCTGAGGTGGATCTAGTCCACTGTCACTGCCCCCGCTTCTTTGGGTAGTCCTTAGCCAAGTGTCCCATCTCCCCATAATGGAAACAACTACCATTCATCTTTGCCTTCTTCATCCTGCAGTCTTTTGCTATATATCCCACAATGCCATAAAAATTGCACCTTCTCTTTTCACGGGTTTTGTTGTTCTTCTCGCCTTTCTTTAAGTTTTTCTTCTTAGCCTGTAAACCCTCTTTCTTTTCTTGAGGTGCTTCCACCTTTGCCTCTTTCTTGCCTTTATCTTCCTCGTGTAGCAGCGCTATGTCCACCAAGCTTTCATAAGTTGCTCCCATGGGTATATGAGTCATTGCAAGGCTGTATAGAGGATAATTCAGACCTTTGATGAAGCGAACGGCCTTCTTGTGTTGGGTGTTTACTAAATCCAGCCCAAATCTGGCCAGCTGATTAAACTGATTGACATATTCCTTGATCGTCATAATTCCTTTTTTAAGAGTTAGGAACTTCTCCATTTGCAGGCTTCTTTCAGCTTGGGAGAGAAACTTCATCTCATACCTCATCCTGAAATCTTCCCAAGTTTCCACTGGCCTCTCAGCATGGGTAACTTCCCACCAATAGGAAGCTTCATCTTTAAGCAACCACACTGCTAGTTGTATCTTTTGCCTGTTGTCAATTTCGAAGATGACGAACAAGTCTTTGGTCTCCTTCAGCCAGTTCCTTGCTACTACAAAGGATTCAGTTCCATAAAAGTCTTTTCCACCCATAGCTTTGAAGTCTCTACACATCTTAGCGAAAGTATTTCCCCGAGGAGGAGGAGGAGGTGGAGGAACTGCTGCCACTATGGGAGGAGGAATGTCTACCGGGCTCGCACCATTAGCCCTAGCCTCTAGGTACCTTCGGAACCAGCCGGGTATCGGTACCCCTTCTGGAAGGTTAAGATCTCCAGACATGCTGGAACAAAAAGGAAAGTATTCAAGACAAAGGATAGAGATATAGTGCATATGGCTTTAGGGGAATTATGCCTTTTAAAAAAAAACACTTTTTCTTGAAAAAGAATGCTTCTTTAAACCTCTTTTTGAAGATAGTTTCAAAAACTTTATCTAATATGGTAAATCTGCGCTTTGATACCAAGTGAAAAACCCCACCCACCATTAAGGTCACTCACAAAGGGATTGCCTTAACTTTGGTGGAGGTTTGTAAGTAAAAGTCACAGATAAAACACAAGACAGATATAAACACATATATATAAGTAGTGGAAAACAAACAGACTTTTTATTTCATAAATACGTGTTCATACAAAACATTTCCATAACTGTCACATAATAACTTCCAAAACATTACATCATCATTTCTGTCTTGGTTATTACATTAAAGAAGCATAAAACATAGTTAAAACTGCATAAATCCCAAGAGAATGTGTCCAACAGCCATGGCCAAGGAAAGGGAGTCCAAACCGTACATCTACTATCTTGAAGCTTGCAAAGAGTCTGGCTAAGTTGGGGTGTTTCTCCCTGTGGACCTGGGGGGGGGGGGGGGGGCGGAAGAAAAGAAGACGAAAGAAAATAGGGTTAGACATAAATCCTAGTAAGTCTAGTAACTCTTCAGTATGAGAATAAGAAAAAGGGCATGATAAGTATAAACTGGAAATAGGAAAGTATCATAACTAAGATAAAGTAGTTTGAATCGAATATATTATTGCACCCCACACTATATCTCTGCACCTACTTGCATTGTCTCAACTGGCACCCCATAATCGAGGTGAAGTGATCCCCTTTCTCTAAAGATCGGCTCTTACTCGCATAATCATCTGTGTCTTATAGCCCCCAAATATTGTAGATACCTATGCTGGCCCCACCATGGGGTATATCAAGTCCCATGGTGGTGACCCGACACAATTCTTAGAATGCATAGGCTATACTACTGGTGCCCCTAATGCCCTGTTTGTCTGCTCCGAAGTGTGTGCATGCACACACTCCGTTAGAACCCATACTGTTGCACCAACCGCCGTCGCTTTTGATCGCTTACAATCACCCCAGTAATCATGCCCCACCCTGCCTAGTTTCAGGGTACCATGTTACCTAATTGGGTTACTGCTGAAATTGGTCCCTGTTACTAGGGTTTTCTAGTCAAACATGTTAAGTGGTTAAGTGTCTGTATTTACCTAACCCCACCCATCATTTTAATTAACATGTTGAATTGGTTAAGTATTTTTGGTTAACTTAACCCTACCATCCTGACTTGTCTGTCCTTAGCCTTTTAAAGCACTGACCACTCACATTAGACAGGTATTGTTACGGTTACTGGATGTGCCGGTCAGTTCCGGGCAGGTTTACACCGTAACTCAGTCCAACCTCGGGTCTTTATTGGGCTCAATGCTTAACCCCCCACATTGGATAGGTACTGTTGTGACTACTGGACAGCCGGGTGGGTCAGTGCAGGTTTACATCACAACTCAATCCAACCGCGTGTTAAGCATATTCGTATTTTCTAAACTTACATATTTGTCTTTATTACTTATTATATGTAAATTTTCCAACAATTAAATGTTGTGGCCCACTTTCCAAGTTTAAAATTTTTGGTATAAGAATTTATACCATTCAAGTGCCACCAATTTTGGATTGTGACAAACATGCCAATTTTATATATTTCACCAATTTATGTCAAGTTACCAATTTTCCCCAACGTTACCCCATCTAAATATTAGGCTAACAATATTATCCTAATTTTCGTTCGTATGGTTTATAACATATAATATTAGGCTAAAAACTTAGCCTAATTTAGCGCACACAAAATTGGCATAAGGGAATTCATAAACATAAACATGACATGGGTGTAAACTTGGCACTTTTGGCATAGACAATATGAATATCATAGGTGTGAACTTGCAACATAGGCTAAACCAACTTACATACATGTATACTTGCATTGAAATAGGGGTCCAACCAAATAGGTATCACATGAATTAACATATGATTTAGACAACATAAGCCTAAACATGTTTAGATCTAGGCATAACATCGAACATCACTAGCATATGACAAGAATATAACATGTCTAAAAAGTATGTATAATTTCATCGCATGTGTGAACTAGATCCAAATCATGTTTACTACTATAACATGAAACTTGTATTAAAATGGACCTTGGCATGGATCCAATCATGAACTTGCAACTTTTGTATAAACATATAAGCATGTATATACAAGTTAGGCATAGAGGTTTTAGCATAAAGTATATACATGAGATCTTGACTTGGACATATCACATACAACTTATATAATCACATAAACATATAGGTGTAGATTACAACATGAACTATACAACTTGGATGTGATGTTGTTTTCATTTGAATGGATCCATCACCAAGTAAATTTAACCACAAACATTCCAACCATTCACAATACAACCATTTCAATATATAGATATGAATTAACATCATCGTTATACAATAACACAACTCCATTTCCAATTTACATCAAATCAAATCCTAACTTTTATTCGCCTCAGAAAAATCACTATAGTTACAACAAACGACGGTCTTGTTTTCTAATTTCTGAGTTCTGAATTTGAAATGCTTTCCTTTGGGTAGACTAACGCTGATTTGATTCGTGTTTTAACTTTAATTTGGCTCGTTTCTAAGCTTTCTACAAGTGGAGGCTACTCTTGGCTTCCTTCCAGCAGCATGACGACTCTAGTTCTATATTATTTGGGTGAATTTTGGTTAAGAGTTGAGTTGTATTTATAGAATTTCAGATTGATTTGAGCCGTCGATGAACCTAGAGTTAATCCAGACAATCCATCTCAAGAGAAGCCAATAAGAAAGCGACAAGTCAGCCCTAGTGACAAGCCAGAGCTCAGAAATTCACAGAAACTGACCAGGCCAGCCAGGGTCAAACCAGGTCGACTGGGCAGGTCGACCCCCAGGTCGACCCTATGGTCGACCTGGTGCCTGTGCGGGAATTTTCCCGCCCAGCCCAGTTTAGGTCTGAATTCAAAATTTGAACTGAATTTTGAACTGTTTGAATTTTAAATTGAATTCTAAAACTTCTGGAGGTCATAACTCCTTCATACAGAGTCCGATTCATGCAAACTCGGACTATATCTCAGGCAGATTTCTGAGACGAGCGCAACGGCATAACCCGTTACCCTTAATTTTTTTCATTAAGAATTAATTATACTTTAATTTGCTAATTTACAGTTAACAGAAAATTCGGGGTGTTACAACTACAGACAAGGTTTCAATGTGCACAACAACACATAAGTAGTAAAATTTCAAGGTGACATGAAATATGCATGTTAGTCAATACTATGACCATACTGCACCAAGCAAACATGATCAACACCAAATAAACAATCAAACCAATATGCAATATGATCCACACAAAATAGCAACCATAGGGCAATCGAACACAATCAAAATCAATTTACTTGAATTAAGCTAATCATATTCGCGAGTGGGTTAACACTCACCTATGGACGCAGTGGTTCTATGCAATGGCGACGGTGCTGTTTGCGGCTAGAAGGTGGAAGGACCGGGCACGGATTTCGAGTGGTGCCTACGCTGGAAGTGGTGATGGCTTTGCTGAAGAGGGGAGAAGTGAGACTGAAGTGGCCATCATCGATGATAACTTCTTGACCCACGGGAAATAAGGGTTCGCAGAACAGGAAGGAAGACATTGGGGATGGAGCAGCTTGGAGCAGGTTTAGGGTCTGGCGAGGGCCGACGAGGCACGAGGCTTCGGTGCTTGAGGCAAAGGCAGTGACGGTCTTCGATTTGGGTACGGTGATAGACCGCGCCTTGATCTACGATGATGACGAGTGAAAGAGGAGGTGTGGCGCCTTAGCTGATGAACAGAAGGTGGAGAAGGCTGCCGTGGATTCGATTTGGGAATAAAGGCATGATTTTGGATTTTTTTCTCTTTGGGGAAGAAAAAATAAATTTTGGTGGAGACATTATATTCTGATCCGGCGAAAACATATTTTGGAAAGAAATGAATTGGTAAAAGAAGAATCGGCTGATAATATAAAGGGAAGAGAAATAAAGAAAACAAAGGTGATGCATGAAACAACTACGAGGACACGCGGTGGATAATCTCAGAGTGATACGAACAAGTGTCAACCAATTTAGCTAACTCCAACAAATGTCCAAATTTATTTTAAACAATTAATTATTTAAAAGAGTATATGCCAAATTTACTCTCTATATGCATACCATTTATATTATACAATGTATATGAATACAATACAAATGTATACATTTTAAATACATGACTAGATTTTTATTTAAAACCAAATCAACTTAAACAAATTTTATTTAAATCAAGTACCCAAATTAAATAAATAAATCAAATTTAATATTTCTCAAACGATATATTTAAATCAGTTTAAAAATATTAATACCGTAAAATTTTAACAAAACAAAACTAGAAATAAATATAAGGTTTAAATTTATACTTATAAAATAAATTAATTCAAAACTAAATTTTAAATAAACTAGATTTCAAATCAAAATCACAGATCATAAAATTCTTAATACTAAATTAAATCAACTTAAAATAAAAATTAAAGGCCAAAATTCTGGTTCGTTACAAGATGTATCGAGACATGATGAGAGATTTATTTTGGACTATTATGAAGAGGGATGTAGCGGAATTTGTAGCCCTATGTTTGAATCTCTAGGGAGTAAAGGTTGAACAGAGGAAACCTGGCGAATTGCTTCAGCCCTTGGATGTCCCACAATGGAAGTGGGAGAGCATCTATATGAATTTCATTGATGGACTGCCCAAATTACGGAAGGCCAATACGACCACTTAGGTGATAGTAGACAAACTTATGAAGAGTGCTCACTTTATTCCTGTCAAGAGTAAGAGGACGGCATCTTGGCTAGCATCGGTATATCTTCGAGAGATAGTCCGACTTCATTTGGTGCCTTCAAGTGTAGTAAGCGATCGTGACTCCATCTTCAACAGTTAGTTCTGGAAGAGCTTAAAAGAGACATTAGGTACACATCTACATTTGAGCATGGCATACCACCCTCAGACCGATGGGCATACTGAGAGGGTCAATAGAGTTCTTGAGGATCTTCTGAGACTGTGTATCCTAAATTTCGGAGGGACTTGGGAGGAGCATCTCCCATTGGTTGAGTTTGCCTACAAACAACGATTATCAATCGAGCATAGGCATGGCACCCTTCGAAGCATTATATGAACGACCTTACAGATTGCCGACTTGTTGGTGGGAGTCTACGGACAAACTTCTACTTGGTCCTGAGATGATTTAGGAGACTTATAAGAAGATTGATCTTATTCACCAAAGAATGAAAGCAGCTAAGGACAAACATAAGTTATATGACGATAAAAGAAGGACCAGTTCGGAATTAAAAAGTAGGAGATATGGTCTTTATTAAAGTATCACCGCTGATGACTGTAGTTCGCTTAGGCTCGGTAGGGAAGTTGGCGCCAAGATATGTAGGGTCATTCCATGTAGTAAAGAGGATAGGTCAAATGGTCTATAGGATTAGAATACTGGATAGACTGGCAGGCGTACACAATGTGTTTCACAATTCTCATTTGAGGAAATGTCTACATGATGAAGCTAAGATAGTGGAGCCGAGCACACTTGAAGACGTGGAAGTTGAGAAGGAAACATCTGTGAGAAGAGTTCGTATACATATTCTTGGATCGGAAGTTAAGAAACTATACAAAAAAGAAATCAGATTGGTGAAGGTACAGTGGGGAAAAGACCCCAAAGATGCGACATGGGAAACTGAAGACAAGATTCGCGCTTCTTACCCTTTTCTTTTTGAGTGTACGTTCTTAATTTCTTTTCCAAGCTTTTAAATTCGCATTTGCTTCTATCATTCAAGTATGTTTATCCTATCGTCCAAACCTTCGATCCTTAGTAGAATCCAATGGTTTGAAACATGTGTTTGAAACATGTTATGATTGATAGTTGCAAGTAGATGCAACTGTTTTCTAGTGGTTGCTCGTGGACGCATATACACACACTAGGCACTAGATCGGCTGAAGCACTTACATATTGCATATGGATGTGTGCATATTTTAATTTTCCATGGATGGAAATGGATGAATCATAATACGGATGTGACACTTAGGGAATAATTCTGCATGCATATAGAGCTTATATGTTATACTAGGACTCTTTTTGCATACATATTTAATACATGGCACAAGCATATATTACATTAAAGAGGTCAGCTAAATCAGTCAACCGCCTGATTTTCGCATAAGTGTAGGGACATATACACACAACACCTTTGCATATATTCATACAAGCATTAGAAATCCTTAAGGATAATGGATGCCAGTGGGTGATAGATGAGTATATGGTTGTAGGAGGTTGTTAGAAAAAAACATTCTTCTTAACTTGGATAATTCGAGGACAAAATCCTTTAAGTAGGGGAGAATGTAACACCCTAAAATTTAATACACTGTAACCATAATGTAAAGACAATAAAATGAATATTATACAATTAAA
This sequence comes from Allium sativum, assembly GCA_030737875.1. NCBI lineage: Eukaryota > Viridiplantae > Streptophyta > Magnoliopsida > Asparagales > Amaryllidaceae > Allium > Allium sativum. The sequence continues at coordinate 314,617,656 of CM060920.1, forward strand.
TATTCAAAATTGAGTAAAACCGACTTTTTAGTTCGTTTGTCTCGAAATTCTAGTTCAGATAGACCCTAATTTTGCGTAAATCGGATAACGTATGAACAAGTTATGAACACTAGAAGTTTATACATATATAAGAAGATTATATATGAATAAATTCAAATTAATTCAAATGGAAAACAACACGCAGAAAAGGCCCATTGGGGGACAACCCGACCTTTACTCGAGTCGAACCTTGCATTAGAGGGGTCGACCCAGCAACATGCTGAGCGAATTCTTCTTGCTACACCTGGACTGTTTTGTTTGCTAGGTTCATCCACTGACTCAGCATTACGTGTATAACTAAGATTGAAAGCCAAGCCATGCAATGAAAAAGGGGAATTTGTGCATATTTTTAAACTGAGGACTGTTTGCCTGTAATTTGGAAAAGGGATAATATGCATAAACTTGTACATGTTGTAATTTCGGAATATAATTTAAAGGGATAGTATGCATATGTATAAACCTATTAGATTTCACTTAATATAGACATTAATTAAAGGGTATGTTAAAATAATGTAAGTACCAGATGTAGGTTAGGTAAACTGAATTACTATAGTAATTATATACTTCTGGGCAGGCGTTGGTTTTGGGAAAGGGTTGTACACATATAACAAATTTTTCAACCATGCTTATTAACGAACTTAAACCTGCTAAGTTAAACTTGATTATTAATAAGCTAAGAGGTCCCTCGTTTTGCTATTGTATCGGGTTTTGGGGACCCTTAAATCCTGGTTACTTGGGGGCACAAGCTTAGGGGGTTTGGCTTGTATCAATCTTGTTGTGTGGAACCTATACGAGTCAGTATTTCTATTAGTATTTTGTTAGAGGGTCTCACACTAGGTAGGGGTCAGGGCATGCTTTATTAACCTGGATAGTAAGAGGTTCAAATGAGGAAGGTGGGTATGGGCGCGTTTCGATGGAGTCATCAATGTGGATAGGTCCGATTAGGGAAACTAAGCCATTGTAACATCAGTAAATAGCTCTGTGTTATACAAGTTGTTGGATTAGGGACGGATACACCCTACTGCCGGGGCTGACACAGGGTATTTACATATTAGGGAGATAATCGCATGGTTAGTAACTAGGGTACACCTAATCCTGTTGTTATGTAATTAGGGTAATTTATAATCCGGTTATGTAATTAGGGTACACCTAATCCTGCTGTTTAATCTCTCTATTTAATCCTGTTGTTACGTAAGTAGGTTAACACCTAATCCTGTTATACTAGTATTGGTACAGAAACCTATTTTAGGATATAAATGAGAAGCATTACTCGATCACTATTTTATCCTATTTGCCCCGTTTTATCCTGTTGCTCTGTTTATCTTGTTTACCCATTACCTTATATGCTACAGTACTTTCTCCTGCAGTCTTGTTTATCTGTCCTGATACCTCTTTTTTATGCATTTACTGAAAATCACTAGTACTCATCAGGCTTTATGTCTGACCTTTTTTTTCTTCTACTTTCTCTTCTTCCCTCCCCCCTAGGTCCTCAAAGTGGTAGCACTCCTTAGTGTTTAGGACTTTCTCTTTTAGCTTGGACATAGACTTTCTTAGATGTACCACTTTGATTTACTTTCTACTCTGTTGTGACTTGCTATTAGGGATATGGTTTTATATTATTGCACTATGTTATTTTGCATTATGAGACAGATGGATTAATTGAGGTTCTTGGTTTTTGATGTAACTGAATGTAACTTGATTTGAGAAAATGTTTTATTTTCATTATTAAAATTGAATTTTTTTCGTTGTTTATTTCTATCTGTCTTGTAAATTTCTGCTACTTTTTTACCTATTGCGCTTTACGAAACTTAGTGCATTCTCTTACGAGTGTCATTAACGGACGTGGGGTGTCACATATGGAGTTTAGAGATCAAATGATGGAGATGAGTGAGGGTACTGGTGGAGCTAGTAGTGGTCACGAGTTGTTTGTGGAGAAAGAAAAAATGCAAAGAGAGGAAACCGGGGACGTTCTAAATCATGGATGCCCGGCTGGAGAGGTATACCGAAAGAAAGAAATGACAAGTGCTTTATTAGAAAAAACCAGGACATTGGAAGAATGAATGTCCGGAAAAAGATATGAAGGAAGTAGCATCTTCATTCGTAGGGGTGGAGAGTGGGGATGGTGAGGTAGATGAGAATGTGTTGACGGTGGTAGCATCGGGTATTTCGGGTAGCGAATGAGTATTCGATTCGGGTGCGTCGTATCATATGATGCCAAATAGGAATTGTTTTTCGTCTTATGAAGTCAAAGAGGGACTGCAATTGTTATGGGAAATGGTGTTATTTGCCAGTCGATGGGTATTGACTCCATGCAAATAAGGATGTTTGATGGAGTTGTTCGCACGCTCACTAATGATCATCATGTTCCGGGACTTAGGGAGTCGTTTATATTTTTGTGGCAATTTTATTCTCTAGGATGAAAGATCACTATCGAGAAGGATCGCTTGTGGGTTTCGAAGGTGGCGCTTGTGGTTATGAAAGGTGCTAGGACTCATGGTATATATTTTCTTCAAGATGTGACCGTAGGAGGTGAAACTTGTGTGGGTATTGATAGTTCTCGTGAAATGGACGCGACATGGTTGTGGCATTTGAGATTGGGTAATATCTCAGAGAGGAGTTTGGATATTCTTTGGGAGCGGGAGATGATCAAGGGTAAGAGTTTCCACGAACTAGAGTTTTGCGAAGAATGTGACATGGAGAAGCAAACAAAGGTATCATTCGATGAAGGGAAGCACGATTCAAGAGAGGTTCTTGAGTATGTTCATTGGGGACTGGCACCGGTTGCTTCTTTAGGTGGAGCACGTTATTATATCTTTTTCATTGATAAATTGTCTCGGAAGGTATGTGTGTATGTAATGAAGGCCAAGTCGGAGGCATTTGCGAAGTTCAAAGTGTGGAATACTCTTGTTGAGAATGAGAGTGGATAGACTTTGATGATTCTAAGGAGCAATATTGGCGGAGAGTATGTTTCCGAGGAATTCTCGGAGTATTGCAAGCATCATGGAATCCGAAGACATTTTACTACACCGGGAGATTCGCAATCTAATGGAGTAGCGGAGAGAATGAACCGAATACTACTTGAGAAAGCTCGATCCTTGAGATTGACATCGGGTTAATCTAAGAGATTTTGGGCCGAAGCTTTGCCAACCGCGGTGCTTATTATGAATCGAATTCCGTGCTCGACTATTAATAACAAAATTCCAGAGGAAGTGCGGAAAGGGAAAAGTGTTGGCTTGAGATATCTTCGTGTGTTTGGAAGTTCGTTTTATGTGCATGATCCAGGAAATGATAATCATGAGGCTAGAGCTTTCAAGGGGATCTTGCCTTGTTACACGGACGGCGTGAAAGGCTATTGTATTTGGAACCTGGATACAAAGAAGTTTGTTAATTCTCGTCATGTCACTTTTGATGAGTCGGCTTTATTCAAGAAGAATGTGATCTCATCGGATGTTCCGGATTTGGATCATGGTGAATCAAAGGAGAAGGAAGTCATTCCCACATTTCGTCCAAGTGGTGGTAGAGTTAAAGAAGAAGCTCGTGGGGTTGAAGCGGTTGTGAAACATCACATGTCCATATGGTTCCTCTAGTAATGTTGGTTATGTACATGATACTAGAGAGGATTCTATCCAAGGTGAAGCTGAAAGGGCACTACAAGAAAAGTTGGTTACAACAGCAAATTGTCTCAGCGTTTCTTTCTTATATGTTGTCCTTTATTCAACGAAAAAGAGTAAAGACCTGGGTAACGCTGTCTGCCACTTCATCTTTCATTCTTCTATCCAGCTTCCATTTTCGCTCGCTTCTTTTTTTATCCCCACTTCTTTTTTCATCCTGATTCCTTTTTCACCTCGCTTCATTTTTTCATTAAATAACTACTCATGTTTTGCTCGCTTTGAACAGAATGAAGGATTTCTATTTCGAAATTCTTCCTGACTATCAAACCAGATTTTGTAACTCCGCTCAAAATTCCTGCATCATCAACTACAAAAGTTTCAGTTGGTGCATCCTCACCTACAAAAGTTAAATACATGCATAATCTCTAGACGATAAACCTTTTCAACACTCATGCTCAAGTATTATTCCCATTAGTGCATCCTCACCTGCAAAAGAGTTTGATTAGTTGAAATAGTTTATCATTATACACAAAGAAATTGAACTTTAATCCTAGTATAAAGACACACTATTAGTGCATCCTCACCTGCAAAAGTGTTTGAATAGTTGAAACAGTGCGAGCTCGCTGTTTAGACAGCAGGCTTCAGCTTGCTGTCCGAACAGTGCATGCTTGCTGTTTGGATAAGGCTGAGCTTGCTGTCTCGAATTGCAAGCGTACGCTGCCCTTTGCTAACAATTGTTTAATCTGCAATATGTCAAAAAATCAATGTAACACCTTTGGAATTATCTTCTATTGATAAAAACATAATGTGATTAGTGGGGAGATCCACTGTCTTTTTGTTGTGCTTGTGTGTGGGTCAGTTTGTAAAAACTTAATTGAACCTGCTTTATCGTAGGTCATATCCTACATTAGTTTTATTTTGGTATCCCATTTATTGCAGAAGCTCTAAGTATTCTATTATGAACCGGTGCGTATAAATCAATCATAGATGTTGTGATGTGGTATAAGGTCTAAATGATATTGATGAGGCAAGAGTTGAATAGCATAAAAATTGGAAAGATTCCTAAATTTTATGCTATTCAACTCTTGCCTTATCAATATCATAGGTAATCTGAAGATTGTGGACTTTGATTAAGCGCATTTACTAGCCTGGATGTGTTGCTTCACACTATGTGTGGGACTTCGGCTTATGTTGTGATGGCACAAAGGTAACCTAAATTCTCATCGCACAAAGGTAACAATAATATTATTTAGTTACTTTCAGCAAGTAATTTCCTTTATGTTATATATACCTGATTATTTCAGCAAGTAATCCAATTTGGTCTTTGATGTATTATACCTGATTATTTCAGTAAGTAATTTCCTTTATGCTGGACATTTTATTAAGGTTACAAATATAAATGTTATTTATATGTTGTTTATATTCTTATACTATCATTTATATGTCATTTATATGTTGTTTTAGCATCAATATTAAGACTGTATTATAGCTTACTCTTCCTATTAGCGGTATAAACTCTCAGCTTTTGGTTATTTACCAATTTCCTGAGATTAAATAAATAAAGTAGATGCAGTCTAAAGTCAACTTTTAGCCTTAAAGTTCACTAATATCATACTGTTAGCATGTACTACATATTATTTATAGGAGCATAAAGAGAGTGAACTTCAATACTAGGATTAACAGTTTTGTAATCATGTGTACATACTAGATAAGCCAAAGTTTAATGTTGATTATTTAATCCTAGTATGTGTTTAGTAATGAGCATTTTTATTTATATAGTCAGAGATTCCAGTGAATGTGTATCAAAATTTTATTTTCTTTACTTTATAATTTAAATTTTCTTGTTATAACCTATGGACAGTTTCAATGCACTGGCTAATGCAATGTGGATGTCATATGTTGGAACTAAAGAAAAGTAAAGTGTTTGCATATTCTCGTCATAACCTTTTCTTTTTTTCCCTTGCCACTTATGCACACTATTGTTAAACAATCTGTTTGATATTTATACAACTTTTATAAGAAAAAGGAATGAAAAACTCAGGGCTTACTAGTGCTGATATATAACAAGTAAATTGTTTGCATCACCAATCCGACATCTAATATGCTTCCATGTATCTACTTTTCTTTGATTATTTAATCTATCTGCTAATGAAGATCTGGGATTGCTTTAAGAAAAATTAAGAAGTAGTATCCTTTTTTAATGTAGGGCAGATTTAGAACCTGCTACATGCAAATAACTCTGTACTCATTGAATCACTGTATTATAATCCATTCTCTGCTGAAAATCAAGCTTCAAGTAGCATGCTGAAAATCAAACTTCCATATTTTTATGCATAAAAGATGACTCAGGAAACATGATGACCAGTAGCGCATGAACAATTGTGTAAGCTTCCGACATTGATAGGTTGGTGACTTTGGATTGGCAAGATGGCAGCCTGATGGAGACTAAGGCGTTGAAACTAGAGTAACTAGAGCATTTAGGTAATATTTTTTGTGAACAGTTGGCTTATACCATTTGCTTCGCATCAATGGGCCTTAAATACTATGTTCCAGCCTCTGTATCATTTGTTTATGAAATTGTGAGGCTTACCCATACATGTTTTTCCAGGTATCTACTACCTAATTATTTTCAAAGTGGCCAAATTACAGAAAAAGCAGATGTATATTTAGCACTTAGTAAGAATGAGAAATTTTTTTCTAAATTCTTATTGCTAGACAGTAGTATCTGCTTTGACATGTTACTAATTTTCATATATGACAATTCTAGGTGCAAGATTTTGATACGTGTTCTAAATAGCTCTCTTTGGCTACTTAGTTCTTAGATTCCCAACTGCTGGAGGGAGAAGACTTCGTGATTCACATTAAATATATTTATATAATTTTCATACTCTCTCAAAGTGGATACACGTATTTAAGTGATATATCTGTGCTTAATTACCAAAGCCTTTTGTTTTGGAAAATGTTAGAAGTAAAGGGGTAAAGGATGATCATATCATATTTACCAGTGTATATGCGCATTTTTATACATACTATTTTCTCCTGTATTTTTTGCATTTGTATGCATCCTTGTTGATCTCCACATCATATAATAAGCATGCTTCATCAATTTAGTTTGTAGTTTTTATCGTTTGTGTAGTAAATAAGAGCACATGACAAATGGGTACGTCAGTTTGAAGTTATGCTAATTTCACTGAAACAGAGGGATAGCACTTGTACACGTAGTTGAGTTGAAAATGCAGGCCAAGTTATTCTACTTATATTAATTGTATTTGGTTGTCTGGTCTTTCTATGGCTTTTTTTTCATAATTGTAGGCTTGTATGATTGTGTGTGATAATCAAGTTATTGCTATTTTTTATTGAATTCTCCACCTTACCGGCTATTTTGCTGAAAAAACTTTGACTTGTTGAACCTGCAGTTTTCTCTCCTGTGAATGCTACTGTGTCATCCAAAAGAAACGATGCTGTCACAATTCTGTTTTGACAAAAGAATGGTACCTTTATTAGTTTTTGGTTTCTTCAAATACAAAAGTGAATTTTTATCAAAGGATTTGGTTGGGATCAAATCTGGTGCAATTTTGGTGCTGAACTAAGCCGTCTATTCTGTTCTGCCTCTGTTTTCTAGCATTATTAACAAGTAAACTGATACTTATACGCACATCGATTTGAAATATGTTTGCGATTTGTTTAATATTTTTCAAAATATGGTTTACTCTAAATGTCTTTTAGGGTGCTGCACAAAAGCGGTAGGCTTATAAACTGTTAGTATGTATTAGCATTTCTACCACGAAGGAAGTGATTTTTTTAACCCAATGTATTTGATTTAGAATAGGCTTAGTTCAAACGATATTCAAGCTATCGAATTGGCTTAAGATTGAGTTGTAAAATTCATTTGTTCGTCCTACTGAACTTTCTTCTAAAGAAAAAGAGGTTGCTATTGCAGCTGCAAGGGAGACTTTGCATTCACCATTGTCACTTCTACTGCGTATAGTTCTATCTCTCAAGATATCTTTATTTTTACTATTGTGAAGTACATTATGTTTTGCATGTTGTAGACTCCTGCTAAAGTTATTCATAACTTATTTTTTGTATGTTCCACATGTGCACCTTTGTAAGCAGTTATTATAATAAAAATATCATGAATGGTTACGACAATGTGTAAATACATCTACGTATAATGCAACATTCCCTTTTTAAGTTCTGATGGTTATATTAATGTTATCACTATTTTACTTGCAAACTGTTATCAACCAATCAGTAGAAACGTCTGAAAACCGTTTATGTGAATAACAACGCCTTTAAGCGTTAGTAAGAGTGATTCAATGATATTGCAATTTGCAAGACCAATTATCAATCACAGTTTTGCACGGGAACCAAAGAAGCAGTACTGATTAAGTAAGAATACAAAGAAGAAGAGTAATATAACCAAGTCCAGCAAAGGTCGTTACCTTGAAACGAAATTGCTCCCTCAATGGCGCTGTAAGGCTTGGTTGAGCAATCGTTTCCCAAGGATGAAACGGTTCCTGCCTGCGATGTCACGCTATAATCGCAGGTCGACGACGAACGCAAGGAAGTTGCTTTTTGTAACACCCCACCTCCGCTAGGGTCACTCTTTCGGGGGCACTAGCTTCTGGGGGGCGTTAGAACTGGGTAAGCATGCATAATGATATATCAAGGCAGAACAGGAACATAAATATATATATGTAAAACAGAGTAAGTGAGAATAAAACAGCGGAATATCTCAAACCATCTCAAAACAAGTCTAGTACATCATAAAGTCATCTGCCAAAATAAATATGTCTAGTACAACATAAACAGAAATACTGAAATACATAGTGCTATCCCCAAAAATAAAAGTGATAAGCCATAGCGAGCTCAATATCCAGACATACATGAGCTATCCAGCGAACAAGCAAGCGATCCAAGCTAAGCACCACTGTTCCCTCCCTGAGAATCTGGGGGGGGGGGGGGAAACGGAAGAAAAGAAGCGAAAGAAAACAGGTCAGTCAAAAAGACTGGTAAGCCCTACTACGATCAGTCTATAAACTAATAAAGCTAACATCATGATGGAAACTGAGATGAATATACTGGCAATAGATAAAGGTGTCATCACATAGAGAAGATTAGGCTTTGCACCACAGTGTACTAGCAAACTAACATAACAGGTAATGATCCCTCAGCCCAAACTTTGGCCCAATAGCATGAGGTGACCTTAATGCAAGGTCCAGCCCAACGGTCTAGTCGATCGGCTCCCTATAAACCTAACACGTCAAGTGTTGGTGTCCATACGGCCCACATATGGTTGTAGTCAGACTGTGCTGGGTCCACCTTTGGGTGTATCAAGCCCTCGGGTGTCAACCCCAGACACCTAAGCAATAATGCACAGTCTAAACCTACTGGTACCCGTGCCTCGAGTTTGTCCAACACCGAACTACGTGCACGTCCGTAGCCCGCCTGGACCCGCACCGCTGTACCACTCAGCCGTCGCTTTGGTCGCTTACATCCGTCCAGTAATCGTGCCCCGCCCTAGCCTAGCCTCTAGGGTTGTGAATGATACCAAACTGGGATTACTGCTGGAACAGACCACGCTGCTAGGGTTTTCTAAGAGGGTTAAGTGTGGTTTAACCCCTCACTAATCATGGATTAAATTAGCTAAGTGTAACCAACAGTTCACCACTTAACCCCATTTAATCCCTCGTATCCCCAAAATTGGTTAAGTATTAGTGGGCCATGACTTAACCCTAATCATGAGGCATTAATTTAATTGTACCTTAACCTCTCACATTAGACTTTGTTGCGGTTACTAGTTAAGCCGGGCGGGTCCGGGTAGCTTTACACCACAACTTGGTCTAACCTCGGGTCCCAGGTACACATGACCAACTTCTCACATTGGGTCCTATTGTTTGTAGCAACTAGTTAAGCCGGTCGGTTCCGGGTAGGTTTACGCTACAAACTCAACCCAACCTCGAGTTGGCCACACATGTTTTCTAAGTGTCATGTCCACTTTATTTCAAACCATAATTACAAGTTTAACTTGGGTAGGCCTAACTTAATAGGTAAATTCCCAAGGGGTAGACCTAACTTAATAGGTAAATTCCCAATCTTATATTTTCATGTATTTTAAGTTTTACCCAAAAACCCCCCCAATGTCATTCTATCGCTTACATATTCGTCATAACGCATAAAGGATAGAAAGAGGGAACTTGGCACAACATACATGATGAATCTTACATATCATAATAAGCATGCATAACATGTTGGACTTGCATAACTTAGCATGGTGAACTTGCATAAACATGCATAACTTGTTAAACTTGCAAATCATGGCATAGTGAACTTGCATAAGCATGCATAACTTGTTAAACTTGCAAACCATGGCATAGTGAACATGCATAACTTATCAAACATGTGTAACATGGCATAGTGAACTCGCATAAGCATGTATAACTCATTAAACATGCATAACATAGCATAGTGAACTCGCATAAGCATGCATAACTTATTAAACATGCATAACATAGCATAGTGAACTAGCATAAGCATGCATAACTTATTAAACATGCATAACATAGCATAGTGAACTCGCATAAGCATGCATAACTTATTAAACATGCATAAATCCCAACTTTCATCACATATTAACTTTAGAGTTTCTAAAATGAAGGTAAGAGGGCTTACAAATATTATGAAGACACAAATCTACTAATAAAGATTGAGAAGCCCTTTTATGCAAGCATATAAAAACCCAAAACAAAGCTCCAATTAACAAAAATCCCAAAAACTCTAGCTTAGCAAATAAAGCTTGCAACTTGATGATGTATGCAAGCTAATGATCATTCATACAACTTAGAAAAGCTTGTATGAACATCAAAATCTTCATAGAATTGATTTTTGAAGAGGGTGGAGGCTAGGGTTCTTAGGTGGAGGCCATTTGAGAATTCAATTTGACATAGTTTGGTTGCTAGATTGAATAATGAGGCTTTAGGGTAGGATTAGGGGCTTATTTATAGAAGATTAGAGTGTTTTTAGCCCTAGGATTAACCCTAGGTTAGTTTAGGTCCGTCAGATTTAGGAATTCTCTAGAACCAAGCCACAAGACCAAGCCCCAAATCAAAATGGTGCGCCAGGCAAAACTGCCTGGCCACCCCGTGTCGACAGGGCTGTCGACAGGGCAGTCGACACCCTAAGACCCCTGTCGACATGCCTGTCGACATGGGGGCCCTGGCGGGAATTTTCCTGCCTGACACCAATTAGCCGTAATCCTTGTTTTTAATTTGAAATTTAAATCTGTTTTTAACTTGGAAATTTCTGAAAACTTCAATGGGCCTTAACTGGGTCATACGGACTCCGATTTTCGAAAACTCGGACTCTATTTCGTGTATTTTTCCGAGATGAACGCAATGGCATAGCCCGTTTCCCTTGATTCAGAATTTATAATTAATTTCTGCCTCGATTTATGTCATAACAGGTTATTTGAAAATACGGGTTGTTACATTCTCCCCTCCTTAAAGGATTTCGTCCTCGAAATCTTCAAGTTAGGGAGAACGCATCCTACCATCCAGTCATCCATCTACTCAAAGCATCATCCACGAACAATCATTGTCCTTAAAAGATTCTAAATGCTGTATGAACATATGCAAAAGTGTGTGTATATGTACTTATCTAATGCAAAGATCAATGCAAAATATGTTAGTGAAATGTATCCATATGTATGCAAATCCCTAACATAATGTATAATATCTACATGCGTGCTCAATCATACATCCATATGCAACATCCATGTGATGGCATACAAATTTCATCCAAGAATAAGCATAAACACTCATGCACATGCAATATGAGGAGTGTGTGAGCCGATCTAGTGCCTAATGTGTATCATGCATCCACGAGTAACCACTTGCAAACACTTGCAACCACTTGCAACCATCAAACATAACATGTTTCAAACACATGTTTCATCCAAAGGGTTTCTTCCTAAGGTTCTCATGACAAGATTAGCACGATAACTAGATAAACATGGATAGCAAAGAGAAAGATATGCTAAGCAAAGGAAAGAGATTGAGAGTGTACCCTCAAAAAGGAATGGATAAAGCCCACGCATCTTCTCCTCGGTTTCCCAAGTTGCGTCTTCTTCGGCTTCACCCTATTGAACCTTCACCAGCTTGACCTCTCGATTCCTTAGCTTCTTGGTCTCCATCCCCAAAATACGAATCAGAGCTCTCCTCAAAGTTGCCTCCTTCTCTACTTCCACGTCTTCAAGAATGCTAGGTTCAACCACCTCAGCGGACTCATGTAGGCACTTTCGGAGATGCGAGACATGAAAAACATTATGCACTCCGGACAGCTTCTCGGGTAATTGCACTTTATAAGCCATCTTCCCAATCCTCTCTATGATAGGGAAGGGTCCAACAAATCTTGGTGCTAACTTCCCCACAGCTCCAAATCGGACCACGTTCCGCAAAGGAGAAACCTTTACGAAAACCATGTCCCCAACATCAAACTCCAAATCGGATCTCCGCTTATCAGCATAGGATTTTTGTCGGTCTTGGGCCGCTTTCATCCGTCTTCTAATCAACTCGACCTTCTCGGATGTATCTCTAATCATGTCGGGTCCAAGTATAAGCTTATCGGTAGTCTCCCACCAACATGTAGGCGACTTGCACGGCCTCCCATATAAAGCTTCAAATGGTGCCATCCCTATGCTTGCTTGATAACTGTTATTGTATGCAAACTCAACAAGAGGGAGATGGTCTTCCCAAGCACCACCAAAATCCAGAATGCAAAGCCTCAACAAGTCCTCAAGTACCCTATTCACCCTTTCTGTTTGACCGTCTGTTTGTGGGTGATAGGCCGTACTCAGGTTCAATCTTGTGCCCATAGCCTCCTGCAAACTGTTCCAGAAATGACTAGTAAAGATGGGGTCTCGGTCACTGACTATGCTGGAAGGGACTCCATGTAGTCGTACTATCTCACGAAGATATACCGATGCTAGTCCAGATGCGGTCCTTTTGCTCTTCACTGGGATAAAATGAGCACTCTTCGTAAGTCTATCTACAATAACCCAAATGCTTGTATTCCCCTTCCTTGACCTTGGAAGCCCATCAATAAAGTCCATAGAAATACTCTCCCACTTCCATAGCGGGACCTCTAGAGGATGCAATAGCCCACCGGGCTTTTTCGACTCAGCTTTTACTCTCTGACAAATAACACATCTCGAGACAAACTCGGCCACATCCTTCTTCATTCCAGGCCAGAAGAAAATGCGCTTCATATCTTTATACATCTTATCACCGCCTGGATGTATAGTCAACTTGGAGCGATGTGCTTCATCAAGAACTTTCCTCACCAAATCTTCTACCATCGGAACACAAAGCCTTCCGTCTCTCCTCAGCCAACCCTTATCATCTATAGAATATCGAGCAAGGTGACTAGATGTCTCCCCTCGAATCAGCTTCTCCATAATCTCAATTATCTGAGGGTCTTCCTTCTGCGAAGCCCCAACTTGATCCAGAAGGGTAGGCCTGAGCTCAAGCGATGCCAAAGAACCGGTCACCGACTCCACCGCCAAAGAGAAATCAAAGGTTGCCAAGAACTCTAAATTCTTCATCTCAACAAATAGAGGACTTAGTGTCAACCTTTTTCTACTCAACGCATCCGCTACAACATTCCCCTTGCCCGGGGTATAGGCTATATCAAAGTCATAGGATGCCAAGAATTCCATCCATCTCTGCTGCCTCAAGTTCAGATCCTTCTGCGAAAAGAGATACTTCAAAGACTTATGATCAGTATATAGCTCAAATCTCTCTCCCAGAAGATAATGACGCCAAGCCTTGAGTCCATATACAATCGCTGCCAGCTCTAGATCATGAGTGGGATAATTCTTCTCATGCACCTTAAGTTGCCTCCCACCAAAACATATAACTCTGCCCTCTTGCATCAGAACGGCGCCCAATCCCGTGCCACAAGCATCAGTGTACACGTTAAATATCTTACCACCATCGGGTAAAGCTAGAACTGGTGCTGAGGTAAGGGCTCTCTTGAGTCTTTGAAAAGCAAGCTCACAGTCCATATCCCAAGCAAAAACTAAGTTCTTCTTAGTCAACTTAGTAAGAGGAGCGGATATCTTCGCGAAGTCCTTGATGAACTTCCGGTAAAAACCCGCAAGTCCTAGAAAGCTTCTCACCTCGGTTGCATTCCTTGGAGTCTTCCAATCCTGAACTGCAACCACCTTAGCGGGATCCACCGCTAAGCCTTGCTTGGATACGATATGCCCAAGGAATCTGACTTCCCTTCTCCAAAAGTGGCACTTGGAGAACTTGGCCTTTAACTGATGCGCTCTAAGCGTATCCATCACCTCTACAAGATGCCTCGCGTGCTCTTCTTCATCCTTGGAGAAGACCAGAATATCATCCACAAAGACCACGACAAACATATTCAAGAACTCCCGAAACACCCTACTCATCAAATCCACGAAATACGCGGGTGCATTCGTCAAACCGAATGGCATAACAAGCCATTCAAAGAATCCGTCTGGAGTTCTGAATGCAGTCTTGTCTATACTATCTTCAGCCACTCGGAGCTGATGAAATCCAGTAGCGAGATCAAGCTGAGAGAAAACAGAAGCACCAACAAGCTGATCAAAGAGATCATCGATCCTCGGTAATGGGTGTCTGTTCTTCTTAGTCAGCTTATTCAACTCTCTATAATCCACGCAGAGTCGAAGAGAACCATCTGCCTTAGTAGCGAACACCACAGGCGCTCCCCATTCGGATATACTTCGTCTGATGAAGTTCTTTTCAAGCAACTCTTTCACTTGCTTGCTCAGCTCCCGTCTCTCACGTGGAGCCATGTGCCGAACGGGCAATGTAACACCCCACACCCGCTATAGTCACTCACTAAGGGAATGCCATAGCATCGGTGGAGTATTTTTTTTAGTGAGTATAGAACAGTAAAATTACAACAAGACAGATATAATGTAATACTTGAAAATTTAAAACATCATCTCATAGCAGCGGAAAGTAAAACATGTTTGGTTACATCATAAAACCATAACAAGAGTCAAGTACAAAATATCCATCCTGAATAAAATAAGTACATAATCCCACTACTCATAACAAATAGCCATAACAGAAAAGATAAGATAAGCTGAGCTCTACATCTACGGTCCAAGCTCCAAGAGATAGATAAAGCAAACTGATCAAAGCCCACTAGCACTAGGCCCAACCTGAGGACCTGAAGGAAAAAGATAAAAACAACGGGGGTCAGACATAAGCCTGAGTGAACCCTATCTCCTTAATAATACAATTATTAAAGTAATTAGGGTATGATATGAACTCGGTATGGTATCTTTGGGGATAATGACTACACTAAGTTGCCCACGAACACAGGACGAACTAAGATAACCGTAAAGACGCATCTACCCACCCAAGGATAATTACTAACTGCACCACACCAGTCACTCCTACTCAAAGGTTGATCCCACCCAAGGATATCAAAGATAGATATAACCAGTAGTTTCCTGTACCCTAGTTGACTACATAGGTGCCGTCTGCCCCTATCTCTACTAGGTGTACCCCACTACCCCAAGCGATCGGCTCCCTAACGTAGATACCCGTGCTGGTCCCACAGTGGGGTGTATCACTCCCCTAAAGTGGCTACCCAATACTATCAACGGTGCACGGCTTTATATCTACACGATGCAACAACGGCTTATCTACCAGCCCGGGCCCACACACGCATATGAAACCCGTTGGACTTGCGTTGCCACCGCTACCCCGTTTTGGCCTCTTATAATCAAGCCCAATATGCGTGTCCCTTCACTCGACATGGGTCGAGCCCACAAAGATACGTTTGGGATATTGGTTGAAACGGGCCCCCACAAGCTACTACTTAAGCTTGTCATTTTATCTAGTGCATTCCACTTAACCCCTTTTTATAATCATGCCCCCTTACATGTTAAGGTTTGGTTAAGTCATCCAATTATATTACAATTGCCACTTAAGGCACCCACTAGATTTCCGCATGCCACCCAAGGCACTTACTTGATTCCCCCATGCCACCCAAGGCACTTACTTAACCCTTTAATCATGTTTAGTTACATGTTCCACTCTGGTTAAGTATTCTAATCGTATTTTCTATTGCCACCCAAGGCAACCCACTAGTTTTCTCATGCCACCCAAGGCACCCACTTAACCCCTCATGTCCCACTACATGCTAATATGGTTAAGTGTTTCTTAATTAATTAAGACCGTGATCTCCCATAAAGACCTCCCACATTAGACTGGCTGTTATGACCGCCTGGTTAAGCCGGTAGGGTCCGGGCAGTCTTACGTCATAACAGAGTCTAACCTTGTGTCTTTACTTTAATCACGTATTTAATTTGTGCCTAAGACCTCTCACATTAGACTGGCTGTTATGACCGCCTGGTTAAGCCGGTAGGGTCCGGGCAGTCTTACGTCATAACAGAGCCTAACCTCGTGTCTTAGTCGATTAATTACACCTAATTAATCACCCCCATATTAATTATCCCTAATTAATATCAATTTATTCATAACATGGGTAGACCTAACTCAATAGGTAAATTCCCATGGGGTAGACCTAACTCAATAGGTAAATTCCCACTTATGTTAATTAATTTTTTTATGGTATGCTTAATCATACCCATTTCAACATACTTTTAATTAACATATTAATTAACCCCATCGTTCCCCACGTAAATCGTCATTATGACATAACATAATAAAGGGAAGATTTACCACACATAACATGGGTTTAGCATATAACTTTATCATGGGTTAAGAGGATGTCAACTTGCATATATGAGCATGTATTAACCCAACTATATTCAACCCAAACTTGCATATTATCAAACATGTGTCTTACATAACATGTTGCATATGAACTTACATATCATCAAACATGTGATTTGCATAACATGTTGCATATGAACTTACATATCATCATACATGTGATTTGCATAACATGTAGAACTTGCATTTTAGCATATACTTAACTTGCATAAGCACTCACATACTTGCATAAGCATTCATATACTTGCATAAGCTTGCATATCATGTTAAACTTGCATTTCAACATATACATAACTTGCATAAACATTCACATACTTGCATAGGCTTGCATATTATGTTAAACTTGCATTTCAACATATAACTTGCATAAACATTCACATACTTGCATAGGCTTGCATATTATGTTAAACTTGCATTTCAACATATACATAACTTGCATAAACATTCACATACTTGCATAGGCTTGCATATTATGTTAAACTTGCATTTCAACATATACATAACTTGCATAAACATTCACATACTTGCATAGGCTTGCATATTATGTTAAACTTGCATTTCAACATATACATAACTTGCATAAACATTCACATACTTGCATAGGCTTGCATATTATGTTAAACTTGCATTTCAACATATACATAACTTGCATAAACATTCATATACTTGCATAAGCTTGCATATTATGTTAAACTTGCATTTCAACATATACATAACTTGCATAAACATTCATATACTTGCATAGGCTTGCATATTATGTTAAACTTGCATTTCAACATATACATAACTTGCATAAACATTCACATACTTGCATAGGCTTGCATATTATGTTAAACTTGCATTTCAACATATACATAACTTGCATAAACATTCATATACTTGCATAAGATGTTAAACATGCATATAAGCATATACATGACTTGCATAAGTACTCACATACTTGCATAACATGTTTGCATAATGGATCCATATTCACTTAGTGTTTTGCATCATAAACATCATGAAACAACTTGCATAAAAATATCATGATTACATATTATGAAACTTGCATGACATAAGGCATATAACTTGCAAAACACATAATATTCACTACATCAAGCTTGCATAAATATATGGATCCACAAACATAGCCATACTTTATCACATCTTATCATAATCAATTCAATAATTGATTATTAAGGGGATAGAAGCTCACCAAAACAAGATTAGCAAGTTAAATGAAGCAAATCCCAATGATTAAGTAGAAGAAGATGTAGATTAGCTTGCAAACCCTCTTAGGATTTTTAGTGGAGGCTCTCCAATTTTCTAAGTGGTGGCATAATGGCCTTAGATCTATTTTTGGTAAGGATAAGGGGGGTATTAGGGTGTATATATAGATTAGTTAGATGTTTTAGGACCATAGGATATACCCTAGAACCAATCCTAGCCTTTAAAGCATGTCTTGGGGAAGAAGTCAAGTGTAGGAACCATTTAGAGCCCAAAAAAAACAGCCCAAAACTCATCCCGGGCCTCAAAACATGAGCAGTTTTCGTTTTTGATTTTTCGTGAAACTTTGACGGGCCATAACTTGGTCATACGGACTCCGATTTACGAGAACTCGGACTCTATTTCGCGTATTTTTCCGAGACGAACGCAATGGCATAGCCCGTTTCCCCTGATTCAGAATATTAAATTTAATTCTGCTCTGATTTATGTTATAACAAGTTATTTAACATACGGGGTGTTACATTCTCCCCTACTTAAAGGATTTCGTCCCCGAAATCTCTAAGTCAAGAAGAACGTATCCTACCAACCAAACAACCATCTACTCAACCATCAAACACTGGCATCCATTGTCCTTAAAACAATTTCTAATGATGTATGAGCATATGCAAAAAGTGTGTGTATATGTTCCCAATCTAATGTATGAACATATGCAAACCATGATAGTGCCATGCATCCATTATGTATGCGAGGGAACCCTATCGACACATACAATATCTACATGAGTGCACAATCATTCACCAAAATGCATCATCCATATGATAACACAATCATTATACATCCATAAATATAGCTTCCTACACACAATTTTATGCAATATGCAATATGAAGTGATTGAGCCGATCTAGTGCCTAGAGTGTGTGTATATGCATCCACGAGCAACCACTAGCAAACACTTGCATCCACTTGCATCCATCATACATAACATGTCTCAAACACATGTTTCAACCATAGGACTATCCTATCTGAAGGTCAAAGGTACTAACGAGAGGACATACTAAGGATAAGATAAGTACCAGTCAAACGATAAAGGAGAAGTTAAAAGACATACTCTCAAAAAGAAATGGATACAAAGAACGCATCTTCGCTTCCGTCTCCCAAGTTGCGTTGCTCTCCTCTTCTCCCCATTGCACTTTGACTAGCTGAACCTCTCGATTCCTCAATTTCCTAGTCTCTGACCCAAGGATGCGAGTAGGAGCTCGTCGAATAGTCGCATCACGCTCTGCTTCCACTTCTCTAAGCAAACTTGGCTCTACCACCTCTGCGGTCTTATGTAGGCACTTCCTCCCATGGAATACATCATGTACACCACTAAGTCTGTCGGGAAACTCCACCAATGGAAGATGCTCCTCCCATGTACCTCCAAAATCCAAGATACATAGCCTCAAAAGGTCTTCTAAAATATGATTCACCCTCTCGGTCTGGCCGTCCGTCTGAGGATGATATGCGGTACTCAAACGCAACTGAGTCCCTACCGCCTTTTGCAAACTCTTCCAAAACTCTCTAGTGAAGATAGGATCTCGATCACTCACTATACTGGAGGGTACCCGATGCAATCGAACTATCACTCGAAGATATACAAAAGCTAGCCATGGAGCAGTCCACTTACTCTTCACAGGTATGAAATGGGTGTTCTTAGTAAGTCTGTCTACCACCACCCAAATTCCTGTATTACTCTTTCTCGATCTGGGTAACCTGTCAATAAAATCCAACGAGACGCTGTCCCACTTTCATTGCGGAACCTCCAATGGGTGAAGCAACCCACCTGGTTTCTTTCGCTCCGTCTTCACTCGTTGGCACACCAAGCATCGAGCGACATGCTCGGCCACATCTTTCTTCATACCGGCCCAGAAGAAAGCCCTCTTCATGTCTTGGTACATCTTACCCCCACCGGGATGAATGGTCATCCTAAAACGGTGTGCGTCATCAAGAATAGCCTTCCTCAAACCCTCGTCCTGCGGTACACAAAGTCTACTGTCTCTACGCAAGAACCCTCTATCATCTAGGGTGTACCTACTCAAATGGCTGGACGACTCCCCATTTATGAGCTTCTCTACTAACTCAACCAACTGTGGGTCGCCCCTCTGTGCTTCTCCAATCCGCCCCAAAAGAGTAGGTCTAACTTCCAAAGAAGCTAGCAAACCGGGTACAAAGTCAACGGAAGGTCTAAAGTCAAACTTAGAAATAAACTCTAAGCTCCGTCGTTCAACGAACAATGAACTCAAGGATAACCTTTTTCTACTTAAGGTGTTCGTTACCATGTTACCCTTACTCATAGGATGCTAAGGATCCCATCCACTTTTGCTGTCCTAAGACTATGCGCTCGAAGAGTCTCCAACACTTCCCTAAGATGTAGGGCATGCTCTTCTCCACCAGAATATCATCCAAAATCATCACAACTGTCTCCCACGCAGACCACCCTAGTCGAATTCGGCATCCCCCAAATGCAAGCCCCAAAGGCCTAAACCAATATCAGACAAACACCCAAGGGATACCTCCTTCGAATTCAGACGACCTACGTGAGACGATACTAGTAAAAATGGCTAAATAATTAAGCCCTTGACCAATTCTGGATGTTCTCGCCAGTCTCGCTCCAAAACCGTCGTTTATCCTATACTGGCCCTGCTCAGCCTATTGAGCACATACGAAAACTTATTTCGCTCCTAGAAAAGACCCAGATGTCATCTACAAAGACCATCACGAACTTATTTAGGTACTTCCTGAACACCCTTCTCAACAAAGTATGCGGGGGCGTTCGTCAAACCCAATGGCATCACCAGCCACTCATAAAAGAAATCATCCGGAGTCCCAAAGGCAGTCTCCTCTATACTATTCTCAGCCACTCTCAACTGATGAAATCCCGTGGCTAAGTCCTACTACAAAAATACTGAGGCGCCAGCCAACTGATCAAGGAGATCATTAATCCTCGGCAAAGGGGTATCTATTCTTCTTTGTGAGTTTCTTTAGTTCCCTTTAGCCTACACAAAGTCTGAGGGACCCATCCGCCTTCATAACAAAAACTACTGGAGCGCCCCACTCCGATATACTTCGTCTTATGAACCCCTTCTCAAGAAAATCGCCTACTTACTTATGGAGTTCCCTCCTCTCACTAGGAGCCATGTGGCACACTGGCCAAGATACTGGTTTGGCATTATCCACCAGATATATTCGGAAGTCAATCTCCCGCTTCGGAGGTAAGCCCTTCACCTCCTCAAACACATCCGGGTATTCCCGGACCGCTCTAACAGATCGCAGACTCTAGACCAACGTGTCAGGCGATTCTAGATACCTTAGCATAACAGATTCTATGGGATTACAAGAGATCTCGAGAGTGTTACTTAGGCGGCCCATAAGCCTAACAACTCTCCCTTCAAAATGAAGAACAGCACTCCTACTGGATAACCAGTCCATGCCCAAAATTAACCCATAGCCCGCGAAGCCCAACAAGCATCACATCTAAACTCAATGCTAAGTATAGAAACTTTCAAACCCAAACATATCATGGAGCCCCAACTGGGTTTGAAACAACTAAGGGATCATCTACCAAACTGGTGTCTAAGTGCAGTGACTCAACTAACAATGGTGGGATAAACGAACTCAATATATCAGAATCAAATAAAGCTTGAATCGGATGATAAAGAAATCCAAATTCCAACCTAGACGGTCATATCCCCATCTGGTACCCTAGTCGTGAGGGAATACAACTACCCTCCAGAAGATTCCATACCTTGCCCTTGCTTCTTTGAACAATCCTAATAAGGTGTCCTATTCCTCTTAAAAGGAAAACCACTTGCCTTCTTCTTCCCTATTCTCCACTCGTAACCTCCCACCAATGAGGTTTCATCTTTCATTAACCAAACAACTATTTGAGCCTTCCTCCCATCGTTTATCCAATAGATACCTACCAGTTCTCCTCCTTCTTGAACCAACTTCTAATCCGACTAACGTCTAAGTCCCTTGAAGTGGTTTTCCATCCTTATCTATCTTAGAAAGATCATCTATACGCGGAGGGGAAACTCAAAATGAGAGAAAGGAAGAGATTCAAAATGGAGAATTCGAAAGATATAGATATGGCTATTGGGGATTATGCTTTCCTTTCAAAAACTTTTCTCTTAAAAGACATGTTTTTGAAAATACTCCTTTCCAAAAGTATTCTTAGAAAATAGTTTTTCTAAAAAATTTATCTGTTCTGGTAACCTTAAGCTCTGATACCACGTGTAACACCCCACACCCGCTATAGTCACTCACTAAGGGAATGCCATAGCATCGGTGGAGTATTTTTTTAGTGAGTATAGAACAGTAAAATTACAACAAGACAGATATAATGTAATACTTGAAAATTTAAAACATCATCTCATAGCAGCGGAAAGTAAAACATGTTTGGTTACATCATAAAACCATAACAAGAGTCAAGTACAAAATATCCATCCTGAATAAAATAAGTACATAATCCCACTACTCATAACAAATAGCCATAACAGAAAAGATAAGATAAGCTGAGCTCTACATCTACGGTCCAAGCTCCAAGAGATAGATAAAGCAAACTGATCAAAGCCCACTAGCACTAGGCCCAACCTGAGGACCTGAAGGAAAAAGATAAAAACAACGGGGGTCAGACATAAGCCTGAGTGAACCCTATCTCCTTAATAATACAATTATTAAAGTAATTAGGGTATGATATGAACTCGGTATGGTATCTTTGGGGATAATGACTACACTAAGTTGCCCACGAACACAGGACGAACTAAGATAACCGTAAAGACGCATCTACCCACCCAAGGATAATTACTAACTGCACCACACCAGTCACTCCTACTCAAAGGTTGATCCCACCCAAGGATATCAAAGATAGATATAACCAGTAGTTTCCTGTACCCTAGTTGACTACATAGGTGCCGTCTGCCCCTATCTCTACTAGGTGTACCCCACTACCCCAAGCGATCGGCTCCCTAACGTAGATACCCGTGCTGGTCCCACAGTGGGGTGTATCACTCCCCTAAAGTGGCTACCCAATACTATCAACGGTGCACGGCTTTATATCTACACGATGCAACAACGGCTTATCTACCAGCCCGGGCCCACACACGCATATGAAACCCGTTGGACTTGCGTTGCCACTGCTACCCCGTTTGGCCTCTTATAATCAAGCCCAATATGCGTGTCCCGTCACTCGACATGGGTCGAGCCCACAAAGATACGTTTGGGATATTGGTTGAAATGGGCCCCCACAAGCTACTACTTAAGCTTGTCATTTTATCTAGTGCATTCCACTTAACCCCTTTTTATAATCATGCCCCCTTACATGTTAAGGTTTGGTTAAGTCATCCAATTATATTACAATTGCCACTTAAGGCACCCACTAGATTTCCGCATGCCACCCAAGGCACTTACTTGATTCCCCCATGCCACCCAAGGCACTTACTTAACCCTTTAATCATGTTTAGTTACATGTTCCACTCTGGTTAAGTATTCTAATCGTATTTTCTATTGCCACCCAAGGCAACCCACTAGTTTTCTCATGCCACCCAAGGCACCCACTTAACCCCTCATGTCCCACTACATGCTAATATGGTTAAGTGTTTCTTAACTAATTAAGACCGTGATCTCCCATAAAGACCTCCCACATTAGACTGGCTGTTATGACCGCCTGGTTAAGCCGGTAGGGTCCGGGCAGTCTTACGTCATAACAGAGTCTAACCTCGTGTCTTTACTTTAATCACGTATTTAATTTGTGCCTAAGACCTCTCACATTAGACTGGCTGTTATGACCGCCTGGTTAAGCCGGTAGGGTCCGGGCAGTCTTACGTCATAACAGAGCCTAACCTCGTGTCTTAGTCGATTAATTACACCTAATTAATCACCCCCATATTAATTATCCCTAATTAATATCAATTTATTCATAACATGGGTAGACCTAACTCAATAGGTAAATTCCCATGGGGTAGACCTAACTCAATAGGTAAATTCCCACTTATGTTAATTAATTTTTTTATGGTATGCTTAATCATACCCATTTCAACATACTTTTAATTAACATATTAATTAACCCCATCGTTCCCCACGTAAATCGTCATTATGACATAACATAATAAAGGGAAGATTTACCACACATAACATGGGTTTAGCATATAACTTTATCATGGGTTAAGAGGATGTCAACTTGCATATATGAGCATGTATTAACCCAACTATATTCAACCCAAACTTGCATATTATCAAACATGTGTCTTACATAACATGTTGCATATGAACTTACATATCATCAAACATGTGATTTGCATAACATGTTGCATATGAACTTACATATCATCATACATGTGATTTGCATAACATGTAGAACTTGCATTTTAGCATATACTTAACTTGCATAAGCACTCACATACTTGCATAAGCATTCATATACTTGCATAAGCTTGCATATCATGTTAAACTTGCATTTCAACATATACATAACTTGCATAAACATTCACATACTTGCATAGGCTTGCATATTATGTTAAACTTGCATTTCAACATATAACTTGCATAAACATTCACATACTTGCATAGGCTTGCATATTATGTTAAACTTGCATTTCAACATATACATAACTTGCATAAACATTCACATACTTGCATAGGCTTGCATATTATGTTAAACTTGCATTTCAACATATACATAACTTGCATAAACATTCACATACTTGCATAGGCTTGCATATTATGTTAAACTTGCATTTCAACATATACATAACTTGCATAAACATTCATATACTTGCATAAGCTTGCATATTATGTTAAACTTGCATTTCAACATATACATAACTTGCATAAACATTCATATACTTGCATAGGCTTGCATATTATGTTAAACTTGCATTTCAACATATACATAACTTGCATAAACATTCACATACTTGCATAGGCTTGCATATTATGTTAAACTTGCATTTCAACATATACATAACTTGCATAAACATTCATATACTTGCATAAGATGTTAAACATGCATATAAGCATATACATGACTTGCATAAGTACTCACATACTTGCATAACATGTTTGCATAATGGATCCATATTCACTTAGTGTTTTGCATCATAAACATCATGAAACAACTTGCATAAAAATATCATGATTACATATTATGAAACTTGCATGACATAAGGCATATAACTTGCAAAACACATAATATTCACTACATCAAACTTGCATAAATATATGGATCCACAAACATAGCCATACTTTATCACATCTTATCATAATCAATTCAATAATTGATTATTAAGGGGATAGAAGCTCACCAAAACAAGATTAGCAAGTTAAATGAAGCAAATCCCAATGATTAAGTAGAAGAAGATGTCGATTAGCTTGCAAACCCTCTTAGGATTTTTAGTGGAGGCTCTCCAATTTTCTAAGTGGTGGCATAATGGCCTTAGATCTATTTTTGGTAAGGATAAGGGGGGTATTAGGGTGTATATATAGATTAGTTAGATGTTTTAGGACCATAGGATATACCCTAGAACCAATCCTAGCCTTTAAAGCATGTCTTGGGGAAGAAGTCAAGTGTAGGAACCATTTAGGGCCCAAAAAAAACAGCCCAAAACTCATCCCGGGCCTCAAAACATGAGCAGTTTTTGATTTTTCGTGAAACTTTGACGGGCCATAACTTGGTCATACGGACTCCGATTTACGAAAACTCGGACTCTATTTCGCGTATTTTTCCGAGACGAACGCAATGGCACAGCCCGTTTCCCCTGATTCAGAATATTAAATTTAATTCTGCTCTGATTTATGTTATAACAAGTTTTTAACATACGGGGTGTTACAGGCAAAGAAACAGGCTTAGCATTATCCACCAGATAAATGCGAAAATCAATCTCTCGTTTAGGGGGCAACCCCTTAACTTCTTCAAAAACATCTGGATAATCTCGGACCACCCTTACAGACTGAAGGGTTTCCTCTGACGAGTCGAGAGATTCAAGATAGCACAATATGACGGGATCCTTCGGATTGCATGAAATCTCTAAGGTGTTGCCAAGGCGAGTCACAAGCCTCACAACCCTATGCTCACAATCAAGAATGGCTCCATATCGGGACAGCCAATCCATGCCCAGTATCAATCCGTATCCCCTGAAACCAAGAACATAGGCGCTACACAAGAACTCTACACTGAGTATAGAGATCCTCAAGTCCTCACATATCATAGATAGATGAGCAGAACCCCCAATGGGATTCGAAACACAAACGGGATCGTCCACTAAGCTAGTACTAAGGTGCAAGCTATCAACAAGATCAGATGAAATAAAGCTATGTGATGCACCAGAATCAAACAAGGTACGAACCGGAAGATCAGAAACATAAACAAGGTTTTCAACAGAAACACTACCTCGGTCGGGAACTGGAGCGGTATTGAGAGCATGAACTTGCCCTCCTGAAGGTCCAGCCTGTCCTTTCTTCTTTGGGCATTCTTTGCTGAAGTGTCCAGTCTCACCACAGGAAAAACATCCACCACTAAGCTTCCTTTTCTTCTTCCTACAATCCTTAGCAAAGTGTCCAGGCACACCACAGTAATTGCACTTTCCCTTGCCTTTGTTGTTGTTGTTGTTCCCCTTCTTGTTCTTGCCCTGATTCCCCTGGCTGCTTTGACCACCTTGATTGCCTTTGCCTTGAGAATCAGTCTTCTTTAGTTGAGTATCACTCGTCTTAAGCTCTTTCTTTCCATCTCCCTGAAGTAGAGCCATATTGACCAAACTCTCAAAAGTAGCCCCATGCGGAATATGTGACATTGCCAAGCCCTGCAGCGGCTCATTCAACCCTCTAGCAAATCGAAGAGCCTTCTTCTCCGGAGTGTTCACCATATCCAAACCAAAACGGGCCAGCTGATTAAACTTGTTCACATACTCCTTAACAGACATATCACCTTGCTTTAGTGCAATGAACTTCTCCATCTGTAAATTCGCCTCAGCAGAAGATAGAAACTTGGCCACAAATCTAGCCCTCAAATCGGCCCAAGTCTCAACAGGCCTCGTCCCATTGGTGACTTCCCACCAATAGGCTGCTTCATCCTTCAAAAGCCACACTGTCAATAAGATTTTCCTCTCGTCATCAATCCCAAAGATAGCAAACAAGTCCTCAGTGTCTTTCAGCCAATTCCTAGCTTCAACAAAAGATTCCGTGCCTAGGAAATTCTTGCCTCCCATTGCCTTGAAGTCTTTACAAACCTTCGTAAACTCAACCTGAGGATGCTGAGGGGGAGGAGGAGGAAGAGGAGCCTCAGCAACAGGAGGGGGAGGAACATTAACTGCTGGAGGAGGGGGAACAGGAACCACCGGAGGAGGGACATTAGGGGGAGGATTCTCAACTACAGGAGGAGGAGTGGGAGTAGGGTTTGCGGGGCCGGCTGCCGCCCTAGCTTCTAGAAGTCTCCTATACCAGAGTGGCACATTTACTCCATCCGGGATGGCAAGATCCTCAGCCATACTGAAACGAAAGATAAGATAAGATTAGGTCAAGGGATCGAAGGATAACGCTAATGGCTTTTTGGGGAATCGCCCTTTTTAAAATACTAGACTTTTCTTTGGAAAATACTTTATACTTGTTTTGAAAATAGTTTTTCAAAAGTCTTTTTAGAAACTTTTTGTTCTTTCTCGTAAACCTCGCTCTGATACCAAATTTGTAACACCCCACCTCCGCTAGGGTCACTCTTTCGGGGGCACTAGCTTCTGGGGGCGTTAGAACTGGGTAAGCATGCATAATGATATATCAAGGCAGAACAGGAACATAAATATATATATGTAAAACAGAGTAAGTGAGAATAAAACAGCGGAATATCTCAAACCATCTCAAAACAAGTCTAGTACATCATAAAGTCATCTGCCAAAATAAATATGTCTAGTACAACATAAACAGAAATACTGAAATACATAGTGCTATCCCCAAAAATAAAAGTGATAAGCCATAGCGAGCTCAATATCCAGACATACATGAGCTATCCAGCGAACAAGCAAGCGATCCAAGCTAAGCACCACTGTTCCCTCCCTGAGAACCTGGGGGGGGGGGAACGGAAGAAAAGAAGCGAAAGAAAACAGTCAGTCAAAAAGACTGGTAAGCCCTACTACGATCAGTCTATAAACTAATAAAGCTAACATCATGATGGAAACTGAGATGAATATACTGGCAATAGATAAAGGTGTCATCACATAGAGAAGATTAGGCTTTGCACCACAGTGTATTAGCAAACTAACATAACAGGTAATGATCCCTCAGCCCAAACTTTGGCCCAATAGCATGAGGTGACCTTAATGCAAGGTCCAGCCCAACGGTCTAGTCGATCGGCTCCCTATAAACCTAACACGTCAAGTGTTGGTGTCCATACGGCCCACATATGGTTGTAGTCAGACTGTGCTGGGTCCACCTTTGGGTGTATCAAGCCCTCGGGTGTCAACCCCAGACACCTAAGCAATAATGCACAGTCTAAACCTACTGGTACCCGTGCCTCGAGTTTGTCCAACACCGAACTACGTGCACGTCCGTAGCCCGCCTGGACCCGCACCGCTGTACCACTCAGCCGTCGCTTTGGTCGCTTACATCCGTCCAGTAATCGTGCCCCGCCCTAGCCTAGCCTCTAGGGTTGTGAATGATACCAAACTGGGATTACTGCTGGAACAGACCACGCTGCTAGGGTTTTCTAAGAGGGTTAAGTGTGGTTTAACCCCTCACTAATCATGGATTAAATTAGCTAAGTGTAACCAACAGTTCACCACTTAACCCCATTTAATCCCTCGTATCCCCAAAATTGGTTAAGTATTAGTGGGCCATGACTTAACCCTAATCATGAGGCATTAATTTAATTGTACCTTAACCTCTCACATTAGACTTTGTTGCGGTTACTAGTTAAGCCGGGCGGGTCCGGGTAGCTTTACACCACAACTTGGTCTAACCTCGGGTCCCAGGTACACATGACCAACTTCTCACATTGGGTCCTATTGTTTGTAGCAACTAGTTAAGCCGGTCGGTTCCGGGTAGGTTTACGCTACAAACTCAACCCAACCTCGAGTTGGCCACACATGTTTTCTAAGTGTCATTTCCACTTTATTTCAAACCATAATTACAAGTTTAACTTGGGTAGACCTAACTTAATAGGTAAATTCCCAAGGGGTAGACCTAACTTAATAGGTAAATTCCCAATCTTATATTTTCATGTATTTTAAGTTTTACCCAAAAAAAACCCCCAACGTCATTCTATCGCTTACATATTCGTCATAACGCATAAAGGATAGAAAGAGGGAACTTGGCACAACATACATGATGAATCTTACATATCATAATAAGCATGCATAACATGTTGGACTTGCATAACTTAGCATGGTGAACTTGCATAAACATGCATAACTTGTTAAACTTGCAAATCATGGCATAGTGAACTTGCATAAGCATGCATAACTTGTTAAACTTGCAAACCATGGCATAGTGAACATGCATAACTTATCAAACATGTGTAACATGGCATAGTGAACTCGCATAAGCATGCATAACTCATTAAACATGCATAACATAGCATAGTGAACTCGCATAAGCATGCATAACTTATTAAACATGCATAACATAGCATAGTGAACTAGCATAAGCATGCATAACTTATTAAACATGCATAACATAGCATAGTGAACTCGCAAAGCATGCATAACTTATTAAACATGCATAAATCCCAACTTTCATCACATACTAACTTTAGAGTTTCTAAAATGAAGGTAAGAGGGCTTACAAATATTATGAAGACACAAATCTACTAATAAAGATTGAGAAGCCCTTTTATGCAAGCATATAAAAACCCAAAACAAAGCTCCAATTAACAAAAATCCCAAAAACTCTAGCTTAGCAAATAAAGCTTGCAACTTGATGATGTATGCAAGCTAATGATCATTCATACAACTTAGAAAAGCTTGTATGAACATCAAAATCTTCATAGAATTGATTTTTGAAGAGGGTGGAGGCTAGGGTTCTTAGGTGGAGGCCATTTGAGAATTCAATTTGACATAGTTTGGTTGCTAGTTTGAATAATGAGGCTTTAGGGTAGGATTAGGGGCTTATTTATAGAAGATTAGAGTGTTTTTAGCCCTAGGATTAACCCTAGGTTAGTTTAGGTCCGTCAGATTTAGGAATTCTCTAGAACCAAGCCACAAGACCAAGCCCAAAATCAAAATGGTGCGCCAGGCAAAACTGCCTGGCCACCCCGTGTCGACAGGGCTGTCGACAGGGCAGTCGACACCCTAAGACCCCTGTCGACATGCCTGTCGACATGGGGGCCCTGGCGGGAATTTTCCTGCCTGACACCAATTAGCCCTAATCCTTGTGTTTAATTTGAAATTTAAATCTGTTTTTAACTTAGAAATTTCTGAAAACTTCAATGGGCCTTAACTGGGTCATACGGACTCCGATTTCGAAAACTCGGACTCTATTTCGTGTATTTTTCCGAGACGAACGCAATGGCATAGCCCGTTTCCCTTGATTCAGATTTTATAATTAATTTCTGCCTCGATTTATGTCATAATAGGTTATTTGAAAATACGGGTTGTTACACTTTTCTTTTTAGAATAGAGAATTGGGGAAGAAGATAAAGAGGAGCGAAAATAAGAATTAAACTATGTGTTTGTTTCGATTTTCGCAGGCATTTATATAGGCTGGAAGAGGCACCTTTACATGAGCAGGCGTTTCTGTTTGAATTGTAATGGGTACGACTATTGGAAAGGTTGCGACCCTTTACCAACAGATATTTCCGTTGGCAACTTCGCGGCCAAATTCAAAAATAGCGGTTCCGCAGCGCAGCGAGCCCAACGGCATCCGGAGGCCCAATTTTGGTCAACATACCCCAAGAGCCCAAGGCCCAAGGCCCTATCTTTTGACCATTAAATATGAGTGCTTATCATGACATAGTTCAAGCCATTGCCTCTCTCTTCCATCTCCTCTTTCTTTTGTAATAACATATCAAGTCTTAGTATAAGTAGTGGCAAAGGTGGTAGTTTTCCCAAGTGTGGGACTAAATGAATTTTGCCAAACATACTCATTCATTTCCAATAATTACTCATTCATTTCCAACAATCCCAAACATGAATGAGTATTATCTAATCTGTTCTTAAAATTTTGCGAAGCATTTATCATATCGGTAAAAGTAGCACAGAGGCCTTGAACTTTTCCTAGTGTTATATCGTTATAACTAACTGGCGAATCAGTAGACTGGACTATCTTTGAACTGTAAGCCATTTGTGTAAGTCTATAAAGATAACACATGATAAATATTTTTTAACCCCTTGGTTCTCTGTTTTTGTTCATTTTTTCCATTAACACCGCCTTGGTTTCATGAGTGCTTGAAGAATTTGACCTTACAATTCTTCTTGAAGCGACACCTTCGCACTCACATAGGTGATTCTATTAAAAGTATCCCGTAATACTCCACTTGGTTCTTTATAACACCACAGTATAGACATCATTAAAAGCTAAGCTTATCCTTTTCTCCGACAGGTTGTGCACTGACTTATCATAGGAATGGTTTGTATTTAACAGTGCTGTCAAGTTTATCTTAAACTTAGTTGTCCCTTTGAACCTAGATCTTGGGATCTCCAGTCAACTAGGTGGGGTTTTCGTTTTAGAAAACTCTTAGTTCATAGGTCTCAAGCCCATTCCCATCGATAAGGTTTGAACTTTCTCTCTTGGCAAGCCTTTTGTTAGTGGATCCGCTATGTTATCCTTTAACCTTACATAGTCTATAGTGATAACTCCATTAGAGAGAAGTTGTCTAATGGTTTTGTATCTACGACGAATATGTCGAGACTTACCATTATATAATGTACTATTTGCCCTTCCTATAGCAGATTGACTATCACAATGTATACATATTGGAGGTACAGGTTTTCCCAATTTGGAATATTTTCCAAGAAACTCCTAATCCAATCTGCTTCTTCTGCGGCTTTATCTAGAGCAATGAACTCAGATTCCATTGTCGACCTTGCTATGCAAGTCTGTTTGGATGATTTCCATGAGATAGCTCCATTTCCTAATGTAAAAACATATCCACTTGTTGATTTTGTGTCATTTGAGCCAGTTATCCAATTGGCATCGCTATATCCTTCTACCACTGAAGGATACTTCTCATATTGTAATACATAGTTTTGTGTGTACTTCAGATATCCTAGGACTAGTAAATCATCAACATAAAGACAAACAATGACATATCCAATATCCGTATATCTTATATATACGCATTTATATGATTCATTTATTTTGAATCCATTTGATAACATAGTTTCATCAAATTTCTCATGCCATTGTTTCGGAGCTTGTTTAAGGCCATAAAGTGATTTTACTAACTTGCACACCTTATTTTCATTTCCTAGGCTAAGAAACCCTTCAGGTTGTTGCATATGTATTTCTTCTTCTAATTCACCATTCAAAAAAGCAGTTTTCACATCCATTTGGTGTATTTCCAAATTTAATATAGATGCAATCGCAATAAGCATCCTAATCGATGTTATTCTGGTTACTGGTGAATACGTATCAAAGTAATCTAGATCTTCCTTCTGTCTAAATCCTTTTATTACAAGTCTCGCTTTATACTTGTCTATCGAGCCGTCAGCTTTTAGTTTTTTCTTAAATATCCATTTATATCCTAGTGGTTTTGATCGTTTGGGTAGATCCACTAGTCCCACGTATGGTTTTGTAAAATGGATTCTATTTCACTGTTGACAGCCTCCTTCCAGTATGGAGCCTCAGGAGATGACATTGCTTGTTGATAAGTAAGAGGATCATTTTCTATCACATATGCGTAAAAATCGGGTCCAAAGGTTTTCAAAATCCTTTGACGTTTGCTCCTTCTGGGTTCCTCTACCTCCGTTTCAACATTTCTCTCATTCAAGCTTTGATTATCATTATCCTCAGAAGTATCTGTATCTCTTGAACTCTTTTGAACAATTGTTTCAATAGAGATTTTTAGAGGATAAATCTGTTCAAAGAATCTAGCATTTCGTGACTCAATAAGGGTGTTTTCATAAATGTCATCAATTTTAGATTTGTACACCAAAAACCGATACGCACTACTATTATGAGCATATCCAATGAATATGCAATATATAGTCTTTGGTCCAATTTTGACCTTTTTCAGTTTTGGTATTTCTACTTAGGCAAGACACCCCCACACTTTCAAGTATTTGTAGGATGGAGGTCTGTTTTTCCAAAGTTCGTGTGAGATTTAGATGTTTTTTTTCATGGTATTTTATTCAAAATATGATTTGCCGAAAGAATAGCTTCTCCCCAAAAGTTATCTGGTAAGCCAGAACTAATTAGTAAGGCATTCATCATTTCTTTAATAGTTCTATTTTTTCGTTCGGCTATACCGTTGGATTTAGGTGAATACGATGTTGTAGTTTGATGAATAATTCCATGCTCAGCACAGAATTCCTCAAATGGAGACTCGTATTCTCCTCCTCTATCACTCCTTAAAGATTTTATTATCTTGTTGAGTTGATTCTCACCTTCTGCCTTATATTGTTTAAACATGTCGATTGCTTTGTCCTTACTTCTAAGGAGATAGAAGTAACAATATCTGGTACAATCATCAATGAATGTGATAAAGTACCTCTTTCCACCTCTAGTTTGACACATTTTCAAATCACATACATCAGTATGTATTAATTCTAGAGGTTCTGTTTCTCGTTCAACATGATGAAATGAGCTTCTAGTTATTTTTGCTTCTACACAAACTTGACATTTATAGTTTGAATCTATATTGCATTTTGGTATGAATTCTAGATTATTCTATTTTCGCAATGTATCAAAATTTACATGCCCTAATCTAGAATGCCATATGTTAGAAGATTCAACAATATAAGCAGAAGATTCAATTTTATTCATATCATTATTTGGTACAACAGTGGTTACATTTGCTTTAAACAAGCCATCACACACATATCCTCTTCCAACATACACTCCATTCTTTGATATTACAAACTTATCAGCAACAAATGTTAGTTTGAAACCATGTTTGTTGAGCAACGATCCTGAAATCAGGTTCTTGCGGATTTCTGGAACGTGAAGAACATCATTCAATTTTAGTTCCTTTCCAGAAGTTAACTTCAGTACAATCTTTCCTTTGCCTTCCACCTTTGATGCAGACGAGTTACCCATGAATAGTTGCTCGTTATCAGTGGCAGGTCTGTAGGTTGTAAACATCCACTTATTAGCACATATATGACGAGTGGCTCCTGTGTCTAGAAACCACTCCTTGTTGTTGCCAACAAGGTTGCATTCAGAAACAACTGCACACAGATCCATATCTGCGACATCATCTGAATTTCCTGCCATATTTTCTTCAGGTTTCTTCTTTTTGGGTGCACGACACATGGCTGCTTTGTGGCCTTTCTTCCCACAATTATGGCAAGATCCTTGAAACTTCTTTTGTTTCTTTGCATTAGGATTTTTCTCGCACTTTCTTTTATTTGTCTTTTCATCCTCAACCACGTTGGCTTTTTCCTGAAATGAACTGGTAGCCTTTTTCTCTGGTTTTCTGTTGTCTTCTTCGATTCGCAGACGAACAATCAGATCCTCCATGGTCATTTCCTTGCTCTTATGCTTTAAATAGTTTTTTGAAATCATTCCATGACGGAGGCAACTTTTCGATAGCGGCAGCGACTTGGAATGACTCACTTAACTCCATCTTTTCGTCGTGAATTTCATGAATGATAACTTGGAGTTCTTGAATCTGACTGACGATTGTTTTGGAATCGACCATTTTGAAGTCAAGAAAATTTCCGACAATGAATTTCTTCATTCCGACATCTTCAGTCTTGTACTTCTTTTCAAGTGATAACTAGAGAACCTTTGCAGTCTCAACGGTACAATATACATTATACAAACTGTTATCTAAAGCGTTGAGAATGTAATTCTTACAGATGAAGTCAGAATTCTTCCATGCATTTAAAGCCTCAACTTTTGTGGCGTCAGGCTTCAGTTCTTCAACGAACTTTGGATCCTCTTGGAGGTATTTGGCCAGCCCCAAGGTTGTCAGGTAGAAAAGCATCTTTTATTGCCAGCGTTTGAAATCCTGGCCATTAAACTTCTCTGGTCTCTCGCCATGTGAATATGGAATAGTCAGTGGAACCAGAGGCGGAGCCGATGGCACAGTCCGTGCGTGTACAGATTTGTCGTTGTTACTTTGCAACATCTTCATCTGTAAACAAAAGCAACAATTAGCGATTTCGTTTCAAGATTGTTATCAACCAATCAGTAGAAACATCTGAAAACCGTTTCTATGAACAGCAATGCCTTTAAGCGTTAGTAAGACTGATTCAATGATATTGCAATTTGCAAGACCAATTATCAATCACAGTTTTGCAAGGGAACCAAAGAAGTAGTACTGATTAAGTATGAATACAGAGAAGAAGAGTAATATAACCGAGTCCAGCAAAGGCTATTACCTTGAAACGAAATTGCTCCCTCAATGGCGCTGGAAGGCTTGGTTGAGCAATCGTTTCCCAAGGATGAAACGGTTCCTGCCTGCGATGTCGCGCTACAGTCGCAGGTCGACGACGAACGCAAGGAAGTTGCTTTTCAT
The DNA here is from genome assembly GCA_030737875.1 of Allium sativum. Lineage (NCBI taxonomy): Eukaryota > Viridiplantae > Streptophyta > Magnoliopsida > Asparagales > Amaryllidaceae > Allium > Allium sativum. Next base: position 314,652,959 of record CM060920.1, read on the forward strand.
TTTAGAACATAGAATTGGGGAAGAAGATAAAGAGGAGCAAAAATAAGAATTAAACTGTATGTTTGTTTCGATTTTCGCAGGCCTTTATATAGGCTGGAAGAGGCACCTTTACATGAGCAGGCGTTTCTGTTTGAATTGCAACGTGTACGACTGTTGGAAAGGTTACGACCCTTTACCAACAGATATTTCCGTTGGAAACTTCGCGGCCAAATTCAAAAATAGTGGTTCCACAGCGCAGCGAGCCTAACGGCATCCGGAGGCCTAATTTTGATCAACAGACCCCAAGATCCCTAAGGCCCAAGGCCCTATCTTTTGACCATTAAATATGATTGCTTATCATGCCACAGTTCATGCCATTGCCTCTCTCTTCCATCTCCTCTTTCTTTTATAATAACATATCAAGTCTTAGTATAAGTAGTGGCAAAGGTGGTAGTTTTCCCCAATGTGGGACTTAATGAATTTTGCCAAACATACTCATTCATTTCCAATAATTACTCATTCATTTCCAACACAAATTTGGATGATAACTTAGGATTTTTTGCACCTTTCATGTTACAAGTTTCTTTTTTTCCTATTTTGTACAACTTCGGCTTTAGTTTAGTTATGTGGAAGATTTTTTTTCCAGTGGGAAAACTATTGGTAGCGTCGTATGGTTAATCTAACCAAACAACACTTTCTGCAAGTATCTTCACGGTTTTATCCTGTTTTATTGTTCACTTGTCTATGACAATGAAGACATGGCAATGAATATTATTTAACGTTTTCCAGGGACAATTTAATGAACTTTTTGCTTTTCTGAAACAATGATAAAAAGATATACCATGAACTATCAATTTTACACTGAACTATTGTCGGTAAAAGAAGATGATGCAGCTATCAATATTATACCAATTATTTACATTTCTAGTCTCTCCCTAATGTTGCTTTGCAATTTGACATATTTTACACCACTAGTGCTTTTATGTTTACTTGTCATGAAGAAGCTATTTCCCCCGTTTTAATGATACCTACGTTACAGGAGATGGGAGTGTGAAGACTGCAGCAATGTGTGCAGTCACGTGCACTTCAATGCATTATTGTTTTGGTGCAATGTTTTGTGGGCCTCTTACTTTTTGAGACCATACTATATATATGTATCATTGAGTGAGGGTTTGCTGTGAGAGTTTTTGTAGCCCCCACAAAAGCTGAAAACAAGAGCAGCAGCCTCCAAATGAAATTCTGAAAAAGAGTGAGTTGAGTGATAGAAAAAAAAAACTCTGTATGAGTTCTTATGTATTCTTCATTGTGAGGTAATAAATTACTCTCTTTGCCCGAGGACGGGTGAACCTCGTTAAACTTGGTGTTCTCTTTGTTTTCTTGTTGTTTTTGCTTTCTTGTGAATTCTTGCACTAGACTGGGCTGTTGTGAGTTGAGTTTGGCTTCCACTGCGCCTAATCTCGACAATTGGTATCAGAGCTTGCGGTGCAATCTTTGGATTTGTGTGTTCAGTTTAGTGCACAGAAGGTGTTCGACGAAATTCCTGTGAAGCCAGTTTTTTGCATTTGTGTTTGTTTCTCTTGTGTAAGTTGCTTGTGTGGCGAAAATGGGTGAATCAAGTCAATCTGAAAAAATATTGTATCACAGAGCAAGATTAGATGTAGAGAAATTCAATGGAAACAATAACTTTGGTGTGTGGAGAACAGATGTGTCTGATGCTCTTGAACATTTGGATTTGGAACCTTGTTTGAGAATAGAGAAACCAGAAGATTGGTCAAACAAATAATGGAAAAAGAATCAAAGGCTTTATTTAGCTACGATCAGGGGTTGCTTAGAAGCAGATATCAAAGTGAACTATCAACATGAGACCTCGCCGAAAGAATTATGGGAAAAACTTGAAGCGAAGTACCTTATGAAGAATGTGGCAAACTGAATTCATCTAAAAAGAAACTTGTATCGGTTCAATATGAAGAAGGGTGCAACTTTGACTGAGCATCTGGATTTCTTTAACAAGCTCCTCACGGAGTTGGTTAATTATGATGAGATCATTCCAGATGAGGAGAATGCTTTGTGTTTAGTGAATTCTCTTTCGGAGAAATATGATGAGATCGCTACATCATTACGCAATAAAGAATTCCGAAAGATTGATAGAGATGATATCTCCAGAGAAGATAGTGGTGATGCTCTTGTAGTGAGAGGCAGAAAATCAGACCATAAGAAAAATGTTGGTCAACATCCTAATAAGAGTAAAGGATACTCGAAAGCAAAAGGGCGTTTGGCTAAGAATGAATGTGCTTGGTGTCATGAAAAAGGCCATTGGGCTAAGGATTGTCCTAAGGTCAAGGAGCGGGACAAGAAAGGCAAAAGTTTAGCAAATGTCGTCCAGTCCAACTAAGACACAGGTAATGAGTCAGATTCCTCTTTAACCATGTTACCTTCTAACTCTAAGGCAAAAGATGATGAGTGAATACTTGATTCGGATGCTACCTTTCATGTGACTCCAAATAGAGAATGGTTTTCAAATTTTACGAAGTTCAAGGGCGAAGTATTGATGGGAAATCACAATTCTTGTAGCATTGTGGTAATTGGTAGTATTCGCCTGAAACTACATGATGGCAAGGTTAGAGAACTGAAAAATGTGAGGTGTGTGCCAAGTATGAAAAAGAATCTGATTTCTTTAGGAATGCTTGAATCCAAGGGATTAAGACTTGATGGCCAAAATGGAGTTATGAAGGTGATTTCTAGAGCTATGGTTGTTATGAAAGGTATACGTCATCACAACTTGTACTACTTAAATGGGAGAACAATGACTGGGGATGTAGCTACAGCTGAGCAGAGTGAAATTGCTGCTAAGGAATCTGCAATGATATGGCACATGAGGCTTGCACATCCGGGTGAGAAATCTTTGAATGCTTTAATTAAGCAAAATCTTTTGAAAAAGGCTATTGTCTGTAAGTTAGATTTCTGTGAACATTGTGTAAAAGGCATGAAGACAAGATCTCGCTTTGGTAAGGGAATCCATAAATCTAGCGTAGTCCTAGATTCTGTTCATTCGGATGTATGGGGTCCTTTAAAAAATGCTTCTTTGGGAGGTAAGCATTGGTTTGTCTCTTTTACTGATGACTATTCTAGGCGTATATGGGTGTATGTCATGAGACAAAAAAGTGATGTTCTAGAAATATTTGTGAGACGGAAGAAAGCAGTTGAAATTCAAACGGGTAGAAAACTCAAAATGCTTCGTTCGGACAACGGTGGAGAGTACACAAGTGGTCCATTTCACAAAGTATGTCAAGATGTGGGAATCAAGAGACATTTCACAGTTAGAGAAACACCACCGCAGAATGGAGTTGCCGAAAGGATGAATCGTACACTGCAAGAGAGAGTACGATGTATGTTGTCTAATTTTGGATTAGGCAAAGGATTCTGGGCTGAAGCTGTTACTTATGCATGTTTTCTCATCAATCGGTTGCCTTCATCTGCATTAGGAGGCAAAAAAGGGTTTAAAAGAACCCTTATTCATCCATCACCAATGGAATCCTGGTATGGTAATCCTGCTTATGACTATGAGTTGGTTCATGTATTTGGTTGTTCTGCTTGGTATCATGTGAAGGACAATAAGCTTGGAGTCCGTGCTGTTGAGGCATTATTTGTTGGCATGAAGAATGGAGTCAAAGGGTTCAAACTCTGGAATCCAGCTACCAAGAAAATGATTATAAGCAGGGATGTTACGTTTAATGAAGCTTCTATGCTAAATCCTAAGGGTTCTCATCAGGTGGAGAATGAAAGCAGTAATTTTGAGAATCTACAGCGTGTGAAGTTTGATATTGTTACACAAGTCCTAGGTGAAACTGTACCATTTGGACCTGCTTCTGAAGAGGTGACAGATTCAGTTGTTGGAATAGATGAAGTTATGGTTGACCGGGGCAGTGCTGATGATTCCGAAGATGGGTTAGAAATAGAAACAGAGGCTGAACGGAGTGTTCCAGAGTCAATTGCTTCTAGTAGACCGAAAAGGGATATCAAGAAACCAGGTTGGTTTCGAGATATTGTAACTTATGCTTTACCAGTTACTGGTGAAGGCATTCCTGAGACGTACACACAAGCTCTTCATAGCGTTGAGTGCGAAGAATGGAAATAGACTATGGGTGAAGAAATGACATCTCTTCACAAGAATGTCACTTGGGTTCTTGCGAAGCTCCCTAATGGCAAGAAAGCAATTGGATGTAAGTGGGTATATGCTAAGAAAGAAGGAGTGAAGAAAATGAGATTCACTACAAGGCAAGGCTAGTTGCAAAAGGCCATGCCCAGAAGAAGGGAATTGACTACAATGAAGTATTCTCGCCAGTTGTGAAGCACTCCTCTATTCGTATTTTGTTAGCCTTGGTTGCTCAATATTACTTGAATCTGGTTCAGATGGATGTAAGAACAACGTTCTTACATGGAGATCTAGATGAGGAGATCTATATGACCCAGCCAAGTGGATTCAAATCTCCCGGTGAAGAGGATCTGGTGTGTAAGTTGAAAAGATCATTGTATGGATTGAAACAGTCTTTGAGACAGTGGTATAAACGATTTGATCGTTTTATGTTAGGCCAAGCGTACACAAGAAGCCACCATGATCACTGTGTATATCTAAAGAAGCTGAGTGATGGTTCTTTCATTTATTTGCTTTTGTATGTAGATGATATGCTGATTGCATCTACTTGCAAGTCTGAGATTGAGAAGTTGAAATGTAAGTTGTCAGCTGAATTTGAAATGAAAGATCTTGGAGATGCGAAGAAGATTCTTGGCATGGAGATTCAAAGAGAGAATGAAGGGCAAGGTGTGTTTATCTCAAAAGACATATTTGAAGAAGGTATTAAGGAAATTTGGCATTTCTAAAGAAACCAAATCAGTAAGTACTCCTCTTGCTGCTCATTTTAAATTGAATGCAACTATGTGTCCTTCCTCTAATGATGAGATTCAATTTATGGCACATGTGCCTTAATCTAATGCTGTTGGGAGTCTTATGTATGCGATGGTATGTATACGACTAGATATTTCACATGCCGTGAGTATGGTCAGTCGTTACATGCATGCTCCTGGAAAAGAGCATTGGAATGCTATCAAATGTATTTTGAGATATCTTTTGGGAACTATTGATGCTGGTTTAGAATTTGTGAGGGATATGAACGACAATCATTTATGTGTTGGTTATGTAGACTCAGATTATGCCGGTGATTTGGATAAGAGACGCTCTACTACAGGGTATGTGTTTACCTTAGCAGGAGGTCCAATATGTTGGAGGTCTATTCTGCAGTCGACAATGGCTAGATCTACTACAGATGCAGAGTATATGGCAGTGACTGAAGCTTTTAAGGAAGCTATATGCCTACAACGTTTGTTGGATGATTTAGGAGTGTGCAAGATCAACTTCCTGTGTATTGTGATAGTATGAGTGCCATCCACCTAGCAAAGAATCAAGTTCACTATGCCTGAACAACGCACATTGATGTGCGCTATCATTACATTAGAGAAGTATTAGTTGAGGGTCATATTATCTTGGTGAAGATTGATGCAAAAGAGAATCCCGCAGACATGTTGACTAAAGTGCTTCCTAATGTCAAGTTCAAGCATTGTCTTGACTTGATTAATGTTTTGTATGTTTGATGTATGATACCCCGATGGGGTGGAGGTTCTTTGGAACATTGTGAAGTCTCTTTGCAAGACACTATGATGAACTACGACAGCTTGATCCTTTGGGTACGTAGGCAACTACTTTGGTGGTGCAGCTGGATATGTGGCAATCAGAGTGCTTTGTGTGTGATCGTCTCATGCTTTTTTTCATGATCCGAGGTGGAGAATTGTGAAGACTGCAACAATGTGTGCAGTCACGTGCACTTCAATGCATTATTGTTTTGGTACAATGTTTTGTGGGCCTCTTACTTTTTGAGACCATACTATATATATGTATCATTGAGTGAGGGTTTGCTGTGAGAGTTTTTGTAACCACCACAAAAGCTGAAAACAAGAGCATCAGCCTCCAAATGAAATTCTGAAAAAGAGTGAGTTGAGTGATAGAAAAAAAAAACTGTGTATGAGTTATTATGTATTCTCCATTGTGAGGTAATAAATCACTCTCTTTGCCCGAGGATGTATGCTTTACAACTGAACCTCGTTAAACTTGGTGTTCTCTTTGTTTTCTTGTTGTTTTTGCTGTCTTGTGAATTCTTGCACTAGACTAGGCTGTTGTGAGTTGAGTTTGGTTTCCGCTGCGCCTAATCTCGACAGGGAGCTCATGGTTAAGTGCAATAGAAACTAGTATATATGAGTCAGCTGAGGATGTGTTTCTTGAATTGCATGCCACTGCAATTCTATGTAGGCCATCTGGAGAAAGCTTGTGTCCAGACTCAACCCTGTGCACTGCATTGACCAGTGCTTTCTATTCCTTAGTCACCGAAGATGACTTGCTCAAGCGGCAACTTATGGTATTATTATTCTATTCAATATGTTCATCGTTTTGTCCAAAGTAAGCTACCGACATTTTCTTGAAATATATCTAGGTCGTATAATATCACAAGCTTTACTACGTAATTATAAATCATTCTGAGTGTTGTTTTAGTGATAGAGACACCCAATTCATTTCAAAAACGTGTTTACTTGTATTCTGTGAAGGATTTTTGTTAGAAGCATGAAATTTATGTTTTTTCCCTTGACAAATTTGAACTTGGACATTATTGTTGTTGTTGATGAAATATTCAAAAATGTGCGAACATGTTTTCAGCTGGTTCGCACACAGTACAAGTTAATAGTTGGATTAAATATGTTAGTTTAGCTGTTGGCGTCTGTAACGTTAGTTCAAAGCTTACCATGCTAAAATATTTTTTCTACATTCAAAGTATTGGCTATGGGCCTGGAGTACATATAGCTATTTGTATGTCTGAACATTTTTTAAATACTAATATTGATTGAACTAGGAGAAGTATTCATGTTGGTCTATTTGAAAATGATTACAAAAATTTCTCTAATTAATTTTATGTTGTCAGGTACATGTTTCTATTTCTTCAAGAGATAAGCTAACATTTGAAATTGCACTATGTTGTTTACCGGACAAAGGTGATGGTCTGGGAGTTCATGAAGTTGACGATGGAGGTTTACTTGCCAAAGTCATGGCAGTTGTTTTTAAAGGTAGATAATATGTGGTGTGTTTATATTAATTTCTTAGACATTCTATATTATTGTTTTTAATTTCATGTATAACTTTCTTTTGCAGGCGAACTCAATCATTTTCAGTTAGGTGTAACTGTAGAAATACCACGGATAGATGCATGCTATGCAGACAAACATAGTATGTTGCTAAACCCAGTAACTTATATTGAGACTGCCCAATCCTGCAGTGTTGAAGCTCAAGTGGTCTTGAAGCATTAAAGAGACGAACAATGGAGCAATCTGCAATGTGGACTAAAAGGAAGCAATAAACGACATGCTTAAGCGTATGTGCCAAAACCAAAGATTAAACGGTTAAATATGTATGTTTATAACATGCATCATAAATAGGTTTGTTTTCATAAGTTTTTCTAATGTTGTATGACGTCTATTTAAGAATTTACATAAATTTTGTCTACGGATATTGTGTTCATATTACTTTAAGAAAATGATGATTAATAATTATATTTTCATAAGGTAGTTTCTAGTTTGATACGATGTTATGTATATTGTTTAATTGAGTGTAGATTATCGATATAAATATTGCAATGGAATGTTGACAACAGTGGAGTAGAAATATCAAGAAATAACGACAGCGTTTATATAATGTTGTCAGTTCTATGAAAAGACAAAGTATATTCACTATAACAACATAAGAAAAACGATGTGAAATATTAATAATAGCATTTATAATCCGCTGTTGAAAATGGAAGCAACACACACTTGAAAACTATTAACAGCTCATAATAAATGTTGTGCATAAAGTATTAACAGCTCAGAAAAAACGCTGTGCATAAAGTATTAACAGCTCAGGAAAAACGTTGTGAAACTCAGATTTTAACAGCGTTTATTTTCTGCTATTGAAAATTATGGGCTTACGAACGCATGTCGTTATATAGCGTTTATCATAACGCTGTAATATCCTACCACAGCCTTTTTGAAAAGCTGTTAAAAGCGTTTTTGCGTGTAGTGGGGGTTTGGGTGATAGTATTGCTACTCGTGTTGGTCGGCGTGCAATAAGGCCACCCGAAAGATATGGTGATTGGAACTACCTTAGCTTTTGTGATAATTTTGTATATGTTCTTCACGTAGTCCAAGATGAGCCGATGGACCTTGATGACATCATAAATTCGAGTGATAGCTCGAAGTGGATTTGCATCATGGAGGAAGAGATGCAATCATTGATGAAGAACTAAACTTGGAATTTTGTTCCACTTCCTAATGGAAACCGTGTTATAGGGTGCAAGTGGATTTACAAGGTTAAGGATGATGGAAGGTACAAAGCATGGTTAGTGGCAAAGGGGTTTGCACAAAGAAAAGGAAAGGAGCATGATAAAAAAAATCACCAGTTGTACGCCATACTTCTATCCGAGTTTTGCTAGCTATAGTTGTTATCCATGACTTGAAGTTGGAGTAACTTGACGTTGAAACTACCTTCTTGCATGGTGACTTGGATGAAGATAACTACATGGACAACAGGAAGGGTTTGTTGTAGATGGCAAGTCAAAATTTGTTTGCAAATTAAAGAAATCATTATATGGTTTGAAGCAATCACCTGGACAATGGTACATGAGATTCAATCATTTCATGCTTGAACGTGGCTTCCATCGAAGCACCAAAGATGCTTATGTATATTTCAAGAGATTAGGAAATGATTGTTGGGTGTATTTATTCTTTTATGTGGATGATATGTTCATTGCTTCCAAAGACAAAAATTAAATCAACAAGTTGAAGACGCTTTTGAAATCGGAATTTGAAATGAAAGATCTTGGAGAAGCAAGGAAAATCTTAGGCATGGAAATTGAAAGGGACCGAAAGCGTTTTGAGTTGAGATTGACTCAAAAGGAGTACATTAAGAAAGTGCTTTGCCGGTTTAGCTTGGAGAATGTAAAGGCGTTGAATACACATACCTTTGCATATGAAGCTTTCAGATAAGGGATCACCTATCGGAGAGAAAGACAATATGGCAAAGGTGCCATATGCAAGTGCGGTTGGTAGTTTGATGTATGTCACGGTTTGCACAAGGCCCGATATTACACATGTCATCGGGGTGGTTAGTCAGTATATGGCTAATCCGGGGAAATCGCATTGGGAAGCCGTGAAGGCTATATTGAGATACTTGAAGGCACAACATCTCCTGGACTTATTTTTGGAGGTAGTGATGAGATGAGTTGCAAGTTAGTTGGTTAGTCTGACTCGGACTATGCCAGTGATAGGGATCAGAGGAAATCAACTTCCGGGTATCTCTTCACACTTGGTGGTACAACCATTAGTTGGAGATCGAGATTGCGCCGTAGTTGATTTATCCACTACGGAGGCGGAGTTGATTGCCGCGGTGGAGGCGGTAAAGGAGGCGCTCTATTTGAAGCAATTATTGTGTGACTTGGATTTCTAACATGAGAGTATCGATGTACGATGTGATAGCCAAAGTGTTATACATTTGGTGGAGAATTTGGTGTTTAGCTCACAGACTAAGCACATTGAGGTGAGAGAGTCATTTCTAATATTCATGGATGAGGGTAAGCTTGTATACCGTTGGAAGGTGCACACAAAGGAAAACGTGGAGGATATGTTTACTAAAGCTTTGCCGATTGGGAAGTTCGAGCATTGCTCGAACTTAATTCGCTTGTTGAGTTGCTAGGTGCCACGGGCTGGCACGGTTGGAGATGAGTGGTTTGTTTGTTTTAATGAAAATTAATATTGATGTGAGATTGGAAATCTATCTTCATGATAAGTACTCATTTTCACTCCCGAGTTCATTATCTGTTGGTGAGACGGTTTTTGATTGAATACTTTGAACACTTCGTTGATGGGTGGTGGCTTCACAGGTGCTCGTTGGAGTGCAATGATTAGTGGCTTTGCCGGAGCTAACTTGGGGAAGTATTCCTGTTATTGGTCGAAGGTAGAAGGAAATGCTTGGGGTGCATTGGATTTGGTGTATGGAGATGGATATAGTATCAAGGTGGAGTGTTAAACTTTGTGATACTATATGTTTGATTGAAGAGGATGAGAGTAGATTTACATTGGAGAAGGCAGATTGTAAATCACAGCTTGTTGGTGGAAATTGTATTCGAAGTAGCGAAGTGGTGCAGGATACTTCATCACAGACGTCTGACATCTTGGTCAGATGTCTGTGACTACAGGGAACAAATTCCCAAGAGTCTGAACAAACGTCTGACCAATGGGGCAAACGTCTGTGGTTATAGGGAATAGTTTCCCGAGATTTGGACAGACGACTGAGGAGATTTCGGGTTGAAGTCTTGGCAGGATGATTTGTGAAGGATCCATGGGTAGTTTTGGGAATTGCAGAATATTTGCTTATCCTTATATAAGCTATTTTCTGGTTTTCAAATAGGAGAGCATGGAGACTTGATCAAATCAAGGATTTAATTCTCAAGGGTTAAATTAGGGTTTATAACCTAATTGCAATTCTTCAATTCTATTCTCCCCAAACTCTTTTCCATAATGAAATATAGTGATCATTGTATCAATCTCTTGTACTCCTTTCATCGTGGTAATAAAATACTCTCTCCAAAGTGGATGTACACTAACAAGTTGTTAGTGGAACCATTATAAATCTGCATGTGATTTAATTTTGCTGTTTTGTCGTTATTTTATTGCTTGTGATTGAGAATTGGGTAGTTCGAGATTGGTTTACCATTGTTCGATGACTTGAGTTATTGGATTGATTGTTTTTGCAAGTCTAACAGCGATCCCGTCTTACGCAAGGCGTTTGTGGTTTAGATATTCGATTTGAGTGGTCTTGAACTGAATTAATCACATCAATTTCAATATGAAGGCAAAAGAAGCTAAACTGCAAAGAAAAGTATTAGTTTTACATCGGCTGGTGTCGGCTAACGTCAGCTTATCGGTCATGTATGTTGTCGGTTGACGTCGGCTAGTGTCGAATTATATATGTTTCCAGCCTTGTTGTGGCTAGCATCGACTAGTGTCGGTTTATGTTTACAGGTTTGCTACAGTTAGCAACGGCTAGTGATAGAAACTAAACAGTCCATAAATTGCCACGATTCTCCCAAAGCCAATACATGCTGATGCTAAAGTGGATACAACAGCCAACACTAAAGGCGCTACTTTTTTTTGTGTTGGGGTAAAAAGCATCAATTAATTATATTGACTAACGATGATTTAAGTCGTCATTATTAAAAGCTTTTCTTTCAATGATTATATGTTATTTTTAAGAAAATTTAATAACATTTATAGAGGGGTATTTTTAGTAGTGCACATTGACACAAAAAAGTGTGAGATCAAAGGAACTCAACTATCAATAAAGATTAACATGTCAAAAATTTCACGCAACAAATAATCCTACTACAAAATATATGCATTATAAAAATTTATAATCCACGGTGTTAACACCGTTGTTAACATGGTTCAGAAACTGATGCATCAATTGTCTAATAACACAATCAAGTCGTATACATACTTTTCAGATGGATCGGTCGAGCATCACCTGGATGTGTGGATCGCTCACCCATACTACTCGTTCACGCATATTGGTCGTTCAATTGAGCTGGTCAGTCGATCACTAAGAGAAACGTGGGTTGAGTAGCATCATACAACTGGTCATTCGAGCACCCCTGATCGGTCATAAAGCTGGTCGATCGACACTTATAATGCAAATATATGCGTGATGTAATCGGAAGGTTTCACTCAAGTAAATATATGGAGCGAATTATAGTACGATATGGAGAAAATGCCCATATCCCTTTAAACAACATGGATTAGTCACAAATGTTTACAAGCTGGTGATGGAACACTACCAATTTTAATGGTATTGGAGACGCTTAATTAAGGGCACTAAAAACGATTAGCCTTTAATAATGATTAATTGAGGTAAATTTTATACCAGTCCCTATTGGTAATTAAAGGGGCACTTAAAATAGTCTTACCCCTTAGATTAGTGGCAAAGTTGGAAACAACCCCTGGTTAACAGTTTCTAAGGCAAATGGAACGGCCTTGTCATTCTTACTAGGGACAAAAGTGAAATTCGCCTCTCATTCTTATCGCGAGGAAAACCTCTCAACTCTCACAAATTGAGATATACAACGACACGACGATTTTCTTTCTTCCAGTTATCTGCTTCATCGCAAATTCTCCAACGTCCTTCCTGATTGTCTTATTTATCAAAATCCTAGGTATATTCAATTTATCTAATTATTTAATCTCGTATTCTATTTGAAACCCTAAAATCAAAGGTATATTTAATTTATCAAATGATTCAATTTGGTATTCTGTTCGAAACCCTAATTAAAATGTTATTTCAGGGACAAGAAATCTTAGATTCGATCTTGTACTGGGGTTTGATTTTCAGTATTTATGACTATTTGTTAGAATCTGAATTTGGTACAGAGAAAATAGAGATTAAACGTACAACAATTAGTAAGTAATAACAATATTTTGATTAATTCAATTAACGTATGATACCAACCTTATTCCTCATTCTTCCCTCTTATTTTGATTCTTATTCCTCATTCCTCAATTCTTACTGCATTGAACGTATTTTACAGCAAACAGTATTTCTTTGAACTTGGATGTATTACTGATTTAATTAATTTTTGATAGTGTATGTGGAAACTTAGAACCGTTATAAGAAAGTTGCATGTATTTCATATTAATCTTCTGATGAGAATGCAGTTGTGTAACTTTATTTGGATCGTTGCATTTATATGCTACACATAGTGAACACTGTTTAATACTGCTATGATTCAAATTTTCATTATTATCTTGATTTTTGGATTGGATGATGGATGCTAGGGTATTAGTAATGCAAGAAAAGTTGTTCATATTATATATATATATATATATATATATATATATATATATATATATATATATATATATATATATATATTTACAATCTTGATTTCGTAGATCCCCTAAATGGGCATATCCTGCCTACATGTATAGGAAGTAATGAATAAACATCATATTAATACAGTAATAAAAATGAAAAATTTAAGTAAAAATAAATTGGTCGGAAGGAATTTTGGTTTTGTGATCTTTTTTCCCTTCCTTAAACAGTTTACGCCTACATTCGCAATGATAAGACGAAGATGCTTTTATTCTTATTTTAATGCATAACGCAGGTGGTTAAGTACCTAATTTATTAACAAGAATAGTTTATGCACATATTTACTATTTGCTTTCTAATTGAAAATGACGCATCATATTTTGCATACTGCTCCTTCTTTTAGTAATATAATACCAAAATGATAACCCAGATCTACATAAGGTTTTAGTAATATAATACCAAAATGGCAACAATATAACTTATTATCCACTTTGATTTATAAGTTGACTACACAGTGATGTTTAATTGGATTTGATGTTTATTATAGCACTTAACTTGAAGTGATACTGTAAGCTGAAAATAATAATGGGATTTTAATCACTGAATCCCCCCATGCTTAGTTTGAACCTACAGATATTGGGTTACTACCCTCTATTTTTTACATGGAAAACTGGTTCTAATCCATTTTCTAATAGTCGCATATTTACAGAATAGATATGTACTTGATGATTATTTATTATATATAGATGATTATATTCGATCATCTTGATAAAAATATTATATTATGTTCGTATCCATATTTTTTCTCCATTTTATGTAGGCTGAAACATTTTACCACATCTTACTATGCTTCCTTATATGCTGGAAGTCCACACATACAAATATTATACATTAAAATCTAAATTAGTATATATTTTATTATGTTTAAACTTTTTGCTATTTATATGTCACACTACAGTAGTAAACCATTGGTGTGCAGTAAAAGAATATTCAATACAAATACGATGACTCTACTTTCATGCCGTTTCAAACGTTCACCTATGTTTCCTCCACTTTTGATAAATGTTATCAGTCTACTTAGGAAGTAGATTTTGCTCACGCCGGTTGATTTTTACGCACTTCGAATCTTCTACTTAATACTTTTACTAATCTATGTTTTAAATAAGAAAACATGAACTCTCATTTGCTGGTCTGTCATCACACTCTTCCTTTATTTTGAATTACTGAAATCTGCTGCTTTCTTTGTTCTTTTTTCTTTCAGTTTCTCCGCTTGCTTTTACTTACACCTGGCCAATATATCTGATAGTCATAATTTTTCCCAAATTCACATCTCAACTGCCTTTGTTCCTATTTTACCCATTTTTCAATCCTTGTTTCATTTATCAGACGAATGAAAGAGAAATTTGTCTTACAATAGTCTTGCAAGGTATCCTAAGCCAGTTCTATTTAGCTTTTTTGGAAGTTACATTTGCTAAATCAAGGCCGGCCTTTAGGCAAAGTGGGTAAAGCATTCGCTTTAGGCCGCCTTAAAACTAGGGCACCACTCTATAGAAAATTTACTGCACATAAAAAAAATTGGGGATAAGATGAAGAGGCGGAAAGGGATATTCAAAGAAAAAACCACGACGGCCATAAGACTCTTTTTGTGTCGATGCTTGTTTTAGAGGGTTGTCACTTTGATTTAGGGAAGATGTAATTGTGTACATCGTGGATCTAGCGACAATTAAGGTTTGCTGAAATTTTTTCTATTATTTAATGGAACTTAGTGCCCATTTTCTTCTGAGTAGCATGATTAGGTGACATCCCTTGCAATTCAGTCACCTAATTTGTGTTGTCAATTATTTAATAAATTTGGACGATCTTGTTTCCATTAGTCCAATTTGATGGCCACTGTTGCATGAGAAATTTTCATAGGTGTTGTGAAATGCATGAGATGCTATTTGATTTATTTTGCTTGATGCTCGTATATATTTCTAATTTTCTGATCCAGTGTTAAAAAAGTGTGGAGATTGCTGTAGCATCATGTCTGAATATGAATAACAATTGGAATCTGGGGTTTGAAATGCTTTGCCTGCAGATTTATATTTTTCTTGCTACTGTTTCCAAGATTGAGTTATATATCTTGGGCCAATTTAGTAAGGTTTGCTGAAGAATGATAGCTAAAATTTGTTCGTGGGTAATTGTGAACTTTATAATTTGTATTTCAAGGAACGATAACAGGTTAAACTAAAGTTGCTTAAAGCTAAACAATAAAATGCAAAAATTAGATGTAAATTGAAGAAAACAGAAAATTCATGCAATTCAAAATCTATTTTCATGTGTTATGGAACAATGAGTGCTCTCATCTTTACAATTTGGCTTACAAATACACTTTCTTAATTAAAATGATTTTTGACATTCTTCTTTCTAATATTTTTTCGCTGCAACTATATAAGAAAAATAATTTACTATACTAACTTAAATTTGCAAATGATCACAAGAAGTTCGGTCTGTACTATAACTTCAACACCATCGGAAACATAAATCAAGTTTAGCTGATACCTACTGCTCAAGACGAGGATGGCAACATTATTGCAATTATCTTAGAGCAACATGTGTACCTGCAAAATCTGGCAATTCTCTTGTGTGCTCTTCCCACCCTAACACAAGATAAAAGCAGATATGATTAGCAGATACCTGACAGCCCACCTTATTTTACACTTTCGTCTTAAAATTAACCAACATAATTTCGTTGAAAACGGTTTGGACAAACATTTCTCATTATTGGATTAATGATAACAACACTAATTTGTGTAGGGCCTTGATTTCGCGATTCACTTTAGGTACCAAAACATCTAGGACCGACGCTGGCTAAATGATATGTGGAAGTAATTGAATTATTTTGCTATTGTTAATTTTGAAGTAATTATAAAGGGTGTGAAGTACCTCCAGACACTAAATACACAAATCGGAAAAGGAAAACTCGCATTTGATTAATTAGGTCGTAAAATGAGTACTAGCAGGAAAAAGACAAGTGCAGTCTATATTTTCAACTGTATATTCCTGAGTTCAAGTTTTGATATCATTACTCAGAAATTTACAGTTTGTTTCATGTTGGTATGTGCGAGCTGAAG
Source organism: Allium sativum (assembly GCA_030737875.1). NCBI lineage: Eukaryota > Viridiplantae > Streptophyta > Magnoliopsida > Asparagales > Amaryllidaceae > Allium > Allium sativum. The sequence goes on from CM060920.1 coordinate 314,669,045, forward strand.
TTGGTTACTGTTTTGTGTAAGAGCGAGGCGAACAATGAACAAGTCGTATGCTTTGGCAATTTTAGATCTTCAATTTTACTGTAATTTAGCTTTAGGCTGCTATTTATGCAAAAAAAACGAACCATTCTTGGTATTTGAACTGAAATTTCATTGCTGGGTGGTTAAGTCATGAATTCTTGGTATTTGAACTAAAATTTCATTGCTGGATGGTTAAATTTCACAGCTGAGTAGTATAAATTACCAATTTTTTGTCAAAAAGAAAAAAAATCTAGTTGTGTACATTTTGATACTTATATGGTCCTTTTGGCATCTCTGGCATTTTTGTTATAACAATGATGTAAATATAATGCTAAACTAACAGTTCACATGCTTGATTTTTATGTAGGTTGTAGCTAGAACTATGGATAAAAGTTGGGTAGATCTTGATCGTAGTTCAGATGAATATAGATATAAGTTAGATTTATTTTTGGATGATGAATTTGCTAAATCTGCAAGAAAAGATAAAATATTATGCCCTTGTAAGAAATGTTGCAATCGATATTTCAACGATAGAAAAACTGTTAGAGGTCATCTTCTTTGGCAAGGAATGGATATCTTATATAGAATAGCTTGTTGGACATATTATGGTGAGCTTTTTATGGACCAAGACAATGAATGAGGGAATGATATTAACTCTACGGACGATAGGGAATCATGTATTAATAGAAATGAAGATGTGGGTGAGATGCATGATTTTCTCAACAAAACATTCGTGCAACCCTTGACTGGACGAAGTGTTGGTTCGTCAATCCGGCCTCCTATTTTTGATAATCAAGACCCTGAAGTAGAAAGATTTCAAAGGGTACTCGATGATGCTAACAAAAATTTGTATCATGGTAGTAAGCATAAGAAACTTGATGCAATCGTAAAATTATACCATATTAAGTTCTTAGGAAATGAGGGCAATGCAACTTTTTCTATGTTTTTGGAAGCATTCAAATAGATGTTGTCATATAATAATTGTTTACCAAAGTTGACTGCACAAGCAAAAAAATTATTGATGATTTGGGTCTAACATATGGAAAAAAATAGATGCATGCCCAAATGATTGCATGCTATTTTGGAAGCATACATCACACTTGACTGCTTGCTCTCATTGTTGTACTTCAAGATATAAGGTTAACGATGCAGACGAGGATAGTCGTAAGAAAGTTTCAGCTAAGGTGCCTCGCTATTTTCCTCTTGTTCGTCATTTAAAAAGGTTATATATGTCGAAGTATACTACAGAACATATGATATGGCATTCATCATGTTCCAACGACGGAGTTATGAGCATCTAGCTGATTCAAAGACTTGGAAGCACGTAGATTCTACATATCCTGATTTCGCAAAGGAAATTCGCAATGTGCGTCCGGGCATTGCAAGTGATGGGTTCAATCCGTTTTCCAGCATGGACCGTAAACATAGTACTTGGCCAGTCATATTGGCTATCTACAATCTTCTTTCTTGGATGTGCATGAAACAACATTTTATGTTTATGTCTTTATTGATTCCCGGGCCTTATGAGTCTAGAAATGATATTGATGTGTATATGCAACCTTTAATTGAGGAGTTAAGAGAATTGTGGGAGATTGGCGTTAATACATATGATGCTTTCTCTAATCAAACATTTAATATGAGAGCAGCAGTTTTGTGGACTATAAACGACCTACCTGCATATGCAAACTTGTCGGGATGGAGTACATCCGGAAAGCTTGCATGTCCGCATTGCAATCACCAAACATATTCAATGTGTTTACCACATAGTAAGAAGCAAAGTTTTTTGGGTACTCATAGGTTTTTACCTATCAAACACTGGTTTCGATATGATTCTTGCTCATTCAATGGAAGACATGAGAATGATCCTCCGCCTAAACCATTGTCTGGATTGGAACGTTTAAGACAATTATCTAGTTTGAGATTTACATTTGGTAAAATTCCAATAGTTGAACCTATTATCAGACAAAAGAAACATAGGAGTTCAAATTTCAGTAGAGAATCTAAAGTTACTAGACCGTGGAAGAAGAAAAGCATATTTTTTACTCTTCCATATTGGGAACATCATTTGATACGCCATAACATCGACTTCATGCATCTTGAAAAAAATGTTAGTGAAAATATTTTAGGGACATTACTTGGAACTTCAAAAAAAGGAAAAGATGGAATTGAAGCTCGAGCTGATCTTGAAAGTTTAAAAATCAGAGAGGCACTCCAACCAATTCGTGAAGGGAGTAAAACATATATGCCTCCATCGATTTTCTTTATGACCAATAAAGAAAAAATGTTATTTTGTAAAGTACTTTCAAATGTACGTGTTCCTGATGGATATTTAGCGAACATTGCTCGATGTGTTGATGTAAAGGAAAAAAAGATGCATGGCTTAAAAAGTCATGATCACCATGTGCTTATGCAACACTTGCTTCCTCTTGCAATCCATCGAGTTTTACCTAGACCCATCACACTTGTATTGCTCGAACTATGCTCGATTTTTTGACAATTATGTAGGAAGAGGCTATACATTGCACCAATGGAGCAATTGAAAAACAGGATTGTACTAGCCTTGTGCATGATGGAGAAAATGTTTCCACCTTCATTTTTTACTATATCAGTTCATTTAATCATCCATTTAGATCATGAAGCAGCAATTGCAGGGCCAGTTCATTATCGTTGGATGTACCTAGTAGAAAGGCAAGTTTTACCATTTTAATATTAATTTTAGATTATTTATTGATCACTTTAGTAAATAATTATATATATATATATATATATATATATATATATATAGGTACCTACAAACATTAAAGAGGTATGTTAGAAACAAAAGTTATCCAGAAGGATGTATTGTAGTAGGATATCTTGCAGAAGAGCGCGTTTCTTTCTGTTCGATGTACTTAACAAACGTCGAGAATCGTCAAAATCGATGAGGTAGCAATGCTAATATTTCTTTGCCTCGTGATATTGTCAGTGGTCTACCAGTATTTGCAAACATTGGTCATCAACTGGGTAAATGCACGGTTACTGATTTAGAAAAGAAAATTTGGGAACAATGTCACTCTTGTGTCTTATTCAACTGCAGTGAAGTAGCACCTTACTTAGAGTTAGATAATTCCTTTAAATATCAAAATTTACTTCTTAACGACACGAGAATTAACTTTCATGTCGAATTATACTTTATGGTTTGTAGTTTAAACTAAATAGACTAACTTGTGCTTTTGATAGAAAAATATTAGAGGAGTTGTGGAAAATTCACCGACGGAAAACTATTCGAGAAGTAGAGGTTTTGAGGAACAAAGACTTTCCTACTTGGTTTAGAATACATGTATGTATTATTTTCCGATATGCATGATTAATAATATGCAATCATGTCATAGGTTATAATTTGAATTTCAAATAAAGTAAGACAATATGTTTATTTCTAAATATTTGGCCAGGTAAGTAATCTTCGTGATGCTGGCGATTTATCAATATCCAAAGACTTAAATCGGTTAGCAAAATGGTCCAAGTCGGACTGTAAAGCATTATAAGAAGTACGTCATCAATGGGTACAGGTTTCGAACACACCTAGTGGACGAAAGATACAAAAATCAAAATTGTGGGGTTTTTGTGAATGTTGAAACATCAAGTTACTAAAGCATAAGAGATTGTAATCCTATTACCGGTAACATTGACTATTGTGGCATGTTAAAGAACGTTTATGAACTTGATTATAGATTTCCAGGAGAAAGTGATGATCAAGCATGTAAAGTAGTTTTGTTGAGTGTGACTGGGTAAGCAATTCGAGGAAGAAAAACGATCAATATACTTTCAGTTTAGTGAATTTCAATCGAGTAGCACAAAATGATGATAAGTTTATATTGGCTTTACAAGCTATTCAAGTTTTTTATGTTGCTGATCCAAAAGAAACAGGTTGGAGTGTTGTTGTTAAAGCAAAGCCTAGGGATTTCTATAATGTAATGGATGACAAGATGGGCTTGACATAGATGATTACTATTCAACATCTAATCTTGATGATCCTAATTTAGACAATCAAGAACTACAAATGAGGACCGATGTTCGTGGTGCATATGTTAACAAAATATTACCATTGCACGATGTGAGCGATACCATGTCTAAAGAAGATGACAATGACGATGACGATGACAATGATGATGACGATGAGGCTGACAGTGGTGACGAAATTTAGTATTTAAGCTCTAGTTAGATTTGTGTTAAACTTACTCCATTTATGTTATGGAAATTATGTTTTCTATAGTTCTATTGAAAATGATGATGAAGTTTCTTCTTTTTTCTTCATTTTCTTATGCATAGCTTTGCGCACTTACCATTTTTCATACATGAGAGAGAGTATGTGTATCCATGCGTGTGTGTATATAAAAAGTCGTTTAGTAGATAATAACAACATCTATAAAACTGGTTACGTGCATCCATTTATTTATCTCATTTAAAAGTAGACTTGTTATGTTAAACTCACATTGAATGCGCTCATTTTTAATTAATTTTTGCATAAAATGTTTGAAAAATAATTTTACATTAAATTTATTAAGCATAATTCATATTGAATATCTAGTTCATAGGTTACGTTAAGTTGTTAAAACATAGTTTATTTTACTTAAAATTTTAATATAGTTTGATTTCTAGAAATATAAATTGTTTGAAGTGCATGGTCTTATAATTTACTTCAAATACATGGGCATTACCGGTGTGTTTTTTTGTAATTGTTTAGATGAGTAGCTCTGGGCATTTAGATTCTAGCTAAGCGAATCATTCAGATGATGATATACTAGAAAATGGCAACTCTAGAAAACAGGTATATGCTTCATGGATTGTTATGTGAGTTTTGTATGGTAATTGATATCAAATCTTTTGACTTTTCTCATATTAGTTTTGCAAATAAACTAAATATTGTGTTGCTTTTAAGCAGTTAGCTTTCAGAGGTACATTTGGTGGGGTTGCAAGGTGGATAGCGCTGGTGGTTGTAATGTTAATATTATGTTGCTCCCATCCCCCCCCCCCCCAAACAAATCCCTCCCCTCTTTTAATATTGTTGGTATTATTCTCAGTTGAAATCCTGACTTTATTTTAAAAATACTATGTATAAACAATGTTTACATTTTGGAATGTATTTGCTAGAGCTTTTGATCAAAAGCATTACTTTTCCAATGACTTTTCGATCCATAATAGCACCAAAAGCAAGATTTGCCAATCAACAAGCATACCAAATATAAACAATAAATAGTATTACATGTAAATAATGGTTGTTCTTAAAAATTGACCAAAATTTGTTTTTAGCTTTGCTGCGTAGGACCAAATCAAGAAAAACAAGTATTGCATTAACGACATTATATGAGTAACTGTATTGTTGTGGAAACAGAATGGCACATACCTCTTTAAAAATATTTAACATAAATTTATGCCTATGTATGTATCTAAATATTTTTTAGGATCGGCAGGGTGAGGATAAGGATGGCATGTATCTTAAACAGCTGAGACCATGTTTTATCAACATATTCGTACTGTTGTGAAATTGAATTGTGGAAAGTCAGAGGACCTTCCTTCTAGAACAGGAATGAAAATGCAGATTGTTAAGCAGTCTTATGAATGGACTCTTTGGGCTTGGCCCATTTGTATTTAGGAGAAGATAATAATTATTTCAGAGGCTACGCGTAGGAACATTCAACTTGATAATTTTGTGGCTATGATTGTTCGGGAGCTTGTAGACTCGTAATTTGAAGAAGGCTAAATCACATTGATTATTTTCAAGTTTATGTAAGAAAATGTCTCTTAAGCATCAATTGGGTATTTCCGCCACTTAAGCAACTAGCTTTCTCGGTTTCACTGCTATAGTAGTAATGGTTTTAGTTAGCATTTCACAAATAAAATTACCATAATATTTTTAATGATTTTTTCTGTTTAATTGGAATGCTTATATAAAAACAAACAACTTTTATGTTGCTACAATCTGTTTAACCCATGTGTCAATCATTTTTTTTAGGATTACGAAAAAGACGTGGACGTGGCTATGACAAACCCAATTGGGGTAAGTCGGGCAAAGAAAGCATAGAATTCACCAAAGATGAGTTATGCATTATTCCCAAGGACTCCAAGTTATCTAGATTCCTAGGTAGCTTAGCGAGGATCTACAATCTAATAGCATTATCACCAGTTGATTGGCGATCATTTGATATTCCAGAAGTGGAGAAGATATGGAAAATTATATCGGTAAGTTAGTATACATTATATTATTGCTTGCTGAAATAACTTAATGGATATGGGCTATCTTGTGTGTTTCACGTATTATTTTGACCACAAGGTTTTTTCCCCTTTTTTAAAAAATCAGGAACCACATAAATTAATTTGAATATTTTGTAGAATGCTATTAAAAAAGGTATTGCTCTGCAAACTGCAGCAACACTATAAGGAACAGATATGGTGGCATTCATGTCCACACCCTTGGTAAACTTTTGACATTTCTTCCCTCTCCAGATTCAAAGTTGCAACCATATCTTAAATTCTAGTGTACAAAAAGCTCAATCTTCCCCTTCGACTTCATTTACAAATTCATCAGTAACCAAATCGTTCGTGGGGATTGCAGTAGAACCAACCTTCGCATCCCCCTCCCAACAACTGAAGCTTCAATAGTAGTCAGCAGCATCGACATGCTGACTGCATCTACTAAAGCGGTTCAGATAATTTTTAGCGGGTCAATACTTCCAGCTTTTACCATGTTTATACCATTGCGCAAATCCATGACATTGACTCTAGTAGCCAGAGACTTACATCCCTCAATTATAACAGACCATGTAAGTAAAGTTGCACAAGTGGTACCAGCAGCACTGTTGGTACTTGGTAGCATAAGCGACTTGCTTTACAAGATTTGCACCAATGTTCTTCACTCTTTCTTTGAACTCAATACTTTTAGCCATTGTAATACCATCTTTTGTGACTTTGGGATCTCTAATCACATTGCGTCCCTTAGGCCCCATGGTGACCTTAACAGCATCAGCTAGCTCCTGAACGCCTTGCAGCATTGCAGCACGTGCTCCAATTCCAAAATCAATATTTTTTGCTGCATAATTCCTTGATATCAAAGCTGTTTGGCCCCATGCCTCCCTGTTCGATAAAAGGCAGAAAAGTAGCGACAGAAAAGGCAGCGCGAAACTTTTGACCACAAGTTCTTAGTAGATGTAGTTTCAGCGACTTGCTTTACAAGATTTGCACCAATGTTCTTCGCTCTTTCCTTGAACTCAATACTTTTAGTCACTGTAACACCACCTTCTGTGACTTTGGGATCTCCACGTGTTTTCTCTATAATCACATTGCGTCCCTTAGGCCCCATGGTGACCTTAACAACATCAGCTAGCTTCTGAACGCCCTACAGCATTGCAGCACGTGCTCCAATTCCAAAATCAATACTTTTTGCTGCATATTTCCTTGATATCAAAGCTATTTTGATCCATGCCTCCCTCTTCGATAAAAGGCAGAAAAGTAGCGATAGAAAAGGTAGCGTGATACTTTTTACCACAAGTTCTTAGTAGATGAACAGCGTACGAGGCATCAATCAAGTTTGCCAGGACATTACATAAAAACCTCCAACAACCATTGAATGGGGGTAGGACTATTTAATTATATCCATTTGATTTGATATGTCCATTTTTCATGTTATTTATTTATCATATGCAACTTAAAACTGATTATAAAAATAAACCCGATCAATGATAATCCACTTTCTTATGGATAAAACGCTATCCAGTTTCCATCATAATTAATATGTATCAAAACTCATTTACTTATTATGCATATATATATATATATATATATATATATATATATATATATATGTATGTATGTATGTATGTATGTATACATACACACATACATACATACATTATATATTCATAAAAAATGCAAATAGGAATATACATACTCGAGTCTAGTTTGCATCAAGATATGGGTCTTTGGAAAAATAAGTGTTAGGTTTGATTATATATGTTTCCTTGATATTCTACTTATAATTTAAGTCTTTTTTCCATCTTAAGGATACCATTGATCGGCGTGTTGAATTTATTTCTCATATGCCTTCTATAATATATATGCTTCTAAAAAGACTTGCTAAAAAGATAAGGAACAATAGATCAGCGTTAAAGAAAAAATATTACACTTTGTATGTGGGTTTACCATCACGTTTCACATGTGGAGACGACCGCGTGGATACTGAACAATGGAAGAAAACAGTAGACTATTGGGACATTGACGAAAAAAATTAAGTAGGTGATGTTTCTTGTTCTTTCTTCATAGTCTTATTATTTCATTTTTATTTACATTAATAATTGAAATGAAAGTGCCTTATGCATTTGTTTTTTCATTGCAGGTTAGAGTTGAAAAAAACATTGCAAACCATAAGAAGTTGAAGACTAGTCACACGGGTGGGTCAAAGAGCTTTGTTAGGCACATAGCTGATTATGTAAGTATCGATACTTCAGTTTTTATAAATAGTTTTTCTTCCTCTTTGACATGCATATATATGCAAAAATAGACGTACACATACAAATTTGCTGGATTAGATATACGTTCACAATATTAGAAAATCGAAAATTAATCAGATGTACACTCCAGTCAAATCGAAAATTGCACTTCATTTCTGCATGCGACAACAAAAGCAAATGAGAAGTTTCGTTTATATAACAATGCAAAATTAAAGTGTATCATTAAACCTAGAAGCCAGAAATAATTCCAACACCGTATCATCATCAACTGTATCAATATTTCACAGATGAGTAGGAAAGATAGCATACAAATCAAAATATATTAAAGTGGATTAATCAGTAAAATAGGAGCAAACCATATAAAAATGGATTAATCAGTAAAATAGGAGCACAACGGCTTTGTTCAAATTATCTAAAGTTCTGCATAACAACACATACATGATATTCAAAGATTTAATTGCCACGAATGAACCGTTCGTTTTTGGAAATATTCATCATCATTCATTAATACAAAGGTTATTCGCATTGCCATTCATTCTTCGAAAGGTTCATCGCCATTCGTATATTTCTCCTGCACTGTAGCTGTTGTGAGAACGAGTCAAGGAACACAAGTATTGCGTAATTGCAGTTGAACCGTGGTAACTCGGTATATCTATAAAAATCAAATAACAAGTTTATTGTGGATTTATCAAGTATTACCTATCATTGAAACTATCAAGAGATATGCTGTATCATCTAACTACAGTTGAAGTAAAATGCTAGTACGCTTTTTGAATCTTTATGAGCCGTAGCAAACATTATATCAAGAGACCAATGCGAGGACTTTTAAGTACCAAAAGTAGGAAAAATATAATGAGCAACTCGAACAGGATATCTGTTGTAGTCCCAATCTAGGGGTCCAACTGCAATATTGCTGAATTCTTTTATGCTACCCCATATGCCAGCAAGTATGTATCCATTTCTTTTATCTATAAGCTTCGCTGCATTTCCAAACTCCAACCACCTAAACTCCCAGTCGCACTTCATCACAAACTGCTATCATCTTACTAGTGACTTTTGCCAAGCCACAAACCCATAATCACCTCATCCCAAAACAGACTAGATAGCACCAAAAATGCCCCTGCATTTTATCACACAACTGAATGAACTCATAACTGAACGAACTCATAGCACCATATGAACCAATTTCCAAATTCTAATTCGCCACATTAACTTTTAACTTAAGCAACTGCAAAAGTTAATGACAAGTTTCTCGTGTTTGATAAACATATAAATACTTATTTTTAAAGACTTAATTACACTTGCAGACATAAGCAAGCATGAATATTACAAGCATTAGAATGCCGAAAGGAAGCAAGTATACATTTAACATTGTGATTTATACATGATCAACTAGTTTGTGAAACTCATTTACCTATGTATTTTGTTGGATTAGATATACGTTGTCTAATTATTTTTATTTTGTTGTCTTAATAGAAGGAAAAATATGGTCGTGAACCTGATCCTATTGAAGCATACGAGTTGCTTCATAGAAGAAAGGACAAACACAAAACTTGGGTGGACGTTAGGTCAGAGCAAGTGGCGGTATTTTATTTATATTTTGAAACTTATATTATACTATATATTATATTCATATGCATCAGAGATGAAACTTAATGTTTGATGACTGTCGAATTTGCTAAACCGTTGGCGGTCATTAGTGAGCGCAAAATTGGTTTGACTGGCTTTGTTAGCATCAATGACTAAGTTAATTAAATACCAACCTTAATTATGTCCCATGCTTGTTGCACATGAATCAACCTTATTTATGTCCTGCTACCTCTCTCTTACCTTTTATCCTACTGTCCCTTCAATTTAAATTCCCATATTCCTTTCTTTGTTTCAGAAGCATTACCTGATTGTACTAGTTCACGGTTTAAACTAACCTTATCCATATTTGATTTTTATTTTACGCCTATCCTTTCTTTACCAGTTGCCAGGTGAAAACTTGCGCAGGCAATTGTTACCACAAAACCCTAACTAAAGTATAGATATTTGAAAAAAAAGATCGTTCTAACATTTCGTTGTCATTGTCTCCATTCTCATGTACCCCTCCCCGAACCTACAACACTCCTCTGCCACTTCACTCATCACATTCCTCCCTTTTCTCTCTCTTTTTCTGCACTTTCTTCGTATACTTCGTATCCGTTTTTGTGCTCTTGCACATATCATGGTTAGCTTTGCAAATACTTGGTTTATGTGTTTTAATTTTAATTGGTTGTTGAGGTATATTTTATGGTATTGTTGGTCCACCGACTTGTACCCATATCACTTGATTATACAGGTCCTCTAAAACTGTAAATTAACAATCCCATCCCTTCTATTTGGTCATGCAGCTTAGCTCCAACTCCCCAACACTATTTGGTCATGCACATGAATCAACCTTATTTAGTATGATTTTGGCTTTATTATTTACTATGTATACGTTGATGATCATAATCAGGAAGCTAGTTTGCATATTTCCGTCTTAATGATATGATTATATTCCATACAGTAAGATAAGTATTAAGCATGCATTCATGTGCATATATTTGGCAAGACATCCAACATTAATTTTTTTTAAGGTTGTGCAAATGCGAACATTTTTTTTAAAATTACGCTAGTTTTCAATGAAATTAATTTGCAAAATAGATGAAATCATATCTCAAACCAAATTAAGAGCATCATTCACTGATTTCTCCGTGTTATTATTTGTGGATTTTATGGCATCTAATCATAATTTGATTTTCAAATATCTTAAAATCAGTGTTTTAGGTCTGCCCTGTGAGCCTATTGCACTTCAGTTTTCATGTTTATCATTTTGTACAAGTTCACACAATTGTTCGATTTAGATTACAGTATGTTGTTCAACTCATTAACTATTTTTCATATAATTCAGTATATGTTTTTAATTTACTATTGGTTACTATGTCCGTATATGAGCTGTTTAAATTCATACCTTTTCACTCTCTATAAACTGTGCTGGATGCCAATTAGTTCGGCAGTTTATTCAATTATAGCATTACATCAGGCATATATACTTCCTGCTTTAAATGCTGACTTAGAATAGGTACGATAATGTCCTTTAACCAGTTTTTTAATTTATATAACTATCTTGTTCTCCATGTATATATCTGAGCTCTGCACACTTTTATCGTTGCTACGTTTACAGTCTTATCAGTTGCCTAAACCTTTCCAGCAGAATCATACCTTTTATTTATTGCAGACTAGAATATCACGTGAACCAAACCAATTTGTAGCAACCTATGGTGAAGAGACTCCGGAGCTGAGGTTGCAAGCTTATGTAGCAGTGATGGAACCTGAGACTGGAAATAGAGTTCGTTGTTACGGTGATCTTGTGACACCGAGCGTGGTACCTTGGGTACAACAGTCTCAACCAACATCGTCGATTCGTATATCACGCAAAGGACGAGACTATGCATCTTTGGAGTCAAAATGTTTAAATCTGGAACACATATCTGAAAAGCAAAGTAAGAAGATAGAAGAGTTTAGACATATGGTTTTATCTTCACAACGACAGATATCGCATTTCATGTCACCAGAGCCAGCAACCCAACATTGCTCGTCTTCAGATCATCAATCACAACAGCCTCCAACACAAAAATAACCGTACATCCATCAGTTTTCAACCATTCAACATCAACCAATCCCACAACAACAATCATCTTCTCAACACATAGAAACTGCACAACAGCCTGTGTCACAACCACATTTCAATCCTGGTCATTTTCCATCATCGTCTAGCCAACCCTTCATATTGTAAAGACCCGGAAAAATCGAACACCAAATCTTTGAATATTGTAACAATTTGTAATATTGTTAAATGTTATAAATGTTATTTTATAACCTTGTTGAACATCTTTTAATCAATAATTAATGATACTAGACTCGTTTTGGAAAAATGCTTTCAAAAATATATTTTTGGTAAAATATTAATAAAATAATCGAAAATCGTTTTATCAATAAATGGCTATTTTCTTAGTAAAAGTTGTTGAAAATTTTAGTGAATGTCTAATTGATCATTAGGAAAGTAATTAGCTAATAAAAGTATTTTTCATATTTATGGTTAAATATTTTGATGATGTCATCATTTTAAAAAATGAGCATTTAAGGAAAGTTTTTGTATTTTGGGTATTTAAATATTCAAATAATGGTTTTATAATTTTAATATGCTTGTTTTAATTATTTAAATAAGTTAATGAATTTATTTCCAAGTTTGGTTTACTTAAATAAATCATTTGATAAAGAACTAAAGATATATATGACTGGGGTTCAACTTTCAGATTTACAACTTATCGTTGAACAAAAATTGTTTCAGATCGTTGCAACGTTGGTTGATACATACATACACATGAATATACATAATTATACAAGTATAAGTATATGCATAATTAGTCACATCAAGGGTTTAAAAAATATCATAAGTGTATGCATATAAGCTTCTTATATGTATACAAATGAATGCTTACATCTTAAAAAGCAAACTTACCATCTCTTACACATCTTTCACTTCTCTTACACACCTTTCACTTCTCTTACACACGATCTCTTCTTTCATGAGTGTGTTTAGGGTTTTAAGGGGATTTTAGTCTTTTCCCATTCACCTTGTTTTGCCTATAAAAGAAGGGGCATACATTCTCTTTTCATACACAAAAATTCCTAAGTAAAAGTGAAGCTTTTTAATGGCTTATCTTCATCTTCTTCCTCTTCCTTACTAACTTTCTAAAAGTACACTCAAATGAACTTCAAATCAAGCCAAACTTTGAGTGAAACGTTCCTACACCATTACAAGACCTTCAAGCAAGTTAGAAGTTGAAAAATCCAAGCACCTCTCAAATTCCATTAGAGGCCGTGAGTTATAAAGCAAGGAGGAAGCAAGGAGGAAGCAATGAAAAGCAAGTGAAAGCAAGGAAAGGAAGGAAAGAAAGGAGTTTGCTAGTTTGGATCTTAGTTCTTATTCTTGGAGCTAGGATTTGCTAACGATTAAGGTGAGTTTACTCACTATTTAGGACAGCAAATATAAACCCTTTTGCATGTTTTTAACTCTTCTTAAAGTTGCTTAAATGTTGGTAACTTGTGTTAAAAATGTTAACTTGATTCTTGCTTTAAAAGTAAGCAACATATGTGATCCATGTTAATGGATTGGAATGGACTTGAATGGACTTGGAATTGGATTTAAATTGACTTTGTATAACAAGTGGGATGGATTTGAAACAAATCACATAAGGATTAGTATGGATTAACATATTATGGACTTGAACTTGTAAGTGCACTTATAGCGATAGTCGATATAGATGCAGTTTGAATTGTTATGTTTTCAACACTTTGTATGAAAATTTGCAATGACATCCTTAGTGATTTCTTATCATATTAAAATGTTTATTTAAATTGTATGTTAAATTGAAGTAAGTTTGAAAGTGTGTGAAAATAGAATAGTCATATAAGTGCACTTCCTAATTACTTGTTTATTGAATATCATGATTACTGTGCTTAATTCTAATAAGCTGACGAGTAGGCTTATCTATCTGTGAGTGTCAAGAATGGGGGTGTCTAGGCAAGGGGTGATATGCAACCAGTGCTCTAACTTACTTGGCCTCACTCTTGATCGAGGGATAGTTAAGTTGATAATGTCGGAAACGAGTTAAGTGCACAAAGTGTGATTTCTATAAGCATAAAATGGTTTTGGGTTTTTCGTGACAATGTGTTAATTACATTAGTCTTTAACCCTCTCAGATATATAATCGAAGTAAATATAATTGAATCTTTAAACGAATGTTTAAAGATGATTGTAATGATTTGTTTTGGGTTCGTTATTATCATTGTTTTAGCAACACTTGTTTTGAAACCCTTGGAATGTAGTTAAACTAGAATATACGGTTTAATGATTTTGAATATACTTAGATCTTTAATAATTGATTTTAAAGATAGAAACAAATATATAAATCTTTCGGGATAAAGATATTGAATAAGATATTTAACTTATAAAAGAAAAGAGGTTCTTTATTAATCAATGGTTTTAACCTCTTTGATTATATTTTAGGAAATCTTAGAAATGAATTATGGATAAACTTATACCGGAGGGATAAGTATATAAATACGTTTTGAAGTATTGAAGTAATAAAGGGAATCTTAGAAATGAATTATGGATATACTTATATCGGAGGGATAAGTATATAAATACGTTTTGAAGTATTGAAGTTATAAAGGGATTCTTAGAAATGAATTATGGATATACTTATACCAGAGGGATAAGTATATAAATACATTTTGAAGTATTGAAGTTATAAAGGGAATCTTAGAAATGAATTATGGATATACTTATACCAGAGGGATAAGTATATGAATACGTTTTTAAGTATAGAAGCTAAGAAAGGAAATCTTGAAAATGAGTTGTGATTATACTTATACCGTAGAGATAAGTATATTAATACCTTTAAAGTATTAAGACTATAAGGAAATAGTAAATTAGTAGAATATATACATATACACCTTTTATATGTATAAGTCGAATATATATACACAAGTATATAAAGGAACATTAATCGAGTATGAGTTATTGATTAATAAGGAAGTCTAGTTAGACAAATGAAGTTTTATTAGATAAAATAAGTTTACTAGTAAAGTAATATTAATCGAGTATGAGTTATTGATTAATAAGGAAGTCTAGTTAGACAAATGAAGTTTTATTAGATAAAAGAAGTTTACAAATAAAGGAGTACTAATCGAGTATGAGTTCTTGATTAATAAATGATGTCTTATTAGATAAGAGAAGTCTTGTTAGACAAATGAAGTTTTATTAGATAAAATAAGTTTACTAATAAAGGAGTATTAATTAATGAAAGATTAATAAATGGGAAAGGGATTAGAAGCTGTTTATATGAGTTAATTGTGCTTTGACTATTTTCATGCTATGTGACTTGATAGTGATTTGATTGTTTATCATACTTTGTGACTTGATAATGCTTTGGATGCTTGGTCGTTTGTTATGGAAATTAAGCGAGGGTATTTTCCATATACAATCGTCTATTGTGTGAATTGTAGTCGACTAATTGACTATAGAACTTGACCTTAAATTTAGCGACTGGTTTTAAGGAGACCGGGATTCGTAAGTGTTTTACTTATCGAAAACCACTTCAAAACTAGTATACGTGTTCCATGTTTTGGAAGCGGTTGTGAAGTGAAGGCTATATCATGATTCGAGATCTGTTGAGATGCACGAACACGTATAGTGATTCTAAGATATGTGAAACAATCTATGTGTGATTTCAAGATCTGTTGATGTATTGGAATCCATATGTGATTCCGAGATCTGTGAAGGAATCTGTGTGTTATTACAAGATCTACTGAGTTGTGGGATTCCACCTGGTAATTCTTCTTTTGTTCGAGTGATAAAGACTCGTGTGAAAGATGCCGAACGAAACCTCGACATCGGAAATGACAGAAAACAGAGTAGGAGCACAATCTGGGGTTTTGCTAACCCACGGCAGGATATACTGACTCCATATCTAGTGTATGCTTATTATCGAATCGTGCGGGAGCTCTTCGAAGTTGCGTGCAGGAGTTGGATATATTTGGTTCCACGTGGTACACTTCGGTGTTTCGTGCGTGGGCAAGTTGTGTTTACCTTGTGGTATATTTTATCTAGAGATATGCGATGCTCGGAGGTACTTTCTGGCCCTTGTGCGTGGAGTTTGGATATGTATTGAGAGATCTCCAATGGAAAATCCAATATACGAACGTACCTTAGCGGTTTTGTTTGTACACTTAATAGTTGTCGAATGTAACCAATGTAACCATTCCGTCTATGTGAATTTATTTATATTCTACACCGTAGACATTATCTATAATACAACTATACTTCTCTTAAAAAACGGTTGGATTCTTTTAAGGGGAAAAACCAAAGTGGTAAACTGCACGGTCCCCTCAGTGTTGTTACATGCAATGTGTATCTTGAGTTTCTCATACCAGACAGATGTCTGACGCTTGGTTTTTGTTTTTTCCTTAAAATCATCACGTACTCCTTCGAGTAGGCTGAGTATGGCAGGTTTTACTTTGGATGCCTTAGAGCTTTTGGAAGAAAGTTGGAGTTCATCTTACCGTGCTTTTTATGTCCGCTGCATTCTATGTTGTACATCAACATTTATGAGGACGGGTTGTTGTAACTGTCCAAGTTGATGATATGTTAGTCTTCTCTGATATTTGTAATCATACAATTTTATTTTGTAAAGATCATTCACTATAATATATGTTACCGTTCCGTTGTGAGATTCTGATATTGTGTCCTCTTCTTCCTCAGTCTATTTTCTTTTTATTTTATTTCACCCTAACTTTTCGTCTTTCTAGCACTTGGGTGCTCGGCACGTGAATACCGTGGATGTATTAGTGTCGACGTTTGAGGGTCGAAAAGTCGGGTCGTTACATTTGGTATTAGAGCACAAAGTTGAGCGAACACCTTGGCTTTGTTTGGGTATGACTCATCAAGAGATAGGGTAATGGAATGCCCTAACATGAATTGAGTGTATTATATATATGAGATCGCGTATTTGTTAGTGCTATAAAATTATTTTATTTTGTGTTAGTTAATCTGCTGAGTGGTTTATGTATTCTAGTCGATATCACTACAAGAAAAACAACAAATAGCAGCGGTAGAAAACGCTGCTAATCCGTCGCTAAATAGGCTTTAGCGACGGATTTTCGACATAAAGGCTCGGTCGGCAAAACCCTTGACGGTATTTGTGTCAGATTTTGCGACGGAATTTAGCATGAAATTTTTGACAATTTACCGTCATTTTACTAATTTTATAACAAAAATAAATATTATTTATCAATTTACTTTTATTTTAATTTTTATTTATATACCGACGATTTACCGACGGATTATTAATTTGGTATAAAATATTATTTATAAAATCTGTCGATAAACCCTTACTAATTACCAAGGGATTAGCGATGGAAAATAAATTAATATTTATAATAAATTATTATTTATAAAAAGCGTCGGTAAACCCTTACTAATTTCCGAAGGATTAGCGACGGAAAATAAATTGAAGTAAACTTAACCTCACTTTTTTTGTTGGTAATCTACCGCTATTCCCCTTCTGATATGCCAATATATATATATATATATATATATATATATATATATATATATATATATATATATATACAACAAACATCATTCAACTGTGAACACTGAAATAAATAATGTATGAAAAAAACAATGATAAATTAGCCAATAATATTAATTTAGAACTAAAAAGAACATTCATAATCACATATAAAAAAACCATAATATCTATAATCTTTCATCAATTCATACACCAAGCTAAATTATGAACAACAAAACTATTCAGTTGGTGCTAACATGGTCCCAAATACAAACACATATCATCCATAACCATACTAAAACCACATAACGTCATATTTACATCAAAATAGGTATAACTAACAAGATTGCTCAAACGGCGTAAATAGACTCGAACCATACCAGTCTGGCATTATCCCTAATCTATGTACATTTATCCTGAAAGGTATCACCATCATATACACCTAACACATATTTCAACATTGAAAGCATCTGTCATATGCTACAAAGCTTTGAGCTGATCTTGAGCTAAAGCCTGCATGCAAGCAAAAGTTGGAACCTTTTCCTCCCTCACATTACCAAAAACATATGAAATGTAAATAGAAAGGCCAAGATTGCCATAAATTTAAATTACAAAAAAGTTTAGGCTTGAGGGAGATAACATATGGTAGCAACCTTGGTAGGGAATATATATAGTGCACAAGACACGTTATTTTGGGAAAGTGCCTCAAGAACAGGTACATTGTAGCACAATGATTTTCCACTTGAAGTCGGTGTTGCTACAACAGTATTTTTCCCAAAAAGAGAACCCTTGATAGCTTCAGCCTGCACAGTATGAAGTGCATGGAATTTTAAACCACTAAATATGGATAACATAATGTATGTAAAAGTTTAAACAAATTTAAATTCAGCCTGCACAGTATTTATAGCAAGTTCATGCTGACTGTGCGTTCAGAGCATGCACTGGCAGCTCTCCCTTATCAAAAAGTGTTTATACTAAGTCTGCATCATTCAATTGTGAAATCCAATCATGTCACACGTAAATGCTATGTAAAAATTTAAACAAATTTAAATTCTATTCTCGGAATATCAAATATATATGTAGTGTTGAAGACCTTTTGCTAGGCAATGCTAAATTGGTTTTTGTTTTTTAAAGGCAAATGTTGAAAAGTTTATTTCAACAGGTGAAAGATTATAAATGCTTGCTTGTCCTTTTGTATAGTGACAGATCAGCAGTTAGCAATTTTCAGGTATAGTTGTGGCAAATCTCCTTTTCTTTCTCTTTAATTACATATTCTAAATAAATAAGTCTGTTGCGGAAGTTTCTCGGTTTATCTTTGTTATCCCTTGATGAGCTTGTACTGATACTGAAAAAGACAAAGAAGTGGAAATAATTTGAAAAGGGGGAAAAATTATATAGCAAGGGTGGATCAAATAGAGGAATGCTGATATAAAAGGTTTGTCATATGCATAACAGCATAAGTGTGCCATGTTACCATGGTTCATTCTCTTTTGTATGTACCATGCTATGATTCAAAAAAAAAGTGAACATAGAGAAATAACATTAATTTACTATATAAATTTTCCCTATCTTGATGCTAGAAACAAACATATACTTGAAAGTTGAAATAGTGCATTCAATTCCATTAGGCGCTTCCTTGGATACAAATCATTATCCTTGCTCAACTGCGTAAATTTTATGACATATTCAATTTATTCATGGACAATGCCTCATTTATCAGTCATCTCAATATTAAAGTATAAGAAAAGGATAATCCTGCAAAAAAAAAAAATCACTACAAAATGGACATGAGAAGTTCTTTAAGTAGTACTGTAGTCTTATGGTGTGAATTATTTACATTTGATTTTCTGATGGGTGAGGTCTCTGCTGTAGTTTCTAAAAATGTAGCTGCTCCAACTGAGCGAGTGAAGCTTTTGATCCAGAATCAAGATGAAACGGTTACCATCTCAACTTTCTGATGGGTGAGGTCTCACATTTGATCTACGTTTTCAATTTTCAAATAACTCAGCAACTTTCTTACTTTTACCATCTCAAGATATATTTATCATATATCATGCATATATACACCTATTTCATAACTTATAGTACTGTATAATATATGGACATGAGCTCTAGTGTTTGACTTTCCTTAAATATAATCAAAAGCAAGTTAAACTGCCATTACCTCACCAGCATCATGAACTGTAAGAGAAACTACTTTAATCTAGCCTGAGATGCACTCCAATACATTTCCAGATTATGGTTCAACCTGTGATACAAGCTCCTATTCTGTAGCTTCTCGACACATTGTGCATCTCCTCTACCTTTGGCCAACTGTAGCCAACTTTTTCTACATAAATATCTTTACTTCCTCTAGTTTGCTAGCTCCTAAGCATGATCCCGAGTATTATAATATGTACTTGCATCATCATCACTTCCGGCACATATCACATACAAACTGTTGTTGAATATTATGAATGCCCTGTCCGGTCCGACTATTGCTTTTACTCTCTCTTTGTGCACAAACTTTGTGATAATATCTATCATATTAAAATACTAAAATGACCGAACGAGGTAGATTCGAAAAGTATAAGCACTTCTAAAAGTCAGCTATAAAAGTTCAATTGTTTATCGTTGCACACTACAACAAATAAACCATATTACAACGGTGGAAAAAAGTTGTAAAAGACTTTTTACAACGGTGGAGTCACCGTCGTCTATTAAGAAGTTGTAATAGACTAATATCTTTTACAACTTTTCTGCACCGTTGCGACACCGTTGCAATATGTATAATTTACAACTTTTTTCCACCGTTGTAATAAACTTTATTACAACTGTTATGCACTGTTGTTGTTATAATTTTTACAACTATTTATAACCGTTGTGATATCTTTTATTACAGCTATTATTTTACATTTGCATTACATGCATAGATTATATGCATATTACTAATAAAAGAATTCATTCCCAAATATATTATCAACAAAACTGAATATATCAAACAAACTTAAAACATGAACCGAAACAATAGATTAGTTTTTTCAAACTCTGATCATTTTTTTACAAAACACACTGAATTTATAAATCATATAGATAGGTCAAGTACATATACATCAATAAAACAAAAAACGTACATATTCAGCTTGCACTTCCTTCTCAACACAAACTTCATCAACCTATTCAATGCCACTTCATCTCTTCAATTAACTCACCACACCCAGCTGTCAACTCCTTGCAACACAACCAGCTGCCCCCTCCCTCTAGACTGACCTGCAACTTCACCACCTTCTGCTACATATTTCTCCAGCTCCAAACAAGCAGTGGACCAGCCCATAACTTCATCACTGCAACATGACCACCATGACTATGACCAAGCTCTTCAAATTGCCATCCCTACACTCTACAATCCAAACAAAAACTAATTTAATTGAAAATTATCTAGGAATAAGATTGGAAGGCACTTCCATATTAAAATAGTTGTTGATAATAACAAAGCCAACATCATAACAAAATGTTTAAAAATTTAATTTTATTTACGAATAGATGAAGCAATCATTTATTTTCAAAAAAAAAATCACAAAATAATCTAAATTCTATGGAATCCAAATACATAGTGTCATCGACATATAACTAAAATAAACAAATGAATATTGATTTATAGATGTGTGATCATTGAGGTTTGAACCAATGATCCTAATGATATTTCAAAATAAAAATAAAAATAAAATTTTGTGATCGTCGATTTTCAAATTTGTTATCATCTGCATATTGCAAGGACAGTGGCAATTATATGATCACACCCAAATTACAAGCATTCCCCAAGATAAATAAAGATTGTACTAAAGCAAATGACATAAGCATGAAATATTAATCAATCTTCCCATTTAACGAGTAAGCAAAATAGTTACCAGCATATAATGTAAATTTTATTTGGTACTTACCTCACACAAGTAGGAACCGCATGCAATGTACGACATCTTTGAATGATACTTAACCTGCTGCGCAGAATCTTCAAGTGCATGAACGATATCCAAGCCCACCTGTTCTATTCTTTTTATAACAAAAAATAAACATTACAATCTACATACAGACTACTTCCATGCCATAGTTGATATCTAGGGAGACAACATCTGACTCATCTTATTGTTCATAATGCATGATTAATTAATCAGCTATCTCCATCTATCGAACATTAATTTATCTGCTCTACAAAATAAAATAAGTAAACAAAAGGCCAACAACTAAAGTGAAGACCCAAAAGGTGAACATGGTGGTCAGTGAACGGCCGGCTATGGTTGTGACACGTTCTGGCATTCCTTTCCGCCCATGACTTTGAAAGGTGGGACCGTTGTTGAAGACTTAGTGACGCGACATTGTCATTCCCAGTCTCTATGGACTTTGAATGTAGGCGTGCGTTTTGTATATTCACTTGTGTCACCCTTTACAAATTTTACTTTGGTTAGCACTTGTATAATTTCTTATGCTAATTTCATCTTATCTTCTTGTTTGATTTCAAAGCCATCCAAACCACTAAATTTTCATTTATGTTCAATTAATACTAACAAAATAATACAAAAGTATATGAATTTATATGTATAGCATAAGATAAAAATGTTGTATTAATATCCAACTAACCTACATCTAAGCTATTACTTCATGGTTCATTGTTACACCAATTACTGTTGATTTTGTGCAGTCTCAGCCACCATAGTAACAGTTGGTTCTGTTGCTAAACATTGATGTTTTTTCATAAGGATAAAATTTAAAATGGTTCTATCAAACACATGAACACATAAGAGATATATACCTATTTTCATTGCAGCTTCGAACCTCCTAGTACAGTCATCAAAAGCTTCATTGAACAAATTATATCCTGAAGTGCCTGCATTATGTTTCTGAGCCCACCATGATAATCTCGTATGTAAATCTTCCATGCTGATTTCTATTTCTTCTTCACCATATAACTCTTTTATTTCTTCTTCGCTATATCATTCTTTGGTCATCTGGAAACACCAATCATTGTCATTAAGTTAATGCAAGAACAAAAGAAAAACAATTTGTTAGGCTGCAGTTCTACAATATATCCATATTAATACTTCATATTACTCTACTATTTTTTTTTTAAAATAGCTTATATCAACAGAATTTTTCAAAAATACATCCATACAAGCTCCAAGTTCAAAACAGAGATGCAACGTCAAAATAAACAGATACTTGCTTCACCAACATATACGCCTTTCTTGAGTTACATGGATATATGAGTATAAATGATCTATGTTCTACTTCAACCAACCTTTTGTAACTCGTTTGCAGCTTCTTAATAAACATTATACTTGACAAAGGTACAGCAAGAGGCATAAAACCAGCACTCACACTCCAGTGAATCCAAAACTGTGCTTTTGTTGCATCCTCTTTCGACATCTTCATTCCGCTCATACTGGACATCATCTCTGGGCTTATATTCTTCATCATTGATGTAAATACCTGACGTATAGCTAGATCTTTCATCGAATTTCTTACACTCTCCTGCAAACCAGAAGGAATCTGAACAATACATGAGCAAGACATGCTCTCAGAATCGTAAACTAATGCAAAACAAACGAAAGCAATTACAAAGACAACGAGTGAATTTACTCACTTCAACAAACAAATTGCACAATACCAGAGGCCTCCCTAAGTAACCAACCCACGATCAACAAACACCGAACACAGCCTTAGCCCAAGCATGACCTACAGTTGGAAGAAACAAAGCGATTTGGGGAACTCTGCACAGATGAAGAAAGCACCGCAGAAATGGGTGAAAATCCGTACACTAGCTAAAAAAACTTGTGGGGGATAATCAAATAGGGGGGAAATTGGAAAGCAGACTATGGTAAAATTAAAACCAAAAGAGGATAAAAAAGAAAGCAAGAAGGCAGATCGAGAGCTAATAGGAGTAGAATATGATTATTGGAGCATGAAGGGAAAGAAATGGACAAAAGGAAAATAGATCTGGAGAGAAGAAGGGCGGAGGAAAAAATCCGGGATAGATTTGGATTTAGGGAAGAGGAGAGGTCGGCCAACATAAAAGTGCAGAAGTAAAACACGTGAGATTGTTGGAGGCAAAATTTCACTGCTCCCGCCTGAATTTCATTATGCGTTAACATGGGCAACCTATTTTTTTGCAAGGAAGCGCCAGATTTTTATTTTTATTATAACGAAAATTTCACCCAAATTTATAAATCAAATATAATAAGTCAGAATTAATAAGTAAAAAGTAGTATTAAATATAATATGAATTTCTTGAGAATTATATTTTATTTAAATGTTAAAAATTACTTATAATAATAGCTATTATTAGCTAGTATTTATTTCTTCTTAGTTATAATTGAATATTAATTACTAAAAATTAATTACTATGTCTATGTTATAAGTTGTTAGCTATATATTAGTTATTTCATATTTAAAATTATCAATACTAATTATTAGTTACTACTACTATTATTATTATTTTAAAATTGGTAGACTTAGTTATTATTATTATATCCATTATTAATTATTTAATGTTAGTTGTCAATATTAGTTATTTTGATTTATAGGCAACGATTGATTTAAAGAAAAAGATATGAGGCAACCTGCGTGAGAGTGAAAATATAGCACGATGATTATTATTTTTAATTAATTATTTAAATAGTAAGTATTAAAATAATTAATTAATTATTAAAACGGACAAACAAAAAACTTTGTAATAGACTTCTATAACAACTAACAGAAAAATACTTATTTGAAATAAACATATATTACAACTGAAAAAAGGAAGATTGTAATAGACATCTATTATAATTAACAATAAAATAGTTGTAAAAATAGGCATTTATTACAACTGCCAAAGAAGAAAAGTTGTAATAGACATATATTACAACTGCTAAAATATAAAAGTTGTTGAAAATAAGGTTATTACAACTTTTTGAAAAACACCGTTGTAAAAAACCTTTATTACAACGGTCATTTTCTGACCGTTGTAAAATTACAGTTGTAATATGATGTTTTTGTTGTAGTGGCACCGTGAATTAAGAATGTCGTACTGGGCATAAATTTTGGTAAAAATCGTTATACAGATAAAAAAATTGTTACACCTGACATGATAGAGAACACCATCTCCATTAATATCAGCATGTAGCCCTTCTGTGAGCCAGGGCCGGTCCCAAGATTTTTGGTGCCTAAAGCGAAAAGTAAGAACAAGGCCCTTATATAAAGACTATTGCTATTATTGATGGATTCTTTTTTCTTTCCAGTATGGCAGCAAGAAGCCCTGATCAGTTTTATTTATATTACCATAATCTATTGGTAAATAACATCATTTTTTATAAAGAGGGTGGAAATGAAGCGATTGAAAGTTATTGGGAAAACTCTGATGTACATTAGAAAAAGTTACATAAATAATACTTCCAATGATATTAAGTAAAAAAATGATTAGGCAAGCTCAAAACAATTCAGCAAGGAATCACAATAAAAAATATGTTAGCCATAACCTTTGTAAATTTCATGACATATTAAGTAAAAAATGACTAGGCAAACCCAAAACAATTCAGCAAGGAATCACAATAAAAAATATGTCAGCCATAACCTTTGTAAATTTCATGACATATTAAGTAAAAAATGATTAGGCAAACCCAAAACAATTCAGCAAGGAATCACAATAAAAAATATGTTAGCCATAACCTTTGTAAATTTCATGACATCAATGTCGAAGTTGTTAAGTTTCCTATAACATGTTTAAGATATAGGAAAATAGACAGTTATGTAATTTTTCAGCCCTTACAGTGGAAATAGGATCAAATTATCAAAATTGAATTGCAGACTTGCAGTATAAATTTGTTGCTTGTAGAACATAGGTAGATGCTTAATACTAGAGGACTAACTGTTTTTTTCATTTGGTGGTGCACCTGATATTGCATGTTCTTGTATCTTGCGTCTCCTAATGTTGTTATTGCGAGTCTTTTGCTTATAAGCGTCTGCATGAGAATATAAAAGCACACATATGGCTTTGGTGTTATGGATTTGGAGAGTGAGTTAAACCAGAAACAGCAAATTAGATATATTCATTACCCATTATATATCTTCTTACTTAATAGTTACTTGTTGTCTTCACGTTCCTAAATTAAAATTTTGACTGTAAATGAACTAGGTAACTGAATTTCATTAAACAAAATAGCGTTTTGTTCACACCATAGACTCTAGATAGCTGTTGCCATAGCTATACCGAGGAACTGTTTGTAAGCCTGATATCCTTGCTTATTGTTGTTCAATGTTAATTTCACAATTTACAAATCGCTGAATAAGTAAATTGTACAAATTACAAAAATCCAGATTAAGTACCTTGAATTATCAATTGAATTTGTGATGTTTGTGCCCTAGAGCTGCTGCAGCCTGCCGAGACCGGAAGCTTGCTACGTGGAAGTGGAGGAGAGTCGCTGCTAGACTAAGATTGCAATTCAATTTGTGTGATTCATGATTCATGAATTGTGTGAATCAGTTTTTGTGCATTTGTGAAAAACGAAAATGTTGCCTTAAGAATTTTTGGGCCCCAAGCGGTAGCTTTACCCGCTTTACCCAAGGGCTGGGCATGCTGTGAGCTAAAGATGGAAATAAGAAATACACAGGTGAAGTGGTAGAGGGAAATTTTGAAGTGGTAGAGACAATTACCAAAATTCAAGCATAGTTGGCTCTTTCCGTAAACCAAGTTATACAATTAGGCCTAATGGAGTACCAATCACACTGCATAACATGCTCGATGCTTATAAGTCTAAATGCTCCGTACTAGTAGCTCTTGAGCTTCTCCTTCATCAAATTCATGTCTGCAAGGGATCAACAGAACAATCAGCAGATTAATCACAAAGTTATTATAGTTCCTGAATCATAAACTATATCAGAATGTTTATAGTTCTTGAATCATAAACTGAATCATAAAATGACTTAAATCCTGTTACCATCAACCAAAGACATAGACTATCCAGTTATATCTGGATTTCAAGCTTTCAACTTAGTTTAACATCAGGTTACTCATCTTCCAGTGCTTAATTTCGATATGCCTAAAATCAATATATCTATAATCAAATAACCAAATTCAATCACTAAACCCTAAAATACAATATAACAAAATATGGAATCGTATATCTATATAAACACACACAATCGAAAACGAAAACAATTTCGTTACCAAAATCGAAATCGAAAATCAAAATCGGAAATTGAAAACCGAAAACCGAAAACGATTTCCATATCAAAAGCTATACCAAAAATCGGAAGAGTAGCGCAACAATCGGTGAACACGTAGGATAGATTTCTACCATCGAAGTTCGCCATTCTTTGTTTGAAGCAAGAAGATTTGGAGTGAGGATGAAATGAAAAAAAAAAGCCTTAATGAAAATGTTAGCAGGAATTAGGGGAAGATGGCAGATGACGTAGATTGATCAGTTTGGATTGACGGTAGTGATTTTTCTTCTATTAGGATGCGGATTGATGAGGTGTGAGTGGTACTGATTAATTTTATTAACTTTTTGGCGTATGGTAATAGCTGTTAATTAATTATTAATAATAATAATTGCTAGATCAATGATACTTCTTATTTATTAATTATTACATTTTATTATTAATTTTAATTGGTATAACAAATAAATGTTAATAGTAATTTTTTTATTTTCCACATTAGTATATTATTATTAAGATTAACTATCTAAAATTTATTTCTATTTATCAAATAATTATTAAAAACATAAATGTAAAACATATTATGAAAATTAATCAGCATTAACTATTTAATTTTACTTACTTCTAATAGTTATTATTTATTTACTTCTAATTAGCATTAATTTTCAAAAAAAAAAAAATCCGCAATAACTATTGAATTTTATTTACTTCTAATAGTTATTATTTATTATTAATTACTAATGTATTATTAACATTAATTATTTAAAATTTAAATTTACTAATTAATTACTCAGTTATAACACAAATATAAAACATTTAATAAATAAAAAATAAAAAAGTTCGTTTCAAATCTCTTGGAAAACTGCAGGAAAATAGCTTCAAAATTATGTCGACGGTAATCCGACTCTATTAGCAACGAAATTTAGCGTCAAATATTATATGACAGTATAGAGCTGCAATTTCCATTGATTTAGCGACAGAATTAGTATTCGACGGCAATAATTTATAATAAGATGACATATAAAATCCAAAATATTTTCTCTTACAAAGCCCACGGAAATCCGCCGCTAATTAGCGACGGAATTTTCCGCTGCTAAAAATCTGTCGCTAATCTCGGTTTTTCTTGTAGTGTATGTGGGACGCTATGTTATCGATAGGGATTTCTAAATACTTAAACAAGGCAAATCGACACAATATTGGTTTTAAAATTGGTAAATGAAATAATTTTACCTAGGCTTATATTTTTGTATAAAATATAAACTTTCATAAATTAATATAGTCATTTATGATGTGTTTGGTTGTTAGAAATGATAATATTCAACTATTATCAATTATTGAATATTAGTTATGCTTGATCAGTTTATGAGCATGTATTATTGCCTATTGACTCTAGTTTACCTTTTAAAAACATGGGTTGGGTAGATGGTAATAAGTGGGAACATTAGATATGAACACCTTGTGAATTAAATTTCATAGTTTGATTATAAGGCGTTTAATGATGATGTTAGGTTAAATTGAATTATAACATGATTCCCCTATAATAATCCGAGTAATGATAAGAATTTATGAAATAATTATATAAATTATTGAAACTTGATTAAGCCATTTTACGGATCCATATAGTCTATGCATTAAGATTGCATATATGTGAATAATGCCGTTTGTAGCTTTGTAGGTTTCAATTGTTAAAATGAAATGGGATTTTCAACGATTTTGGATAGTTGAAACCTTCCGAATTATTATAGAACTTGAAGTTAAGCGTTTGTGAAAATATAAAGTTGAGTTCATATAACACTTGAATTATTATGACAGCAAGTTAGAACAAGTTCAACATTTGATTAACATACTTAAAAAAATTTGATGTTTGGATATACTCATAGAATGTATTAGAGTATTATATGTGTCCGAACTTAAGTTATACATTGTTTAATAACTTGAAGTATTGTTTTATGAAATGATTCATAAGTGGTTTTAGTATTAATAAAGAAATACTAAGTGATAACTGAATGTTGAAAAAGAGGAAGGATAATAGAATAAAATGGCATACTATACATATAGAAGAATTAGTAAAGGATATTGGTAGTTAAGGAACCAATAGGATAAAATACATGAGTTGTACGTAGATAGTTTTATTCGCATAGTTGATCTTGGTACAGATTCGAGTACATGATTTTGACGGTGATTTACACTGGTCCTAACAAGGATTCTTCACTAGACTTTCGACGGCGAATACTTCATGTGGATTTTGATATGATCCTGAAGTTTTCTATCATAGTGTATGGCTATGTAAGGAAGATGAAAGTTTTTGGTCAACGAACTAGATCGGAGTACGCACTAGAGATTTAAAGTGTGGTATACTAGTTCAGAAGAGAAGTCTTGTGATAGGGAAAGATATATGATCAAACAATGTGTACGGATGGTTTATATGCATTGTACGTGATTTAGCGCATATGGAAATTTTAGGAAATGACTCTTCAATTTGTCATGAGGTATTGCGAATCATCGATTGAGTAATTCCTAAAGTTGTTGAGCGTAAGGCACGCTTAGTAGATAGTTTATCATCCTTATGGGATGCGGGGGTTTGAACTTGATCAAGGCGTGAGCTTTGATTACTAGTAGTATATATTGTTAAGTATCGATGTTTGATTATTTCTTTGGTTTCTCGTATTGCAATTTCGGGGACGAAATATTTTAAGTGGTGGAGAATGTAAAGACCCGGAAAAATCGAACATTTAATCTTTGAATATTGTAACAATTTGCAATATTGTTAAATGTTATAAATGTTATTTTATAACCTTGTTGAACATCTTTTAATCAATAATTAATGATACTAGACTCGTTTTGGAAAAATGCTTTCAAAAATATATTTTTGGTAAAATATTTATAAAATGACCGAAAATCGTTCTATCAATAAATGGCTATTTTCTTAGTAAAAGTTGTTGAAAATTTTAGTGAATGTCTAATTAATCATTAGGAAAGTAATTAGCTAATAAAAGTATTTTTCATATTTATGGTTAACTATTTTGATGATGCCATCATTTTCAAAAATGAGCATTTAAGGAAAGTTTTTGTATTTTGGGTATTTAAATATTCAAATAATGGTTTTATAATTTTAATATGCTTGATTTAATTATTTAAATAAGTTAATGAATTTATTTCCAAGTTTGGTTTACTTAAATAAATCATTTGATAAAGAACTAAAGATATGACTAGGGTTCAACTTTCAGATTTACAACTTATCGTTGAACAAAAATTGTTTCAGATCGTTGCAACGTTGGTTGATACATACATACACATGAATATACATAAGTATACAAGTATAAGTATATGCATAATTAGTCACATCAAAGGTTTAGAAAATATCCTAGGTGTATGCATATAAGCTTCTTATATGTATACAAATGAATGCTTACATCTTAAAAAGCAAACATACCATCTCTTACAAACCTTTCACTTCTCTTACACACCTTCCACTTCTCCTACACATGATCTCTTCTTTCATAAGTGCGTTTAGGGTTTTAAGGGAATTTTAGTCTTTTCCCATTCACCTTGCTTTGCCTAAAAAAGAAGGGGCATACCTTCTCTTTTCATACACAAAAATTCCTAAGCAAAAGTGAAGCTTTTTAATGGCTTATCTTCATCTTCTTCCTCTTCCTTACTAACTTCCAAAGTACACCCAAATGAACTTCAAATCAAGCAAAACTTTGAGTGAAGCCTACCTATACCATTGCAAAACGTTCTAGCAAGTTAGAAGTTGAAAAATCCAAGCACTTCTCAAATTCCGTTAGAGGCCGTGAGGTATAAAGCAAGGAGGAAGCAAGGAAAAGCAAGTGAAAGCAAGGAAAGGAAGGAAAGAAAGGAGGTTGCTAGTTTGGATCTTGTTTCTTATTCTTGGAGCTAGGATTTGCTAAGGATTAAGGTGAGTTTACTCACTATTTAGGACAGCAAACATAAACCCTTTTGCATGTTTTTAACTCTTCTTAAAGTTACTTGAATGTTGGTATCTTATGTTAAAAATGTTAACTTAATTCTTACTTTAAAAGTAAGCAACATATGTGATCCATGTTAATGGATTGGAATGGACTTGAATGGACTTGGAATTGGATTTGAATTGACTTGTATAACAAGTGGAATGGATTTGAAACAAATCACATAAGGATTAGTATGGATTGACATATTATGGACTTAATCTTGAAAGCACACTTATAGCGATAGTCGCTATAGATGCAGTTTGAATAGTTGTGTTTTCAACACTTTATATGAAACTTTGCAATGACATCCTTAGTGATTTCTTATCATATTAAAATGGTTATTTAACTTGTATGTTAAATTGAAGTAAGTTTGAAAGTGTGTGAAAATAGAATAGTCATATAAGTGCACTTCCTAATTACTTGTTTATTGAATATCACTGTGCTTAATTCTAATAATCCGACGAGTAGGCTTATCTATCTGTGAGTGTCAAGAATGGGGTGTCTAGGCAAGGGGTGATATGCAACCAGTGCTCTAACTTACCTGGCCTCACTCTTGATCGAGGGATAGTTAAGTGGAAAATGTCGGAAACGAGTTAAGTGCATGAAGTGTGATTTGTATAAGCATAAAATGGTTTTGGGTTTGTCGTGACAATGTGTTAATTACATTAGTCTTTAACCCTCTCAGATATATCATCAAAGTAAATATGATTGAATCTTTAAACGAATGTTTAAAAATGATTATAATGATTTGTTTTGGGTTTGTTGTAAACATTGTTTTAGCAACACTTGTTTTGAAACCCTTAGAATGTAGTTAAACTAGAATATATGGTTTAATGATTTTGAATATACTTAGATATTTAATAATTGATTTTAAAGATAGAAACAAGCATAGAAATCTTTCGGGATAAAGATATTGAATAAGATGTTTAACTTATAAAAGAAAAGAGGTTCTTTATTAAACAATGGTTTTAACCTCTTTGATTATATTTTAGCAAATCTTAGAAACGAATTATGGATATACTTATACCGGAGGGATAAGTATATGAATACGTTTTGAAGTATTGAAGTTAAAGGGAATCTTAGAAATGAATTATGGATATACTTATACCGGAGGGATAAGTATGTAAATACGTTTTGAAGTATTGAAGTTATAAAGTGAATCCTAAAAATGAATTATGGATATACTTATACCGGATGGATAAGTATATAAATACGTTTTGACGTATTGACGTTATAAAGGGAATCTTAGAAATGAATTATGGATATACTTATACCGAAGGGATAAGTATATGAATACATTTTGAAGTACAGAAGCTAAGAAAGGAAATCTTGAAAATGAATTGTGATTATACTTATACCATAGAGATAAATATATTAATACTTTTTAAGTATTAAAACTATAAAGGAATAGTAAATTAGTAGAATATATACATATACACCTTTTATATGTATAAGTTGAATATATACACAAGTATATAAAGAAATATTAATCGAGTATGAGTTATTGATTAATAAGGAATCTAGTTAGACAAATGAAGTTTTATTAGATAAAAGAAGTTCATTAATAAAGGAATATTAATCGAGTATGAGTTATTGATTAATAAGGAAGTCTAGTTAGACAAATGAAGTTTTATTAGATAAAAGAAGTTTACTAATAAAGGATTACTAATCGAGTTATTAATTAATAAATGATGTCTTATTAGATAAGAGAAGTCTTGTTAGACAAATGAAGTTTTATTAGATAAAATAAGTTTACTAATAAAGGAGTATTAATTAATGAAAGATTAATTAAACGGGAAAGGGATTAAAAGCCGTTTATATGAGTTAATTGTGCTTTGACTATTATCATGCTATGTGACTTGATAGTGATTTGATTGTTTATCATGCTTTGTGACTTGATAGTGCTTTGGATGCTTGGTCGTTTGTTATGGAAATTAAGCGAGGCTATTTTCCATATACAATCGTCTATTGTGTGAATTGTAGTCGACTAATTGACTATAGAACTTGACCTTAAATTTAGCGACTGGATTTGAGGGGACCGGGATTGGTAAATGTTTTACTTATCGAAAACCACTTCAAAACTAGCATACGTGTTCTATGTTTTGGAAGCGGTTGTGAAGTGAAGGCTATATCATGATTCGAGATCTGTTGAGATGCACGTGCACATATAGTGATTCTATGATATGTGAAAGAATCAATGTGTGATTTCAAGATCTGTTGATGTATTGGAATCCATATGTGATTCCGAGATCTGTGAAGGAATCTGTGTGTTATTACAAGATTATTGAGTTGTGGGATTCCACCTGGTAATTCTTCTTCTGTTCGAGTGATAAAGACTCGTGTGAAAGATGCCGAACTAAACCTCGACATCGTAAATGACAGAAAACAGAGTAGGAGCACAATCTGGGGTTTTTCTAACCCACGGCAGGATATATTGACTCCATATTTAGTGTATGCTTATTATCGAATCGTGCGGGAGCTCTTCGAAGTTGTGCGCAGGAGCTGGATATATTTGGTTCCACGTTGTACACTTCGGTGTTTCGTGCGTGGGCCAGTTGTGTTTACCTTATGGTATATTTTATCTAGAGATATGCGACGCTCGGAGGTACTTTCTGACCCTTGTGCTTGGAGTTTGGATCTGTATTGAGAGATCTCCGATGGAAAATCCAATGTACGAACGTACCTTAGCGGTTTTGTTTGTACACTTAATAGTTGTCAAATGTAACCAATGTAACCATTCCTTTTATGTGAATTTATTTATATTCTACACCCTAGACATTATCTATAATACAACTATACGTCTCTTAATAAACGATTGGATTCTTTTGAGGGGAAAAACCAAAGTGATAATTTGCACGGTCCCCTCGGTGTTGTTACATGCAATGTGTATCTTGAGTTTCTCATACCAGACTGATGTCTGACGCTTGGTTTTTGTTTTTTCCCTTAAAATCAACACGTACTCCTTCGAGTAGGCTGAGTATGGCAGTTTTTACTTTGGATGCCTTGGAGCTTTTGGAAGAGAGTTGGAGTTCATCTAACCATGCTTTTTATATTCGTTGCATTCTATGTTGTACATCAACATTTATGAGGACAAGTTGTTATAACTGTCCAAGTTGATGATAGGTTAGTCTTCTATGATAGTTGTAATCATACAGTTTTATTTTGTTAAGATCATTCACTATATTATATGTTACCGTTCCGTTGTGTGATTCTGATATTGTGTCCTCTTCTTTCTCAGTCTATTTCCTTTCTATTTTATTTCAACCCAACTTTTCGTCTTTCCGGCACTTAGGTGCTCGGCACGTTAATATCGTGGATGTATTAGTGTCGACATTTGAGGTTTGAAAAGTCGGGTTGTTACACATAATTTCCTCTTTTTTATCCACAAATGCCATATCCAGTTAGAGAGTTTACATCACTGTTAAATGGGAACGGCCCACTGGCGAATAATCAAAGTGGAGGCTTTACATCAATTCTCGGCACAACAGATTTTTTACAACAAGGGTTTCATTAGAGTAATAACCAAAGCGGAGAGTTTACATCAATGCTTAGTGGGATTGAATCAATGCCGCAAGTCGGGTCCCCGAGAAATAATCAAACTGCTGAAAATTGGTATGTTTTTTTTTTTTTACTCTAGATTTAAGTATTTCGAAAAATCATATTGTAATGATTGCTTAATAAATATTGTCATGATTGAAACGAGGTTGTTATAAAATTGCTGATGTTTAGACGGTATTGCTTAGGAGTGTTACTAGATCGAGGTTCGAGTCTTATAGTTTCACAAAATATAGCAATGTTTGAGTAAACTTAGGCTGAAGTTACCATGCGTGTTCAATGCAATATTTTAGTAAACTTAGGCTGAAATCTTTGTTAGCGCAAAGATTACATCATTTTCTCGTATTCACATCGAGTTTTCACATCAGATAGTTGACTCCCATGAAGACTAAGTTGTAGTTCGCAATAAGAATTCAGACCGTTACTGTTCTAAACAAGACTAACATAGCCAAAATGGTATCGATCCAATTTGTCTATTTTTTATGGGTAAAATTATACCGTTAGCTTCTAGTGTATCAGACGCCAATGGTTCGGTTTTTCAATTTGTTATAAAATCGCGTTTACTCCTCCCCCCTTCAACCGAACACTTCCTCACTTATTTTTTTTGGCATTTGCACAAATTTTGCAAAGAAGGGTCTCGTAGACTAATAGTATTCGAGTTCCTTAGCAGAGGATCGCTTAATAAATATATCTTCAGAAGCAATTGACCCGAGTCACATCAAAGAATACAAATTGCTTTGGGTATTGCAAATAGATTGGCATATTTGCACGAGTAATGTAGGAACCAAATTATACACTGTGATATAAAGCCTTAGACTATACTGCAAAAAGACTTGTGCATATGCATAAGTGTTTTCTGAATTTAATCTATTCAGGATGATAAGTACTCAATGGATTATTATATAACTTATTAAATATACACATGGCATGGACAATTGAAAATTTATATGAACATTATACTTTGTTTGGATAAAGCTGCTACCTACTAGGCTGTTATCCCATTATGTTTTGCATGCATGTTTTTTTTAATGTTTGGTGAGATGGGTAATGGAGCAGCGGTTGCTCCAGGCAGTGATCTATCTACATTTTTTTTATGCTTGAACTTTAAGAATACTATTGCATAGAAGAAACATTATATTAGTGATAATGATCAATTAAAATCTCTACATTGAGTCCATAATTCTCCTTGGCCAAAATAAAGTAGACACCACAACAAGAAATGGGTATCTGATTAATTCACAATAAAATATAATTAGATGTGTTTTTGGTTTTCCTGATGTAAATTCAGTAGAGTGACACAAGTCCGAAACTCAAGATGGCAACACACAGTAAAGGAGTCCTTTTGTTTTAATAATTTTTTTAATTTTACCATTTCACATTCCGAACAATAGAAAATAATCCGGTAAAAATGTAGATCGTAAATCGTACAAAAGCAGGTGCGTACCACACTATCTATTAGCAAACCAAGCATGGTAGTTGTTTTGGAAGCTGTGTTTGCGTTTGAATATCAATACAAATATCGATTAAAGCAAGATACAAATATGGTGTACTCACCGCTCATACCAGATCCAGACCCAAAACAATGCTCGAATCATGGTTTCTATTATTGATTATAGAGAGGGCGACGTGTACGGATACATACACGTAAGTACATATGTGTGAATTTTGCTGATAATGTTAGGACAGCTCCCTGTATATTTCTAATTGTTTTAATTTTCGTTTTTATTTTAAATTACTGAGTACTGACATGTGAATTTCTTTCAAAAATCTTGATGAAATCCAAGAAGTTTCTTTGGACATGCGGCAAAACATTAACATTCTTCAATTAAGAGTTCATAGAAAGAGCAGACTAAATCATCGTCAAAAGAGCACTAAGAATGCTATGTATTCTAGGAGGATTGATGGAGGAGCAACTATTTTTGGTATTTAATTCCAACATGCAATTCCAACCTCAGCTTAATGTGTACAGAAATTTATGATTGTTCTTTGTGTATTATTTATGCTTTCTGGAATTTTTTTGCTGTTATGCTGTATTTTGGATTGGCTGCTATTTGTTAGAGCCTAGAGGGTTGTACATGTGGTAATACTTTTCAAATGTTACAGCTGTGATGGAAAAAAACATCAGTTTTTCTTTTTCTTTTTATTGTTTATTAAGGGCGGGAGTAATTGTTTCTACAACATATTCATGCTTAGGTGGCTTTGTTAATTTTAAGGGCATTTGTACATTGAAATTTGTCTCTTATAATAACTATTAAGGACGCCTTATTCTGAGGCAAACTTTAAATTGCCTCCCATAACTTTAGGGACAGTTTAATATAATATTTAGTCTCTATTTCTATTAGTAGATACCAATGCATGTGCCTCTGCTTCTTTCATATTTAGTAGTAGCACTTCGGAAATAAAATGAGATGCAGCAAAACTTAAACAATGTTTAAGTCATATTCACGCGTGGAGCTGCTAACTTATGGATCACCACCTTAAAGCAGCATGGACCGGTATCAAATGTACACAACATAAGGATCTGACACATGTCTTCATTGAGAACGCCACGTGAATCAAGCATGTTATAATTTTGCATGGATCGGCCTTGGAATAATCAAGTAGCATACCACATATGAAGGAGCAGCATAACTAAGTTATCATGTGTATCTTGCATGGGGGTGACACCGTAATGCCACGCGGACTACATGTTTGTGCATAACTGAGGCTAGCTGCAACAATAATACTCCATAGACGCGTGGATGTGGCAACAGCGTTGTTATTAAGGCCGAGCAATCATAGTAATGCAAGTATCCTAGTCGCAAATGGTTCATGCTCGTGCATGCAAGTCTGATCGTGCATCTTAAAAGCAGAGATCGGTCGGTACACGTCACATTATAATGTATGGATCTGTCCATATACAGTAACAACGTGAAATGGATTAGCTCAGATGAAGCTTGCGTACAAATATGTATGGGTCAGTTCTAGTAACAATATATATAGAACAGTAACAATATATATATATATATATATATATATATATATATATATATATATATATATATATATATATATATATATATATATATATATATGACAAATGTTATAATGTAAATGGTGCAACCATCACCAGTTCCAGCAGTACACGTGATTATTTGGACCAGCTGTTATTGCTTTGATCATCACACCATCATTCAAATCACCTAAACAAGGGAAAACGTTGGCTATTAGTACAAGAAACATGGGATGCGCATGGGATGTTATTTTAATGCTACCTTCTACGTACTATTCTTTATAATTAATTAAAAATAATTAGGATTTTGATCGAATTTCCGCCAATCAGTACACAATCTGAGAAAATAGACAGGTCATGTTGGTTGTCAAAGGTGAGGTGTTAATTACAAAAATGCATAATGCAAGTATGCAACCATATCATCTACTCCATATAATAGCTAGGAACCTCAATCATCTTGCCATCATTACAGACACACATACCACAAAATATTTACGGCACAATCACCAATTTCCATGTGCTTAGCCCTTGCTACTTAAACGGAAGAAGATAATAAACAAAATCATAAAATGTACAGGCTCTACAAAGATTTTGTCTAAAGTTTACCAGCTGTGGAATTGCAAGGAGGAACCCTTTACCACTACAAAAACATGTGTGCACCTTTGAATTGGATGATCGGTGCGATGGTTGCACAACAATTCTTTCAAGCCAAGTCTTCAGATGTCATTCTTGCAAGTGGTCTAAAATGTGGTATAGTAGTGCTCCTTATCCTCAGAAAAGGGATGTAAAAATCATCTGTGAACATTAAACAATGTTTCATAACATAATTATAAACCATATATAGTCCCTATGTTGAAGTATGCGATAGTATGTGTTAGATCTAGAGGATATTTTGGATCTGGAGGATATTTTGGATCTAGAGAATATTTTGGATCTGAAGAATATTTTGGATATAGAGGAAATTTTGGAGGAAATTTTGGGAATTTCCATATACTTCTCTATGCCTATATAAGCTACATCGAATACAAAAGGAGGTGGATCACAAATCAAGAGATTAGATCTAAGATTAATCTAATTAGAGTTTAGGCAATCCTAATCTTCTTCAATTCCTTTCTCCACAAAATCAAAATTTTCTAGTAAATTTGATCATTGTAATCAATCTCTTGTACTCTTCTATTGATATTAATAAAGGTTTCTCTCTCAAAGTGGACGTACACTGACAAGACGTCGGTGAAACCACTATAAATCCCTGTCTGATTTAGTTTCTCGTTATTGCTCTATTATTTCCATTGTTTAGTGATTTTGATTGGCTTGGATAAGATTGAGATTGTTCGATTGGTTGTTTTTGCACTATTACCACGATCTCATTTTCCGCGGCGTTGGGGATTTTTGATTTAAGCGGTCTTGAATCAAAATTTCTCTACAACATTTGGTATCATAGCATTGTTGGTGGTAGATAGTTGTAGAAATGCCGAAATCAGGTTCAAATAATCCATCAACTGATTGTCCAAGTGGTGTAGCTCCTTATGTACGTGAGTCGTATGCAGCTGCTGTTTCACTATTGGTTATCGACAAGTGGAATGACGATAATGATTTCAAAAAGTGGCAATGGAAGATGAAAGTGGTTCTTAGGCGGAATTAGGTACATCGGGTGGTGTTTGATATACATTTATTGCCAGAGGACATCTCAGACGTAGAGAGAGAAGAAATGGAAGAGTGGGCATTCACTACACTTCAACTTGCCATGGGGAAGAATGTTATTTCCAAAATTAGTGGTGAGACGACTGCTAAAGGTATTTGGAACAAGTTGGAGGAGTTGTATATGAATAAGTCACTCACAAATCGACTGATCTTGTTGCGGACTTTCATTACCTACAAGGTGAAGGAAGGAACTTCGCTAAAGGCGCACTTAAATGTGTTTGATGATTTGCTAATGAAGATGAAGGCGGTAGATTTGAAGATTGAGGAGGAGCAGAAGGCGATGATATTGCTATGTTCGTTGCCTGAACGCTATACTGGGTTCTCAAATAGTTTGATCTATGGCCGGGATACATTGACTCTAAATGATGTCAAGATGGGTCTTCTTAGTGAGGAATTACGAGATCAGATGAAGGAGCTGAGTGATGGTAGTAGTGGTGCTGGTAATGGTCAAGGTTTATTTGCGGAGAAAGAAAAGTCAGAGAAGAAGGGAAACCGGGGGCGTTCTAAGTCTAAGAAGCCCGGTGGAAGAGGAAAATCGAAGGAAAGAAATGGCAAGTGCTTTATATGTAAGAAACCTGGTCACTGGAAGAATGATTGTCCAGACAACGGGAAGAAGGAAGTAGCATCTTCATCAGTTGCGGTGGAGAGTGATGTTGGTGAGGAAGACATAGATGTTTTGTTGGTTGTTGCATCGGATGTTTCAGGCAACGATTGGTTACTTGATTCGAGGGCTTCATATCACATGATGCCTAATAGAAATTGTTTTTCTTATGTTGATCGAGAAGAAAATTCAATTTTTATGGGAAATGGTGCAGTTTGCAAGTCGAAAGACATTGGATCCATGCAAATTCGAATGTTTGATGGAGTGGTTCGTGCTCTCACTAATGTGCGCTATGTTCTGGGACTACGGAAGTCACTTATCTCTTTGGGATAGTTGGATTCTCTAGGTTGCAAGATCACCATTGAGAGTGATAGCTTGAGGGTTTCGAAGGGTGTGCTTGCAGTTATGAAGGGTGCTAGAACTCATGGTAACTATTTGCTTCAAGGAGTGACAGTGGAAGGCGAAACTCGTGTCAGTGTTGATAGTTCCCGTGGCTTAGATGCGACACGGCTGTGGCATTTGAGATTGGGTCATGTCTCGGAGAAGAGTTTAAATGTTCTTCGTCGAAGGGAGATGACTGATGGTGAGAGTTTCAACAAGTTAGAGTTTTGCGAGTAATGTGTCATGGGGAAGCAAACTAGAGTGTCATTCGGTGAAGGAAAACATGATTCAAGAGGGATTCTTGAGTATGTGCACACGGATGTTTGGGGACCAACACCTGTAGCTTCTTTGGGAGGAGCAAGATATTATATTTCTTTCACTGATGATTTTTCTCGAAAGGTTTTGGTGTATGTAATGAAGGCCAAGTCGGAGGCATTTGCAAGATTCAATGAATGGAAGGCTCTTGTTGAGAATGAGAGTGGAAAGACTTTGAAGGTTCTTAGATCCGATAATGGCGGCGAGTATGTTTCCGGATACTTTCTGAATTTTTGCAAGCATCATGGTATTCGGAGGCATTTTACTACACCGGGAGATCCACAATCTAATGGAGTGGCGGAGAGAATGAACCGAACTCTATTAGAGAAAGCTCGATGCTTGAGATTGACATCAGGTTTGTCTAAGGGATTTTGGGCCGAAGCTTTGTCAACCGCAGTGCATATTATTAATCGAATTCCATGCTCGGCTATTGGTAACAAAATTCCGGAGGAAGTGTGGAAGGGGAAGAGCATTGACTTGAGTTATCTTCGTGTATTTAGCAGTCCTGTTTATGTGCATGATCCGAGGAATGATAAGCTCTCACCTAGAGCTTTCAAAGGGATTTTGCTTGGTTATATGGATGGAGTCAAAGGCTATCGGATTTGGAATCCGAAAACAATCATCATGTTACTTTTGATGAGTCGGGTATGTTCAAGGATAATGAAGGCTCATCGGATGTTCCAGATTTGGTTCATGGTGAATCAAAGGAGAAGGAAGTTATTTCCACTTTCAGGCCTAGAGAGAGTAGAGTTGTTGGAGGTGCTTGCGAGGTGAATGCCGTTGATGTTACATCACTTAGTCCGCATGATTCCTCTAGTAGTGTTGGTGATGTGCACGAGCCTAGAGAAGATTCAGTTCAAGGTAGAGCTAAAGGAAGACCGGGTGATGGTATTGCTACTCGGGTTGGTCGTCGTGCTATAAGGCCACCCGAAAGATATGGTGATTGGAACTATCTTAGCCTTTGTGAGAATTTGGACTATGCTCTTCATGTAGTCCAAGACGAGCCGATGGACCTTGATGACGTCATGGATTCGAGTGATAGCTCGAAGTGGATTTGCGCCATGGAGGAAGAGATGCAATCGTTGATGAAGAACCAGACTTGGGAGTTGGTTCCACTTCCTCAAGGAAACCGTGCTATTGTGTGCAAATGGATATATAAGCTGAAGGACGATGGAAGATACAAAGCTAGGCTAGTGGCTAAGGGGTTTGCACAGAGGAAAGGAAAGGAGTATGATGAGATCTTCGCACCGGTTGTGAGACATACTTCTATCCGGATATTACTTGCCATAGTTGCTATTCACGACTTGGAGTTGGAGCAACTAGATGTGAAAAACGCCTTCTTGCATGAAGACTTGGATGAAGACATCAACATGGAGCAACCAGAAGGGTTTGTTGTAGAAGGTAAGTCAGAACTAGTTTGCAAGTTGAAGAAATCACTGTATGGTTTGAAGCAGTCACCTAGGCAATGGTACAAGAGATTTGATCATGTCATTCTTTAAAGTGGCTTCCATCGAAGCATCAAGGATGCTTGCGTTTATTTCAAGAGGTTAGGAAATGATTGTTGGGTATATTTACTCTTGTATGTGGACGATATGCTCATTGCTTCTAAGGAAAAGGCAGAAATCAACAAGTTGAAAGAGAAATTAAAGGCGGAGTTCGAGATGAAAGACCTTGGAGAAGCAAAGAAATTCTTGGGCATGGAGATTGTAAGGGACCGAAAGCGTTTTGAGTTGAGATTGACTCAAAAGGAGTACATTAAGAAAGTGCTTTGTCGGTTTAAGGATGCAAAGGCGTCAAATACACCTTTACCTTTGCATATAAAGCTTACGAGTAAGGGATCAGCTATCGAGGAGAAAGACAAGGCTTACATGGCAAAGGTGCCATATGCTAGTGCGGTTGGAAGTTTGATGTATGTCATGGTGTGTACAAGACCCGATATTGCAAATGCCGTCGGGGTGGTTAGTCGGTTCATGGCTAATCCGGGGAAATCGCATTGGGAAGCAGTGAAGCTTATCTTGAGGTACTTGAAAGGTACAACATGTCTTGGCCTTGTTTTTGGGGGTAGTAAAGAGAAGAATTGCATGTTGGTTGGTTACTGTGACTCAGACTACGCTGGTGATAGGGATCGAAGAAAATCAACTTCTGGATATGTCTTCACTCTTGGTGGTACAACCATAAGTTGGAGATCGAGATTGCAGACCATAGTTTCTTTATCCACTACGGAAGCGGAGTTGATAGCTGTAGTAGAGGCAGCAAAGGAAGCATTCTATTTGAAGCGACTGTTGTGTAACTTGAGTTTTGAACATGACAGTGTTGATGTTCAATGTGATAGCCAAAGCGTTATTCACTTGGCTGAGAATTTGGAATTTAGCTCATGGACGAAGCATATTGAAGTGAGGGAATCATTTCTAGTAGCCATGGACGAAGACAAGCAAGTATGCCTTCGGAAAGTGCACACAAAGGATAACGCGGTGGACATGTTCACTAAGGCGTTACCGGTTGGGAAGTTCGAGCATTGCTCGAACTTAATTCGCTTGGAGAGATGTTAGGTGCCACGAGGTGGCACATTTGAGAGAGAAACTTGGACGTAGAAGAGTATCGGTGAGAGGTTGTTGTTCTATCTTCATGGTAAGTACTTGTTTTCACCCCCGAGTACATTGTCTTTTGGTAAGACTGGTTTAGGAGTTGGATGTTTCAACACTTCATTGACGGGTGGGGGCTATGGCTGAACTCATTAGTGAAGTGCAATGGGCGGTGGCTATGCCGGAGTTCATTGAGGAAACATTCAAGCTTTCTTGATTGAAGATAGAAGGAAATGCTTAGGTGCATTGGAGTTTGTGATGTAGACGGATATAGTATCGAGGTGGAGTGTTGAAGTATGCGATACTATGTGTTAGATCTAGAGGATATTTTAGAGCTGGAGGATATTTTGGATCTAGAGAATATTTTGGATCTAGAGGATATCTTGGAGGAAATTTTGGGAATTTCCATATACTTCTCTATGCCTATAAAAGCTACATTGAATACAAAAGGAGGTGGATTACAAATCAAGAGATTAGATCTAAGATTATTCTAATTAGGGTTTAGGCAATCCTAATCTTCTTCAATTCCTTTCTCTACAAAATCAAATTTTTCTAGTAAATTTGATCATTGTAATCAATCTCTTGTACTCTTCTATTGATATTAATAAAGGTTTCTCTCTCAAAGTGGACGTACACTGACAAGACGTCGGTGGAACCACTATAAATCCCTGCATGATTTAGTTTCTTGTTATTACTCTATTATTTCCATTGTTTGGTGATTGTGATTGGCTTGGATAAGATTGAGATTGTTCGATTGGTTGTTTTTGCACTATTACCACGATCTCGTTTTCCGCGGCATTGGGGATTTTTGATTTAAGCGGTCTTGAATCAAAATTTCTCCACAATACCCTACAGCAGAGTAATGTATACTATCTAATGCAGGCAAATTGGCTTTATATTAAGTTATTAACATTTTACAATTCTGCAGATTTATATCACAGATAATTTGGGTAATATGTAATTATAATGAATTTTATAAATACGAATACATAGCTGGTCATAAATGAGTAAATGCAACGATATTATAAAGTGCCCAGGCATTTAGGCATCATTTAACTCATGGTATGCTCATAAGTACAACATGGCATAAAGCACTTGTCTTCGCTACCCAGAATCGCAACTCCTCCTGCAGTCACTCCAGTATTTTGACAAGTCGCAGCCCGCACGAATGTGTGCCTAATCTTGAAATAGATGTCTACTGTGAAAATCAAGCTTCGAATTTGAGCTTAATGCCTGACCTAAGACTATTTTCATCGCATCTACCGTTTGAAATGCCGCCAGAATCCATTGTTCAATCTGGATGAAAATTATAT
The DNA here is from genome assembly GCA_030737875.1 of Allium sativum. Lineage (NCBI taxonomy): Eukaryota > Viridiplantae > Streptophyta > Magnoliopsida > Asparagales > Amaryllidaceae > Allium > Allium sativum. The sequence goes on from CM060920.1 coordinate 314,713,271, forward strand.
ACCATTGTCGGGAAATAAAGGACACCTTAATCTCTTGGTGGCATTTCAAGAACAAAATAAACAAAAAGTTCAATAAACAAATTGTTCCACTTAAACAAGCGCTAGATCGGTTCTGTGATGGTGTATGTTTTCCAGGATCATTTTGGGACCATGTGCTTGGATACTAGAAAGCAAGTCAAAAGCATCCAGATAGAGTGATGTTTATGACATACGAGGAGCTTATGGGAGGCACTACAAGCGCTGTAAGAAAATTGGCAGGGTTCATAGGATGTCCCATCACAATGGAAGATGATAAACAAAATGTGGTTGATGACATTGTCCATTTGTGTGCATTTGAGAATTTGAGCAATCTGGAGGTGAACAAGACAGGATTAACAGTAAATACAACTATTGAAAATGGAGTGTTTTTCAGGCGTGGAAAAGTTGGCGATTGGGTGAATCATCGCACACTTGACTGTGAGGTTTTAGAACAAAATGTATCATTGGAACGAGATCGTTTTATGAGTCATGGAGAATTTTACCACGAAGTTGATCGATTCTTGCGACAGGAAGACATAAGAGCTTACTGTGAGGCTTTAGAAGAAAATGCAACTAAAGGCAGAGGACTGTCCAAATATGATTCAAACAAAAGGAAGGGAAATCGTAAGACTGAGGATTACTATAACAGATGGAAAGTCAAAAGTCCAAGCTCGGTTTCTGCTCTTATTCAGATTTTACTATGACCCCGAAAAGGGTTTACTTGGAAACAAGAGAGCGCCTTTCGTATCGAAGTCCAATTAGGAGGGAGCCCATGGAGATCGAGTGAGTATCTCTAAAACACCTCTTATTTCATGAGATTAATGGGCATAACACAAACGAGTGCATGCACTAGATGGACATTATGGAACAAATTAGGAAATGACAAATGACATAATATGCTTGGAACGGAGAAGCAGCGAGGGAAAGAAGCATCCGTCAACAGCGTCGGATTGATGCAGGCCTAAATTGCGATGGGGAACTATCAAGAATTGATAGTTTGAATTCAGATAATAAGACGTCTACATCGCTTAAACACGTACGGGGATCAACGTGACCACTAGGCATGCTGTGAGATGACGATAAACTGTCCGAGCTTCTATTTGTTTTTCAACTTAAAAAAACGAACGCATAATAGGATAGCTAAGTCACTTACGCATGTGCGGAAAACGAAAAGATCTCGTAAAAGAACTACTAAACATGGCAGATCTTTGTAACTTTAGCTTTGTATTAGATTGCGTATGTCCAATAATTTTGATGTCCGGTGTTCAAATCATAAAATAAAATGCATAAGCAAGGAATTAAAAAAAATGAAATGCAATTGGAATGCAGCATTAGATTATAAACTGTAATATTGAGACTTCAAGTTTATGAATCCTATCAGCATTACGTGAAGATCATATCCTCCACATCTCCACTGTCAGCATCGTGAGTCATAGTTACAACCACATGCGCCAGATACCATTAATTAAGGCCACGTACATACGAGAGGTTCACCTACATTGTTATTACAATAATACTTAAAGGACTTTTTACCTATGTAGGCTTGTTTTACAAAATAATCACTGAAAGAGCCATGTTACAAAAGTATTCACAAATGTAGACCTATTTTGGTCTATGGGTTTCTGAAGGCTAGTTTTGGAAACTCGCCTTCACTAAAACACGAAGGTGAGTTTCCAAAACTCGCCTTCATAACCAAAGCCTGCATACAAAAACAAACCCGATCCCCTTTCTTCCCCCAGCCGAATTACTTTTCCCCAATTCTCTTCCATCTTCCAGCTGCGAAAATAAAAAAAAAACCAAATCAACTCATTTTTCACCTATTTTTCATCCAAATCATTTCTAAAAGATTACAATGGCTAGCACATCCAGCGTACAACACGAAATCGGTAAGATTCTAAACCCTAATTCTCAATTTTCAAATTAGGGCATACTTGTGTGGAAATTCATGAATTTAGGTTTAATTCGTATGCCAATTGGATAGAAATTACTGATAAAAGCCTATTTTGAGTATGTGTACTGATTTGGTTAGTATCATTGGTGAAAACAAAGGTCGTGATTTTGGTAATAGAGATGTTCGTGTACGTTGAACTACTCTTAACTACTTTGAGTATGTGTACTGATTTGGTTAGTATCATTGGTGAAAACAAAGGTCGTGACATGTACTGATAACGAATTGTTAATCTGATAGAAATTCATGAAGTTAGCTACTTTGAGTATGTGTACTGATTTGGTTAGTATCATTGGTGAAAACAAAGGCCGTGACATGTGCTGAATGCATGCGAATCATGTTGCTAACTTGTGCAAGCTGTACTGAATGCATACGAATCATGTGACGACCCCTTAAACCAAGTAGTGCTGAATCACTCCTGATACGACTACTCATATTCCCTACAGTATTACGCCAGACGAAACAGTGTCGTGCAGCACGTAAAGCAAACTGTACCAGTGACATTTCACATCATTATTTGTTTTACCCTTTATTCACTTGTACACTACGCAACTATATATCTCTGTCGAAGTACTCACAACTTATCTCACTCCAACAACTTAGTTTCAAACCACTCTGTGCATTACCACAACTATGCCTTCTTGGCCATCATCTCCAGACTCTGAGGAAGAGGCGTACGAACGAATGGATCTTCAGGCGCTTGCAGATGAACTCGAGTTTTTAAACGAACTGGACGCTCTGCTTGGACCGCCGTCCGAACAACGGCCCGTCCAACCTCCACATCAAGCCCAAGTACCAAACGTTCAACACGTGCATGAACAGTCCGTTGTTGTACCACGACAAGAAGTTGGTTCTTATCAAGTACCACATGTTGCAATCCCTGCTGAACAGGAATGTGACTCTTATCAAGTTTGTTGCTACTGCGGTTATCCAGTTGAAGTTGTGGTTCGAGCAGATGGCAACGATATTGGTCGTCGCATTCTGCAATGTCCAGCCTATCCGAAAGGGTGCAATTACACGGAATGGATAGACGAACCGATAGGGCATGGGGAATAAGATATGCAAATGAACTTGAACAACAGAATGGACAACTCCGTAACGTTTTTGAACAGTTGCGCCTTAACCGTGATGATTAAGCCGCTTCACATCCCAAGAACAACGTCAGATGTAGTTTGGTTATCGTACTATTTTCCTAATTAGCATTTGCTGTATTCTAAGATATAGTATCTACTCTCGTGTTAGCATATGTTGTCTCCTAAGTTTTAGTACTTATTTCGGGGTTACGATGTCTTGTAATCAGTGTTTTAGTTAATATTTGTTGTTATTCGGTTTATGAAATTCGCTCCATTTGAATGTACACTTTACGGTATAATTAAAAACGGGCTAGTAGCGTCGTGGTAGTTCGTAGTTATACGCATTGAACTTTAACTAAATATATATGATTCGCTCAAAGTCGGATTTCTTTGAAATAAGAAACGTTAGAATCTAATGAACTATATTTTTGTAACGGAAGACAAAAATGAAGATTTCATAGTACGTTTCTTTAGCTATGTCCAAATCAAATCTTCAGAAAGTCGCTGTGGAATCGTTTATAAACCATAACGATTTATTAATAGTTTATGCAGGATTTTCATATAGTATAAACTGAGCGTCCGTTTTAATATACAATCGTTCTAATATGGGGTTGTGTTGAAGTTGGTTGTGTGGGTAAAATACAAAGACGAGTTTTGGAAACTCGCCTTTGTATTTTAACGAAGGCGAGTTTTCAAAACTCGCATTTGTTAGCACAAACAGGCCTATATTTGTAATAAATTCTGAAACATGACTATATGTGTAATACTATTTTTAAACGGGGCTACATGGGTAAAAAGTCCATACTTAAATGTAAATGGTGCACAAGTGATGAAGTAAATACATGTGAAGAATTTAACTATTACTCTTATCATCGGTACACAATGCATCACTCTTATCATCCAAACAGGGAAGATGTACTTACCTATTACTATTAGACAGCAACAAGCAATGAATCCGCAAAGATGCTAGCTATTATTACAATTACATCAACTGTGACACCAAACAAGTTCTGTGTGACACCAGACTAATGTTAACAGGGGTATTAAATTTACTACCAAAACAGATCAGGAACTCTTTATGATTTAAAAAATATCACTTCACCTGTGCCCTTAGGACACAATATATCACTCTTATCATCCAAACAGGGGAGATGTACTTAACTATTACTATTAGACAGCAACAAGCATTGAATCCGCAAAGATGCTAGCTATTATTACAATTACATCAACTGTTACACCAAACCAGTCCTGTGTGACACCAGACTAATATTAACAGGGTATTAAATTTACAACCAAAACAGATCAGGAACTGATCACAAAAAAGCATAATGCAACCATATCATCTACTATATAATAGCTAGGTACCTCAATCATCTTGCCATCATTACAGACACACATACCACAAAATATTTATGGCACAATCACCAATTTCCAAGTGCTTAGCCCTTGCTAATGAAACGGAAGAAGACAACAAAGAATATCGAAGAATGTACAGGCACTATAAAGATTATGTCCTGAGTTTACCGTCGGTGGAGGTGCCAGAACAAACCCTTTATCACTACAAAAACATGTATGCACGTTTGGATTGGATGGCTGGTATGTTGGTTGCACAGCAACTCTTTCAAGCCAAGTCTTCAGATGTCATTCTTGCAACTGTGCTAAAATCTGGTATATATAGTAGTGCTCCTTATCCTCAGAAAAGGGATGTAAAAATCATCTGTGAACTTTAAACAATGTTTCATAACATAATTATAAACCATAGTCTAGTCCCTACAGTAGAGTAATGTATACTATCTAATGAAGGCAAATTAGCTTTATATTAGGTCATTAACAGTTTACAATTCTGCAGATTCATATCACAGATAATTTGGATAATATGTAATTATAATGAATTTCATGAATACAAATACATAGCTGGTCATAATTTAATGAGTAAAGGCAACTGATATTATGAAGTACTACCCAGGAATTTTAGCACCATTTAACTCAAAGTATGGCCATAGGTACAACATGGCTTAAAGCGCTTGTCTTTGCAACCCAGAATCGCAACTCCTCCTGTAGTCCCTCCAGCATTTTAACAAGTCGAAGCCCCCACGAATGTGTGCCTAATTTTGAAATAGATGTCTACTGTGAAAATCAAGTTCCGAAATTGAGCATAATGCCTGATCCAAGACTATTTTCATCCCATGTACCATTTGAGATGCTGCCACAATCCGTTGTTCAATCTGGATGTAAAATTATATACCTCTGTCGGGAAATAAAGGACACATTTATCTCTTGGTGGCATTTCATCAACAGAAGAAAGCAAAAGTTGCATATAGATCAAATTGTTCCACTTGAACGAGCGCTAGACCAGTTCTGCGATGGCGTATGTTTCCCAGGATCTATTTGGGACCATGTGCTTGGTTACTGGAAAGCAAGTCAGGAGCATCCAGATAGAGTGATGTTTATGACGTATGAGGAGCTTATGGGAGACACTGCAAGCGCTGTAAGAAAAATGGCAGGGTTCATAGGATGTCCCTTCACAATGGAAGAGGATAAACACAATGTGGTTGACGAAATTGTCCATTTGTGTGCCTTTGAGAATTTGAGCAATCTGGAGGTGAACAAGACAGGATTAACAATAAATACAGCTATTGAAAATAGCATGTTTTTTAGGCGTGGAAAAGTTGGCGATTGGGTGAATCATCTCACACCCGAAATGGCCAAGAGATTGGACAACATAACTATGAATAAGTTCAATGGCACCGGATTGCTAAACTGATTATGGCATTCCATGTTTTGTATCTGTCGTATGAACATAAGGTTCATCGATCTGTTGTGGTTATCACTTATCAGTGTTATATTACTCTGTATACAATATCGGAGAAATAACTTACAGTATATAAATGTATCTCGTTTAGAAGTGTATGTGTGACAAATTATTTCATGTTTTCTACCAAAAAAATAATAGTAAAAAGACCAATGCTTCCACCAACGACAAACTTCTATTTCTTTGATGAAAGCTTAAATGAAAGTCATTTTCTTACCTTCTAACTTTAATTCGGCTACCGTATTTTTTTCATACAGAGTTATTGGTCATGCTATCAGGTATTGCATTGAACTCAAAAGCGAACTCGTCATGTCGATGTTTCCTTCTCTAGTTAGACCTAGATCGTGTTCCAATCTGACCATCAGATAGCATCATGGGGTTTCAGATTGCAAACACTTATCCTGAGTATCCGCCATAGTCTGATCTTCGTCTTGACCTGGAATAGAGCATTGGTGTTCATTTACTGCGTAACTGCCGTTTTGCAACTGATTAGTATTTATTTTTACTGGCAAGCCTGCATCTGAATTTGATGAAGTTTTTATGCATTTCAAATCCATATCACTTGCATAATTTTGATCTGACGTAGTAGAGTCTCACTGAGGTGATTTGGATGTTGGAGACTTGTTTTGAAATGGTCTAATGCCGTATTTGTCAGTTTGTGGCTATACACAAACTGTTAGCTATCATCATTAGCATGATTGTTTAAAGTAATTGCAGTTGTTTTAGCTAGTCATCCACTTTGTGTTCAACGGTACACAGAGCAGCTGCATTTGAAGCATACGATGGGGCCATTAGAATTTAGATATAGAAAGGAGTAGAGAGAATAAACCAGAATAATTGAATAACTACATTGTTATTGCTCCACTTTTCTTCATACCATAAAAGAGAGTACAGTTAGAGCATTCCCAGTAGCTGAAGAAATTCAGAGTGTGAATCGCTCATTTTGAGTGTTGATCCCCCCTCCCTCCCCCGTTGTTCCAGCAGCCAGTGGGGGGACGCTCTACTTTTTTATTTTATTTTATCGTAAACGGTTTTCTGAAAACCATTTATGGGCTAAACGATTTTCAGAAAACTATTTAACCGCAAAAGGGTTTTCAGAAAACCGTTTAAATTTATATTTGTCCTTCCCCATATATAATTTATAATATATCAATGGAAAAATTGTCGAGACGTTTTAATGAAAATTAATAACAAATTGTCGAGTTGTTTTATTGAAAATTATTTTATTTTCAGCGTTAACGGATATAAAAATACGAAATTCCAATGAAGGTGATGATTTGTTGGGGCATACAAAATTTCTTCAATTTTCTTCGGATAGCACGACCGATAGCGATGAGTTAGAGATTATGATGCAAGCTGGTGTCGTTCAACAATTAAAGATTAACCAACATTTCCTAACGGAAGGATCATCTAGTGGTACTCGAGGAGGCAGTGTGTATGATTGTGCAGACATAAGGAAGATACAGGATCATAAAGGGGGTACTGCTAGATTACTTAAAGATTATTTCAACACCCCCTGTACGTATGGTCCTGACGACTTTCGACGCCGTTTTCGTACGAGCAAGAATATGTTTATAATTAAAATAAATATATTTGCTATAACTTCGATCCAAATAAATTTTTAGTCGTTATTATTTAAAATAATTTGTTTTAAATATTCAAAATTCATTAAAATTGCCAAAATAAAATTTTTAAATTGGTTCTGATTTTCCGGGTTGTTACAATAGTCTAAAGACATTTGGTTGTTTATGATTCCCATACCTAAGACCTTATAATTCTAACAAGTTAAACTTCAGAACAAGGCCATGTACTTTTATTGGTTATGCAACCAAGCAAAAAGAGTATAGATGCATTGATGAAAATTGAAGAATTTTCATTAGCAGAAATGTTGTATTCAATAAGACTGTATTTCCGTACAGCAGTTCAGATATCAAAACTACAAAGAAAGTACTCAATGACAAGATCAATATACCTGATATTCCCTAGTATCAAAATAGTTTGCATCTAACAGATAACAAAGTGGTTGTTGATGTTCAATCTACTGACACTAATGAAGCTGAATTATCCAACAGTGAATTACTGAACCACCCAGCCTCGCCAACTTTTTACTTGAACAAGGAGAAAATTAAAATAATGTTAACCAAAATAACAATCAAACTGAAGAAGGTACAAGCAATTCATCAAGACAATTACCGGATGGTGACAACATCACTTGTGAGGGTAACCAACAATCAAATAAACCACTCACTAGTTATGGTCATCCAACGATAACCATGTCTAAAAGTAAAATATTTAAACCAAAAACATAATTTGCCACTATTTATTCTGAAGAACCAATCACAAGCAGCAAGACATGAAAAGTGGAGAGTAGTAATGGATGATGAGTATCAAGCTCTTATCAAAAACCAGACCTAGGAACTTGTTAAACAACCACCAAACAAAAATCTGATTGGATGCAAATAGACTTATAAGATAAAAAGAAATCCAGATGGCTCAGTGAATAGATACAAAGTAAGACAAGTAAGTATCCAAGGTCTACACATAGCAGTAATGTTTTGACTACAGTGAATCATTTTCACGAGTAGTCAAACCAACCACAATTAGATTAATATTTACTATTGCACTGAGTAACCACTGGAAAATTAAACACTTAAGTGTAAATAATGCATTTCTTAGTGGTATTTTGCAGGAGCAGATCTATATGAAACAGCCAAAAGGATACTCACATAATTCAAAATATGTGTGCAAGCTACACAAAGCAATCTATGGTTTAAAACAGGTCTCAAGGGTTTGGTTTGACAGACGAAAATCAGCTTTGCCTTCACTGGGCTACCAGTATTCAAAATCTGATATCTTCTTATTCATTAAAAGTAGTAAGGATTATACTATGTACATAATCATTTATGTTGATGATTTAATTGTGATAGGTAGCAGTGATGCTGAAATAAAGAAACTAACACATTACTTGGGTGAACAATTCTCAATCAAAGATATGAATGAAGTGTCATACTTTCTTAGCATAGAGGTTCAAAGGAATTCAAGCTCAGAAATGTTCTTATGTCAAAGAAAATATAATCTCATGTTCAAGTCACTTACTTGAAATTATATAATTCTGTATTAGTATTTTAAGGACTTCTATTATGTTAATATTTATGTTACGTAGTAAATATAACATAATAATTTTTTTTATTCAAAATAAAGTATAACACCAACAATGTTATTAATCGCATCAAATGGATTGTCTCTAGAGCACAAACTCTAACAGAGATTTCATCATTTATTCTAAGTAGGACGGGTTTTATATTATTAAATTTGGTAAAAAAGAGGATTGTGATAGAATACTGGATGGAGGGCCTTATTTTTATAATAAGAAATTAATCATGATAACAGAGTGGTCAGTGGGTACGGAAGTTAATAAACAAATGTTGAATTCCATGCCGATTTGGACTAGATTACCTGGTTTGCCTTTGGAGTATTGGATAGAAGAGGGAATCAGTCGAATAGCTTCCATAATAGGTATTCCTATTAAACTGGACAAAGTGACAGAAGACATTAGAAAAATTGCTTTTGCTAGAGTTTTAGTTGGAATTTCTAGTTCGTCCTCTTTTCCTAGCCAAATTCCAATTTTATCTAAAGATGATCAATTAATGATGCAGGATGTTGAATAAAAGTGGAGACCTCAGGTATGTTCAAGCTGTAAGAGTTTTGCACACATAAATAGTGTTTGTCCATTCCCTAAGGTCCAAGTTCCCAAGCAATCGGTTGTTCATAACTGCACTAGACAGCCTACAAAAATTGAAATGGGATTGCAACTGTCCAAATGGCAGGACCATATGACGAGTCCTCATCACAAGCTCAAATTCGAGATGAGCGAGAAGAACATAAAGAGCAGCAGATGCAATTACCTATATTACATAATTTTACATTTAACCAGATTATTGATGATACAAATTCCATGGCCATTGATGATGATGTAATCGAGTGCCCTATGATACACAATTCAGAAAATAAATCACCTGATCATGTTGCATGTAAAGCGAAAGTACCAAGCAAGATCAGGTCCGACGAAGAGACTTTTGAGTTTCAGGCGGCTTCTGATTCAGGAGTAATTGATAATCATGCTTGTAATTCACTGGTTACTAGTTAAAAGGACAAGAAAAAGAAGAAGGTGAAGAAGTTCAAGAAATTGGAGTCATTATCATTTTCCTGTCAAGGCGCTTCTTCGGGAACATAGCGAGAAGATTATATCAATAAAGAAGGTTATGGCATCTATTATGTGGGTCATATAGTTTGTCTTTTATTATTCGGTCATGTATTAGTCAGGTATAGTAATTAAGTTGGTGTCTTTACATTTTATATCTTTAGTTTGTTCAGTGCATTTCAATATGAGTGAGTTTTCAAGAGAGTGTTGCATCACTTGTTTTGAAATTGTACGACTAAGAATGTAAAATCATATATATATATATACATACATACATATATATACATACATACATACATACATACATATATATATATATATATATATATATATATATATATATATATATATATATATAGGCAAGCGTTCGGTTGCACCCCAAATGCCCCTTGATATCAGCCCCGTATTTATATTAAAGAATGTGAGTGGAAAGTGAGAGAGTGAGTGGAAGGAGAGAGAAGGAGAAATACTTGGTGGAGATTGAGGGATATTTGGGGTGCTGCACCGCCAATTAGACATTATCAAAAGCCATAAGTGTTTCAACTACATTTCCATTACAATGTTATAACGTAAATGGTGAAACCACCCCCAAGTTTTAGCAGTACCATAAGATAATCTGATTTACTAATAGAAGCAATATTAATGGATATTTGTGCATGACTATATATAAGACTATTTACATCCTAATTATTGAAAACTAAAGGTAAATGAATCAAAAATATCAAAAGATTGTTACAGCTATATTAAGCAAGGGTTAGTGGGGTTATGTGAGTTAAACATTTAACTCCCCTTCTCCCACTATCGTGGGACTGATAAAACATATAGTATATGAATGTAGTTGATGCATGACATGCTAATGACGCACAACCGGTGAAGTAAATGCATGTGCTTATATATTTGGATCAATTATTTAGTCTGGTCATCACACAATTGTTCTTATCATCCAACAGGGAAAGATGTTGGCTATAATTCCACTAGACATATGGGATTGACAACAAGCAATGAATCAACAAAGATGTTCTAATCTATTACAACTACATGAACTGTGACACCAAATAAGCTCTGTGACCCTCTCAATCTTCTTGAAAATAAAATTAGGCTTGCGTCTTTCTCAACAAATAAGATCACATAACACCTTGGTTTAAATGTAACAAATTTGTTGAAATGGATGTTCCAAAGGGATAACAAGTGAGTATATCTAATAATGTGAGTTCAACCATTCAGACGACGTCAGATTTCTCTATTACAACTACATAAACTGTGACACCAAATAAACACAGACACCAAACAAGTCATGCGATAACTGATCGGAAAAAATAGCCTGGTCATGTGCTTGTCAAAGGTGTTAATTACAAAAATGCATAATGCAACCATATTATCTATCACTACTAAAAAACATGCATATAGAGACTAAAAATTAAAACTGGAATTACTCAGTCTTTAAACAGAGACTGTATAAAAACTGAAAAATATAGTCTTTAAAATTTCATTTTAAAGACTAAGATTCAGTCTTAGATCAGTTTGTAATTATTGAGACTGCTTAGAGACCAAACATCAGTCTTTATTTCATAATTTAAAACGTTTTAAAATAATCAAAAATTCATTTGTTATTATCTTGCGCGAATGGAATGATTAATATTGGTAACTCATGTGGATGCCGTCGAAACTTATTACAATTTACAAAACCTATTTATCGATTACTTAATGTAACAACTCATTTTTTAAAGACAATTCAAGTCGATAATAAATCGTACATATCCAACTTAAACTATTGCAAAATAACGAATTATTAATTGAGTTTAACACAAGAACATAAGATAAGAAAAAAAATGATGTAAACAGTACATAGAATTCCATAGCAGGACGATATGATATAATAATAACATAAATAGTTCATATAATTGTTAAACAATATACACTTGATTTATGTTTCTCTTATATTAGAGTTGTACATTTAACATAACATATCAATAATGCAGTGAAAATTAAAAAGTAATATATATGAACTTCAAACTTCATTTTTGTCTTTAAGTAACTAATGTTTTCATAACTCAAACAACTCAGGCTGACCCGAGTATAATACAAAATCAGAACATGCGAGTCCGACTACATATTCTTATTTGTATAAATTCAATCGGGAATAAGGATGCAGTAATTACAAGGTCGTTACATGATAGTACTTAATTGCTTAGCTATCTCCAATTAACAGTCCTTCCAAGGAGATTTTTCGCATTAAATTCGTAGTTTTATTTTAGATTCTTTGAAATAATATCTTTGTCTTTGTATCAAACAATGCAGCATCATCCATCATAACAATTATTTCTAAAAAGTTTCTCTTTAGATAATTACGCAGAAAATAAGGTAACAATTAAGAGACTAGTGAAGAACACATGTAAATAAATTAAGTGTCTGTTGGGTAGTTGAAAAGGTGGACCAATCAAGTATTTATTTTTAATTCTGCAATCAAAAGGGAATGGTTAATTCTTTCCTAGAATTCCAACAAGCAATTCAGAAATAAGAGGGAAAGACGCTAGAGAGATTATGTGTAAATACACACTGTTTGATTTTGCGCACTTTACAGTAAGAATCGAATATATGAAGCAGTAAATGTTCGAATTTCACAAAATGAATTATGACGTCTACATCAGAAAATATTCTACTATTTTCTCCTAAAAAGAAATATTTGAATTTCAAAAAAAAGAAGAAGCGAATTTATAGATTTTAACTACAATCGCGTGAATGGTAAAACTTGCATATTTAATTATGATTTTTTTTCTTATTTCCATTTAATTAGACGTATTCCAAATATCGGATTTCGTAATTAAATTTGATTAGTATAGTGCTAGAAGCACCCAAAAATATGCTGCCTAATACCATTTTAAAATTATTTAGTCATAATTATTTCATATGCTTCTAAATACCACGTCTAATTATTCAATCGTCGGCTAATCACCAAACAAAACCCTATCCTCTTCTTTTCATTCACGTTATTTCAATTTTTCAAAACAAAACCCTCCCTATCACATTTCACGTTTCGGTCTCTGCTTGATTCTCTTTGATTCTTCATTCAAAAATTCTGAAACCCTAACAACATACCTTCTTAAAATTCCTCAATTGTGTTTGTAAACCCTTACGTGCTTCCACATTCTTTTGAACAACAGTTTTATTCTTGTCTTTTTCAAGTTCTAATGCACGTTGTCTGCGGTACGATGCATTCAAGTGCTCTCTTCCTTTTCCTACAAACATACGCAATAAACAATTAATCAAACGATATGCATAAGTTCACAATTCAAATTGTATTTATTACATAAATTCACAAATCAAAAGATTTCAATTATTATATTTCATGTAGTAAAAATACTTGCCTTGACCAAAAAACAAAAACTACAATTGATTTCCTAATGGAAACGAAATATGTTGCCAACAAAAACAAACAAAACCTAAATAAAGTAATTTCTCAAGCTCGGTGACTTTCTCCGTTGACAGTAAAAAAAAGGAAACAAAAAAAATTAGACCACAAGATTGACAACATGATTTTCTCGGTCTAGCATCCACGTATTTGCACTGTTTTGGATTAACAACACGATTGAATTTAACCCGCGGCATAAACCAACTGCCATTGAATTAAACCCGCAGCATAAAACAACCGGTATTGCATATAAACATACAGCAACATCTGCTTCTCATCTACTCTCAAGCAGCTTCGATTCGGGAAAAAAAAAACAGTAATTACCCAACCCTAGATTTCAATCGAAATTGATAGCTAGACTTACGTGGTTTAGAATATGAAGATGGTTTTAACGCTTCCTCAGATAATCGCGATGGCTTCTTCTTCGATCTTGTTGATTTCCTCGTGGCGATAATCGAATCAAAAGGAAGAGGATGATGAATGAGAAGAGAGAAATTATCATTTTGCGAGAACGACAATGGAATGAGAAGCGGGAAAATTATTTTTGAGGGTTTATGGTAGTCTGTTTATGGTGTGGGGCAGCATATTTGAGTTATTAATACGGTAGCCTTTACTCATGGTATTAAGCAGCACATTTCTGGATGCTTTTAGCACTACACTTTGATTATTAAATTTTACGTCATATTCACCGTTAACTACGATACTTAAAATTGTGCGTTATTATAAATCATCAATGTTTTTCTATAATTATAATCGTATTCATAGCGAAAACGTTTATTATATCATTCTTAATTATTGTTTTATTTCCATTTCAAAATTTTAAAACAAACCATGAATAATTATTGTTATTCTAAATATTCATTACGAGAATCGATATTTTAAATTTTATATAAGGTACATTTTATCGAATCATAATCTTTTTTTTGAAAGTTAACTTTGAGATTATTCATTAATAGCATTTTAAATTTCTTATTCATAACCATTTTTAATTTTATATCAAAGTGGTCCAAATTTTAGGATCGTTATGTTTAATCGCCTTACAACGCAAACTTCTTCTATGCTTAACATACAGTAACCGTCCGTTCCAACCCACTATCTTCCCCAATTTTGTTTCCTTCACCCTTAACAATGCCGACTTAAATAGTTAAATTAAATTTTCACATCCACCAATGAAATCGTTAAATGCTCACACTTCAATCTTCCCTTTTTGCTATATCTTCTGCCTTCAGATCGACACTCTCTCACCGCTAACCTCGCGTCCTATGGCGATCTACTTGGAGGCAAAAAGTCATCATTTAACCTTTTCGGTTCTAATTAGGTACTTTCCTAACTTTTATTGGGGCTGACATTGTTAAATTATAGTTAATTGAACCAACCCTTTGAGATTTGAATACATGTGCAATAGAAAAAGCTAATTGTACAATAAATAACCTTAAGTGGAACAGTGAATGTATTTGTGTGAGTGGGAAGCGTGTTTACTGATTCATAATTTGGTTTCTCTTTCATAAAGAAATTTGTTTTCATTTATTGCTTTCTTTTGTTTCAAATTCATTCATTTCAATTTATTGTTTCTTTTTTTTTCCTGATAGACAACGCATGTCAAGCCTACTAAATTCTAGGATTTATTATTTTTACATTACAGTTAGGAAAATCTTCACTAAATAAATAGAATATTTGATTCAATGAACTTTATATCTGAAAATCTGAAAAACCAACCCACAGCTATCACTATAGTTCCCTTTTATGGTTGGCTTAATGTATTTCAAAATTTCTCTTAATTTAATTCTTTAGGAAGTTATGGTAATTAACCAATGAAAACCCAAAATAGGGAAGATGTCACCAACAGCTGTCTGAAAGCTTACCGTGAATTCCTATTTAGGCGTTCACCCCATCAGTCTGCTTCTTATGCCGAAGCAAGAAGCAACGGTTTTCATTTTGGACAAGCTGATATCTTCAATCCTAAGGTATTATTATACCCACACTTAGTGTGATTTCTTTCTTCTTCTATGTTCAATTCTCAGTATAGCTTATATGCTGGAGTTCTGGTTTCTCCATGAATATTTGTATCTTGCTTGTCTACTCTATTTATGATGCTTGCACGTATATTATTCTAATTCAAGAAAATTTTACAAACAGTATGATTTCTACCATTGTGTTTGAGAGTTCAGACTAATTCTTTGTTCAAGTAAATGTAGAAGCTATGAAAAAAAATGTTCTTCCCTTTAAGGAAAAATTTGTTTCCAAATTTGCTGCTGGAAAACTGTGTAGAACTTGCCCATATCACATGCTTTAGCTATTCCATGTTCTTCTCTTTAATCCATGTTTATGCAAGTATTTGTGCTGGTGCTGCTGAAATCTTATTTCCCTTTGAAGAGAAGATTATTTGAGGGAAGTCAAAACCAAAAGTGGATGCTTAATTAATTTGAATTGGCCTAAGATAAGCGAATGAAGTAAATCTGAAATTTATACTATTTGGATAAAATTATGTCAAATTTACAACTGTATACTGGCACATATTTTGATTAATTATAGTGTGCGGACAAAATTTAGTTTTCTAGAATGTTGCCGAATTCAAGCAAACTAAAACTAGATATCTAAATTGCAAATAAACATGAATAGCATAATATACTTAAATAGACTAGTATGAGTTTAGTTGTGAGTTGATATATGCATTTTTAATAGTACCTGTATCTATTTTATGTCCCCAGCCATAGATATACGTCGTTGGAAGTATACCTGTTACAACAATCGTCCTTGCATTCCAATGCATTCAGGACCACACAACAAAACATGACATTTTTTGTTCTAATACAATGACTGTCATTTATGCAACAATATTCACATATGCGGCAGCTTTAAGGATCCTTTATGCGTTATCAGTCACCTAAGAATTTCGATGAACATCTACATCATGAGAGTATGGATTAATTTCTTTTCGACTTCACTTGTTTGCTTTTTTTTCTTATTGATACAATATATGTACATATGCTAGTGCACTTGTTTGCCTTCCTTTCGAAGTAATGGCCTTTTTTGTTTTGTTTTTAGAAGTAGCATGTATAATGAACATATCGAATTAACTTTTTGTGAATGTAATATGTTTGGACTTGAAATGTTGTATGTACACACATCTTCTTGAATGCATGTGTTATTGTAAATTGAGTGCTTTATCATTTGTGTGTTGTTAGATAATATGCAATTTCTACATATACTGGATATACTTTGAAACGTATCAAATTGTGGTATTGATATAATAAATTTGTTATAACGAACCGTGGTTTACAAATTAGGATATTATAAATGTTTCAATTATGCTAATTTAAGACTGATAAAAGACAGAATATCTGTCTTTAAAATTCAGTTTCAAGTATTTTTAAGATCGTAATATCAGTCTTTAGATTTTGAGAGTGAAATGTCAGTCTTAATACTTTTTTGCGACTAGAAATTCAAAGACTGAAATTTCAGTCTTTGATTAGTCTTTAAATCTAATTTAAAGACTGAATTACTTGTTTAAAGACTATAATTTTCAGTCTTTAATCTAATGTTTTTTTGTAGTGTATATAATAGCAAGCAACCTCAATCATCTTGCCATCATTACAGACAAACATACCACAAAAAAATTATGGCACGATCACCAATTTCCAAGTGCTTAGCCCTTGCTACTTAAACCGAAGAAGATAATAAACAAAATCATAAAATGTACAGGCATTACAAAGATTATGTCTTAAGTTTACCAGCTGTGGAGTTGCAAGGAGGAACCCTTTACCACTACAAAAACATGTGTGCACCTTTGAATTGGATGGTCGGTGCGATGGTTGCACAACAACTCTTTCAAGCCAAGTCTTCAGATGTCATTCTTGCAACTGGTCTAAAATGTGGTATAGCATAGCTCCTCATCCTCAGAAAAGGGATGTAAAAATCATCTATGAACATTAAACAATGTTTCATAACATAATTATAAACCATAGTCAAGTCCCTACAGTAGAGTAATGTATACTATCTAATGCAGGCAAATTAGCTTTATATTAGGTTATTAACAGTTTACAATTCTGCAGATTTATATCACATATAATTTGGGTAATATGTAATTATAATGAATTTTATGAATACAATACATAGCTGGTCATAAATGAGTAAGGGAACAATATTATAAAGTGCCCAGGCATTTAGGCATCATTTAACTCAAAGTACGTTCATAGGTACAACATGGCTTCAAGCACTTGTCTTTGAAACGCAGAATCGCAACTCCTCCTGCAGTCCCTCCAGTATTTTGACAAGTCGCAGCCCACGCGAATGTGTGCCTAATATTGAAATAGATGTCTACTGTGAAAATCAAGCTTCGAATTTGAGCTTAATGCCTGACCCAAGACCATTTTCATCGCATCTACCGTTTGAAATGCTGCCAGAATCCATTGTTCAATCTGGATGTAAAATTATATACCTTTGTCGGGAAATAAAGGACACATTTATCTCTTGGTGTCATTTCAGGAACAGAATAAACAAAAAGTTCAGTAAACAAATTGTTCCAGTTGAACAAGCACTAGAACGGTTCTGTGATGGTGCATGTTTTCCAGGATCATTTTGTGACCATGTGCTTGGTTACTGGAAAGCAAGTCAGAAGCATCCAAATAGAGTGTTGTTTATGACGTACGAGGAGCTTATGGGAGACACTGCAAGCGCTATAAGAAAATTGGCAGGGTTCATAGGATGTCCCTTCACAATGGAAGAGGATAAACAAAATGTGGTTGATGACATTGTCTGTTTGTGTGCATTTGAGAATTTGAGCAATCTGCAGGTGAACAAGACAGTATTAACAGTAAATGCAGCTGTTGAAAATGGAGTGTTTTTCAGGCGTGGAAAAGTTGGCGACTGGGTGAATCATCTCACACTTGAAATGGCTAGGGGATTAGACAACATAACTACGGATAAGTTTAATGGCACTGGATTGCTAAACTAATTGTGGAATATACCTGGTTATATTTCTGTTATATGAACGTAACGTTCATTGATCTATTATAGTAATCGTTTATCAATGTTATGTTACTCTGCATAAAATATCGGAGAAATAACTTATAGTATGTAAATGTATCCAAGTTTAGAAGGGACGTGTGACAAATTATTGCATGTGTTCTAACAAAAAATTAAAATTAAAAAGACCAATGCTTCCACTGACGACTTCTTAACACTTTTTGCAAAAGTCTATTTCTTAAAAAAAATAGCTGAAATTAAAGGGGTGGTCGATATCAAATTAACCATTGGTATTTCCACTGGTTTAATGTCCGCCATAGTCTCAGATTGCAAACACTTCTCCTTAATGTCCGCCATAGTCTGATCGTCATTTTGACCAGGAACAGAGCAATGGCATTCATTTATTGTGCAACCATTGTTTTGCATCTGAATTTGATATCGTTTTCCACATGCATTTCAAATCCATATCACTTGCATTATTATTGTCTGACATGTTAGAGTCTCGCTAAGGTGATTTGGACACTGGCGACTTCTTCATAAGCATGAGTATTGTTAACTGCTTTGTGTTCTAGGTACACGGACCAGTTGTCAACCGCTTTGTGTTCTAGGTACACAGACCAGTTGCATTTTGGGCAATCAATGGGACTCCATTTGTATTCAGTACATGGTTTGGATAGACAAGTCATTATTTTCATTAGCAATGTAGATTATAGTTGAAAATTTAAAATTACTATTAAGTTCCACTAAAATTCTTGCATAAGAACTTTTTATCTTACCGCTAGAATTACAATGTCTAAATTTAAGATGCAACCACCACCAATTTCAGCACTAGTAGTACGAACAAGCCCACCCTTAGATTTACTATTACGAGCAATATCAATGAATATTTGTGCATAACTATAAAGATTATATTTTATTGAAAACTGAAGATAAAAGAATCAGTGATATCAAAATATTATTACAGCTATATATGAGACTATTGGAGTTATAAATATTGGTAAGGAGCAACAAGGGTAAGTTGCAGTTGGGGTTATGTGAGCATGAAATGAAGCTGAAATACATATTGGAATTTAATGATATAATATTTTCATATTTAATTAAATTTGGAGATAAATTTGTGGTAATTTCATTATCCGTTTTGTGCAATAAAAGAATGAAAAGAAATGGAAGGAGTATTAATGAATAGGGGATATTGGAAATTGTTGTCATTTAATTAGTTGTCATGTTTCATGGAGAAAAGAAACAAAAAGAGACTAAATTAGCAAAATAGATTGATTGATGGAGAAAAGGAAAATTGTCAATTAATCATATGATAATTAATTAATGGGATTGGTTGATGGAGAAAAGGGAAATTATCAATCAATCATATGACAATTAATTAATGGGATTGATTGATGGACAAAAGGGAAATTATCAATCAATCATATGACAATTAATGGGATATTAGTTTTCCTTAGATTGATTTATTTTACATAAATCAATTGTTACTTTTCCAAGTAACTTTTTTTCTCTATTCAAAAGAGAAACATAGAGGATGCTATGTTATGTGAGATCATTGTATTCTTCATTTCTTTTGCTCTACATTAAAAAATTATGTAATCTCTTGAATATATTAATAAAATCTCTTCTCCATTGAAGTGGACGACAATATCTCGCGTTAGTGGAACCACTATAAATTTTGTGTCCTCTGTTAATTTTTTTTATCTGTGACTGAGATTCATTTCAAGCTGTTTGTTCTATCACATCAGTGCAAGATCCTATCGAGGTTTTTCCGCTGCAAGGGACTGATCAGCCCTTACAACTGGTATTAGAGCAAGATTCGCAAAGAAGGTGTTTGGTAGAATGGCAGAGGAGATGAAAACAATAAAAAATAAAACGACAGTGCCAGTAGTTGCTTCATATGTCAGAGGCTCCTATGTGGCGTCAGGATCACAGTTGACAATAGAGAAGTGGAATGGTGAAGGAGATTTTGAAAAGTGGTAGTGGATGATGAAAGCAGTTTTGAGAAGAAATCGCGTTCATCGAGTAGTATTTGATACAGAGACATTGCCTGCTGATATTTCATCAGTGGAATTAGAAGAGATGGAAGAATGGGCCTTTACTACTCTTCATCTTGCTATGGGAAATAATGTAATTTCTGAAATCAGTCAGGAGACGACGGCTAAAGGCATTTGGAAGAAGTTGGAGAACCTCTACATGAAAAAATCCCTAACCAACCGTCTGATCCTATTGAAGACTTTCTTCGCTTATAAAATGAAGGACGGTTCTTCAATTAGACACACCTAAGTGTGTTTGATGACCTGTTGATGAAGATGAAGTCTGTTGAGTTGAAAATTGATGAAGAAAAAAAAGCAATGGTTTTGTTGTGTTCACTTACAGAGCGATACACTGGTTTCGCTAATAGCCTTATCTATGGTAGAGACACATTGAAATTAGATGATGTGAAGACAGGTTTGCTCAGTGAAGAGTTGAGAGATCAGATGAAAGAGTTTGGTGTTGGTGATAGTAGTGGAGGAAGTAGTAGTTCAGACTTATTTGTTGAGAGAGGGAGGGCAGAGAATAAAGTGAAGAATAATAAAGGCGTTCCAATTCTAGGAAGCCTAATTCGCGGAGTAAGTCTAAAGATGGTAAGTGCTATAATTGTAAGAAACCAGACCATTGGAGAAGTGACTGTCCAGATTTGAAGAAGAAGACTGATGATTCTCCATCTATTGCGATGGAGAAAGGCGGTAGTGATTTATTGACAGCGGTTGTATCAGATGTTGCAGACCACTGGATTCTAGATTTTGTAGCATCATTTCACATGACTCCTAATAAGGATTATTTTTCTTCCTTCGATGCCAAAGAAAGAAGTTCTATCCTTATGGGGAACGATGCTACATGCAAGTCTATGGGAGTTGGTTCAGTTCGCATTCGCATGTATGATGGGAATGTTCGCACACTTTCAAATGTTCGCTATGTACCAGGTCTTCGGAAGTCATTGATATCATTAGGCCAATTGGCATCATTGGGATGCAAAATAACCATTGTTAAAGATGGTTTGAGAGTTTCTAGAGAGGCACTTGTATTGATGAAGGGTGTTATGGTGCGAAATCTATATTTGCTAATGGGTACCACTGTCCATCGAGAATTATGTATTGGAGTCGATAGTTCTAAAAGTTTGGATGCTACCAAGCTTTGACACATGAGATTAGGTCATACTTCGGAGAAGAACTTAGAGTTGCTTCGTAAGAAGAAAAAGATCAAGGGAGAAATCTTCAACAAGTTGGACTTTTGCAAGGAGTGTGTATTGGCAAAGTAAACCAGAGTTTCTTTTGGTGATGGCATGCATACTTCTAAGAGGGTACTTGATTATGTGCATTCAGATGTTTGGGGGCCATACTCTACAGCTTCTATTGGTGGAGCTTATTATTTTGTTTCCTTCATTGACGACTACTCGCGCAAAGTTTGGGCATATGTAATGAAAGCTAAGTCGGAAGTATTTGAGAAGTTTAAGATTTGGTTAGCTCTTATTGAAAACCAAACAGGAAAGAAATTGAAGATTCTTAGATCCGACAATAGTGGCGAATATGTCTCCAAAGAGTTCCTCGACTACTGCAGACAGCGTGATATTAGAAGACATTTTACTACACCTGGTGATCCGCAATCCAATGGGGTTGCTGAGAGAATGAATAGGACTCTACTTGAAAAGGCCCGTTGCTTGATATTGACTGCGGGCATGTCTAAGGGTTTTTGGGCTGAAACTATTTCGACTGCAGCACATATTATTAATTGGATTCCGTGCTCAGCCATTGATGGGAAGATTCCATAGGAGGTATGAAGAGGTAAAAACACTTTATTAAGTTATTTTCGTATATTTGGATGTCCATTTTATGTTCACAATATGTGACATGACAAGTTGGAGCCTAGGGCCTCCAAATGTGTTTTTCTTGGTTATACAGATGGCATAAAAGGATATAGAATTTGGAATCCAAGTACGAAGAAAGTTATACATTCCAGACATGTGACTTTTGATGAGTCAGCAATGTTCAAACCTTTGGAAGGTTTATCAGAGGGTTCAGACTTAGTTGATGAGAAGCCTGAAACGACCAAGATTCCCAGTTTTCAAACCCAATGTAGAGCTATCACTATTGATTATAGTGACGGAGCAGTTGATGATACATCACATGATAGTCCACGGATTTCCTCTAGTAGTGATGGTGATGGTCATGAAGCTAGAGATGATTCAGTTCAAGGTGGAGCTCAAGGTGGAGCTGAAGGAGAGTAGGGCGATATAGTTATTCGGGCTAGTCAGAGACCAAAGAGAGCTCCAATTAGATATGGAGAATGGCAGTATGCAAATTTGAGCCTTGATGATCAGTTTGAGTATGTTTTACATGTGATTCATGATGAACCATTGAGCCTTGAAGAAGCCATGAAGTCGAGTGACAACTCGAAGAGGAATTGCGCTATGGAAGAGGAGATACAGTCTTTGCAAAAGAACAAGACTTGGGATTTGGTACCACTACCTCAAGGAAGCCAAGCCATAGGTTGCAATTGGGTGTTCAAGGTAAAAGATGATGGTAGATACTAGACAAGATTAGTAGCCAAAAGATTTTCACAAAGAAAGGGGTTAGAGTATGATGAAATATTTGCTCCAGTTGTTAGACAAACTTCAATTCGAATTCTACTTGCAATAGTTGCTGCTTATGATTTGGAGTTAGAACAACTTGATGTGAAGACCGCTTTCTTGCATGGTGACTTGGAAGAAACCATTTACATGAAGCAGCCAGAAGGATTTATTGTAGATCGAAAGTCAGATTGGGTATGCAAGTTGAAGAATTCTCTTTATGGTCTAAAACAGTCGCCTAGACAATGGTACAAAAGGTTTGATTCTTTTATGCTTTCACATGATTTTAATCGTAGTACTAAAGATGCATGTGTTTATTTTAAGCATTTAAAGAATAATAATTGAGTGTATTTACTTTTGTATGTGGATGATATGTTGATTGCTTCCAAGGATAAAACTGAAATTGATGCGTTAAAGTTGAAATTAAAATCGGAATTCGATATGAAAGAACTTGGAGAAGCAAAGAAAATTTTAGGGATGGAAATCCAAAGAGATGGAAAGCTTGGACTTTTGAGACTTACTCAAAAGGAATATATTCAAAAGGTGCTTGCTCGGTTTAGCATGGATGGTGCAAAGGCTATCAGTACACTCATTCCTTTGCATATACAGCTTTCTAATCAGGGCTCTCCGATCTCAGAAAAGGACAAGGCCTATATGAAGAAGGTGCCTTATGTCAGTGCAGTAGGTAGCTTGATGTATACTATGGTGTGCACTAGACCTGACATTGCTCAAGCTGTTGGATTAGCGGCAAATAAGGGAAAATCGCATTGGGAGGCAGTGAAGTACTTTTTTAGATACCTTAGAGGAACATCAGATTATGGGCTTGTTTTTTGAGGCAGAAATAAGGATTTCAACTTGGTTGGATTATGTGATTCAGACTATGCCGGAGATAGAGATAGAAGGAAGTCAACCTCAGGCTATGTGTTCACACATAGAGGAACAACTATTAGTTGGAGAGCGAGGTTGCAGACTATAGTTGCTTTGTCTACTACAGAGGCAGAGTTGATAGCTGCAGTTGAGGCAGCTAAGGAGGCACTTTATTTGAAGAATTTATTGTGTGATTTGGGCTTCATGCAAGATGCTTGTTTGGTGAATTATGACAGTCAAAGTGCAATTCATTTAGCTGAAAATCTGGCTTTCAGTTCTAGAACAAAGCATATAGAGGTAAGAGAGTCTTTCCTTATCTCTATGAATGAGGACAAGTTACTTCGTCTTCAGAAGATTCACACAAATGAAAATGCAGCAAACATGTTTACGAAGGCATTACCTGCTACTATGTTCGAGCCTTGCTCGAACTTGATTCACTTAATGAAGTGCTAGGTGCCACGTGGTGGCACAATGGGGAAGAGAATGACTTGGTTGAAGTCAAGAGAAGATGTTGTATTCTTCTTGTATGAAGAGATAGGAGTTTGTTGCACAATGTCTACCTTGTTTTTTTTTTTTTTTTTTTTTTTTTTTTTTTTTTTTTGAATGCTTTCAACACTTTGTTGGTGGGCGGTGGCCTTGTCGGAGTTCACTAACAAAGTGCAATGAGGGTGGCTTTAGCAGGAACTCATTGGGAAGCATTCACATTGGAGTCTCTAGGTTGCATGAGATATTGTCAAGGTGGAGATTATTGGAATTTAATAATACAATATTTCCATATTTAATTAAATTTGGAGATATTTTTGTGGTAATTTCATTACCCGTTTTGTGCAATAAAGGAATGGAAAGAAATGGAAGGAGTATTAATGAATAGAGGATATTGGAAATTGTTGTCATTTAATTAGTTGTCATGTTTCATGGAGAAAAGAAACGGAAAGAGACTAAATTTGCAAAAGAGATTGATTGATGGAGAAAAGGAAAATTGTCAATCAATCATATGATAATTAATTAATGAGATTGATTGATGAAGAAAAGGGAAATTATCAGTCAATCAAATGACAATTAATTAATGGGATTGATTGAAGGAGAAAAGGGAAATTATCAATCAATCATATGACAATTAATGGGATATTAGTTTTCCATATATTGATTTATTTTACATAAATCAATTGTTTCTTCCCCAAGTAACCTTTTTTTCTCTATTTAAAAGAGAAACATAGAGGATGCTATGTGATGTGAGATCATTGTATTCTTCATTTCTTTTGCCCTACATTAAAAAACTCTGTAATCTCTTGAATATATTAATAAAATCTCTTCCCCATTAAAGTGGACGTACACTATCTCGCGATAGTGGAACCACTATAAATTTGTGTGTTCTCTGTTAATTTTTTTTAATCTGTGATTGAGATTCATTTCAAGCTATTTGTTCTATCACATCAGTGCAAGATCCTATTGAGGTTTTTCCGCTGTAAGGGACTGATCAACCCTTACAATACATTAGTAAAAGCAACATCAAAAAACAAATTAGACACAAAATTTGATTATTAAACCTTAAGGGAACGCGCACTATTATGTCCATTTTTTAAGGACAACCACCTGACTATTGCCTAAGGGAAATGAAGTGAAAAGCATATATATTTAAAAGCATCAAGAGATGTTATTATAAGAAATCTTTGCTGCACCTACACGAATCCCTGAGGTTGTCCCGGCAGGCATTGTCGAAGCATCCAGCATGAGTCATAGTTCAAATATAATAAATCCAGTTCCTGCATCTCTACACCAGATATAATTAATTAAGGGCCATAAGAGGTTCACCACTTCAACTACATTGCTATTATATTACAATAAAATTTAAATGTAAATGTTGCAACCACCACCAAATTCCAGCACTAGCAGTACGATCAAGACCCATCCTTTAATTTACTATTAGCACCAATACCAATGCATATTTGTGCACAACAATAAAATTGCATCTTGGTGCAGCACAGGACTAATAAGTAATTATAATCATTTTTTTGGGCATCAACATCAACAATAAGTTGCTTCGGTTCATTAATATCGGAGTTTATCTGTTGTTTCGGTATCGGTATCAGTATTGGTGTAACTTGATTTGGTATCAGTATTGGTTTAATTTGTTTTCGTTAGCTTCTGTTTCGGCTCAAGTGATAGCCGCTTCAGTTTGTGAGTATTTTTTGCATCTGTTTTGACTCAAATGGACTTCTTGGCATTTCTGTTTCGGTTTCGATCTTTTGTATTTTTGTTTCGATATCAGTTTATTTTTGTACTTTTTTTCCAGTGTTGGTGTATCGGTGTTGGTTTCGCCTTTGTTAGAGGAAACTCCAATTGCTTTACCCAAACTCAGTATTCGGTTGCGAATCGACGATTTGGAAGACTAAGTTTCTAGCATCGTTGAGATCAACGAAAATTAGTGAGTTATCTTAGGTTCGTCATTACTTTGTTTGTGTATTTGTTGCATCACTGCCATTGTTTTAAAAAAATCGCCTCGATGCTCGCCTCAAGGCTCGCCTCGAGAAAATAAGAGATAAAACGCCTTGAGGCTTATTGCAAAAGGCTTTTTACCTCTAAAGCTTACGCCTCAAAAATTTGCGGCATACAAAGCGCATAAAGCTTACGACTCGCACGCTTCAAGCAGTTGAGACATATGACTTAAAAACTCGTTTATCTTTAGTTGCAGATATTGACACTGATAAATGTCATTAAACTTTAATTATTTAATGGAAATAAAAAAGATTGTATAATATTTGTAGACATACATTTTGAATTAATGTAGGCTTACCCTTAATGCCATTGTATAGTTGGTTCCTAATTTCTATTGGGGCTAATTCGAATCCATCGGGCAAGCAGTTGAGACATATGACTTAAAAACATGTCTATCTTTAGTTGCGGATATTGACACTGATAAATGTCATTAAACTTTAATTATTTAATGGAAACAAAAAAGATCGTATAATATTTGTATACAGACATTTTGAATTAATGTAGGCTTACCCTTAAAGCCCTTGTATAGTTGGTTCCTAATTTCTATTGGGGCTAATTCGAATCCCTCGGGTAAAATAAGAAGTTGGCTAGGTTAATTTAGAATGAACAAACGGGATGTTGCATGGAAGTGGTTAAAAATAAGTATATGTATTGCACTTTTTCTCTACTCGAAAGGCTTACGCCTTAACGCTTCGAGGCTTACGCCTTGCCTCACGGACCCGAAAACGCCTCACGTATGCCTTTTGCGTTTTAAAACATTGATCACTTCTGCATCAATTGGTATTAGAGCCAGCTCACTTCAACTTTCTTCATCGCTTCACATCGAAATGCCGCCAAGACGAGCCCATCAAAATCGAAATATGGAGGAGGTGTATGAGCAGGAAGACACAACATAGTTGGAGGAGCGTCTTAAGGGCAGGTTTGATGAAGAAATTGGGAGACTTGAGAGGATGATTCAAGATATGAATCAGAATCAACGGAATAGGACATCACCGTATCGGAGAATATATTCGGAACAGATGAAGATAATGAAAGTTTCTGATTCCAGCAAGATACGAGATCGCAAGCTCGAACTCAGATGATGTCTCGCAGTGGAAAGCGGGAATGAGAACAGAAATTCCAGAATTTAAGGGCGACATGCAAGATGAAGAATTTCTAGATTGGATTTTCACAATCGAGGTAATTCTTGAGTATAAAGAGGTACCAGAAAATCATCGAGTCAAATTGGTTTCTGCTAGATTGAGGGGAAGAGCCACAACTTGGTGGCAACAAACGAAATTGACTTTAGAAAGAAAGAGAAAGTCCAAGGTGGTGAGATGAGAGAAAATGACGAGGGCTACATTTTTTCCTTACGGCTATCAATCGTTGATGATTAACGGTTGCAGAATTTATGGCAGGGTGCTCCTTCAGTTGATGATTATACAGAAGAATTCTATCAACTAATTCCCCGTAATGACATACTGGAGAACGAAAAATAGTTGACTACGAGATATATTGGGGGACTTCAGAATCAAATCCAAGAAATGATTAATATGTTTGATCCAACTTCAGTCGCTGAAGCACATCAAAGATCTCTTGCATAGGAAAAATAGGGTCAACGAGGGGGTAGTTTCACGACTTCGAATAGTCAAAACATGAATATTGGTGGTGGTGTTCCAGCTAGTAAACCGAATGTTGCAGACTCTATAAAGACGAAAGGAGGCAGTAAGTTAAAGTGTTTCAATTGTCAGGAAATCGAACATCGAATTTCTGAATGCCCAAAACATAGAAGGAGAACTATGGTGACAGATCACTGTGGAGCTGGTGATGATGAGGAGGAGTTTGACTCTTCAAACTCACCACAGTTTGATGAAGATAAAGAGGAGATTGTAACGAGTGATGAAGGGTTTAATTTGATGATGAGTTTAGCTTGTCTAACTCCGAAGACAGTTGATGAATCTGAATGGTTACGAAGCAATATTTTCCAATTGACATGTACGTTTTTGGGAAATGTTTGTCGATTTGTGATTGACGAGGAATGTTGAGACAACATTATTTCAGAAGAAGCAGTTCGGAAGTTGGATTGAAGATAGAAAAATATCCCCGACCCTATAAGCTAGTTTAGTTTGAGAAAGGTGGAGAGGTAACTGTTTCTAAACGCGCATTTGTTCCTCTTTCTGTTTGTCTTAAGTACAATGAAGAAATTTGGTGTGATGTTGTGAATATGGATGTATGTCATCTATTTTTTAGGGAGGCTGGGGCAATATGATAGGGTTGTACAACATAATGGGTGCACAAATAGTTATAGTTTCATGTTTGAAGACACTAAAATTACTTTGGTTCCTAAGAGGCATGATCAAAGTGGGTCTTAACCTGACAAGAAAACCGAGACTATCAGTTTGTTATATATCGATGAATGAATTTGTAGAAGAAGTGAAAGAGGGTGGAAAAATATATTTTTTACTGGGATTCAATGCTACATAAAGTGATGAAATTCCCGAAATAGTGAAGCCATTATTGTGTAAATTTTGTGATGTGTTTCCAAAAGAATTACCAAATGGTCTACTGCTACTAAGAGACATCCAACATCAGATTGATTCGGAGTCGGATGATGCTTTACCCATAGGCCACATTATAAAATTATCCCTATGGTTCATGAAGAATTGCAACGAAAAGTGAAAGAATTATTAATTCAAGGTCGTGTTCGTGAAAGCTTTAGTCTTTGTGATGTGCCTGTGTTACTAGTGCCAAAGAAAGATGGTTCTTGGAGGATTTGCACTAACAGCCGAGCCCTTAACAAAATTACAGTGAGATATTGGTTCTTTATTCCACGTCTTGATGATTTACTGGATCAAATTAGTGGGTCAGTTATTTTCTATAAGATTGACTTGAAGAGTGAGTACTATCATATCTGAGTTAGGCCAGGAGATGAATGGAAGACTGCTTTCAAGACTAGAGAGGGGTTGTATGAATGGTTTGTTATTCCCTTCGGATTGTCGAATTGCCAAGTACTTTTTTGAGAGTGGTGAACCAAATATTCAGGTCTTACTTCAGTAAAATTTTGGTTATACACTTCGATGATATTCCCATCTACAGTGCTAGTTAAGTGAGCATCTTCAACACTTAGTGCAGTTTTGAGCGTCCTTCGTCAAGAACAGTTTTATGCAGCGACCAAGAAGTGCATATTCTTGTCTCCAAAATGTGTTGTTTTTGGGTTATGCTGTTTCAAAAGAAGGTTTATAAGTCGATCAGAATATAGTTGCGACAATCAGAGATTGGCCATAGCCGAAGACTATCTCAGAAGTTCGGAGTTTCAATGATTTAGCTTCTTTTTATGTGCCTTTCATTTCGCATTTCAATAGTATTATGGCTCCAGTGACCGACTGCGTGAAAGGGAAGCAATTTATATTGACTGAGAAGGAAGAGCAATCTTTTGGGCTTATTAAGGGTCTTCTAACTTCGACACCCATTCTAGTACTTCCAGACTTTCATCAACCATTCGAGCTATATACGACGCTTCAAAGTTGGGATTAGAGGAGTATTGAGTCAGAGTGGACGACTTATTGCTTATTTCTGTGAGAAATTGTTTGAGGGCAAAGATGAGATACGACACTTATTGTAACACCCCACCTCTGTACCCATATTATCTAAGAGTATTACGAAGTAATACTGTCAGGTAATACGGAGAATGAGGCTATAGGGGTACACACATGTAAACTCTCTTGGACTAACACTAGTACGTATTAAAAATTTCTGAAATATCACTTGTCCTTACGTACTCAGTGTCAGTACAAAATAATTACACGCGTGCCTCCAGGACAGAACAATACATAACATACATGAACAAACAACATCAACTAAAATTGCAGAAAAGGCAAGTGAATTCAAAACATCAAAACATCTTAGAAAACTGCACGTGCTTAACTTCTTGACTAGTACTATATTCTTGATACCACCCATCGTGATGACTAAGGCCATGAACATCATAAACATCTTAATGACTATAGCCGAAACATCTTGATGCCCTTGGTCACTAAAATCCGAGTAATACATCATGCTGATTCTATGCAGTTAAAGCCCCGCAATATCCCCACTGTAGCCCATAGAATTCTTCAACTGCCACGCTATTTCAATTTAGCGCTGATGAACAGTAGATCCGCTTCTAGCCCCGCTATTTTCCGTTATGTCCGCTAAATCAATGCTTTTTAGCGTCTGCTTTAGCAATACTAATATATAGACTTGATTTGTGTAATGACCCACATTTTTAGCTGTCGAATAATTATTTAATATCGAGTTGGCGATATCGATAACTAGAATTAAATAATATTTATATTTAATTAATATAAATAATAGTATAATATATTTTCGGAATAATCAGAAATAGTGAATTGACAAT
This sequence comes from Allium sativum, assembly GCA_030737875.1. NCBI lineage: Eukaryota > Viridiplantae > Streptophyta > Magnoliopsida > Asparagales > Amaryllidaceae > Allium > Allium sativum. The sequence continues at coordinate 314,744,044 of CM060920.1, forward strand.
ATAATGTGAACAGGACAATTCAAAATATATATAATTCAGTTTGGAATTGAATTCGTATAATGAATATAATATATAAACGACAGTTGAACATAGAAATTATAATATAATTATAATCGAGCTCGAAATGGCGTGGCAGTTCGCTATTTCGCAATTTGAACTTAAACTGGATATACAGGGTCCGTTTTAAATCGGATTTCTGTGAAACAAGAAGCGCTAGGAGCTGGTGAAGTATATTTTTCTAGTGGAAGAGGAAAATCGAGATTTTTGTCGTGTAGATTCTGATTTATGCCCAAATCAAATTTTAGAAAAGTCGCTATGGAAATCCTTTATAATTTATAACGATATATAAAAGGAATTTCATTATAAATCGAATATCGATTTAATCGGGATTTGAAATATCGAGTTAGAAATCCATATAGGATTATTCTGGAGCTGTAGAGTATTCTAGTGTGAATATATATGATAATATAAATGTTTTATATTTAATTTAATTATTTTTAAATACATGTATATATTTAAATGGGTTATATAGAGCTTTAAAAATAGCCACTTTTGCAAACGAAGTCGGAATTCGACGAAACTAATTTTGTTGGATCCGCACCATCAAATTATTGTTAGATTCCAAGTTCCGTGATTTTTGGGGTCACTGTGTGGCCGTAAGGATTTTTAGAGTGAAAAACAGTCAGTATTTCGACAGTTAAAAATACGCTGTGTCAGCAAACAAAGTCAGAATTCGACGAAACCAGATTCGTACTGCAGCTGCATGTCCAGTTTCGTGATTTTTTGGTGTCGTATGTGATCATGGGGATTTTTAAAGCCATATACAAACAGCAGTTCAATATAAATTAATATAATATTGAATATAAAAATATATTAAAAATCCTATAAATACTGCTTAAAGTTTTCTAAACCTAAAATTTTCATTCCACAAGTCAATGATTTTTCCGCCGTTAATCATTTTTATTAAATTGGAAAATTCACGAGAGAAATAAATCAAAACAAATATAGATAAAATCCTAAATCAAGTTCTATATATTTATGGATTCACCAATTGTTGCTCTTCACTTCTATATCGTTTTCAAAGGGTTCGACCCCTGTTTCGTTCACTGGAATTTTTACAGGGCGAACTAGGGTTTAAGAAATCAAGGTATTGGGTTGTTGATTCGTGAATTGGAGTGTGTAGATTTGTTTATAGGATCGAGAGGTTTTGATTTTGTTAATTTGGGGAGATTCCGAGAGTACTTTTGTCACACAAATGCCTATGGCGCGCATGGTAGTATAGGAAGGCGGATTCACCTTGGAGCATTTGAGTTGGATGGGAGGGAGGTAGAAAGATGGGGTGTTCGAAGAGATGAAGGATGGAAGCTGTTTAAAGAAGAACGGTTGTGAGTGGAAGGAGAAAAAGGCATCGACAGTTTTGCCATGGGTTGTGGTGATGTTTACTGAAGCGTGGAAGATGGAGGAAGGAGAGAGAGGGCTTGGTTTGTTAAAATTGGTATGTGCCTTATTTAAATTGCTGAGCCCATTTAGGAATTTAAAACCCAATTTTTTATTTAAATATTCGTATAGCTTGTAAATCAAATATATAGCTCATACTGTATCAGAATTTCGAACGGTCAGATCCGTTGGGATCGTATGGAAGAGGGCTACCCAATAGAACTAACTAGGAATGGATTCGAGCTCGTTTGAATTTACGGAGAAATAAATTGTTTGATTCAAATCAAACAAACAGTTTATCGTTCTTTAACGACGAACTGCCAAAGTGAGTAAAACTCACCAATTCTGAATAGTTATATTTTTATAACGTATTTTTTTTAGAACTGTTAATCATCTGTTGATTGATGTGTGTTAACTGTTTGGTTGGATTGTTTGTGTATTGGTTGAAATTATAGATAACGATATATAAATATATATCGTTAATCAAATATTGATTCTGTCTAGCAGAATATTTCATATTGAAATGAAATCGATGTTAATTATATTGTTTAACATCTGTGATGCAGGGAAACAGGTTGGAGGAATCCAACTGGATTCCTCAACATTTGTTTTACTGTTTTTCATATATATTGTGATATATGATGTGATATATAATCTGTTGTCGATTATATGTGTTTGGACGATATTGATCATTGTTATTTGATATGTTGAATACCGTAACATACCAGAATGTGGAAAAAGGGATTTTTCAAAATGAATATTGAAAATAGATTATTTATAAAATCAAAGGATTTTATAAAAGAGATAATATTTATAAAATCAAAGAAGATTTTATAAAAGGAATTATTTATAAATGGAATATTTATAAATAGATATTTATTTATAAATGGATTATTTACAAATAGGAAATACTTAGAAATAAAACCCTAAAGGAATTATTTGCAAACCATTTGCAACTAGATTATAAAGGAAATATTTGCAAACCATTTGCAACTAGAATAAATAAAAAAGATAAGAGAATTATTTATTTGTTAAATAAATAGAACTAAAATGGAATATTTATTTAAGAAATAAATAGAAGTATAAAAGGGATTATTTATTTAGAAAATAAATAGAATGGATATAAAAAGGGAATATTTGTAAACCATTTACAAATAGAATTGAAAAGGAAATATTTAGAAAACAAATAGAGTTATAAAAAGGAATGTTATTTATAACGGAATAGGATGTTATAAAAAGGAAACTGTTATAAAAAGGAAAACGCTATTAAAAGGAAATCATTTGTAAAGTGAAGAACCGTCATTGAAAGTAAATCTTTTCAAATGAATAAACGTTATAAAAAGGGAAATCTTTATAAATCAATAAAGTAATCGAATATTAGTTATTCGAAGGGAGTCAATCGAATATGGTATTCGAAAGTTAGTTAGTCGAATATGGTATTCGAAAGTTAGTAAATCGAATATGTTATTCGAAAGAGGTTAGTCGAGTTGAGTTAGTTGAATTGAGTTAATCGAATATTAGTTATTCAAATAAGAGTTAATCAATTAGAGTTAATCAGCTAGAGTTAACCAATTAGAGTAAATCAATTATAGAGTTAATCGATCAAAGTTAAATCGAACTAGAGTTAATCAAATAAAGTTAGTTGAAGAAGAGTTAGTCAAACATAGTTATTCAGGATAAGTTGCCATCTCGTACGACTGCTAGCGTAATTCGCAGGGCTGTAAATAGCCTAAGGCGGTCGAATGTTTCCTGAGGGAATCAGGCATAACAATTGTGATTGCTGCGATCTAGAGTCAAGCGAATGGAGTTAAATCGAATATTAGCTATTTGAAATAAATTTAAAACATGCATAGTTATTCGAATATAAGTTAATCGAATATTAGTTATTCGATAGGAGTTAATCGAGTTGAGTTAAATAGGTCAAGTTAATTAAGTTAAGTTAGTCAAGATGAGTTAATCAAACCGAGTTAATCCAAATTAGTTAATCCCAAGGAGTTAGTCGAATATTAGTTATTCGAATAGAGTTAAAGGAGTATCGAATATAGTTTATTCGAATAGGGTTAAAGGAAAGAAGTTATCGATTTGTTTAATCGAAAGGAGTTATCGATTTTAGTTAAATCGAAAGGAGTTAATCGAATTTAGTTATTCGAAAAGGAGTAATCGAATATTAGTTATTCGAAGAGAGATTATCAAATATCGTGTATTCGAAAGAAAGAGTTATCGAATATAAGTTATTCGAGGTGAGTTAATCGAATAAGTTATTCGAAGAAAGATAATCGAATATAGGTTATTTGAAGAAGAGTTAATTAAATAGAGATTACTCGGAAGAGAGTTATATGTCGAATTCAATTATATCGAGTTCGGGGAAAGTACTTATACTTTCCGGTGTTTAAATCAAGATTTATTTATTAGGTGTTTATTTATTTGTTCACACTAAAGAAAAAAGTTATAATTGAAGTTATATATTTCGAAAGTAGGGATTATAACGATATCGTTATAATCAATATTTTCAATAAAGAAGTGGATACGTAAATAGAATCCGAGAGTTACGTAAGGAAGTTTTTAAAGGTTTAAAAGATAAACTTTGACTACTTCAAAGTTAAAACGTTGTTCAGTTAAGGTCTGAGAGGTAATTATACCCCAACTTGATTGACTTCCTTCTTAACTAAGGAATGGTAAGGTTTGATAGTGAAAGATGGTTAGGTGAATTTAGTAAATGGTTTGAGTTGGCATGGAGATGATTGATTTAAACATCAGTTAAATCCAATGAAGGAGCTTTGGAAATGTTTTCCAAATAAGAAATCCAAAATGTTTTCTGATAATAGAAAATAAGAATTTAGAATATATGGAAACAGGAGATAAGTAAAGTAATGAACTAAAGAGATAAATGTTAAATGATGATTGATCGATATAATTTCCATCTGGAAATAATATCATTGTTTGCACATGAGTTTTTCTTTGATAGTTAAATCACAGACTATCAATGTTTTGACCAACTTACGTTGTTAATATGGAGAGACCGGTTGGATTATTATCCGAAGAACCACTCCGTATTGGCATAAGCGTTGCGAATCAAGTATGCTGAATATAGTGAAGACGAAATATAGTGCAAGGACAGTTGTATAAATCTTAGATAACAATTTTCCTAAGATGGATGTACTGAATAGTGCCTTCGGTTTGTCCAGTCCCAGGACAACTTGTATGGACGAATGTCTGACAGAGTATTCCTAACGAATCATATATGTTGATCTCTTCAAACATATCACGTTTGGTGGCAGAGGAATTTGTTTCTCTTAGCTTCATATCCGTGATACCATTAGGGAAATCGAAAATGATTTGGCGGGTACGACGATGTGGTATTCCAAGTAAATGAAGATATGATATGTAAAAAGATATGCGTAGCTTCTAGCCTCACATCCGGTAAATGACAGAAATCGGGCAGGCATCATGGCTAAGTCGCTTGCTCCGAAGTAAGGTGTATAATCACCTATCTGGAGAATATTCATTTGCTTCTTAAATCTATCAATGTTGTCCCATATATATATGGGAAACGGTTGCTGATCCCAACCGTTGATGATATACATTCGATACACTCAAGCGAAATGAGTGGCCGGTCATGTGTGGCTGAGTTGCAAAATGTTCTTGTTGAACTCCAGTGTATCGTTCCTAGAGTATACTGATCGAAAGGTGGTTCCATACCTTATCATAGTTGTAAATCCATTATCCAATAAGCGCCTGCAGTTTATGATTTTATATTATATATGTGGAATGTGAGATGCAAGCGTTCCGCTAGATTGTTATTTATTTGATCTAGACATTATTATAATATCAGACAAGTATTGATTTTAAAGTTGTTGGATTCTCATAAGGGAAAAAACCGTTCCGTTTTCACGGCGTGGTCATATGAGATATCCTTTATTTAACCAAGTGTTTGGAGTTTTATTCACACCAGTCCGATGACTGACTCGGAGTTTATTTGTTTGTTTTCCCTAAACTCTTCGGTGCCTAAATTTGTATGGGCAGTCAAGTAGTCGGGATTTTACAGACACACTTGGAGAGCTTGGAGCAGGAGGTTTCAGGATTATATAGCTATTGTTTATTTCCGCTGTTGTTGTAAGTGTTGTACTTTGCAATGTTATTATATACATATAATGTTTGTATTTCAAAAGTTATGTTATATTTATTCGTTCCGCTGTGAGATTCGTGTTTACTCTGATGATGATGTTCTTCTTCTTCTTCTTCTTCTATTCTATAAGTTCTATCTTATCTATTCTCACCCTCTAACTTCTTTCATTAACTTTTCGGTATTTTTCGATGTTTGGTTAGTCGTCATTCAGTTTATGGCGATAACCAAAGTCGACAAAAACTGGGACGTTACAGTTGGTATTGGAGCTTAAGGTTAAGTGAATTACCTTGGCTTTGTGGCGTGACTCGGTAGAGATAGGGTTAGCAATACCCTAGATTGAGTTTGAGTGTATATATACGAGTGAACGTATTTGTTATTTGATATAAAAATTTGTTTTATATTGTGGAGATTTATTGATTGAGTGGCTTATGAATTTCTGGTCGATCATTTTGATCCACTGTATCGATAGGAGTTTCTAAACACTCGAATACGATGAACCGGCGCGGTATATTTTGGAAAAAACGGGTAAATGGAATAATTTTGCCCAGATTATATTTTGATATAAAGTAATTTTTAGTATTTGAAATATTAGTATATTGGATGTGTTGGTTGTTATTATAATCGAGTAAGATTATAAAAGTGAAACGATTATGTAAATAACCAATTAAGAGTCGTATAAATGTTATGAATGAGTTAAATCTGAAATTAAATCAGAATTGAAATTTAAACCTGAAAAATTTGGAGAAGTGTTTGCAAAAGAACATGGATTAAATATACGTGAATTTTAAAATCCTGGGAGATTCTAAATTTGTTACAAGCATTGAAATGATGTTTTGAACTGATTTAAAAATGGAAGTATGTGGAAATGATTTTGAAAGTGGTATAGTATTGGACTCACTTGGTCGCTGGAAAATATATTCCGATGATGACAGCTGCATCACCGGTGTTCATTTTCGAGTTCTAAGTGATGGATTACTACCAAAGATTTTGTTTTTGAATTGTTTTGAGGAAACAAGATCGTTTTGAATCCTGAAAAGGAATATTTGACTTTTGAAAAGGTAAGCTGTTTAAAAATTCCCAGGCAGAGATTGTTTAAACTAAAAACAAATTAAATAGAAATTTGTGAAAGAAAATTCGAAATTTGAAATGAAGTCAGTTAAGTGGTAACTGAAAATGGAATTAGAATGATATCGAGACAAATTGGATTTGTGAGATTCGAATTTGTTGTATAATTTGATAACCAAATTAAGAGTTTGAAATCGAGATTGGAACTCGAATTTGAAATGAAGTTTGACTTAGGTATAAGCGGATGGTTGAATTTGTGGATAAAAACAGATTGGAGTTTGATTGGGAATACATTGGTATATGCTAAATTGATAGCGAAGTTGAATACCCGACAAAAAGGTACAAGTTTATATTTGATATAAGCATGAGATTTATGAGCCGAATTGGCAAGCCGCTTGGCTGTTTGATTTTCTATTGGGTTGGAGAAGGCCTAGAGAGGCGAGTTGTGGTTTTATCGATAGGACTGTACAAAGGAGGTATGGCGAAATTTTTCGAATATTTAAGGTGTTAGGAAACTTTCAAGTTTTTTGAAAATTTAGTTAGCCGAAATAAATTAATGTTTTAGTCGATATTAATTGGTTCAGTTTAAACTGAAGTTAAGTGGTAAACAGAAATTTTTTTACCCAATAGATAGGGTTGTCCCCTACCTTAGCAATTTCGAGGACGAAATTATTTTAAGGGGGAAAGATTGTAATGACCCGCATTTTTAGCTATCGAATAATTAATTAATTTAATTATTTAATATCGAGCTGGCGATATCGATAACCAGAATTAAATAATATTTATATTTAATTAATATAAATAATAATATAATATATTTCCGGAATAATCAGAAATAGTAAATTGACAATATAATGTGAAATGGACAATTCAAAATATATATAGATCAGTTTAGAATTGAATTCGAATAACGAATATATTATATAAACGACAGTTGAACATAGAAATTATAATATAATTATAATCGAGCTCGAAATGGCGCGACAGTTCGCTGTTTGGTGATTTGAACTTCAACTGGATATACAGGATCCGTTTTAAATCGGATTTCTGTGAAACAAGAAGCGCTAGGAGCTGGTGAAGTATATTTTTCTAGTGGAAGAGGAAAATCGAGATTTTGTGTAGATTTTGATTTATGTCCAAATCAAATTTTAGAAAAGTCGCTGTGGAAATCCTTTATAATATATAACAATATATAAAAGGAATTTCATTATAAATCGAATATCGATTTAATCGGGATTTGAAATATCGAGTTAGAAATCTATATTGGACTATTCGGGAGCTGTAGGGTATTCAAGTGTGAATATATACGATAAGATAAATTTGATTATATTTAATTTAATTATATTTAAATATATTTATATATTTAAATGGGTTATTTAGAGCTTTAAAAATAACCACGTTTGCAAACGAAGTCGGAATTCGACGAAACTAATTTTGTTGGATCCGTAACATCAAATTTTTGTTGGATTCTAAGTACCGTGATTTTTGGGGTCACTGTGTGGCCGTACGGATTTTAGAGTAAAAAATAGTCAGTATTTTGACAGCTAAAAATACGCTGTATGAGCAAACAAAGTCAGAATTCGACGAAACCAGTTTCGTAGGGACCGTAATGTCGAACTGTAGCTGCATGTCCAGTTTTGTGATTTTGGGGTGTCGTATGTGATCATGGGGATTTTTAAAGCCGTATAAAAACCGCAGTTCAATATAAATTAATATAATATTGAATACTAAAAAATATTAAAAATCCTATAAATACTCCTTAAAGTTTTCTAAACCTAAAATTTTCATTCCACAAGTCAATGATTTTTTCGCCGTTACTCATTTTTCTTACAGTGGAAAATTCACGAGAGAAATAAATCAAAACAAATACTGATAAAATCCAAGTTCTATATATTTATGGATTCACCGATTGTTGCTCTACACTTCTATATCATTTTCAAAGGGTTCGACCCCTGTTTCGTTCACTGGAATTTTTATAGATCGAACTAGGGTTTAATAAATTAAGGTATTGGGTTGTTGATTCGTGAATTGGAGTGTGTAGATTTGTTTTTAGGATTGAGAGGTTTTGATTTTGTTAATTTGGGGAGATTCCGAGAGTGCTTTTGTCGCACAAATGCCTATGGCGTGTGTGGTAGTACAGGAAGGCGGATTCACCTTGGAGCCTTCGAGTTGGACGGGAGGGAGGTAGGAAGATGGGGTGTTCGAAGAGATGAAGGACGGAAGCTGTTTCAAGAAGAACGGTTGTGAGTGGAAGGAGAAAAAGGCATCGACAGTTTGACCATGGGTTGTGGAGACGTTTACTAAAGCGTGGAAGATGGAGGAAGGAGAGAGCGGGTCTGGTTTGTTAAAATTGGTATGGGACTTATTTAAATTGGTGAGCCCATTTAGGAATTTAAAACCCAAGTTTTTATTTAAATATTCGTATAGCTTGTAAATCAAATATCTCGCTCATACTGTATCAGAATTTCGAACGGTCAGATCCGTTGGGATCGTATGGAAGAGGGATACCCAATGGAACTAACTGGGAGTGGACTAGAGCTCGTTTGAATTTATGGAGAAATAAATTGTTTGATTCAAATCAAACAAACAGTTTATCGTTCTTTAACGATGAATTGCCAAAGTGAGTAAAACTCACCAACTCTGAATAGTTATATTTTTATAACGTATTTTTTTTAGAACTGTTAATCATCTGTTGATTGCTATGTGTTAACTGTTTGGTTGAATTGTTTGTGTATTGGTTGAAATTATAGATAACGATATATAGATATATATCGTTAATCAAATATTGATTCTGTCTAGCAGAATATTTCATATTGAAATGAAATCGATGTTAATTATATTGTTTAACATCTGTGATGCAGGGAAACAGGTTGGAGGAATCCAACTGGATTCCTCAACATTTGTTTTACTGTTTTTCATATATATTGTGATATATGATGTGATATATAATCTGTTGTCGATTATATGTGTTTGGACGATATTGATCATTGTTATTTGATATTTTGAATACCATAACATACCAGAATGTGGAAAAAGGGATTTTTCAAAATGAATATTGAAAATAGATTATTTATAAAATCAAAGGATTTTATAAAAGAGATAATATTTATAAAATCAAAGAAGATTTTATAAAAGGAATTATTTATAAACGGAATATTTATAAATAGAAATTTATTTATAAATGGATTATTTATAAATAGGATATACTTAGAAATAAAACCCTAAAGGAATTATTTGCAAACCATTTGCAACTAGATTATAAAGGAAATATTTGCAAACCATTTGGAAATAAAATAAATAGAAAAGATAAGAGAATTATTTATTTGTTAAATAAATAGAATTAAAATGGAATATTTATTTAAGAAATAAATAGAAGTATAAAAGGGATTATTTATTTAGAAAATAAATAGAATGGATATGAAAAGGGAATATTTGTAAACCATTTACAAATAGAATTGAAAAGGAAATATTTAGAAAATAAATAGAGTTATAAAAAGGAAATTTGTTTATAACGGAATAGGATGTTATAGAAAGGAAACTGTTATAAAAAGGAAAACGCTATTAAAAGGAAATCATTTGTAAAGTGAAGAACCGTTATTGAAAGTAAATCTTTTCAAATGGATAAACGTTATAAATATGGAAATCTTTATAAATCAATAAAATAATCGAATATTAGTTATTCGTAGGGAGTCAATCGAATATGGTATTCGAAAGTTAGTTAATCGAGTGTGGTATTCGAAAGTTAGTAAATCGAATATGTTATTCGAAAGGGGTTAGTCGAGTCGAGTTTGTTGAATAGAGTTAATCGAATATTAGTTATTCGAATAAGAGTTAATCAGTTAGAGTTAACCAGTTAGAGTAAATCGGTTAGAGTAAATCGATCAAAGTTAAATCGAACTAGAGTTAATCAAATAAAGTTAGTTGAAGAAGAGTTAGCCAAACATAACTATTCAGGATAAGTTACCATCTTGTATGGCTGCTGGCGTAATTCGCAGGGCTGTAAATAGCATAAGGCGGTCGGATGTTTCCTGAGGGAATCAGGCGTAACCATTGTGAATGCTGCGATCTAGAGTCAAGCGAATGGAGTTAAATCGAATATTAGCTATTTGAAATAAAGTTAAAACATGCATAGTTATTTGAATATAAGTTAATCGAATATTAGTTATTCGATAGGAGTTAATCGATTTGAGTTAAATAGGTCGAGTTAATTAAGTTAAGTTAGTCAAGATGAGTTAATCAAACCGAGTTAATCCAAATGAGTTAATCCCAAGGAATTAGTCGAATATTAGTTATTCGAATAGAGTTAAAGGAGCATCGAATATAGTTTATTCGAATAGGGTTAAAGGAAAGGAGTTATCGATTTGTTTAATCGAAAGGAGTTATCGATTTTAGTTAAATCGAAAGGAGTTAATCGAATTTAGTTATTCGAAAGGAGTAATCGAATATTAGTTATTCGAAGAGAGATTATCGAATATCGTGTATCCGAAAGAAAGAGTTATCGAATATAAGTTATTCGAGGTGAGTTAATTGAATAAGTTATTCGAAGAAAGATAATCGAATATAGGATATTCGAAGAAGAGTTGATCAAATAGAGATTACTCGAAAGAGAGTTATACGTCGAATTCAATTATATCGAATTCGGGGAAAGTACTTATACTTTCCGGTGTTTAAATCAAGATTTATTTATTAGGTGTTTATTTATTTATTCACATTAAAGAATAAAAGTTATAATTGAAGTTAAACATTTCGAAAGTAGGGATTATAACGTTATCGCTATAATCAATATTTTCAATAAAGAAGTGGATACGTAAATAGAATTTGAGAGTTATGTAAGGAAGTTGTTAAAGGTTTGAAAGATAAACTTTGACTATTTCAAACTTAAAACGTTGTTCAGTTAAGGTCTGAGAGGTAATTATACCCCAACTTGACTGACTTCCTTCTTAACTAAGGAATGGTAAGGTTTGATAGTGAAAGACGGTTAAGTGAATATAGTAAATGGTTTGAGTTGGCATGGAGATGATTGATTTAAACATCAGTTAAATCCAATGAAGGAGTTTTGGAAATGTTTTCCTAATAAGAAATCAGAAATATTTTCTGATAATAGAAAATAAGAATTTAGAATATATGGAAACAGGAGATAAGTAAAGTAATGAACTAAAGAGATAAATGTTAAATAATGATCGATCAATATAATTTCCATATGGAAATAATATCATTGTTTGCACACGACTTTTTCTTTGATAGTTAAATCACATACTATCAATGTTTTGACCATTTTACGTTGTTATTATGGAGAGACCGGTTGGATTATTATCCGAAGAACCACTCCATATTGGCATTAGCGTTGCGAATCAAGTATGCTGGATATAGTGAAGACGGAGTAAAGTGCAAGGACTGTTGTATAAATCTTAGATAACAATTTTCCTAAGATGGATGTACTGAATAATGCCTTCGGTTTGTCCAGTCCGAGGACAACTTGTATGGACGAATGTCTGACAGAGTATTCCTAACGAATCATATATGTTGATCTCTTCAAACATATCACATTGGTGGCAGAGGAATTCGTTTCTCTTAGCTTCATACCCGTGATACCGTTAGGGAAATTGAAAATGATTTGGTGGGTATGACGATGTGGTATTCCAAGTAAATGAAGATATGATATGTAAAAAGATATGCGTAGCTTCTAGCCTCACATCCGGTAAATGACAGAAATCGGGCAGGCAGCATGGCTAAGTCGGTCGCTCCGAAGTAGGGTGTATAATCACCTATCTAGAGAATATTCATTTGCTTCTTAAATCTATCAATGTTGTCCCATATATATACGGGAAACGGTTGCTGATCCCAATCGTTGGTGATATACATTCGATACACTCAAGCGAAATGAGTGGTCGGTCATGTGTGGCTGAGTTGCAAGATGTTCTTGTTGAACTCCAGTGTATCGTTCCTAGAGTACACTGATCGGAAGGTGGTTCCATACCTTGTCATAGTTGGAAATCCATTATCCAATAAGCGCCTGCGGTTTATGATTTTATATTATATATGTGGAACGTGAGATGCAAGCGTTCCGCTAGATTGTTATTTACATGATCTAGACATTATTATAATATCAGACAAGTATTGATTTTAAAGTTGTTTGGATTCTCATAATAAAAAAGCCCATTCTGTTTTCACGGCGTGGTCTTATGAGATATCCTTTATTTAACCAAGTGTTTGGAGTTTTATTCACACCAATCCCATGACTGACACAGAGTTTATTTGTTTGTTTTCCCTAAACTCTTGGGTGCCTAAATTTGTACGGGCAGTCAAGTAGTCAGGATTTTACAGACACACTTAGAGAGCATGGAGCAGGAGGTTTCAGGATTATATAGCTATTGTTTATTTCCGCTGTTGTTGTAAGCGTTGTACTCTGCAATGTTATTGTATACGTATACTGTTTGTATTTCAAAAGTAATGTTATATTTATTCGTTCCTCTGTGAGATTCGTGTTTACTCTAATGATGATGTTCTTCTTCTTCTATTCTATAAGTTCTGTCTTATCTATTCTCACCCTCTAACTTCTTTCATTAACTTTTCGGTATTTTTCGATGTTTGGTTAGTCTCATTGAGTTTATGGCGATAACCAAAGTCGACAAAAACAGGGACGTTACAATTTGACTAGTTCTCTTTTTAAACAATTCAATAAATTTTACTTAAAGGGTTAAATTTAAGTCATATGTGTCTAACGTATGGAAATAATCAATTACGCTCATCATATTTAGCAGCATAACTACGATATTTCTTGATTTTGTTACATAAGATTCGTTAATATTAGTTTCTTGTACATAGATAATGTAAGAAAGATGATTAATTAATTTTCAAATATTTGGTTTTACATCTAATGAATCTTTTTGCGCCTCCGCTATATCCCCGCTACACTTTTTTGCACCTCCACCGCTATAGAACCGCTAAGCGCTTTAACTGCACAGTGGTGATTGGAGTCACGAACATCGTGATCATCTTAATGGTTATAGTCTAACTCATCATGATGACTCCAATCATGTACTCGGTAGTAGTACTAGTAACATCTTGAATGTGTCTCAACTTCTCAAATAAGAACCCAATAGACGTTAACATACGTCCCATACCATACGCTCGCATATATTGGTTCACTAATCGTTAGTCAATGCCACATTAAAAAAAACATCATAAACATCATCAAATATACACAGCCTCATATCATTGGCCAGTGAAGAGATGCTTGACTCGTCTCATCTCCCTCTCGACGAGTACTAGATGACAGTCTAACTTGACTCGTCTCATCGACATGTAAAAATCCATCATAAACATTAAAACATCATAAATTCATAAACAACAAAGCATCATGAATTCATAAACATCAATACATCATGAATTCATCGTAGAATAGCTTATCTCGTGTCACTGCCAAATTTACACAGCATCCTGATTGGTTCATCATCGAGGAAACTCCAATTGAGTAGTTCTAGAACCAATAGCCTTCACCAAAATTTGGCAACATCACATCAAAAGGGCTTCGATCGTACAAGTCCAATATTAAACGATAAAGTAAAACACATGTCATTCAATAAAAATGGAATAGTAATTCTCAAAGAATAATTTAAATATATGAGAAATCATTACAACAACAACAACAAAGCCATATATCCCAAACAAGTTGGGGTTGGCTAGATATGGAACCCAAAATTAAAATAAAATAAAATTAATAATGATGATAATATATATATATAAGGGTTTAAAATAACCAATCAAATAAAAAGTCGTCCGATAAAGTTTTTTTTTAAATAATAATAATAAGAAGAAGTATAAATGTTCAATAAAAGTGAAATAAAATCTAAAATAGTAAGTAAAAAGGTTCAGTAAACGTGAAATAAAGTCTAAAAAAAAAAGAGAGAGAGAGAGAGAAACACTATGGTTCTGGTACATGGATTGCCAATTTCCATGCACTCCTATCAACTACCAGCTCTTCCGATAAACTCCAGTTACTTAAATCTCTCTTTATTATCTCCTCCCATGTCATTTTAGGTCGACCTCTACCTCTCTTTAGGCCTTCGGCGCGACCTAGAATTCCAGCGCGTACAGGTGCATCGTATGGTCTACGTTGGATATGTCCAAACCATCTCAAGCGGTATTCGACTAACTTCTCTTCAATATGTGCAACTCCAAGTTTTTCTCGAATATCCTCATTTCTAATCCGATCTCGTCTGGTATGCCCACAGCTCCAACGCAGCATTCACATCTCTGCTATACTTATCTTCTGAACGTGTTGCCTCTTAGTAGGCCAACATTCTGCACCATATAACATTGCAGGTCTGATTGCTGTCCTATAGAACTTTCCTTTAAGCTTCTGAGGAATCTTCCGATCACAGAGAATGCCAGATGCTAGTCGCCATTTCACCCATCCTGCTTGAATTCTAAAACTAAATCCTTATCAATCTCTCCATCAAACTGCAACATAGATCCTAAGTATCGAAACGATTCCTTCTTGGGTACTACTCTACCGGCCAGGGTAACATCTCCGTCATCTAACCTGACACTGCTAAACTCACACTTCATATACTCTGTTTTAGTTCTGCTAAGCCTGGAACCCTTTGATTCCAAGGTCTCCCTCCATAACTCCAGTTGTCGACTAACCCCTATTCTACTTTCATCAATCAGCACAACATCATCGGCAAAGAGCATACACCAAGGAATCTCCCTTTATATATCTTTTGTGATTTCATCCATCACTAATGCAAAAATATAGGGGCTCAAAGCCGAACCTTGATGTAACCCTATGTTAATTGGAAAATCTCTAGTTTCACCATCGCATGCCCTAACACTAGTCACAACCCCCTCGTACATGTCCTTAATAAGGGTGATATACTTTGATGGCACTCTCTTCCTTTCTAGCACCCACCACATAACCCTCCTCGTTACTTTGTCATAAGCTTTCTCCAGGTCAATAAAAACCATGTGGAGATCTTTCTTCTGCTCCCTGTATTCACTATATGAGAAATAATTATGTTATAAAATCTCTTATTAAAAAATAGGATTTTTAATAGATAATATTTCACAATCTTATATGATGTAAATTTATCTAATAATTTAATTAAAACTAATTATGGCTTGGTTTTATACAATCTAGTGAATACAATGAAAATTATTCTAAATATAAATTTCTAATACGAAGGATCCACTTAGTAAAATTCATTCAAGCAACTTAGTTTATCTTATTTGTATAATGGTGAAACACAGATTAAAATACTTAGAAACAAGGCAACATTTAGTAAATATTCATACGATAAAAACACTAATAAGTACTTAAATTATTTTAACTAATTCAACCTATTTATAGTTTTTATCCAACAAGGCAATATTTATGAACCATAACTACCATGTAACTATCATTTCATAACAATTTGTGTAGATTTTCATAGTTAATTTAAAACCGTAAAACTAATCGAACGTCAAAATATAGTAACGAAAAATCTTAAGTAAATACGAATACAAAATGGAAACAGACAACATCCTATTTTATGTTTTAATTCATCCAACAACTTCATATTCCTCACTCAAACCAATTCACAACAAATTATACAACAATCAAATTTTGTCCTATATCAACCATTTCAATCAAGCATCCAATTCAATCATAAGTTACAATTTAAATTCAATCATCTAATCAGCCAAGCAAATAAATACTAATCAGATAATATTATATATATATAAAGATGTATAACTATAATAACCCGGAAAATCCGAACCAATTTAAAAAAAATTTTTTTTTAGCAATTTTAGTGAATTTTGAATATTTAAAATGATTTATTTTAAATAATAACGACAAGAAATTTGTTTTGAACAGAAATAGAATGTATATATTTATATAGATCGATGTTAGAATATAAATATTTATTTTAACTATAAAAGGAATTGAAAATGGCGCTGTAGTTCAAAAATTCGATTTCAAATTTCAAATGAATGTACGGGATTCAAAATAAACCGGATTTTAGCATAACCAAAAATATTAGAATCTATTTGAAAATATCTTTCCAACGAATTCGAAAAATCGAAATTTCATAGCGGGGACAAAAAGTTATGCCCAGTTGAAAATTCAGAGTAGTTGTTATGGAATTTTGGCCCTTAAAAATGAAATTTTGCAAACGACCTCCATTTTCGACGAAACCACTTTTATTGGATCTGTGATGTCAAGTTATTTCTATATTCCAATTTTCATGATTTTTGAAATCAGTATATGAGCGTGGCGAAGTAAAACGTGTTTTAACAGTTTTAGTCAATTTGGATCGACCATAAAATGACCATTTTTCAAACGGTCTCGGAATTTGATGAAATTAGTTTTTAGGACCGTATCGTCAATACGAAGCTAGAAAATATTTTTCGAGAATTTTTAGAGTCCGTATGTGACCCCGGTAAATGGAAATGGGCGTTCAAATTCAATATACAGATTTATATTTTAATTTTGATGAAAAATGATCAAAACGATTGAATTGGCTTACGATACATATCCCATTGTGTTCAGAATGAGGGTAATTAGCTAGGGGCGACAGTCATTGGGTTTCGTTTGGAGGTTGAATGGAAAGTCAACTTTAAAGGAGAGATAAATTAAATTAAGTAAATTAAACTGTATATTAATAGCCCCCCTTTCCCTCTTCTCTCTCCTCTTCCTTCAGAAATAGATTTTTAGAAGAAAAAAAACCGTGCTTTCCCTCGTCATCTGCCGCCGCCAGAGCCTCGACACCCCTCGCGCGCCGCGCCGCTGGTGATTCTTCCCCCCTCCGATCCTCCATCACCTCCCTCTCCTCCTTCGTTTTGAAAACCCCCGAGCCACCTAACCAACACAGCCCCCCCTCGAATCAAACGACGCTCTACCGTGAAGCCGAGACCCACCACCGCATAGCAGCCATCACCGCCCCCCTCTGACAACCGCGAGCTCCACCGAAGACCAAAACCCCTCTCCTCCAATGTAAAAATGTGAGTTTTATTCTTTTTTCATTATTTTATTGATTTCTTCGATAAAACTGATTTTCTTATTATAATAAAACTGAATTTTTATCATAGTAAATATATAATTTTTATAATAGAAATATTGATTTTTAAAATGATAAAAGATTTGATTTTTCATAGGAGAAAAGTTAGATTTGTCATTGTAGAAAAATTATAATTTAATTTTGAAAGTAACGATAAAAATTCCATTTTTATATACATACTAGCGAAAGGAAAATATAATTTTTATTATATAGAAGATGTAAAAGTGTGATTTTTATATTATAGAGATAATAAAAATATGATTTTTAGCTCAAAGTAAAGATTATATTTTTATCATAGTAAAGATTAAATTTTTATCATAGTAAATATTATATTTTTATCGTAGTAAAGACGATATTTTTATATAGAGGAAGGCAATATTTTTAACAATAGAAAGTCGATATTTGTATATATAGAAAGGCGGGAGTTTATTTATGTGGTAGCGAAATAAAAATTCGATCTTTATATAAGAAGTAGAAATATAAAAATATAATTTTTATATAGAAAGAAGCGATGAAAATATATGATTTTTATATATGAAATGCCATTGTAAAAATGTGATTTTTAATGTGAACAGTGGGAAAAGATAGCGTTGGTAACAATGGAAATTGAAACGGAATCCATACAGTTCAAAAGAAAGAATGGAGGAGTGGAACTCTCGGTGAGAACTTCTCATTTTAATTTATTTCTAGTTAAAATATATACTAGGATGCAGACGGTGCTTAGCAGCACCCGACACCTATCGTCCACAGACCATGGACGACTTGTTTGTTTGATTGGTTATGTTGTGAAAATTGATTGTGTGATATGGAATGGAATAAAATATTTTATCGGTAAAAATATTTTATTGTTAAAAATATAATTTTTAACATGTATATGAAATAAAATAAATATTTATAAACAGATTGGACGATTTGTTTATGTACATACATTTAACTGATATTGATTGGGACGATAAATTTTACACATCGCCCAACTGCACAAATAAAATTCATTATTTGTTGATTGAAACCCCACACGGGTATTGGGATGAAATTGGACATACACTAATCCCAATAATTAGCTGTATGTCGATCGATTGATTGACAGGCTATTATAAGTGTTAAATATTTATATTTAATGCTTATACAGTGTAGAATACACTTTGGATGATGGTTGACTGTATTTGATTGTTGTTGTACACATGTGTTGTATGAAATTCATATAAATAACATTATATGGTAATTGACTATGTCTGATTCCAGTTCAGAAAGAATGAATATTTTAAAATAGCGATTATTTGAAAATAAAGAATATTTTCAAATAATATTTAGAAAAGAATCAAATATGATTTTGATATCCGATTCGGGATGGACACGAAAATATTTAAATATATAAAGTCGCGTTGATTAGATTGACGCCATTTGAACGTGAACGATATTTATATCGATTTTATTCATTTTTATAATGAATATCAAAAAGGAATTGAATTCAACATTTAATGGTTTGAAAATAATATCATTTATATATCGATGATATGGAATATTCAATTATGATTAGAAATTGAATATGAAGTTGAAATCGATTTGAAAACGAATTTAAAACGATTTATAAAATAAGATTTATAAGGAAATCGACGAAATATATATAATACATATATATTATATATAATGGCCTGAATAGAACGCGCCGAGCCGCGGCAGTTCGCGAATTTCGACTATTGACTTTGAACGGACATTACGGGAGATCCGACCGTCGGATTCTCCTAAGACTGGATCCGTTGGGTTCGTATCGAAAAGAGATTTCGAACGAATATGAGAAATTAGAAATCTAACGGTTGGATTTGGAATTATGTCCAAATCAAATTTGGAAAAGGTCGTTGTAAGTGCAGTTCGATGGCAGTTTATGGAAATCTGCTTTACGAGCCTTGATAAAATTATTAAAAATATCAATAATTTGTGTAAAATAAAAATAAATGATTTGGAAAGAATTGGGATGAAAAATTGCATATTTGAAAATATGAAAATATATTTTTATTGAAATGAATTAGTTTTAAACTAGAATTATAATTCAATTATTTTTAAAAATAAATAAGCTAGATTTAAAATAGGTTTAAAAATAACCATAAGTTCAAATATATGAATTGGAATGGATTTGAATCGAAATTATCTTTGGAATATTTCGATGTTGGATATTGTGGAGGAATTTGAAAGATATATATATATATATATATATATATATATATATATATCGCTATTCCAATACGATATTGGTTAGTTTCGGAATCTGCTATTGAATATAAGCCGATATATTTTCTATTCAGAGCCTTATATTTAATATCAAATGGGATTTGGGATTGTCGTGAATGGTGTTTTCATTAACACTGTTCTTAAACCCGGTTGAGAAAAGATTAAATCTTTTATTTAGATTTAATGAAGTATACCAATTAATTAATATATTTAATTGGAATTGAATTAGAATTGATTTTTTTTGGGTTTATCGTGAACGGTATTTTAAATAACACTTGTTCTTTAACCCGATAATAAATGGAATGTGAATTGGGTTTATTGTGAACTATGTTTTTAATGACATTCGTTTTTTAACCCGATTTATAGTGAAATATGATTTGGAATTTATAAATCTTTTTATAAAGATTTAACGTGAATTTTTCCAAAGTAAAGTTTTCCAATTTAATATATCAAATTGGAATGGAATGGAATTTGATTTGATAATAATCAAAATGAAATTCTATGGAGGAAGGCTGTTCGTACATATGGAATTTAAAAGGCTTTACCGTTATTCCATTTATATTATTAGCCGGATACTGAAATTGATATCGACTATATATTGATTTGTTTTTCCGTGAAGATTCCATAATTAATGGAATATGATTCGGGTTTTTCGTGAACTGTGTTTTAAATGACATTAGTTCTTTAACCCAGTAAAAGACAGGATTACATGTCTGTCGTTGTATTTCGAACTGTACGATTGATCTCTGCTTAATATATATCTCTTTGGCGGTGGAGAATTTATTCTCATTCTTAACGCCCTTCTCTGAGACGTACGAGCTTAGAGGTTATATATCGGCAGAAATCAATAGTACGGTGTAGATTGTCGATGCGACATGTTTGATTTTTCCAAAGTTAAATAATCATTAATATTGATTTTTAGGAAAAATAAAACTAAATGGTGTTTTAATGAATCTTTAATTATATTAAAATTTGAATTGATAATTTAAATTATCAAATTTGGGAAATGATCAAGAATGGAGTATCACCAGTTTTGCTCCAAGCGATAGTTGAATCTTTAATTAGATTTGAACGGGAAATGGTAATTAATTTTACCGATAACACCATGGTGTTAGTTATGGGGTAATAACAGTTTTGCTCCATGAGATAAATAGGTTGGGATTGGGAAATAAAATAAATGATTACTTCGGTGTGGTTCGCTAATCCCGACTAGTTTGGAAAACCGTAATATGGTTTGAAATGAAATCTATAGGAAGATTAAAGATTAAATTTTAAAGAATTTATCTTTGATAAAATTAATGGGAACCTTTCCCAAAAGATGTGAATATTTAAATAAAAGAATATTCAGAATTGGAATGAGGCGTATGTGTGTTTTTTATAACACTTGTTTATTATATACGCGAGTTATTCGGAAAGGCCAAGTTTGTGCCCGTTCTGAATAACAGATTCGACGATAAGTCGACGATGAAGATGGTGGTTGAAGACCGGAGGTCTACACATCGTTTGGATGATTACTAATGTCTTGATTAGGCCATACACCCAAGCCGAGGTAATAAGTGGTGATCATCCAGACATATTTGGAGATCGACGGATATGCGAGGTATAAGGTGCCTCCGCTTTCGTTCAGACCCAGAACGGACTTGTAAATGGATTATGTGTCTGACATTGGATTTTATTCTGTGTTGATTGATTTCTATTAAATATATATCTGTTTGGCGGCGGAGAATTTATTCTCTTGCTTAACGCCCTTCTCTGAGACGTACGAGCTCAGAGGTTACATATCGATAGATATCAGTTGCATGGCATGAATTGCCTGTGTGGCATGCTGAGATGCAGTGATCAAGGCTTTTGTTGAAAAGCAGAGTCTTGTGGTTGATGATCAAAGCATGGCTTTAATACAGCGTAGCTTTTTGTATAGCATTGATTCTCGAGCCTCACACCTCGGTATGAGTTAAAAACAGGATACGGACCACTAGGAGAACACGACGTTTCTTTCTAGTTATGGGTGGTGTCAGTGTTTTACTAGCCCTAACATCGTTGATTATATACCTTTGTGGATGTTGGAATGCGAGGCGCCTTGGATATATCGGTCTCTTCGAAGCCGATGGATAGGTCCGATAGGACCGAGAAACGTGTGTTCAGGTATAACTAATCCGCTCTTGCACTTTGAGTGGACCGGCCCAGCCGATTCCAAGGGCTACCCAGAGTGTGTAGTCCTAGGACAATTGCTAGAGTGTCTCGAAGCGGTTAGGAGCTTGTCCCTCGCCTTGACTCATGACAGAAATCTAATTTCCAACATGTGACATTTCGGTTTTGATTGTAGAGCCTAGTATTGGCGACATGATAGATGGTACCCATGCCGCCTATGATTGATACATTTATATTTGAAATTGTTTTGACACTATACACCTGTAATAGTATCAAATGATTTGTTTTAAACGTGTCAAATATTATTTGGCTACTATAAGGGAAAACCCTATCCTCCGGCTTGCGTTGCATTGTGTGTTGGGAAATGGGTCTTATAATAGCTTCATTTTTCCAAAAAGCATTGCGTTATTTGTTCTATGCACTAGTATTCTTGGGAGGAAGCCCGTTCCGTGTTATACGGCGTGGTCCCTTGAATTACTCTCTTTTAAAGTAGAGTTTTAAATAACTGTTTTAGTTCTCACACCAGTCATATGACCGACCTGAAGTTTATTGTTTAAACCTAAACTCTGGGTGCCCCTATTTCCACATGGGCAGCTAGTAGTTTTGGTTTTGCAGATTTATATTCACAGGAACCTGGTTTACAGCTAGAACGATATTCGTAAAGCTCTATATCCTTTTATCTCTTTCAGTTGTGTTTTGTGTTATTTTTCCGCTGCTATGTATTGTAATTTAAATCTCTGATATTTCTCTGATGTATAATGTTTATTCATACTCTGTATGTTCTTGTATTCTGATGGAATTGTTTAATAAGCAATGAAATGTTCTTCTGTTTGTGTTCCGATGTGTGTTGTTCTCAACTCAATCTGTGCTTTCCCTCACAAGGAAGTTCCGGTCATTTCAGGTGGTATCAGAGCTCTGGTTTACAGGGCTTGAGAACAAGGCACATTAGAATCAAACAAAAGAATTCATCAGAGATTGGATTAGTAATATCCAATGAGAATGACTCGCTAGGAATTGGATCAGTAGTATCCTAGAATGAGTGCGAAGAGTAATGTTTTTAAAATAAAAATGAAAACAAACTTTGTTTTGAAAGTTTAAACCTTATTCAATGTATTTGAATAATTATTTGTATTGATTTGGACAATCCAATATATAAATATTTTGCATATACGTCTTGCAAACATATATTCGAAGTTTTAATATACTGGATAGATATAGAATCACACTCTAGTCGCCCAGAGACGATCCAGATGATTACTATGGTATCATCAGCATTTGTGTTCGAGTTTCGAAGGTGTGATATTTATATATTTCCAATTGACTGGTGTGATAACCAAAACTAGTTAGGATATATTGTTGTGATTTGGCATCAAAAACATGATTTTTTGTATATATATCAAAGTTATGAATTTGAAAAGCTAATCAACTAATTGATTGATAGTTGTGTAGTATGATTATTCATTTAAACCAGCATATGAAAGAAAGGTAAATTTGGGCCAAATTGAACAAAAATATTGAACTGTATTGAAAATTGTTTGGAAATGCATGCATATACATATATATGTGTGAACAGGTCATTGCAAGGAGGCTAGAGCAGAAGAATAAAATTATATGCCCGAGAAATAGGTACATGTTTACAAATTTATTGCGCTTGGATGATTTTATGAGCCGATTGGCTAGCCGCTTGGCTGTTTCTTTTTCTTTTTGGATTGGAAAGGCCTGTATGGAGATTTCGGGATTTTCCCGGTGCTCCCGTGCAGGGGAGGTTATGGCGAAATTTTTCTAAAATTTAGGGTGTTAGCAAATTTTTTGAAAAATTTGAAAAGTTCTTAGAAACTGAATAGTTGAAGAACTTAAGCCATAATGAAAAGAATGAAAGTTGAGTTGGTTTGTAAAACAACTTTCAGCTCTGTTCCTTTTCGAGGACGAAAAGATCTTAAGTGGAGGAGATTGTAATAACCCGGAAAATCCGAACCAATTTAAAATTTTTTATTTTAGCAATTTTAGTGAATTTTGAATATTTAAAATGATTTATTTTAAATAATAATGAAAAGAAATTTGTTTTGAATAGAAATAGAATGTGTATATTTATATAAATCGGCGTTAGAATATAAATATTTATTTTAATTATAAAAGGAATTGAAAATGGCGCAGTAGTTCGAAAATTCGATTTAAAATTTCAAATGAATATACAGGATTTAAAATAAACCAGATTTTAGCGAAGCCAAAAATATTAGAATCTATTTGAAAATATCTTTCCAGCGAATCCGAAAAATCGAAATTTCATAGTGGGGATAAAAAGTTATGCCCAGTTGAAAATTCAGAATAGTCGCTAAGGAATTTTGGCCCTTAAAAATGGAAATTTTGCAAACGACCTCAGTTTTCGATGAAACCACTTTTGTTGGATCCGTGATGTCAAGTTATTGCTACATTCCAATTTTCATGATTTTTGAAATCAATATGTGAGTGTGGTGAAGTAAAACGTGTTTTAACAATTTTAGTCAACTTGGATCGACCAGAAAATGGTCATTTTTCAATCGGTCTCGGAATTTAACGAAATTAGTTTTGTTAGGACCGCATCGTCAGTGCGAAGCTAGAAAATATTTTTTGGGAATTTTTAGAGTCCGTATGTGACCCTGGTAAATGGAAATGTGCATCCAAATTCAATATATGGATTTATATTCTAATTTTGATGAAAACTGACCGAAACGATCGAACTGGCTTCCGATACATATCCCATTGTATTTAGAATGAGGGTAATTAGCTTGGGGTGACAGTCGTTGGGTTTCGTTTGGAGGTTGAATGGAAAGTCAACTTTAAAGGAGAGATAAATTAAATTAAATTATATATTACCCCATTTCCCTCTTCTCTCCTCTTCCTTCAGAAATCGATTTTCAGAAAAAAGAAAAGAAAACTGCGCTTGCCTTCGTCAGCCGCCGCTGCCAGAGCCTCGACCTCCCATCGCGCGTCGTGCCGTTTGCGGTTCTTCCCCCCCCCCCTCCGATCCTCCATCACCTCCCTCTTCTCCTTCATTTTGAAAACCCCCGAACCACCTAACCGACACAGCCACCCCCCCAAATCAAACGACGCTCTGCCGTGTAGCCGAGACCCACCGCCGCCTAGCAGCCATCACCGTCCCCCTCTGACAACCGCGAGCTCCACCGAAGACCAAAACCCCCATCCTCCAATGTAAAAATGTGAGTTTTATTATTTTTTCCTTATTTTATTGATTTCTTCGATAAAACTGATTTTCTTATAATAATAAAACTGAATTTTTATCATAGTAAACATATATTTTTAATAATAGAAAGATTGATTTTTAAAATGATAAAAGATTTGATTTTTCATAGGAGAAAAGTTAGATTTTTCATTGTAGAAAAATTATAATTTCATTTTGAAAGTAACGATAAAAATTCCATTTTTATATATATACTAGAGGAAGGAAAATATAATTTTTATTATGTAGATGATGTAAAAATGTGACTTTTATATTACAAGGACAATAAAAATATGATTTTTAGCTCATAGTAAAGATTATATTTTTATCATAGTAAAGATTATATTTTTATCGTAGTAAAGACGATATTTTTATATATAGGAAGGCGATATTTTTAACTATAGAAAGTCAATAATTTTATATATAGAAAGGCAGGATTTTTATATATGTGGTTGCGAAATGAAAATTCAATCTTTATATAAGAAGTAGAAATATAAAAATATAATTTTTATATAGAAAGAAGCGATAAAAATATATGATTTTTATATATGAAATGCCATTGTAAAAATGTGATTTTTAATGTGAACAGCGGGAAAAGATAGCGATGGTAACAACGGAAATCAAAACAGAATCCATACAGTTCAGAAGAAAGAATGGAGGAGTGGAACCCTCGGTGAGAACTTCTCATTTTAATTTATTTTCTAGTTAAAATATATACTAGGATGCAGACGGTGCTTAGCAGCACCCGACACCCGTCGTCCACAGACCATGGACTTGTTTGTTTGTTTGTTTGGTTACGTTGTGAAAATTGATTGTGTGATATGGAATGGAATAAAATATTTTATCGTTAAAAATATTTTATAGTTAAAAATATAATTTTTAACATGTATATGAATAAAATAAATATTTACAAACAAATCGGATGATTTGTTTATGTACACACATTTGACTGATATTGATTGGGACGATAAATTTTACACATCGCCCAACTGCACAAATAAAATTCATTATTTGTTGATTGAAACCCCACACGGGTATTGGGATGAAATTGGACATACACTAATCCCAATAATTAGCTGTATGTCGATCGATTGATTGACAGGCTGTTATAAGCGTTAAATATTTATATTTAATGCTTATGTAGTGTAGAATACACTTTAGATGATGGTTGACTGTATTTGATT
This sequence comes from Allium sativum, assembly GCA_030737875.1. Classification (NCBI taxonomy): domain Eukaryota; kingdom Viridiplantae; phylum Streptophyta; class Magnoliopsida; order Asparagales; family Amaryllidaceae; genus Allium; species Allium sativum. Next base: position 314,770,489 of record CM060920.1, read on the forward strand.
GTTGTTGTACACATGTGTTGTATGAAATCCATATAAATAACATTATATGGTAATTGACTGTGTCTGATTCCAGTTCAGAAAGAATGAATATTTTAAAATAGCGATTATTTGAAAATAAAGAGTATTTTCAAATAATATTCAGAAAAGAATCAAAATATGATTTTGATGTCCGATTCGGGATGGGCACGAAAATATTTAAATATATAAAGCCGCGTTGATTAGATTGACGCCATTTGAACGTGAACGATATTTATATCGATTTTATTCATTTTTATAATGAATATCAAAAAGGAATTGATTTCAAAATTTAGTGGTTTGAAAATAATAATTGAATATGAAATATATGGAATATTCAATTTTGATTAGAAATTGAATATGAGGTTGAAATCATTTTGAAAACGAATTTAAAACGATTTAAAAGGAAATCGATGATATGTATATATATATATATATATATATATATTATATAATGGCCTGAATAGAACGCGTTGCGTCGCTGCAGTTCGCGAATTTCAGCCATTGACTTCGAGTGGACATTACGGGAGATCCGACCGTCGGATTCTCCTAAAACTAGAACCGTTGGGTTCATATCGAAAAGAGCTTTCTAACGAATATGAGAAATGTGAAATCTAACGGTTGGATTTGGAATTATGTCCAAATCAATTGGAAAAGGTCGCTGTAAGTGCAGTTCGATGGCCGTTTATGGAAATCGACTGTATGGGCCTTGATAAAATTATTAAAAATATCAATAATTTGTGTAAAATCAAAATAAATGATTTGGAAAGAATAGGGACGAAAATCTCATATTTGAAAAGATAAAAATATAATTTTATCGAAATGAACTAGTTTTGAACTAGAATTATAATTCAATTATTTCTAAAAATAAATAAGCTGGATTTGAAATACATTTAAAAATAACCAGAAGTTCCAATATATGAATTGGAATGGATTTGAATCGAAATTATCTTCGGGATATTTCGATATTGGATTTCGTGATTATACGGATATTTTGGAGGAATTTGAAAGATATATAAATATATATATATATATATATATATATATATATATATATATCGCTATTCCAATACGATATTGGTTGGTTTTAGAATTTGATATTGAATATAAGCCGATATATTTTCTATTTAGAGCCTTGTATTTAATATCAAATGGGATTTGGGTTTGTCGTGAATGGTGTCTTCAATAACACTGTTCTTAAACCTAGTTGATAAAAGATTAAATCTTTTATTTAGATTTATTGAAGTATACCAACTAATTAATATATTTAATTGGAATTGAATTAGAATTGAATTTTTTTGGGTTTATCGTGAACGGTATTTTAAATAACACTTGTTCTTTAACCCGATAATAAATGGAATGTGAATTAGGTTTATTGTGAATTGTGTTTTTAATGACATTCGGTTTTTTAACCCCATTTACAGTGAAATATGATTTGGAATTTATAAATCATTTTATAAATATTTAACGGGAATTTTTCCCAAGTAATGTTTTCCAATTCAATATACCAAATTGGAATTGAATGGTATTCGATTTGATAATAATCGAAATGAAATTCTGTGGAGGAAGGCTGTTAGTACATATGGAATTTAAAAGGCTTTGCCGTTATTCCATTTATATTATTAGTCGGATACTGAAATTGATATCGTCTATGGATTGATTTGTTTTTCCGTGAAGATTCCATAATTAATGTAATGTGATTTGGGTTTGTCGTGAACTGTGTTTTAAATGACATTAGTACTTTAACCCAGTAAAAGACAGGATTACATGTCTGGTATTGTATTTCGAACTGTATGGTTGATCTCTGCTTAATATATATCTGTTTTGCGGCGGAGAATTTATTCTCTTGCTTAATTAACGCCCTTTTCTGAGACGTACGAGCTCAGAGGTTATATAGCGGCGGAAATCAATAGTACGGTGTAGATTGTCGATGCGACATGTTTGATTTTTCCAAAGTTAAATAATCATTAATATTGATTTTTGGGAAGATTAAAAATAAATGGTGTTTTAATGAATCTTTAATTAGATTAAAATGTGAATTGATAATTTAAATTATCAAATTTGGGAAATGATCGAGAATGGAGTATCACCAGTTTTGCTCCAAGTGATAGTTGAATCTTTAATTAGATTTGAACGGGAAATGGTAATTAAATTTACCGATAACACCGTGGTGTTAGTTATTGGGTAATAACAGTTTTGCTCCATGGGATAAATAGGTTGGGATTGGGAAATAAAATAAATGATCACTTTGGTGTGGTTCGTTAATCCCGACTAGTTTCAAAAACCGCAATATGGTTTGAAATGAAATCCAAAGGAACATTCAAGATTAAATTTTAAATAATTTGTCTTTGATAAAATTAATGGGAACCTTTCCCAAAAGATGTAAATATTTAAATAAAAGAATATTCAGAATTGGAATGAGGCGTATGTGCGTTTATATAACACTCGTTTATTATATACACGAGTTATTCGAAAAGGCCGGGTTTATACCCATTTTGAATAGCCGATTCGATGATAAGTCGACGATGAAGACAATGGTTGAAGATCGGAGGTCTTCACAGCGTTTGGATGATTACTGATGTCTTGATTGGGTCGTACACCCAAGCCGAGGTAATAAGTGGTGATCATCCAGACGTATTTGGAGATCGACGGATATGCAAGGTATAATGTGCCTCCAGTTTCGTTCAGACCCAAAACGGACTTGTAAATAGCTTGTGTGTCTGACATTGGATTTTATTCTGTGTTGATTGATTTCTATTAAATATATGTCTGTTTGGCGGTGGAGAATTTATTCTCTTGCTTAACGCCCTTCTCTGAGACGTACGAGCTCAGAGGTTATATATCGATAGATATCAGTCACATGGCATGAATTGCCTGTGTGGCATGCTGAGATGCAGTGATCAAGGCTTTTGTTGAAAAGCAGAGTCTTGTGGTTGATGATCAAAGCACGACTTTAATACAGCATAGTTTCGTGTATAGCGTTGTTTCGCGAGCCTCACACCTCGGTATGAGTTAAAAACGGGATACAGACCGTTGGGAGAACACGACGTTTCTTTCTAGTTATGGGTGGTGTCAGCGTTTTACTAGCACTGACATCGTTGATTATATACCTTTGTGGATGTTGCAATGCGAGGCGCCTCAGATATATCTATCTCTTCAGAGCCGATGGATAGATCCGATAGGATCGAGAAACGTGTGTTCAGGTATAACTAATCCGCTCTTGCACTTTGAGTGGACCGGCCCGGCCGATTCCAAGGGCTACCCTGAGTGTGTAGTCCTGTGACATTTGCTAGAGTGACTCGAAGCGGTTAGGAGCTTGCCCCTTGCCTCGACTCATGATGGAAATCCAATTACCAATACGTGACATTTTGATTGTAGAGCCTAGTATTGGTGACATGATAGATGGTACCCATGCTGCCTATGATTGATACATTTATATTTGAAGTTGTTTTGACACTATACACCTATAATTGTATCAAATGATTTTTTTTAAATGTATCAAGCATTATTTGGCTATTATAAGGGAAAACCCTATCCTCCGGCTTGCGTTGCATTGTGTGATAGGACCTGGGTCTTATAATTACTTCATTTTTCCAAAAAGCATTGCGTTATTTATTCTATGCACTAGTATTCTGAGGAGGAAACCCGTTCCGTGTTATACAGCGTGGTCCCTTGAATTACTCTCTTTTAAAGTAAAGTTTTAAATAACTGTTTTAGTTCTCACACCAGTCACATAACTGACCTGGATTTTATTGTTTTAACCTAAACTCTGGGTGCCCCTATTTCCACACGTGCAGCTAGTAGTTTTGGTTTTGCTAATTTATATTCACAGGAATCTGGTTTACAGCTGGAACGATTTTCGAAAAGCTCTGTATCCGTTTATCTCTTTCAGTTGTGTTTTGTATTATTTTTCCACTGCTATGTACTTTAATTTAAATCTTTGATATTTCTCTAATGTATAATGTTTATTTATACTCTGTATATTCTTGTATTCTAAAGGAATTGTTGTAATAAGCAATGAAATGTTGTTCTGTTTGTTTTCCGATGTGTGTTGTTCTCAACTCAATCTGTGCTTTCCCTCACAGGGAAGTTCAGGTCGTTTCAATAACTGTAATGGATTTAAACATATGTGAGTGAGAATTACTCACCTTAATGACGCTTGAACCGTTCAATTTATGACTGCATGCTGCTAGACCTCACTGGATAGAATCAACCTATCCTTAATTGCTCATTGTTCTCTACTGCTTCAAGCATACAGTAACCTCAACATCCAAAATAAAATCATTCCCCTCAATCCATGCTGTCATATCAGTAATTCCATCGCGTCACTCCACCAGGCTACCTCCTCGTTGTTCACCCTAACTACCACTTGCGGTCAGCGCTGGTGCTTTCCGCCTTCCAATCGAGCACAAGCTCGATGTCCCTGAATGCTGCGAAGTCGCCTCCTCCCCTTTGCTGGCGCGCTTCGCTTGAACGTTCTCGTGCCATCAAGAAGGTAGCGTGATTTTTTATTTTATTTTATTCTGATTTTTCCGATTTTTTGGGTCGAGATGAAAATGGGAATCTCCCATTTCTGTCATTCGCATGTGCGTGTTTCTTGATGGGTCTGGCTATTTGCACCATAGTATATGCTCTTCAACCGATTAAAATTTTAGAATTTTATTTCCAAATTTACCCATTAACAGCCGATTAGATAACTTGTCTAAAATTGAACAATAATTAAAAAATAATAATATCATCCATGTATATGCGTGTTCGGTGCTGAATTGTAAACAATAACTTAAGATTTAAAATTAGCATTGTACATGATCTTTTTCTTCAAAAAAAAGTAAATATAGAAAATACAAATAATGATTAGAAAAAATTAAAATAATGATTAAAAATTTAAAAGGGGTATTTAGTTTTAAGGACAAGTTTCAAAAAAAATTTGATCAAAGGACAGCTAAGTTTAATAATTAAATTAAGGACAAAGGCCAAATTCTATTACGCAACATGAAGTTCACTTTAACTCTCACCATTAATGAATTAATCTATAAACTAAAAAAAACCCTCAAAATTGAAAGAAAAAAATGATTTTAGTCAATTATGTTATCATAAACATATAAAAATAATCAACTCGGATAGCTAAATGAATATAGCTTTATAACTTAAAAATATAGCTTTATATTGTATCATCCAATTACAGAATTATATCAATTTAAAGCTAATTTCATTTACACCATAAAAAAGCTATATAGTAAAGAATGGAACATTATGCATTTAGCTTTCCGTCCTGAATTTTCTTATATTGCTTTTCTTCCATATTTACAAAAAAAAATAACATTTCATAATTAATTTTTAATCTTATATTCACAGGAAAATATTTTTGTATTAATTTTTATCATTTGTGAAATGCAAACACATGTCCTTAGTTCAAAATATTTGGACTTTTTCCAATTAAAACATGAAAGTTGTCCTTGATTTACATAGCAAAAGTTGTTTGTCCTTGGATCATTATGTATTTTGAAATCAACATTAGTATTGCACATCAGGTTATTTCAACCAATGCCGCCATCTACAAATGTTAATTAATTTAATCAAAATTTTAAAAAGGGAGAAAGAATAGTAGAAACAAATTTCAAGTTGGAAACTTGAAAAAGAAAAAATGTAATGATTATGAAAAACAGTAAGGGCATTTTTGGATTAAAAAGGGGTGGGAAGAGGAAATGATGGGTGAATATTTTATTTTCTAGTTAATGGAGGGTAAAGAGAAAACTAAGGGGTGTTAATAGAAGCACCTTTTTCTCGATTGTCGAAGTGACTTCCAAGGGATGAACAAAAAGGACTTTCTTCTCTAAATTTTGGGCTTCACGATTTTGGGCCCTAAGGGACCTATAATGGAAGTTTACTATTTATTTCTTTTCACATTCTAATATACTTAAGTTTTAAATTTAATTGTAAATAAACTTCCGTCTTAGTGTAAAATTATTCACAACTCATTTTATAGTTTACAATTAAGCAATTAACAATTTCTTTTCATTCAACGCTTTCCTGATTTATATTGTTAACTCAACTTCAACATAATAAAATATTTATTATTTACTAGTTTAAGTGTAAACCAAAACCATTTTATTTTCATTACAGTTCGATTTGTGTCACGTTTGATAATTGGTCCATTCATAGTAGGCAATTTTACTTAACTCGACGCCCGGTAATTTATTTTATAGTCGAACATTCAATGTAAAATAATTATATTTTCACCTATTTCAATTATATATATATATAATAAAAATACTCAATTATATTTATTATTATTACAAACAATTTGCTTGGCTTAATCTACTTACTCAATTAACCAATCGTCATAAATCAAATTCAATGCTTTTATTTTCATTAAACTCACGGAAAATTTTGATGGAAAAACAGGGTTGTTACAGACTTCCCCCCCCCCCCCCCTTAACAAAATTGCGTCCTCGCAATTTTCGGTACGAAAATAATAATCAACTCGTATTCTATCTTGTGCCATAAACTACAACCAGTTCTTCTATATGGTTTGTATGCTATACTTATTAAATTGTAAGAATGTAGTGAGGTTTAATAAATAAATTTCAACAGTCTTTTATATTCTATACACATTGTAACTTGTATATATAAAAAAAATTCTAACTCTCGAAATTTTGAATTTTTTTTGATATGTACGGAGGACGTTTCGGAAAATCCGAATACAATATAAACACAAAATATACATCTCCGAAGAGGCATCCCAACACAGGACAACCCGAAACACGGGAAAACAAGATAATAACACAATATTGTTACATTTCACAGTATTTAATCAAAATACAGACCTTCATTTAGCATTTATGTACAACTTCGCCTGTAATTTTGCGCACAACTGCATAATCTTCGTCAAATTGATCAATATACTTGACGGCTACCTGAACTTATCTCATCTTGTATGTTCGCTTCACATATAAAGGATATGACAATGTATAGCTTCATTTTTCATCAAATAATATAGTAGGTTAGCATAAAGAAAAACAATTTTGGCAAATTAAAAGTTAAAATTTGGTAAAACTATTCAAATGAAAGTTGTAGCTTTAGTTTTAAGCTTCAAGGAATGGGCAAAAACATCGAAATCAGACAACCAGTTTAAAAGTTAAACTTAAAACAGTTCAACTCATATTTCCGCTGCTTGTGCGCAGGTCAGCAACAAACTCTTGCGTTTTTTTTCTCCCTCAAATGCGAAGCTCTATGAACAATGACAATTTTGGTATTCATTTTAATCTATTTTAGTTGAACCTATGAGCTGCTTTGCAGATATGCATAATAGTGAGTATGGTTCTCACATAGTCACATTTGTAGGTTGCAATCACTTATAAGAAGGTACTCGCAAATGTTTCAAGTGAACAATTATAGAAAGTTTATGATATGGAGGTTTTAAAACCTGTGCATGGAAGAGTGAAAAGGTGGCAACAAAAGCCAAAAGAAAGAAAGAAAACTTTTACTCATTCTTTTAATCCTGTCAATATTCACGTAAAATTGAAGGGCACACACAACAATTTTCACACATTATCTTCCTTACTCTTCTGTCCTTCACACAAATGAATGCAACGTATATGGTTGCCAGCATTTATTTTTCCACAATTATTTTTCACGCAAGAGTAAAATGTGAAAAGAACACTAATATTGTTTCTATTTTGTTTTCCAACTCTCTCACATAAAATAAAACATCTTCATCTTATTATGAATATTTTACAAATAGTCGAATTTTCTGGTAGGAGTTATACCATTGTGTAGCGCTCATTTTTGTGATTGAAATGGAGTATTTATTCATTTAATCGGACATTGTATGCATGAGATATCATCAAATTAATGAAGCAGTTAAGAACCGACCGCGGTTAACAATTAGATTGGATTCGGCTAGATCCTGTAATTAGAATTAAGTAATGTTTTTATTTTTATTTTCCTATAGGGATACTTTAAAAGTGCGTACATTTCATTTGTGTTGCTTTCCATTTTTTTTTTTAACTACACTGACGGTTGCAATGACAGATCAAGCTTATAAATCTTCATTTTTGGTTAAGCAAACATCATAATATACAAAACATCTGAAATGAGAGTTATAGATTATGATTCAAGCTTTCTGGAATACGCAAAATCATCGAAATTGGATAAACAATTTGAAAGTTACTAACAAAACCGTTCAGCACTGTTTTATGTTAATTAATATTTATTTATTGTTATTTTTAATTCAAATGGTATGCTTTTGGCTTCCATTATATTTACATTTTGAAATAAAATACAATTCTCATCAAATCTTATTTCACACTCTCATATACAACCTTTTTATTGCCTCTTGAATTTATTTTCAGCGTACATTACATTATAAATAGAAAGGAAACTTAATGGCATGTATGGTTGAACAAAGTTGGCCTAATAAGAAATAACATAATAGCATATCTAGAAAACACCCCGAAACACATATTATACAAGGCCTAATAAAAGTAAACACACCTAAGTACACATGTGCATATACGAGGCTGACTGGATTCAATTGACAAAGTACACATGCAAGTAGTTTAGAGATGAAATATAAGCAATTCAAGTATAAGAGAAACAGGCAATGCTAGTACCACCACCTTATTTAGGCAAAGAAGAAAGGGGAAACAAAACAAGCAAGGATCAAAAGTGAACCAATTAGGTAAAATAAAACAAGCCAGAGGGAAACAAAACAATAAAGGAAACCAGCAAAATAAATCAGGTGTAGCATAAACACTAACATAAGGAAGAAAAATCCAGTTGAGCTACCTTTGTAAAATTTTGAGAGGCCAGGTGCATGCACACATATCACAAACAAGTCCAGGAAAACATGCAACCTGGAAGTACACACGAGCTCAGACATGCTAATATAGGTAAAACTCAGATGTATACATGAACTATCAAATGATGCCAGGTTCATATGTAAACCAGAACACTCATGTACCAAAGGCACACAACCAACCAGAGAAAAACAGAAATTTCAAAATAGTTCAAAGATAGGCACGTATACACATGGAAGATCAAAGCATTAGGCCAGCGACAAAAAAACAATTTAAGGAAGTGAAATAAATGTACAAAGTGATCAGCATGAATGCTATAAACTAAGTCAAAACACTTCAAAGCTACTAGGTTCAGGCAACCAAAACCAGATTTAAAGTCATTCATGTAAACAATATATGTATATACATGTAAACACATACATGATGGGGATATCAAACTCTAGAAAACACAACGGTATCAATGAAGAAGAAACTTGACAACTGGTGATAAGAAAAAAACTTAGGAAACTAACAAACAAAGCAGTAGTAGTTTGCAAATCAAAGGTTCAACCGTAGTAGGGAGCTGAATGAGTCAAAATGTATACATCAACACACTGGACGATGAACAAGTGAGAAAATCAAAATCCTTGTTCATCAAAAATCAAAGACCAACCTTGTAGCATCAGATAACACAATATAATTCGACTTTGAATTTCCCTCAGCTGCCCCTAATTAGAAAACCCATTTTTTTTGTGAAAATCCCAAAGACAAAAAGGGATAGCTTTAAATAGAAAGAAGAAAAATGAAGAGGATTAATAAGATATAAAAAATACACAATATTTCAACAGACTAAAATTTGTGTCATGTTGTCCCAAGTAAGCATCTAAAAATCCTTATCGATGACGTTAGCCAGAACCATTGACCATAATCTTTAAATGACTTCACGAACAAACGTACATAAAACTTAATCCTTTAAATATTTACCTGCAAGTTTATTCTATTAACAATTTAACTATTATCACCATCATTGTTGTTATTATAATTATTTAGCTATTTATTTATTAAATACAATAGCTATTTTGACTTGCTTCTACATCAAATTCAACATTCATTAAACATATACTTATTAATAATCAACCAACAAATGATGTCTTTTGCGATAATTTATATGTTAAATCTTCGTTGAACAACCTCGATTTACTCAAGATCGGTTAAGTTTCATTAAGCCACAAAGATAACTTTCTTCAGCTCTAATAATACCAATACTGCTAGTCAGGCTTACAACTTCATATTTCTTAATTACACTCGACTATTTGAATTCGAATAAAAATAAACACTAAACGAGGGGGAAATAAATAAATATATTATCATATATTAGATAAATAACAAATATGTTCCCAGATAATTACCGTAATAATCATCGTACACTTCTAATATCTTATAACTACAATGACAATCTACCGCACACCCATAGGAACAGGGACTCTAAGTCTCTTCTAAGGTCTAGACTCTTGTTTCTTATACATATGTAATGTATTTTTCTAAACATGCTCTAATACCAAATGTAACACCCCACCTCTATACCCATATTATCTAAGAGTATTACAAAGTAATACTGTCAGGTAATACGGAGAATGAGGCTATAAGGGTACACACGTGTAAACACTCTTGGACTAACACTAGTACGTATTTTTTTTTTTTGAAATATCACTTACAATTACGTACTCAGTGTCGGTACAAAACAATTACACGTGTGCCTCCAGGACAGAACAATACAGAACATACATGAACTGTAACAACCTGGACTTTTAGAGGATGATAGTAACGACTCATAGATTTTGACGTTTAAAATATAAAGTAAAATTAAGATTTGACATTAAAACAAATAATTATATTTGGGTCTCAATTTAGAATTTGGACTATAATTGGTTTTGAACGTATTTGGATAAACTTGTAACGGAAAATTTCTTTTGTAATTTTTTTTATATAAATGTTGTAAGAGAAACTTTATTAACATTATTTAGATAATCTGAATTTATTAGAATATGCGAATTTAACCATGAATATCTAAACATTGGTTAAGGCGAATGTTATTAACTAATTTGTGTTGCTTTTACATTTGAAATATAATGTTTAATCTAAACTAAAACATTGAAAAATATATTTTTAATTTAATTAAGAAATGAATTATTTTAATTTGTGGAGTACAAATGGTAAATTTCACTTAAGAATTTATTTAATTCAAAACAATAGCACTTGTCTAAGGTATATGTTATATTTGGTTGTGTTAACTAAAAACAACATGGTACACTTAACGAATTACCGGGGAGTTCCTTCTGGGGAGGGATGGTTTTTTTTTCCTCATCCAAAATTTCCTCCAAAATTGGAATCACAACAACCGAAATAAATCCCTAAATCGTCTCCACCCAAAAATGGTTCCATGTTCTAATTCATGCACGTGCTTTGTTCTTCCCTAAGCCGCGTTTTCCCCAGGCTGTCTCTCTCTCAGCCCCCATTTTGTTCGTCAGCAATTGAAGCCGCTCCACTACACAACCTCGTCTTCGCCTCCTGATGTGATAACCACCGTGTAACAGTAGCAGTGGCCATGACTGCCATTTTCAGGCGCTGCTCGACCCCTTCCTTCTGGAATTGTTTCGCCACATCTTCGTGAGACACCCAAATCATTTCAGACCTCGTCACTGGCCGTCAGAGCCATCGTTGGTCACAAACTCCAGTTGACAAAGTCCTTTATGTTGCTGAAATCCGGAAACCCACGGGGAAACAAAGAGAGGCAGTAGCAGCTCCACCTTGGTTCGGTGTCACAAGCACCTCCGCACACAGTTCCCTTTTACATTCACGCCATAACCGCCACGGAAGGTAAGTTTAACTTACGATTAGATTTGTTGAAAGTTGTAAATTTCACTAACTATAATTGGTTATGGGCTGTTTAATGCTTAATGTTCGTTGTTTGCTTTGATTTATTGGGTATTGCTGCTTCTCTTTTCCATTGGTCGCCTTGATCATTTCAGAATTTGTTTGGGATTTTTGGTGTGCCTTGCATGATGAGAACAACCATGCTGTAACTTTATCATGAATACCATGTCAGGCATTAATCCTAGCATGCCTCATCCTAAAAACTAGATTGCACTTGCATGCATGGGACTGTGTTACATTTTGAACTTGAAACATTATCGATTCACCGCCTGTTATCTTGTTACTAAGCTAGGATATATTTCTGATAAAAACATAATGGAGTCCTTACACCTGAATAATAAATGAAACTAAAGACCTTAATGCATATAAAGTAAAGTAGAAATGCGAGTATACACCGTAATTTTTGTTTGAAATTAGAAATACCTATGCAGGCATCATACCAAATTTTATGAATAGGCATAATGACTGTTGAGTTGCTGTAATATAACTGAGTTTACATGAAGCCCAAATATATGAGTTTATGAAGTAAATCACCCCTGCATGGACTTGTTTGCTAAACTATATCCGCAGTTTAAAGTTCACCCTTTGATGTTGATATAAAAAGGGTATATACTTATATATGCTCTCATCTATATAAATATAGGCGGATTTGTGCATTCGGGTTAACTGAGTCCGAACTGTTGTGCTTACACCCCGGTACACAATACATGTGTTGCCTGCATTCTTGTGACCTACAGATTACTTGTTTGTTTTCCATGTTAGAATTACATGCATGGGCTCTAAGGACTTGATTTTCGTTTAAAGTGTTGTATCTTGGGCTTTCCACTTTGTGAAACATGGGTTGATTTATATACAGGCTTACTGTATGAACTCTCCTATTCTAATGCAGCATTTCTAATTATTTTTCACTAATTTACATGGACCTCACCATTTGAAATCTTATTCTTATGTAACCCTCTTTTTGAATATGGTTGTTGAATCACCTTTTAGATGCTAAAAGCACTAGTACTAGCCACTAGTTATTCCTTACAAAATATTATCATTTCGATAGATGTAAATAAAATAAATAACAAAATACTTATTCAGTTGATAAATTAAATGTTGAGCAAGATTTTGGTCAGGAGTAAGGTTCCATTTCAATGTAAAGAGGGAAACGGAACAGGTATCTAAGTCAGTAGGAATTGTTAGTTAGTGTGAGGATGTCTGGTCTTTTCAGCTGTAATTGTTTTGCCGCATTTGTTTTGTTTGTTTGCATATACTTCACAATGCTACGGACATTTGTCACACTTTGAATATGCAGACACTGCATGTATCTGCATACATGCTGCTCATTCATATATGTACTCCTCACTCTTCAAACAAAAAGAAACTCCAACTACCCTACCATGACTTGCGCTAATACCCTGCTACAAGTAATTTGCCTTGGGTCTAAACACTTATTTTGGCAAATTCCATATTTATATTCATACGCTTCATGCGCTAGTTCACCGCTGTGTAATGATTTTCTTAAGCAATGTTCAATTTAACCACTTGGAGACTATACAGCCACTTAATTCTATGTATTCTTGCCACCTCCATATATTTTGAATATGGCTATTTTATGTGTTAAGCATCGTATTAGCTGTAGGCTTTGTTATTTATTTGCATGCTTGCTCTTCCTTGTTCCTAAAAATCATACCCTTCATGTGGAACCACTTATGTGTACTACTTTACCTTGTTTGGTACATATTGTTATGACTGGAGTCTTCATGGTTGACATGCTCGAATAATTAGTATACGCATTGACTATTATAGTTATGTGTTTATCGAAATTTACTGACTTGGAAGTAAGTTTAATCCTTACCCGAGTGTTTTGTGTTTTTGCATGGAACGCTCGGGTCAGGCCCTAAGTATTGCAGGTGCAAAGATTTCAGCTCTTAAAAGGTGAGAGGCGAAAGAAGACACATATGCGCGCAAAGCTCGACAATAACTATAAATTTTGTTTAAAGAAATTTATGCACTAATTTATATTTCTCTGCTGTGCAGACATTGTAAAACTTTGATTTTACTATAAAAATGTATTCCGTTGTAATATCGTGTATTGTGATTTGGGTTAATTCCATTTTTAGAACCTGTAAGCCAATAACAATCCGTCGTTTTGAATGCTTCAAATTGGTTTAATCACCGACTTAAGGCGGTCAAAATGGCAGGCTATTACACGAACAAACATCATCAGCTAAAATTGCATAAAAGGCAAAAGAATTTGAAACATCAAAACATCTTAGAAAACCGCACGTGCTTAACTTCTTGATTAGTACTACATTTTTAGTGCCACACATCGTGATGACTAGGGTCATGAACGTCGTAAACATCTTAATGACTATAGCCGAAACATCTTGATGCCCTTGGTCACTAAAATCCGAGTAATACATCGTGGTGATTGGAGTGACGAACATCGTGATCCTCGTGATGGGTATAGTCTAACTCATCGTAATGACTCCAATAGTGTACTCGGTAATAGTACCAGTAACATCTTGAATGTGTCTCAACTTCTCGAATAGGAACCCAATAGGCGTTAATGTACGTCCCATACCATACGTTCGCACCTGTTGGTTTACTAATCATTAATCGATGCCACATTAGAAAAAAAACATCATAAACATCATCAAATATACACAGCCTCATATCATTGGCCAGTGTAGAGATGACATACTCGTCTCACATCCCTCTCGACGAGTACTAGATGACATTCTAACTTGTCTCGTCTCATCGACAAGTAAAAATCCATCATAAATATCAAAACATCAAAAATTCATAAACAACAAAACATCATGAATTCATATACATCAATACATCATGATTCATCGTAGAATAGCTTGCCTCGTGTCATTGCCAAATTTACACGGCATCCTGATTGGTTCATCATTGAGCAAACTCCAACTGAGTAGTTCTAGAACCAATAGCTTTTACCAAAATTTGGCAACATCACATCAAAAGGGCTTCAATCGTACAAGTCCGATATTAAACGATAAAGTAAAACACATGTCATTCAATAAAAATGGAATAGTAATTCTCAAAGAATAGTTTAAATATATGAGAAATCATTATGTTATAAAATATCTTATTAAAACAAAAAAAATGATTTTTAATAGATAATATTTCGTATTCTTATATGATGCAAACTTATCTAATAATTTGATTAAAACTAATTATGGTTTGGCTTTATAAAATCTAGTGAATACAATTAAAATTGTTCTAAATATAAATTTCTAATACGAAGGATTCACTTAATAAAATTCATATAAACAACTTAATTTATCTTATTTGTATAATGGTGAAACATAGATTAAAATACTCAGAAACAAGGCACTATTTAGTAAATATTCATACGATAAAAATACTAATATTTACTTAAATTATTTTATCTAAATTCAATCTATTTATAGTTTTTATCCAACAAGGCAATATTAATGAACCATAACTACCATGTAACTATCATTTCATAACAATTGTGTAGATTTTCATAGTTAATTTAAAACCGTAAAACTAATCGAACATCAAAATATAGTAATGCACTACAACAAAAATAGTCTTTTATAGCGACATATGGCCGCTATTAAACAATACTATAGCGGCTCGAAAAGCGTTATATATCGACATGTAATAAAAAACAGTTAAATGATTATAGCACAGAAACTGCCGCTATAAAAGAGTATGATTTTATAGCGGCTATATGCCGCTATGATACGAAAAGATATAATAGCTTGCTATTGCCGCTATAAAACATGTCATTCTTCATGAAAATAACGAATTTCTATAACACCGTATAACTATTATAAAATATCAATTCAATAGCGGGTTTATCGCGCTATAACACTATAGCTCTTGTGTTACATTATCTTTTATAATGCTTTTCAATATATTATAATAATAGCAGTCAATTGAATCTTCACAACAATTTCAAAAGCAGTACATAACCCAAAAAATTATAATACTCAACAAATGTAACACATTCATGACAGTAAGATAAAGGATAACTAACAAAAAATAATTTCAATACATGAGTTACCAAATTCAATACAAGTACCAAATGCGTCATTAAGGACTTCAACTGCTCAAAGCTTTTCTTCGTGCACATCTTTGGTGATTGGTAAAGCTTCCTGAAAATTCAAACCAATGGAAATAAATTAAAATCAATATGAAAAAACTGTCTTCTTACTTTGACCTATTAAAACAAAACAATTTAGGTGCACCTCTCCAACACTACCTGCACAAAAGTGCTGAATATTTATTAACTGTATTTACAACAGAAAGGAAGTAGAGAAATTTCAACCTATAGGATAACATCTGTTTTTCCAAACTACATGTAGATTTACAAGTGAAGAAACATGAGGTGAGACGCTGGTTTATGCATTCAATTCAATAATTTCATGAACAGCAGGCTACACATGTGTACTACTACTCTGCAAAACTATAGTTCTTATCAAATTATTAATTTTTAGAATGAAATAACAGAAGTACTCCCTCACCCATTCACCAGTCACCACCGTTGTTGAACTCTGGTAGCATATTAAAAAATGTGAGGCAATCTCATATTAACAGGGAACACAGTACACGTACCAGCAACAGGAAAAAAAGAAAGGAAAAATAAAAGAATATTCCAAGGGTGCATGAGGAAAAAAAACTAACACATAATCTAAACTACGCATTGTACATGATATAGAGTAATATAGGATATGAAATGTATGATAACAATGCAAAAAAATGGAAAATGGTATTTTATTAACCACAAAATATGTACCTTGTTTGCAGAGTAAAATTTGGGAAGTCACGGGCTATAGCTGAACACAACATTTAAAAAGATCGCTTAGTCGAGTCAGTTTCGAATACTTGACCAGGCCAGGTCTTTCTTCGTGGATTCTTTTTTCAGAACTGGTGTGCTTTGTTGTATCAACCTATTTAACTCTCTTGTAAGTTCACTGCATTGGCTTTCAAGTAATTTTTATAGAATATTGACCTTTCGGATTAGTTAGCGAAAAATTAATGCTTAAATTTGAAATGAAAAACCAAAGAATAATTGTATAGTCTAACCATTGCATTGTCTCATTCTAATTGCACTAAATATTTTCATTAACAACGCCAATTTCCTTTTTTAATGCATCCGAAATCTATGAATTTATAACTAAAAGCATAGAGTAATTAATTTTTTACAACTCCATAACATAACTGGTTTGACACAATAAAAACCATGTGAAATTAATTATGTTTGTTGAGCAAGCAATTCTGAGAGAAGATGAATCTTTTTAACACCACAAAATTTTACTGCATTAAGTATCAGTAACCTATATCCAAATTACCTTGTAAGCCGAGTCATGTGTACATGTTGTTATTGGAGGACAGTAGAAGTCAGAGTCAGTTTGTTGCATAGCAAGGTCCCAATGGCCGAACAGGAGTTTTAGATGGGCTTATCCTTAGTGGCAAGTTTCCGAGAATAGCTCCACTACAGTTGAGTGCCACAGTTGCACTTTTTGCCATGGAAAACTCGACAAATGCAATTCTAGTAGAGTGGTGTTGATCTCCAAGCATTCTCATCCGAAACACCTTTCCACATGTAGACTCAAAAAAAACATTTCAGTTTTTCATAATTAACCTACAATAACTGGATTGTCAAAGTATATACTGTGAACATGTAAATATATATGGATATTGTAAGAACTATCATGAACCTTCAAGTCAATTCAGTTTACATGGATTACAATATTGAGCAGCATATATAATGACAGTGAATTAGGGAAGAATGCATTATCAAACATAAAATAAGGATAAAAATAATATAAAGCAGAATATAACATCCATGATAGATAATGGTATCTGAAAAAGAATATTGTGCCTATTATGTGTAGAAGTATGTATCTAGAAGAAAAAATTGAAAAAAGCATGAAAACTTACAGAATCGTTGTTATGGAAATATGTGCATATAGCAAGTAAATGTAATAGCTTATAAATACCTAAACTCAAAACTTACAATTATTGTATATGATATAAAGATGCATATTTTATAGAAATATTACGATTTTATACTAACAGATATGAAAATTGAAAATTACCCAATTTCTACATAAAACCCTAGTACTGAAAATTCAAAAACATGCTTTGAAATAAGAGGGTTCAAAATTAAATAGTAACAAGTAAACTAAAACTTACCGATGCAAAGAAAAGATTCCATATAGATTCAAGATATGCTGAAAATCAGTATGAGAAAGGCAAAAGGATATATTGACATATTTATACCCATAAACATCAAATATTTTAGAAAAAAAGGGTGAAAATAATTGTACCTAACTAATTATTAATGTCAAAATTGAAGAATCAAAAGGTGGAGGAGAGCAGCGGCGGCCAAAAGCTGATCGACAATGGCTTCGGCGACGGCATTCTCGATGGTGGCAGCGGGCGACACGAGGTAGGGAGGCTAAGTTTTTTTTACTATTAGTGCATGTTTTGTTTTGGTGAAGAAGAATGAAATTTTAGTTGTCAAGTTCGCGGTCTATAATCAGTTTGGCGACAACTAGCGACGACTGCTTATTTTAGTCATCACTACCCATCACAAGCATGGAGCTCTATTTCCATAGTTTCAATTAGTGATTGTTTCTCTTTGGCAGTTTCGCGGGCTATAACTAGTTTGGCAGTTTCTCTTTGATTGTTGCTGCATTATAATAAATCTGCTTTGTAAACGATTAATATTAGGAAATATTTTGGCTTAATTCCACTGAAAATCATGTTAATTTATTTGAGGATTATGTTGCCAGATAATTTTGCTATTATTCAACCTCATAAACATGTACGTGCAGAAATTATGAGATGCGCTTGTGTTATTAGGAATGACTAAATTAAATATGCAAGACTGGAAATTTCTTGTCTTTTCTTTCTTCCTCTTTTTTTTCTTATATTTATATATACTACATAATATTTCATGCATGTGTATAACAAATTAAAAATCAGTACTATTGTTCGGTTGAATCAATTTGTAGAGTTGAATGTTGATAAGTTTTGTTCAGACTGGTCAAAATGCAACTTTGTATGATATATGTATGTTCGTTTTCTGAAGAGGAGTTAAAGTCAAACTAAAAAGGTAGTTGGAATGAAAATTTTGGGACTCCTGGTTTCGTGCTACTGCTACCATATGAATATGAATGCATATCAGAAGTTTATAATTGACAATAAACTTATTACTGATTCTAACATACCATTTGATTACAAATGCATACTATGATGAATGCTTTATAAAACACTTGCTAAATACCATCATTCTAATATAAAAAGTCTGACATAATGATGATATGAGAAAACCAGTTTCATGCTAAGAACAGTAAATTTATCTTTCAATGTTCAAAGTTCAAACTAGGCATATTTCAAAACATCAATAAAATAGTTGCGTTCATCAGTACAGACTCTCCCACGCGTTTTCATTCTGGAATCTGGACATCAGATAATGACACCCAAAAAATTAACCATTTTTTTTCCTTTCAGAAAACTAATGCACTAAAAGACAAAAGAGGTTATACACGTTATTCTTCAACTTTTGTATATAAATACGGTCATATATGATCACATATCTCATCTTAAAACATACGTCTGTCGAAAAAAAAGCCATTTCTTTGCTAATATAGAGGATCATATGGCAAGAAGAATAGGCACGACAAAGGTTATTACACTTCTATTCATTACTTTGACATTCTCGTTTTCTTTGACTCAAGCAACAAGGCCCTATCCTTTGGAGAAAAAGTAGTTATTATTTGTTATTCAAAGAAAATTTCATGTTTATTGTTTACTTGCAAAGCATCAAAATTTAAAGAGGTATAATAGCTAATTTTATTATAAAATTTTTTATTTTATTTTATTTAGGAATCTAACCGAAGCATAGATATAACGGAGGAAATTTGTGAAGAAGGAGAAGAAAATTGCTTAATGAGGAGGACACTGATAGCCCACACTGACTACTATACACTCAAAATCATAAACCTTAAACAACAGTTTGGTATACTATATAATTATATCACATCTGGTTTGGTCATTAGTTAAGGTATGTCATAAATTTTCTTGAGCACTGTGAAAATGTGTAATGTATTCATGTTGTATTATAATTTATGATAACATATAATGTTTCATATTTTATTTGACGGTAAACAATATACGCATTCAAGATAAAGAATGGGCACATGTTAAATAATGATACTATTTTCATTAGGAATTCTAACAAAACAGAAAGCCATAATAAAATTATCCAACTTTTCATATACCAAGGTTTTCTTCTGGTTTTTCCAGCTTTGTATCAATTAACTTCGTCAACTCCTATGTTGGGAAAAGTAGAAAGATTTTGCACTACACAAAAGAATCTTATGAGTTTTCCCTAAAATAAGTAGCTCTTATAAATAATTGATTCCTCCTAACCAGAGAAACATCCAGCATATAATTTTATGCCCAAACAAAGATGTGTAGGTAGATATAATAAAACCACTCCTAAAACTCATACAACACAATATTAAGGATATATCCAAATGAAACCGAGGTTTACATGAATGAACGTGCAACTGCATATATCCGACCGAATATAGCTGAGTACATCAGTATGTGTAAATTTAATGATCTGAAGCCATGAACAAATTGACTTCTTCAATAATCTGACGATGGTGTGTTAAAAAAATATGTAGTCATACCTAAACTCAAAACGTTGCTCCAATATGTAGAATTGAACTTCATCTAAATAACAAAATAAATATCCGTATGATAGCAAACAAATAAAAATAGCAGGTCTATTGTAACACCCCGTAATTTTATAACATTAAAATTCACAAATTAAAGTATACTTAATTTTTAGAAAAGAATTAAGTGAAACGGGTTGCGCAGAGAAATATATATATATATATATTGATATATATATATATATATATATAAATAAAAAATTAAATAAATAAATATGCGAAAAAGTTCAAAACAACGAATTGGGAGGGGAAATAACCGAACCGGCCCATTTTTGAGGTCGACCTGAGCTCCGCTGGGTCGACTAGGGGTTAATCCAGGGTGTTTGGCTGTCAACCCGTGGGCCGATTCGATCAAATGCAGATTTTACATTTGAGTGGTTCTCATGGTTCAGGGTTAATCTAATGGTCCTAAATAACTTCCTACACCTATAAATACATCCTAATGCTAACCCTAAACCTAATTAAAATAGAATAGTTACCGTCATACCATCGCCATGGAAATCAATGGAGCCACCGCCAACTAAGAAGGAAGAAAAGCTAATTCAATTCTAATTCTCTCAAACCTAAAGCAAAGCAAAACTCTCTCTTTTCTTCTCTAAATTGTGAGTATGATGATCTTAACAAAATTATTATTATTTTAATTAGATTGAGTTATGAATGGATTATGAGTAGATGATGTGAATTATCATATATGTTGTTGTAAACCCTTTTTGCTATCATGTATGTTGTAAATCCAATGTTATGTGATGATGATATCTTATATGTTGTAAATCATGCTATGGTGATGTTATGTATGTTGAAAGTTTCTATGCTAAGTTGTGATAAATCATACATGTTAAAAAGGCCATGATGTTACCATCTATGCTAGTTAGTTCATATTAATTAAATCATCATGTTTGGGTTATGTTGATCTATATGACAAGTCACATATGCAAGTTAGATTGATTAGAAAAGTTATGAACATATGCCAAGACATCTATTATAACATCTAGAATTATGCTATGACTTATGTGATATCCTATGCTAGTTCACACCATCATTATGTTGCCTAAAAACCCCATATGCAAGTTTATGTATAGATTTGGGCTATGATCATATCATGTAAATTGAGACATTTAACAAGTTGACACCTTTTGATCCTTAACATGTGTAGTTTATGCAAGTTTCACCCCTATTATGATTAGATTTATTTTAATTCTCTATATGTTGTGATAATTTATCTTTGTGCTATGTGTTAGACTATTCAAGTCTAGGCTATATTATGCGTTGAATAAGCGAACGTATAAACGTGGGTAGGGGTAATATTAAGGATTTAATAATAAAAAGTTGGGGTGCAATTGATATGATTTTGCATGTCATAAGTGGATGGCCATAATTGAGTCAATTATGGACATCATTAAAAGTTGACTTAATTAATAATTTGAATAGGGAATTATTAAAACTGGGGTAAAAGATTTTAAGTGTTAATCAATGCTTAGGACACGAGGTTGGACTCGTCTGTGACGTAAACCTGCCCGGACCCGCCCGGCAAATCCAGTGGTCACAAATGCCAGCCCAATGTGAGAGGTCCTAGGCCTAAACTAAAGCATAGCGGTTGTAAAGACACGAGGTTAGACTCTTTTATGGTGTAAGACTGCCCGGACCCGCCCGGCAAATCCAGCTGCCATAAATGCCAGTTTAATGTGAGAGGTCTTTATGAGGTTATGGCCTGAATGAATTAAGAAATACTTAACTAGATAAACATGTAAGGTGGGACATGGGGGTTAAGCAAGTGCCTTGGGTGGCATGAGGAATCTAGGGGGTGCCATTAGTGGCATGTGAAATACGATTAGTAAGACTTAACCAAACACACATGTAAATGAACATGACTAAGAGGGTTAAGTGAGATATACTAGTGACAAGCTTAGGTGGGTAGCTTGTGGGGGCCCATTTCGACCAGTATCCCAAACGTATCTTTGCAGGCTCGACCCAAGTCGAGGACGGGACACACATGCTGGGTTCGACTGTAAGAGGCCAAAATGGGGAGCGGTGGCAACACAAGTCCAACGAGTTTCGTATGCGTGTGTGGACCCGGGCTGGTTGGTAAGACGTTGTTGCATCGTGTAGGTATAAGCCATGCATTCTCAAGTTGTATCAGGTTGCCACTTTAGGGGAGTGATACACCCCACTATGGGGCCAGCACGGGTATCTACGAGTAGGGAGCCGATCGAAAGTGGGTAGTGGGGTACACCTAAAGGAGATAGGGGCAGACGACACCTATGTAGTCAGTTAGGGGTACGTAAGGCTATTTATAAAGTTTCTGTGTGAAGCAAGTGGGATCAAACAATAGGGTGAATGGTGTGGTGCAGTGTAGTAATGTGCGGTGCAGTGTAGTAATCATTTGTTAGTAATTAGGTGTGCCTTTACCGTTATCTTTAGGCGTTATCTTAAACGCTATCTTTATCTTCCTAAGAGTCCATAGACATTTACTTGTCTTCCAGCTTATGCATTAGTCTAGTTATTTTGATAATAATATTGTTAGAATTATCATACTCGCCAGACTTTATGTCTGACCCCCTCTATTTCTATCCTTTTTCCCCCTCCAGGTCCTCAGGTTGGGCCCCGCTCTAGTGGAGTTTGATTGAATTGCTTCATCTCTCTTTGGAAAGCTTGGACCGTTGAAGTAAAGTCCATCTTGTTATCTTTTTAATGGCTATTTATGTAATGAGATTATGTATTTTGTTTTTATGAAGATGGATATTGTACTTGGTTATGATCTATGGTTTTATGATGTAACAAACATGTTTAATTTCCGCTGCAATAAAATGAAGTTTTAGATTTCCAAGTACTATTTATTATCTGTCTTGTTGTCATTTTTCTGTTCTATATTCACTTATAACCTCCATGGAAGTTAATGCATTCCCTTTGTGAGTGACATTAATGGACGTGGGGTGTTACACGTGGTATCAGAGCTTAAGGTTACCAGAACAGATAAAAATACTTTAGAAAAATAGTTATTTTTGGAAGAAGTGTTTTCAAAAACATGTTTTAATGAGAAATTTAAAGAGAAAAGTTTTTAAGAAAAACATAATCCCCAATAGCCACATATCTTTATCTTTCGAATTTTCCATTTTCAATCTTTCCTTTTTCGTTTCAGCATGGCTGAAGATCTTAATCTACCCGACAGTGTAACGATACCAGGATGGTATAGGAGGCTATTGGAGGCTAGGGCCACTGCAGGTCCAGCTAATGTTCCTCCACCACCAGTTGCACCCGTTCCTCCTCCTCCTCCTCGCGTAGATACTTTTGCAAAGACGTGCAAGAAATTCAAGGCTATGGGTGGAAAACCATTTCAAGGGTCAGAAACGTTTGTGGAAGCTAGAGATTGGCTTAAGGAGGTGGAAGAATTGCTAGAAATTTTTGAAGTAGAAGAAGGGAGGAGAGTTCGTTTAGCAGCTTGGTTGATGAAGGGAAAGGCCTCGTTTTGGTGGGAGGTCACTAATGGAGAGTGTCCTGTTGACTCTCGGGCGGATTTCAGACATAGGTTCGAGGCGAAGTTTCTCTCAAGGGCGGAAGAAAATCTATATATGGAAAGGTTCTTGACATTGAAGCAAGGAAGCTCATCAGTGAAAGAATATGTCAATAATTTAATCAGTTAGCAAGGTTTGGCTTGGACTTAGTAAACACGCCGGAGAAGAAGGCTCTAAGGTTCGTGAATGGCTTGAATGAACCATTGCAAGGGTTGGCTATGACCCACATCCCGATGGGGGCCACCTTTGAGAAGTTAGTAGAAATGGCGCTCATACATGAGGAGAAAAGCGTTAAAGCTGATAAGGCACCCGAGAAGAAGGGGGATCAGAAGAAACCACAACAGCAAAACAAGAAGGGTGGAAAAGACAATAATGGCAAGGGAAAGAAGAAGTGATTTAACTGTGGAACCCCAGGCCATCTCAGCAAGGAATGCCGAAAGAAAAAGAAGACTGTCTGTTTTCATTGTGGCGATGCAGGACATTTAGTGAAGGACTGCCCAAAGAAGGGGCAGAGTGCAGGAGCTACCTCGGGAGGACAGGTGCAGGCTCTTATGGCACCAGGGCAGGCTAGGGGACAAGTTCAGGCTCTCACGGTCCCACCGCTGCAAGAACGAGGTAGAACCATTTCTGTGGAAAGCTTAGTTTTTCTGTTTGATCATCTTGTCCTTACCTTATTCGATTCGGGCACATCACATTCGTTTATCTCTACATCATTAGTTGAATCACTGCAGTTAAACACCAGTTTAGTAGAGGATCCCTTAGTTGTTTCGAATCCAATAGGGGGCTCAGCTTATTTGTCCATGATGTGTTTGGATTTGAAAATTTCCATACTTAGCGTTGAATTTAGATGTGATGCTTATGTGTTGGGCTTCACGGGCTATGGGCT
This sequence comes from Allium sativum, assembly GCA_030737875.1. Classification (NCBI taxonomy): domain Eukaryota; kingdom Viridiplantae; phylum Streptophyta; class Magnoliopsida; order Asparagales; family Amaryllidaceae; genus Allium; species Allium sativum. The sequence continues at coordinate 314,795,351 of CM060920.1, forward strand.
AATTTTAGGAATGGATTGGTTATCCAGAAATGGGGCCGTTCTTGATTGTGAAAGGAGAGTAGTTAGGCTCGTGACTCGCCTTGGCAACACTCTCGAAATCTTATGTAATCCCATAAATTCGGTTATGCTAAGTTATCTAGAATCGCTTGACGCGTCTGAGGAAAATCTACGATCTGTTAGAGTGGTCCGAGAATATTCGGATGTATTTGAGGAGGTGAAGGGCTTGCCTCCGAAGCGGGAGATAGATTTTCGAATATATCTTGTGGATAATGCGAAACCAGTATCTTTGCCAGTACGCCACATGGCTCCACGTGAAAGGAGGGAACTCGATAAGCAAGTGAAGGAGTTGCTTGAGAAGGGGTTCATAAGACGAAGTATATCGGAGTGGGGTGCTCCAGTAGTATTTGCCACGAAGGCGGATGGGTCCCTTAGACTGTGTGTGGACTATAGAGAACTTAATAAACTTACTAAGAAGAACAGACACCCACTGCCAAGGATTGACGATCTCTTCGATCAGTTAGTTGACGCCTCAGTGTTTTCGCAGTTGGACTTAGCCAATGGGTTCCATCAGTTGAGAGTGACTGAGGATAGCATAGACAAGACAGCCTTTAGGACTCCGGACGGTTTCTATGAATGGCTAGTGATGCCCTTCGGTTTGACAAACGCTCCAACATATTTTGTTGATTTGATGAGTAGGGTGTTTAGGGAGTACCTTAACAAATTCATGGTAGTCTTTGTAGATGACATCTTGATCTTTTCTAAGGATGAAGAAGAGCATGCCCTACATCTTAGGGAAGTGTTGGAGACCCTACGAGCGCATAGCCTTAAGGCTAAATTTTCTAAGTGTCACTTCTGGAGGAAGGAAGTACGGTTCTTGGGGCACGTGGTTTCCAAAGAAGGGATAGCCGTGGATCCCGCGAAGGTGGTGGCCATCCAAGATTGGAAGGTCCCTAAAAATGCTACCGAAGTGAGAAGTTTCTTGGGGCTGGATGGCTACTATAGGAAGTTTATCAAAGACTTCGCAAAGATATCAACTCCATTGACACGCTTGACGAAGAAGAACCTAGTTTTCACATGGGACATAGATTGTGATGATGCGTTCCAACGTTTGAAGAGAGCTTTGACTTCAGCCCCAGTCTTAGTATTGCCAGACGGGAGTAAGCCGTTTACCGTTTATACTGATGCTTGTGGGACAGGACTAGGCGCAGTCTTAATGCAAGAGGGTAGGGTAATAGCCTATGGTGGAAGGCAGTTGAGAGCGCATGAGAAAAATTATCCTACACATGACCTAGAATTGGCCGCTATTGTTTTTGTGCTTAAGTCTTGGCGTCATTATCTTCTTGGCGAGAAGATCGAATTATACACTGACCACAAGTCTTTAAAATACCTATTCTCTCAAAAGGACTTGAACTTAAGGCAGCAAAGGTGGATGGAGTTCTTAGTGTCCTACGACTTCGAAATAGCCTATACCCCTAGCAAGGGTAACATGGTGGCAGACGCCTTAAGTAGAAAAAGATTATCCTTAAGTCCTTTGTTTGTTGAGGGGCGAAGTTTAGAATTCATTTCGATGTTTGACTTTAGACCTTCCGTTGACTTCGTACCCGGTTTGCTAGCATCCTTGGAGGTCAGACCTACGCTTTTGGGACGGATTGGCGAGGCACAGCGAGACGACCCACAGTTGGTTGAGTTAGTAGAAAAACACAAAGGAGGGGAGTCATCAAGCCATCTCCGTAGGTATACCCTAGACGATAAGGGTTGGTTACGTAGGGACGGTAGACTTTGTGTACCAAAAGACGATGACCTAAGGAAGACTATTCTTGACGAAGCACATCATTCGAAGATGACCATTCATCCCGGCGGGGACAAGATGTACAAAGACATGAAGAGAGTTTACTTTTGGGCCGGCATGAAGAAAGATGTGGCCGAGTATGTCGCTAGATGCTTGGTGTGCCAACAAGTAAAAGCAGAGCAAAAGAAACCCGGTGGGTTGCTTCACCCATTGGAGGTTCCACTATGGAAATGGGAAAGCATCTCGACGGATTTTGTGGATGGGTTACCGCGATCAAGGAAGGGTACTACGGGAATTTGGGTTATAGTAGATAGACTTACTAAAAGCGCCCATTTCATTCCCGTTAAGAGTAAGAGGACTGCTCCATGGTTAGCCTCCGTATACGTTCGAGAAATAGTTCGTTTGCACGGTGTTCCTTCTAGCATAGTGAGCGACCGCGATCCTATTTCACTAGCGAATTTCGGAGAAGCTTACAAGAGGCGGTAGGGACTCAGTTATGTTTGGGCACCGAATATCATCCTCAGACGAACGGCCAAACCGAGAGGGTGAATCGCATTCTATAGGATCTGTTGAGGCTATGTATCCTAGACTTTGGGGGTACATGGGAAGAGCATCTTCCATTGGTTGAGTTCGCATATAATAATAGCTTTCAGTCCAGCATTGGTATGGCACCATTCGAAGCTCTATATGGACGACCATGTCGTTCACCTACATGTTGGTGGGAATCTACGAATAAGATCTTACTTGGGCCCGATATGATTAGGGAGACTTCGGAGAAGATCGACTTGATTCGAAGGAGGATGAAAGCAGCTCAAGATAGGCAGAAATCTTATGCGGATAAGTGGAGGACATATCTCGAGTTTGAAGTTGGGGACATGGTCTTTGTCAAAGTGTCTCCATTACGAAACGTTGTTCGCTTTGGGTCCGTTGGGAAATTAGCACCAAGGTTTGTAGGGCCGTTTTCTATTAAGGAGAGGATTGGACGGATGGCGTATAGAGTGGAGTTGCCTGAGAGACTTAGTGGTGTACATGACGTATTCCATGTGTCACATTTGAGGAAGTGCTTGCACGAGACCGCGGAAGTGGTAGAGCCAAGCTTGCTTAGAGAGGTGGAGATAGAGCGTGATGCGACAATTCGACGAGCTCCTACGCGCATTCTAGGGTCGGAGGTCAAGAGGTTGAGGAAACGAGAGGTCAGACTAGTCAAAGTGCAATGGGGAGATGATGAGAGCAACGCTACTTGGGAGACGGAAGAGAATCTGCGTCCACGATACCCTTTTCTTTTTGAGGGTATGTCCTTTAATTTCTCCTTTATCGCTTAGCTTGTACTTATCTTATCTTTAGTATATCCTCTCGCTAGTATCTTTGACCTTTAGTTAGGATAATCCTATGGTTGAAACATGTGCTTGAGACATGTTATGTATGGTGGATGCAAAGTGGATGCAAGTGTTTGCTAGTGGTTGCTCGTGGATGCATATACACACACTATTAGGCACCAGATCGGCTCACTCACTTCATATTGCATATTGCATATATATGGATGTATTTAGTAAAATGGATGTATAATGGTTGTATTATCATATAGTTGCTGCATTCGGGTGGATGGTTGTGCACGCATATAGAATTAATATGTATCATTAGGAATCTTTTGCATACATATTGGACGCATGGCACTATCATGAATTGCACTAAGGAGGTCGACTGAATCAGTAGACCGCCTAATTTTGCATTAGATATGGACATATACACACACTGTGCATATAAACATTAAAGCATTAGAAGTCTTTTAAGGACAATGGATGCTGGTGTTTGATGGTTGAGTAGATGGACGATTAGATGGTAGGATATACATTCTTCTTGACTTGGAGATTTCGGGGACGAAATCCTTTAAGGAGGGGAGAATGTAACACCCCGTAATTTTATAACATTAAAATTCACAAATTAAAGTATACTTAATTTTTAGAAAAGAATTAAGTGAAGTGGGTTGCGCAGAGAAATATATATATATATATATTGATATATATATATATATATAAATTAAAAATTAAATAAATAAATATGCGAAAAAGTTCAAAACAGCGAATTGGGAGGGGAAATAACCGAACTGGCCTATTTTTGAGGTCGACCCAAGCTCCGCTGGGTCGACTAGGGGTTAATCCAGGGTGTTTGGCTGTCAACCCGTGGGTCGATTCGCTCAAATGCAGATTTTGCATTTGAGTGGTTCTCATGGTTCAGGGTTAATCTAATGGTCCTAAATAACTTCCTACACCTATAAATACATCCTAATGCTAACCCTAAACCTAATTAAAATAGAATAGTTACCGTCATACCATCGCCATGGAAATCAATGAAGCCACCGCCAACTAAGAAGGAAGAAAAACTAATTCAATTCTAATTCTCTCAACCCTAAAGCAAAGCAAAAATCTCTCTTTTCTTCTCTAAATTGTGAGTATGATGATCTTAACAAAATTATTACTATTTTAATTAGATTGAGTTATGAATGGATTATGAGTAGATGATGTGAATTATCATATATGTTGTTGTAAACCCTTTTTGCTATCATGTATGTTGCAAATCCAATGTTATGTGATGATGATATCTTATATGTTGTAAATCATGCTATGGTGATGTTATGTATGTTGAAAGTTTCTATGCTAAGTTGTGATAAATCATACATGTTAAAAAGGTCATGATGTTACCATCTATGCTAGTTAGTTCATATTAATTAAATCATCATGTTTGGGTTATGTTGATCTATATGACAAGTCACATATGCAAGTTAGATTGATTAGACAAGTTATGAACATATGCCAAGACATCTATTATGAAATCTAGAATTATGCTATGACATATGTGATATCCTATGCTAGTGCACACCATTATTATGTTGCCTAAAAACCCCATATGCAAGTTTATGTATAGATTTGGTCTATGATCATATCATGTAAATTGAGACATTTAACAAGTTGACACCTTTTGATCCTTAACATGTGTAGTTTATGCAAGTTTCACCCCTATTATGATTAGATTTATTTTAATTATCTATATGTTGTGATAATTTATCTTTGTGCTATGTGTTAGACTATTCAAGTCTAGCCTATATTATGCGTTGAATAAGCGAACGTATAAACGTGGGTAGGGGTAATATTAAGGATTTAATAATAAAAAGTTGGGGTGCAATTGATATGATTTTGCATGCCATAAGTGGATGGCCATAATTGAGTCAATTATGGACATCATTAAAAGTTGACTTAATTAATAATTTGAATAGGGAATTATTAAAACTGGGGTAAAAGTTTTTAAGTGTTAATCAATGCTTAGGACACGAGGTTGGACTCATTTGTGATGTAAACCTGCCCGGACCCGCCTGGCAAATCCAGTGGTCACAAATGCCAGCCCAATGTGATAGGTCCTAGGCCTAAACTAAAGCATAACGGTTGTAAAGACACGAGGTTAGACTCTTTTATGGTGTAAGACTGCCCGGACCCGCCCGACAAATCCAGTTGCCATAAATGCCAGTCTAATGTGAGAGGTCTTTATGAGGTTATGGCCTGAATGAATTAAGAAATACATAACCAGATAAACATGTAAGGTGGGACATGGGGTTAAGTAGGTGACTTGGGTGGCATGAGGAATCTAGGGAGTGCCCTTAGTGGCATGTGAAATACGATTAGTAAGACTTAACCAAACACACATGTAAATGAACAAGACTAAGAGGGTTAAGTGGGATATACTAGTGACAAGCTTAGGTGGGTAGCTTGTGGGGGCCCATTTCGACCAGTATCCCAAACGCATCTTTGTGGGCTCGACCCAAGTCGAGGACGGGACACGCATGCTGGGTTCGACTGTAAGAGGCCAAAACGAGGAGCGGTGGCAACGCAAGTCCAACGGGTTTCGTATGCGTGTGTGGACCCGGGCTGGTAGGTAAGACGTTGTTGCATCGTGTAGGTATAAGTCGTGCATTCTCAAGTTGTATCGGGTTGCCACTTTAGGGGAGTGATACACCCCACTGTGGGGCCAGCACGGGTATCTACGAGCAGGGAGCCAATCGAAAGTGGGTAGTGGGGTACACCTAGTGGAGATAGGGGCAGACGGCATCTATGTAGTTAGCTAGGGGTACGTAAGGCTATTTATAAAGTTTCTGTGTGAAGCAAGTGGGATCAAACAATAGGGTGACTGGTGTGGTGAAGTGTAGTAATGTGCGGTGCAGTGTAGTAATCATTCGTTAGTAATTAGGTGTGGCTTAACCGTTATCTTTAACGTTATCTTAAACGCTATCTTTATCTTCCTAAGAGTCCATAGACATTTACTTGTCTTCCAGCTTATGCCTTTGTCTAGTTATTTTGATAATAGTATTGTTAGAATTATCATACTCGCTAGACTTTATGTCTGACCCCCTCTATTTCTATCCTTTTCCCCCTCCAGGTCCTCAGGTTGGGCCCAGCTCTAGTGGAGTTTGATTGAATTGCTTCATCTCTCTTTGGAAAGCTTGGACCGTTGAAGTAAATTCCAGCTTGTTAACTTTTTAATGGCTATTTATGTAATGGGATTATGTATTTTGTTTTTATGAAGATGGATATTGTACTTGGTTATGATCTATGGTTTTATGATGTAACAAACATGTTTAATTTCCGCTGCAATAAAAAGAAGTTTTGGATTTCCAAGTACTATTTATTATCTGTCTTGTTGTAATTTTTCTGTTCTATATTCACTTATAACCTCCATGGAAGTTAATGCATTCCCTTTGTGAGTGACATTAATGGACGTGGGGTGTTACATCTATCAGCTTATATTTTGACGATATGCATAAAAGGCAAAAATAACCTTTTGAGAAAAGTATAATAAACGAAGATAACAGTAATGAGGTATTAAAATGTTGAGAAATTCAACATTTTCATAAGGGAAAGTGAATCGTTTGAATTGAAATTACATATAGAAAATAACTACAATAGATATTATCCTACTTACAAATTAGGCACTTTAGTCTTTCAATAGTTTTTATTGTTAAAAAGGTTTAAACATATCATGATAAGTTACCAGATTTAATTTACTTATTGTAAGTTAAACATAATGAACTGAAATTTGGTTCCAACTATAAATTAGAATATAAAAGAAACTATAGTTGTGTAAATGACGAGAGAAAATAATTTAACCAAAAAGGTTTACTTATCTTGTAACGGAAGTAAAATGAATGAAAAAGGTGAACTGTAGAAAAGCTTATGAATGCTAAAAAATAGTATCCACAATAATTGGGATAAACGACTTAACAACTAAACTTCCCATTGTTTATTTTTATTTTAAAATTTTAACTCCTTCGGATATTTTTGCAATCAGACATTTTGTTTTTGTTTTGATATAAAATTTGACATGACTTCAAGAACCATGGCAGATACGATAATTAGCAAGATTAAATACAGTAGCCAAATATCCAAATGATATTGGCTTTCCCGAGATGAATACCAAAAATGATATTGCATGATGCAAGAAAAAGAGCATACCCATTTATGGTACCAGTTCCATTATGTAGGCATCCTCGGCTCTTTGGCAGGATGTAAAGAAAATGATGTCATCTGTAGAGCATGATATAACCATATAAAATATTGAATGCAGCATAATCAATACTTAAAACAACATTTGATCTTCTTCCTCATAAACGTATCCTAATAAGAAAACAAAGTTCATTTGACTGACCAGAAGGACGACGAGTGCAAAGACAGAGATTCATACCTATTCCTTCTTGAAAGTCACAATACTTAAGTGTGCTTTCTTCTTCACTTATCTCATATTGCAAATACTTAAGTTTCGCATCAATAGAAGGTCCTCCAAAATCGAGCCAAGCGAAGCCTTTCAGACCACCCAAAGGAACACTTTGTATTACAACAGTGTTATTCGGAAGAAAAACCAAATTAGTAAGACCAGCACCATGGACTCCCATTGTAATAACCCGGAAATCTGGGCCAATTTAAAAATTTTATTTTGGCAATTTTTGCGAATTTTGATTATTTAAAATGAATTATTTTAAATAATAACGACGAGAAATTTATTTTGAATATAATTCGAACGTATATATTCGTTTGAATCGACGATAGAATATAAATATTTATTTATATTTATAAAAAGAATTGAAAATGGCGTGGTAGTTCGATAATTCGATTTCAAACTTCAAATGGATGTACAGGACTCAAAATAAACCGGATTTTAGTGAAACCAAAAATATTTGTATCTATTGGTGAATATCTTTCCAACGGATATGAAAAATTGAAATTTCATAGCGGGAATCAAAAGATATGTCCAGTTGAAAATTTAGAATAGTCGCTATGGAATTCAGGCCCTTAAAAATAGCCATTTTGCAAACGACCTCGGATTTTGACGGAACCACTTTTGTTAGATCCGCGATGTCAAGTTATTACTAGATTCCAAATTTCATAATTTTTCGAATTAATATGTGAGCGTGGCAAAAGAAAACGCGTTTGACCAGTTTCAGTTGATTTTAATCGACTGGAAAATGGCCATTTTACAAATGGTCTCAGAATTCGACGAAACTAGTTTTGTTAGGACCGTATCGTCAATACGAAGCTAGATAATATTTTTCTGTAATTTTTAGAGACTGTATGTGGCCTCGGTAATTTGAAATGTATGTTTAAATTGAATATACAAAGAATTATACTTTGATTTAAATGAAAACTGATTGTAACAGCCGAATCAGCTTAAGATACATATCCCATTGTGTTCGGAATGGGGGTAATTAGCTATGGACGACAGGCGGTGGGCCTCGTTTTGGGGTTGAAAATAAAAGTTGCTTTTTGAAAATAAATAAATAAATAATCCACCCTCTCTCTCTCTCTTCCTTTTAACTCCTCTGCCCCCCCCCCCCCCCCCCCGTTTTTCATTCGATCCAAAAAAGAGAGAGAGAGAGAGAAAGAAAAGGGCGGAGCCCGCCCATCGACCTCCAGCGCGCCACCGCCGGAGGCGCTGCCCTCCACCGCGCCACAGGCGCGGCCAACACCGCATCCCCCAGACCCGCGCCCCACTCCGACGGCTTCCCCTTTCTAATCCGCTACCCCCAAACCCACCTCGCACACCACCCCACGTGCTCCACCTCCTCCTCCCTTGCTCCTCCTCCTAAAATCGAAACTCCCCTCCGTCCATCTTCAGCTCCGACGCGAGACCCACGAACCACACCCCCTTCAGACGAGACACGAAAACCCCTCCGCTCCTTCAAAAAAAATGTGAGTGTTTGTTTTCGTGATTACATTGATTTTCTTAGATGTAAATTTCTAATTTTCATTAACATTAAAGGATTTGTTTTTTTTAATAAACTGAAAAGCTTATATTTTTGTTTAAAGGAAAGATATATTTTTATTTAAAAGAAAGCTTATATTTGTATTAGAGAAAAATATAGGATTTTTATATTGTTTTTAAATAAAGATTTGTTTTTTAAATGAAAAGGCAAAATCTTTATGTAGAGAATAGCGTGGTAAAAATAGAATTTTTATCTATGTAGTAGCGATGTAAAAATAGAATTTTTATCTATATAGTAGCGGTGTAAAAATAGAATTTTTATATACATAGCAACAATATAAAAATATGATTTTTATATATGTAGCGGCTACGGGCAACGAAAGTGATGAAAGGCGAGCACGGTGAAGATGTTCTACATAAGAAGAGTCGTGATATTGGATTAGCTAGTCGGTGAGAACTTCTCACTCTTAATTTCTTTTCCTAGTTATATATACATATATATACTAGGATGCAGACGGTGCTTAGTAGCACCCGACACCCGTCATCCACAGACCATGGATGGCTTGTTTGTTTGATTGATGTGTTGTGAAAATTGTTTGTGATGTTGATGTGAAATCGATAGTAAATTGTAGATGGTTGAAATAAATAAATTATCGTTAAAAATATAATTTTTAACATGAATATGAATATAGTGAATGTGAGTAAATAAATATTTATAAACAAATCGACCGATTTGTTTATATGCACTGATTTGACTGATATTGATTGGGATGATAAATTTTACACATCGCCCAACTGCACAAATAAAAATATGCGTTTGTTGATTTGAAACCCCACATGGGTGTTGGGATGATATTTGAGTACACTAATCCCAATTATTTAATTGTTTGTCGATCGATTGGTCGATAGGCTGTGTAAGCGTTAATTATTTATATTTGATGCTTATGCAGTTGTGTGGTGCACTTTGGATGATGGTTGATCGTTTATCGTTGCTATCATATACATGCGTTGGGTGGAATCCATATAAGTAACGTTATATGGTGATTGATTGGGTCTCATTCCAATCGGGAAAATAATGAATATTATAAAAGAAAATTCATGTGTTGAATATAAAAATAGTCATGTGTTGACGATGTTCATGTGTTGAAATTATTCATGTGTTGAGTAAAATATTTTAAATAATAAAATTTACATCTTTATCATATTTAAAATTAGAACTACTTTCCAGTAGGAGTCTAATTAAAAATCAAACGATAGATACCATAATTTTATAAAATATTTTACATAACAAAAATAGTCGTGTGTTGATAGTAATCATGTGTTGAGATTAGTCATGTGATGAAAGAAATATTCATTTGTTGAATAGAATAACAAATTTATTGAAATATATAAAGCCGTGTTGATTAGAGTTGCGCTATTTTGACGTGAACGATATTTATATCGATTATATTCGTTTTTATAATGAATATAGAAATGAAGTGATTTCAAAATATAACGTTTTGAAAATATTATCATTTATATAGTAATGATACGAAATATTCAATTTTGATTTGAAATTGAAAATAGAGTTGAAATGGTTTTGAAAACGAATTTAAAACGATTTATAAAATACGTTTTAAAAAGGAAATCGACGAAATATATAATATATATATATTATATATATATATATATATATATATATATATATATATATATATATATATATATAATGGCCTGAATAGAACGCGCCGCGCCGCGGCAGTTCGTGAATTTCGACCATTGACTTCGAATTGACGTTGCGGGAGATCCGACCGTCGGATTCTCCTAAAAGCAGAACCGTTGGGTTCGTATCGAAAAGATCTTTCCAATGAATATTAGAAATTTGAAATCTAATGGTTGGATTTGGAATTATGTCCAAATCAATTTCAGAAAAGGTCGCTGTAAGTGCAGTTCGATGGCCGTTGTTGGAAATCGACTGTACGGGCCTTGATAAAATTATAAAAAATATCAATAATTTATGTAAAATCAAATGAAATGATTTGTGAAGAATTGGGATGAAAAACTCCATATTTTAAAAGATAAAAATAGATTTTTATCGAAATGAACTAGTTTTGAACTAGAATAATAATTCTATTTATTTTTAAATAAATAAACTGGATTTGAAATGGTTTTGAAAATAACCAGAATTTCCAATAATTGCATTGGAATGGATTTGAATCGAAATTGTCTTCGGAATATTTCGATGTTGGATTTCGTGATTATATAGATGTTGTTATGGAAATTTGAAAGATATTTATATATCGTTATTTCCAATACGATATTTGTTGGTCGTAGAATTTGATATTGAAGATAAGCCGACATATTTTCTATTCAGAGCCTTGTATTTAATATCAAATGTGATTTGGGTTTGTCGTGAATGGTGTCTTTATTAACACTGTTCTTGAACCCGGTTGAGAAAAGATTAAATCTTTTTATTTAGATTTAGTGAAGTGTACCAATTAAATGATATTTAATTGGAATTGAATCGGTATTGATTTATGGGTTTATCGTGAGCAGTGTTTTAAATAACACTTGTTCTTTAACCCGATAATTAATGGAACGTGATTTTGGGTTGTCGTGAACGGTATCTTCAATAATACTGTTCTTAGACCTAAAGGAGTTAAGAAAATCAGAAACTAACTGGAGATTAGTTAAGTTGAATGGTTTCAGAGGTATTGATCTGATGTTGGTTTCGGCCTTCGGGGTTAATATTAGGGGATTGCTCACTTGTTTATCATATACGCGAGTTATTCGGGAAGACCGGGTTTATCCCATTCTGAATAACTGATACGACGATAAGTTGAAGGTGAAGACGGTGGTTGAAGACCGGAGGTCTTCACATCGTTTGGATAATTACTGATGATCTTGATTGGGTCGTACACCCAAGAAGATGGAAACAGTTGGTGATCGTCCAGACGTACTTGGAGATCGATGGATATGTGGGGTACTAGGTGCCTCTGGTTTCGTTCAGACCCAGAACGAACTTGTAAATGGACTGTGTGTCTGACATTGGGTTTTAGTCTGTGTGATTGATTTCTATTAAATATATATCTGTTTGGCAATGGAGAATTTATTCTCTTGCTTAACGCCCTTCTCTGAGACGTACGAGCTCAGGGGTTATATACTGATGGATATCAAACACATAGAGTGAATTTGTAACAACCCGCAAATTCTGGGCCAGTTTAAAATTTCTATTTTGGCAATTTTAGCGAATTTTGAATATTTAAAATAGATTATTTTAAATAATATCGACGTGAAATTTATTTTGAATAGAATTCGACGTATATATTTATATACGTCGTCGTTAGAATATAAATATTTATATATAATTATAAATAGAATTGAAAATGGCGCGGTAGTTCGAAAATTCGATTTCTAATTTCAAATGAATATACAGAATTCAATATAAGTCAGAATTGAACGAAACAAGAAATATTTGAATCTGTATAACTATATCTTTGTAACGAAGTTAACAAACTGAGATTTCATTTTAGAAATGATAAGATATGTCCAGTTTAAAATTAGAAATAGTCGCTGTGGAATTTATATATATTTTTATATATATAAGGCCCTTAAAAATAGTAATTTTGCAAACGACCTCGGATTTCGACGAAACCACTTTTGTTGGGTCCGCAGTGTAAAGTTATTGCTAGATTTCAAATTTCATAATTTTTCGAATCAATATGTGAGCGTGGCAAAAGAAAACGCGTTTGACCAGTTTCTGTTGATTTTAATCGATTGGAAATTGGCCATTTTTCAAACGGTCTCAGAATTTGACGAAACTAGTTTTGTTAGGACCGTATCGTCAATACGAAGCTAGAAAATATTTTTCTGGAATTTTTCTAGTTAGTATGTGGCCCCGGTAATTTGAAATGTACGTTTAAAATTCAATATATTGATTTAAAAGAAAGAACAAAAGGAAACTGATTGTAACGATCAAATCAGCTTGCGATGCATATCCCATTGTGTTCGGAATAGGGGTAAAACGCTATGGAAGACAGGCGGTGGGCCTCGCTTCGAGGTCGTATGTAGAAGTCAACCTTTTTACAAATTAAATAAATAAAAAAAAAATCAGTTTTCTTAACTAAATAAAATCAGTTTTCTAAACTAAAAAAAATCAGTTTTTATTTTCTTTTCAAAACCGTCTTTAAATTATTTTCAAAACAGTTTTTGAAACTCTTTTATAAAAAATCTGTTTCTCTTTTATTAAAAATGCAGTTTTAAATTTCTATTCTTTTAAAAATGGTTTTAAATTTCATTTAAAAATAGTTTTTGT